>OU744736.1:18251190-19451190 GCA_916613615.1 Steromphala cineraria | reverse complement strand
TCTTTTAACCGTTGAAAACTTTATATAATATGTATATATGTATAATATTTAGATTCAAAACAAGATTCTGAATAAAAGTCTGTTCAATCATTGCTGTTTTCAACTTCGACACCGAGCATCTATTTCTACATCTGATAAATTTGTATATTCTTTAAGGGGATAGTAGCACGTTTTTTGATAATTTTATATTTTAAAATTTTCAGTGATAATTGTAAGTTAATGTTAAATGTATTGTTTTGACAGTGTCAAAAATGTCATTACACAAGTCAATCATCCATAGTTGGAGGACAAAGTATGAAGATTCACATAAAATACATAGGCCGCCATTTTTGTGTGGACACCTTTAATTCATTTTCTGTAAGAAAAAGGAATCGCATGGCTAAACTTTACGTTAAATATCTGAATTATTACTGCTCCATTTAGTTTAAATGCATTGTCTTTCAATTGGAACCATTTATTTTCATTTTCCTGACATCACCTTATATTCCCCCTAAAAACGTGCTACTGCCCCTTTAAGGGGATAGTCTATGGATCAATGCTATTGATAATATATATAAAGCCTGTTAAAATTGATTCTTAAAGATCTAAAGTTTCATAATCATAACCTTAAACACTTGTTATCATTTGAGAAGGTCTTCGGTGATTCAAAAAATAATTCAATTATTTTGAAACAAAATTCCTTCATTTCTTCTACACTCCAGTGACTCGGCTCCCCTATACAAAAGACAGTTAAAATCAATCAGGCATTATCGATTGATGGCCAGCATCGCTTGTCTTGCTGTAGTGTGTTTAGAAGACCGGTTTTTCCCGTGTTGTTAGGGATGCTGTTTATATTTTGATCATGTGATTAGATACAACTGGTAATCGTTAACAATACAAACGTAAGAGTGTATATTGCAATACTCACTTTTTAACTCAACCCTTTTTATCGCACTAAAATCGGTTTAAAAAATTCTAAAACAGGTTTTCAACTTCTCTGAAGCACTTGTAACCCATATTAATTATTTTTAGGCTTCTCCTTCGTGTTACTGGCTTATGATCCAATCACAATCAGACAAATCAGGAAATTTTATGAAGGGTGGGCATTTATCATTCAAATCTTATTGTTCATCCTCTTCCTATACCCCTATTCATCTTTGTAATCCAATCATTACCTTTCATACTGATATGCCGTTTTGGGTATGCACCTTGTGTATTGATATAGCGCTGTACAAATATTCATTATTATATCCCTAGGGAAAATATCTAAAAAATGGTTGCGGGTTAATAACCTCCTGAACCAATAATTCCATTTAAACACTAGTGAACACATTCAGCTTTTGCTTTTACAACAAATGTCGATCGAACGAGTAAAAGGTGCACAGTATATTCATTAAATATTCACCCCTTGCGTGTTTCCCCTGGGTTGCACGTAAGGATAAAACCACCTTGTTCATCGAATAAAACCACAGTTTGATTGGTAAACAGTAACCTAGGTAATAAAGATTAAATAAATAAATATTATATTGACCAATGATAACATAAAAACTGATTTCCCAAAAGTATACGTCCCAAAAAGGAACGTAAAACCTTAGTTATGATTGGCCACCAATAACCTTTGAAATAAAGAATAGATAAATATTATATTGATCAATAATAAGATAAAAACTGATTTCCCAAAAGTATACGACCAAAAGGGAACGTAAAACCATAGTTATGATTGGCAACCAATAACATTTGTAGTAAAAATAACATTTAGATAATACTTAGTGTTGTTTTCCAAATACCAGGTTTATCTTATCGAATGTCATGGGTAAAGTTGATATTTCAACAAGCCTGGGGTGTTACTTTTATCAACGTGTTGATATATCTGATATCAGAAGAAGGCTGATATCTTGCCAGTCCGTGTAACAGCCTACACGATATTGCCTGAGATCTTGCAATACCTTTTATTCCCCCGTGTGCAAAAATAAAGACATCTAGTAGACGATTGATGAAATTTGTTCATGCATTCATGGCTGCGTAAGTTCTGTTCTATCACCCGTGAACATGTCACAAACGTTTCCCCATTAACCAGTAATAATACCAATAACAGATCGAAACTCATTTAAGGTTATATCCGTAAAGCGTTCAAACGTAACGGGTTCATGCGCAGATCTTGTAAATAGTCACCCAGCAAGTTCATGCGCAGATCTTGTAAATAGTCACCCAGCAACCATAGCAAGTAGAACATGCTGTTTTAAACTTAAGGGACTATTCAAATTAAAGTCGTTCTGTGAAAGAAAAAGCTTATTAAATTTCTCTCATTGAGGTTCATAGAAAGAAAGGAAGCATTTGATAAGCTTATCACTGATGGAGAAACGATAAACTCAAAATTAAACTTGTGGTACATTAACTCCAAATTCTCTTTTGATCTTAGTCGTTTTGATATACGGAATTCTTCTTAACAGTGTAGATAACGTTTGTAGAAGCCTTCTTGTTCTTCGTGGAAGATACCTTAGCAAACTAAATGAATATCAAAAGACCATATTCAAATTTGATTACAACACTTCATCTCAGTAAAATCTTAATGATGGAGGTACACAACGTACTCATTACCTACATTCCTCTTTGTTTTCAAGTGTCTCATTGAGTCTACATTCTGTATCTTAGCGGCGTAATACGCTATCTTACTCCTGGACAATACAAATTGTGCGCATTGATCAAAGTTTGTGATCGAAAATTTCATATAATATGTTACTATATGAGGTTGTCCATGGACTGTACATTATCTTGTACCTAATCTACAAATTCATACTACAACACGCCATAAGTCCCAGTGTTTATACATTCTGTCGAAACTTGTTCACATTACATGGTAAAAGTAACAATTTGGTATGTTTTCAACATGTTAACCCTCCTACAACATTTGTTATACAAAAGTTGATAGGACTCAGGCAGGGTTATCACTTGTTACCGTTGTTCTTTTGACAAGTTCAGGGCATTTATTGATAGAAATATTCATTTAGCGGTTTACATAAATACTGTTGTTTGACTTTGAAATGACATATGTGTATATATATATATATATATATTTGGAAGATTGATCCAGTCTGAACCATCTGATGTTTACTCTTTCCCATATACAGAAGATTGATCCAGTCTGAACCATCTGATGTTTACTCTTTCCCATATATAGAAGATTGATCCAGTCTGAACCATCTGATGTTTACTCTTTCCCATATACAACCTTTCTTCACGTGAGAAACCAACTCTCCTTATTTAAAATATATATATTTGTATATAGTACTTTTATATAAGAATGTGTGTTTAAAATACACTGTTTATACTTTATATTGTATATAAACCCGTTACAATTCATACTTTTGAATGACATTTTGGTGTATGTATTTAAGTAAATAATGATAATCTGGATGCAACTTTGGTGGATATTGAAAAATAAAAATCTAGTTTTTATCTAGGGCTCACGATTGTATGTTATAAGTATAAATGACGTCATCAATCGATCTTTTTCACCAAAGGGATAAACACACATCAACAACAAAAACTGAACTTGACTGATGTATGCACATGCACCAAATTACCTTTATGCTCTGCAAGATTGATAAGATGAGCGAAGAAAACCGCATAAGGTATTGTAAACAACACGAAATGCATTTCGGAAATCGATTCAATCATTGCCAATCAAAGACGGTTCTTTAAGGGTACTCGATAAATTATATATTTTATCAATTTATTATTTTGTTCATCTTGTCTCAGTTTTCACAGTTTTCACAAATTACATATGTGTGTGTATTATATACAGTTGGAAGAATAACATAAGGAAGACAAGAGTATTTCTATGGATGAACAACTTTTTCATTTCACAACAGCGAGCATATGCTTGAAAATGATATAAAGATCTCGAATGACAATCAAACAGCTTTAAAATAAAATTTTAAAAACTATTTGTAAATGATGAATTTTTTTCTGTCAATTTTCCAAAGACCGTCGAGTGTATACATTTAGGTGACACTATAATTTTCAAAATAATTTCAGTGACGTATCTAAAAGCTTACAACAACGTATTTCAATATCTCTGCTTTATAATAACTTTAGAAATCTGTTTATTTTTACACTCCAGAAATGTAATCTTAGTTAGTTATAAGGATGAGGCAGTGGCACGTTTTTTTAATACTATTATATTTTAAATTTTTCACTGATAATTGTAAGTTAATACTAAATGTATCATTTTGACAGTGTCAAAAAATCTCATTACACAACCCAGTCATCCATAGTCAGATGACAAAGTATGAAGATTCACATAAAATCCATTGGCGGCCATTTTGTGTGAACACCTTTAATTCCTTTTGTGTAAGAAAAAGCAATCGCATGGTTAAACTATACGTTTTATATTTGAATTATTAATGCTCCATTTAGTTTAAATGTATTGTCTTTCAATTGGAACCATTTATTATCATTTCCCTGACATCACCTTTTATTCTCCCTAAAAACGTGCTACTGCCCTTTTAAAGAGCGCTTTCAGCAAGGCTGTTTTCGCAATCTGTATGCATTCTTTGACAAACATGCAATTAAATCTATGCAAGTTAAGGACAAATCTGATCTGTGTTACTATTGCCGTAACAATGCAATCTACTAGCCTTCACATATGTCAACAAACTAGAATGCATTCAGGACATTGTATATCAAAGAAATGCATGATAAGTTTATAAGAATCCTCTTTAATAGAACATTCATATTTTCGTTAACTTTCTGGAAAAAAAACACCACGTCATCAGAAAACCAAATTGACACATCAGGGATTTGTTGACATCAGATCTTCAAAAGGCATTTCTCCGATGAAACCGAGATTTGAAAAATACAGTGGGTAAAGGAAGTGCATTTAATTTTAAACTGTGAAATCATATAAAGTAATTGAAATGCATAACATCACGAAACCACATTTACTAGTGAACAAGTGTTTTCAAATATTTTCGAGTAGAAGCGCATAAGCATCACCATCAGGACCGGTTTTAGTTTAAGGTTTAGTGACTCATTATCTGACAACTACATTAACTATTCTACTCTGCCTCCTCCCGTCATTAGACATGCATGGTTAACCACGGAAACACTGGATCAGTGGGGCTAAATGGATCAAGGTATTGATTTCTTCATTACGACTCTGTCATGTAAAACAGGTATACCGGAGAAGTACCTTGCTTTGAAAATGGCATGAGGTTAATCGCAGTCTGGTGTTTACAAGTAAAAAGAGAACTTTATTATTTTCTTACCTTAGCTTCATATTTTAAGTAAAGATTAAACCTTATATGGGAACGGGTAGAAAACCGGGATTTGATTAGTACAGTGGGTTTAAATACTACAGTCAAACTGACATTTAGTATTTGAACATACTATTATTGTTAAAACGTCATAGGTTAAATTTCAATATGGATTCTATTACTGATAATTGAATTACTTACGGTTATTACAATAATTTTTAAAACCCCATAAGTCAAATTGCAATATGGATTTAATTCTGATGATTTAATTACTTATAGAGGTTTTCTTTTTTATTCAAAAGTCTTTGGATAATGGCAAATAATTAGAATCAATGTTTATGGATAAAAGTAAGGCTTTTTGGAAGAAGATGAAGGGAATATTATGGATATACAACTTCTTTATTCAAGTTTGAATACAGAAGATAAATAAAGAAGTTGTATATCCATAATATTCCCTTCATCTTCTTCATCATTGCAAGTTGCAACTTCTCGAATGCCCATCAAAGAAGTAAGGAATTTTTGTTTATAAATAAGGAAGAAGTTTGTACCTATAAAATAAACAATATAAAGAAATCATTTTAAATAAATGGCAAATGTCTCGATTGCATCAACACGTATATTGAACGGAAAGTTGAGGAAATAGATACAAACATTATAATTCGGAGTATAGATATGAGATACCGGAAGTTTCGAAGGATCGGCGCAGAAGGGATTTCTTCTTTTTAAAAAAACTTATTTTGATAGAATAAACCCTTCTGTTGTATCATTCAGATTACTTTGACTTAAGTTGATCGAGAGCATATCATGCTTAACCGGTAGCACTTAACCCACATGACTGTCAACATACAAATAATATGCAAACATTTAACGTATATGAATATGGAAAACAAAAGGACATAAACAATGATATATTAATTATTAACAGGAACATTGTTGTCAAACTGTTTACCAGGCCATTTGGGAAACATGCATTGGTTACCAATAATGGAAAATCGATGACAATGTTTATCTTAGAGATGCGTATGTTTCATATATATTGACATACAGATATACTGTTGTATTTAAAGAACCGTATTACAAAATCAATATACACAAACTAGATTCAAACCATTTTTTCCTTATTTGTTTTTAAGTAATGATAGTTACAGTGTATGGATGTGATTCTGAAAATGTTAATGTTAATAATATTATAAAAGTGCCTATCACGTGACACTTTATAATAACAGTTTAACAGAATAAAGAGTCCGTTTCTACGACTATAGTGAAAATTAGACATTTGATTACGATGAATGAGTGTATATATAGTTACGCTCATCTTTAACATCATTTGAATGCCTATAGTGATAATCTAAAGAAGATTATACACTGTGGTACAAAAGAAACGTTCACCTCTTTATACGAATAGTTAAACACCTAAACATTATCTGCAGTAGTTCGAACAGCTTGTGTGGTGTCTGGTTACTCTTTAGATAAACATTCTTTGTTTAACGCAGGAAGGGTTAAAAGTAAAAATTCACACCAACATGATTCCTACCATGTTTGATATGCTTATCAATCTTATATTGCTCTCTTAAGCCTTTTTTTAAAATGTTAATATTTGTGATATATTTTAACCATTTTAGCGCTTAATGCGCTTTTAGCTATTTTAATGTGATTTAGTGTCTCATAGGCCATTGTTGGCCGAACGGCGTGCTATATTTGTCGCTTATAATATCTAGTCTCAAGTATATGTACGCTGTGTGACACTTAAATAAAATATTTTTCTTCTTCTTCTTCTATGCTGCAACCTAATCAATTTAATTTAACGTTGAATCTGTATATTATGTCTAATCACACTAATGTTTTGTTTTCAAAATACATGTATATTTCACTATTAAAAAAACTTAAATTGTATAAAAATCAATAAACAAAATATTATTTGTCTGATGGTAAACCTCCTGTGCTTGTCAGTTTTTGAGTACAACGTCATGATTATTTTTTTTGTATATATGTGTATTTGAAAATTGTACATGTTATAAGACCAACTAAGGTTTCTTCTGTACCTCATTGTATATATTCACTGTATTGCCTACTACGTTAGAAATAATACATTTTGGTAGTAGGTAGGACATTGGACGATAGGCAAATGCTTCGACTAACGAAAGGGGCAGTAGCACGTGTTTAGGGGAGAAATAATGTGTTGTCATGAATATGAAAATAGATTGTTCCAATTGAAAGACAATGTATTTAAACTAAATGAAGCAGTAATAAATAAAATATATAATTTCAAGTTCAGCCATGGGATTATACAAAATAAAGGTGTTCACACAAAAATGGACTTCATGTGAATCTTTATAATTGTTCTCTAATTATGGATGATTGATTTGTGTAATGAGATATTTGACACTACCAAAATAATACTTTTAGCATTGACGTACAATTATCAGTAATACATTTAAGAAATTAAATTTTCAAAAAACGTACTATTGCCCCTTTAAGACAAACTTTAAAAAATGCTCTCTTGATCTATAACGGTTTGTCAAGACAACCTTTAAAACTTCGACTTATTCTCACATTTCCAGAAGACATAACTGAAGTAAATAAGTAAGCATACAACGTTTGGAAGGAAGCCAGAACACCATTATCTTAGCCCATTAAACATGGACATTTATGTTAGCTCCGTAGAATGTTCGTCACAATCGAGCTGACGTACAAACGAGAATATTACAACGGTACTTGCAATAAAACTACTTTATTGCAATCAACAGCGTACCAAGTAAACAAAACGTTTTCAACAAGCACTCGGTTTCGTACAAGGCTTTCCTAAATGACTATGTACATTTATTCAGTCGATATTAGATAAAGGCTGAGAGCTGTCATCGCATTACCTAATCAAACATTGAAAAAATATTCCATTTATAGAACTTATCATTAACCTTAGTTAACTCAAAGCATGTAAGGGATGCTTCACGATTTAAAGGGGCAGTAGCACGTTTTCATGGAGAATACTAGGTGATCTCAGGAAAATCAATCTAAATAAATTTAGATCAACAGGTTTTATATTTGGTCATACTGTTGATCTAAGATTGGCCCGTAAGGCGGGTCATCCCGCTGACCTCTGAAATCAGCCGCTCGGCCAATCAGAAAAGTTGCTCTAGCTCGCTGGAAGTTCGAAAAACTCAGCTGCACATCTTTTGAAATGGACGGTGTTCGGAGCTATGTCATTCGGAGCAGAGCAGAGCGACCATTTCGATTAATATTCCGATTGCTTGGATGTATTAATAGATTATTGTTTTTCTTTTAAAATGATTTAGCGTATTTGCTAGTTGTCAATGACAAATGATGATTGCACATCGCACAGATACTAACGTGGCGAATAATAATCACAAAGTTTGAACATCATAAATGTCAATATTTACGAAAATCATCATGCAAGGGGAGGTAACTCTTTTTTTTTAATGAAACTCATTTGCACTAATTCCTTCATTACCATCCAAATAATTAAAAAATAGTGCTTTTTTGTCAATCATAAAACTAAAACTATTTCATACAACCAAAATAAAATCAACATACTGATATTTTTCTTATAAGGATCAAAAGCAAGGTTTATTTTTCACAGTGCACACTGTTATTGAGAACAGGCCATAAGTTAGTATATATTTCTTCCGTCCACAACCTCAGGGAGCGACTTTGAACTGTTTGTGACATCGAATTTGATTGATCAAATCGCGAATTCCTTATTTGCATAGGAAAGGTCACCGGGACGACCTCGCACACTGGTCAATCTTAGATCAACAGTATGACAAAATAAAAATCTGTTGATCTAAATTTATTTAGATTGCAGGAAAATGAAAATTAATGGTTCCAATTGAAAGACAATATATTTAAAGTAAATGAAGCAATAATAATTCAAAAATATAACGTAATGTTTAGCCATGCGATTCCTTTTTCTTACACAAAATGAATTAAAGGTATTCACACAAAATGGCCGCCAATGGATTTTATGCGAGTCTTCATACTTTATCCTCTGATAATGGACGATTGGCTTGTGTAATGAGATTTTTGACACTGTCAAAATAATACATTTAACATTAACTTACAATTATCAGTGACAGTTTTAAAATAGAAAATTATCAAAAAACGTGCTACTGCCCCTTTAACTACCTCTTCTCACTATGGGTTATTCAATGTGTCGAACTTATTATTCAATGTTATATACGTAATGTATATTTTCAATAATTAAAGACTTCATACAAAGATTTTTGATAATTAAAACCAAACAGCTTAGTACCAGAGAGAATACTTGAATAAGGATTTAAGATAAAGCACAGTATTTTCATTATTGAAAATTCAACAGGTAATATTGGTTATCTAAATTTTCGTCAGTACACTCTTGAGTGTTCATACATAATGTCCATGCATCAACATTGAAATTAAAAAAGGGGGTTTATCTTATCTAGATTCTGTTCATTTCATTTCATTTTCATATCACTACTAAGTTACCTGTTGCTTGCTAACATGTCCTCGTTTAACTCATACGTGTTCCATCATCTTGCGTAATAGTATAAACGGTTGAAGTGGCAGTTTGCTTTATATGCTATGCTACAGTATTTGCTATACTATGCAATGCTTTGCTATGCTATAGTTTGCTATGCTAAAGTATATGCTTTGTTATTATATGCTTACTTTGTATACATGTATGCTTCAGTGTATAATAAACTATGCTATATGTGCTGTGCTACAGTGTATGCTATGCTATGGTATACATTGCTATGCTACGGAGTATGTATAGTATATGTTGTGCTACGGTATACTTTATGCTTCAGTGTATATATAGCATCCTATGATATATTTTGCTATGTTACAGTGCTATGGTATACACTCTGTTATGCTATGCTTTTGTTTGCTACAGTGTAAGCTATGCTATGCTATGCTGTACTCTGCTATGCTACGGAGTATGATATGTTACACTCTGTTATACTATAATTTTGTTTGCTACAGTGTACGCTATGCTATGCTATTCTCCTATGCTACAGTGTTTGATATGTTACACTCTGTTATACTATAATTTTGTTTGCTACAGTGTACGCTATGCTATGCTATACCCTGCTATGCTACAGTGTTTTATATGTATACTAGTACTAAAATTTTGTTTGGTACAGTACGCTATGCAATGCATTTCTCTGAAATGTTATGCTACAGCGTTTTGAAATGGTACATTCTGTTATACTATACTTTTGTTTGGTACAGTGTACGCTATGCTATGCTATTCTCCTATGCTACAGTGTTTGATATGTTACACTCTGTTATACTATAATTTTGTTTGCTACAGTGTACGCTATGCTATGCTATACCCTGCTATGCTACAGTGTTTTATATGTATACTAGTACTAAAATTTTGTTTGGTACAGTACGCTATGCAATGCATTTCTCTGAAATGTTATGCTACAGCGTTTTGAAATGGTACATTCTGTTATACTATACTTTTGTTTGGTACAGTGTACGCTTTGCTTAGAAATTATATATTTTTGCTACAGTATATGCTTTGTTATGCTATGCTTCAGTGTATAATAAAGTATGCTAGGATTTGCTATGCTATAGTGTATACTATACTAGTATGCTGATTTTGTAACATTTCAAGTTTTTGTTATTGATTCCACATTACACACAGGCAGAAAAGCACCAGTTCAATCATCATCACTTCAAAGTCTGCTACAAGTATCAAGTCAATTATTGCTTGCTTAATGAAGTTAAGGCCATACAAACAGAGGCATTATGTGGTCAATAAATTATTTATATCACCCTGGTTTTGTCTCACCACCAATTATATCTTAACTTCTAAATTCATAGTTTTGGTGAATAATATATCAGCTTGTCCATGCTAATTCAAGGTTCGTTTCCATAACCTTTTTGATTGAAACATATTTTATTCATTCAAGAAAAGGTTTGGGCACAAGTTGTCCGCCTTTGAAAACCCCACTTCTTTGGCTTTGGTCAAGCTTTATGGTTGACCAACTTCACGCTACTCTATGTATATAACTTATTCATAAACATTAAAAGAGGTCACTGTCCTGCTCATTAAAAGTGACTGCTTTGTTCGCATTACCGTATTTACCTTTATAAACGATGGATATCTTAGTCGAAAATTGTATGAACATCAATCATTGGTGTCGTGTCTAAAGAATCAAAACGTTTCTCATGGCATGTTTACTCTATATAAATATATATGATAACGATATAAATGAACACTTGATATCTGATAAATAGAGGTTATCATGCGAGTGTGTTTTGGGATCGTTAATATCCTGCATTAGGAATAAACATTGTATTTTGCGAGCCTTGGCTTTATTATGCCGGGAACACTATCCTTTGTATGATAAATCTGACATACCTTCATTAGACAATAAACATGTGGCGTAGAGACCCTTCACGTTTTTTAATAATGTTTTTCCTGGTGGTTTAAGTCCACAGCCCCTCTCCCCTTTTTCCCCCTTTTGTTCCATCCTCTCTACTCAAATCTCTCCTTTTACTCCTCACTTTCTTCCAATTTAGTTAAAATTAAATTAATGATTACGTCCCATTAGTCTTTCATTATGGACTTTTGGGATATATAATTTTTAAATCGATTTTTGAAGTGTGTTTTTTATGATATTGACTGCTGTTATTGATGACCTCATAATTCAAATTGTAGTTGTACGTGACATATAAATCCAATAGTTTCCGTTCAATGCACTAGCTACCATTTGATTGACGTAATGTATTCTTTATAACCGAGATTGGGACATTATTCGCTGGTGAGTGCTACGGTTGGTGAGACAAGTCAATACAGAGCTCTGTACAGTCAACAATACATTCTGGACATTACCAAGAAAGGTAAAGTGACTTATTGGTTGTTGGCGTGATAACAGGTCTCAGAGTGATAACCCCGTCCTGTATTAAATTTATAGTTGTTTAAGGTGATCACAGGTCTCAGAGTTATAACCCTGTCATGTATTAAATTTATGGTTGTTCAAAAGCGATGACAGGTCTCAGAGTTATAACCTCGTCCTGTATTAAATTAATTCATAGTTGTTCAAAGTGATGACAGGTCTCAGAGTTATAACCTCGTCCTGTATTAAATTAATTCATAGTTGTTCAAAGTGATGACAGGTCTCAGAGTTATAACCTCGTCCTGTATTAAATTAATTCATAGTTGTTCAAAGTGATGACAGGTCTCAGAGTTATAACCTCGTCCTGTATTAAATTAATTTATAGTTGTTCAAAGTGATGACAGGTCTCAGAGTTATAACCTCGTCCTGTATTAAATTAATTCATAGTTGTTCAAAGTGATGACAGGTCTCAGAGTTATAGCGTCGTCCTGTATTAAATTTATAGTTGTTAAGGTGATCACAGGTCTCAGAGTTATAACCCTGTAATGTATTAAATTTATGGTTGTTCAAAAGTGATGACAGGTCTCAGAGTTATAACCTCGTCCTGTATTAAATTAATTCATAGTTGTTTAAGGGGATGACAGGTCTCAGAGTTATAGCCTCGTCCTGTATTATATTTATAGTTATTCAAAGCGATGACAGGTCTCAGAGTTATAACCTCGTCCTGTATTAAATTAATTCATAGTTGTTCAAGGTGATCACAGATCTCAGAGTTATAACCTCGTCCTATGTTAAATTTATAATTGTTCAAGGTGATCACAGGTCACAAAGTTTTTGAAGAGGCATTAAAGAGATAAAAGTGTCCATTTGTTATCATAGAGATATGAAACAGGTCAAATGTTCATTTGTATCAAAGAGGCATTTAGCAGATAAAAGTGTTCATTTGTTATCGAAGAGGAATTGAAAAAGGTAAAAGTGCTAATTTCTTATCAAAGAGGCATAAACAGGTAAATGTGCTCATTTGTTATCGAAAAAACATTTAGCATTAAAAGAAAAAGAAGATTACCAAAACAACGGCGCATGAGCAAAAAATAGAAGGATTGTGTGACGTCATCTTATGACTCTTTTCCGGGTTAAAACAGAGCCATTTAGGAATCAAAATGCTCTGATTTCACTTGTCCTTGATCTTGTTGTACATAACGCAATACACACCTATAGCATTGGACGCTCATGTCCTAATGCAAGTGGAAATAAGTCTGAATGGGGTAAAATACAATTGATTTTGCTTTTTTGGGCATGTCCAATATCTTTACATCGAATCTGTATTGTGAAAACAAACTGTCAATACAAATTTATGAACTATGAAATGTCGACAGTATTTGTCACTTTTCAAAAGTTTTCTCGAGGTGTTATGGTATGACTTTTGATGGTTTGTAGGTATAAAAAATACACAAATTTGGGGATGATGTGCTTTCTATGTGAGGTTTACTTTCAATATTTATGTAAAATATGTTCAAAAGTGATGAGTTTAATTAAAGTGTTTCTCAATGTCAATAAATATTCCAGTCATTATCTTTTTTTTAAAAAACAACAAAAGATGTTGCTTTGGTTAAGAATTATTTTTAGTATTACATTATTCAATAAAAATGATAAAATAATTTATGAAATATCAATATAGCACAAATTATTCATGCTCTTTAAAGGGGCAGTACCACGTTTTTAGGGGGAATATAAGGTGATGTCAGGAAAATGAAAATTAATGGTTCCAATTGAAAAACAATGTATTAAAACTACACGAAGCTGTAATAATTCAAATATATAACGTAAATTGTAGCCATGCGATTGCTTTTTCATACACAAAATGAATTAAAGGTGTTCACACAAAATGGCCGCCAATGGATTTTATCTGAATCTTCATACTTCATTCTTCTGACTATGGATGATTGGTTTGTGTAATGAGATTTTTAACACTGTCAAAATAATACATTTAGCATTAACTTACGATTATCAGTGAAAATTGTGAAATTTAAATATTATCAAAAAACGTGCTACTGCCCCTTTAACCACTCTTTGAAATATGCATTAACAACTAGTTAACGGATCTGTTTAGTTTTCTAATATTAAAGTCATTGATGTTACTTGCATTGTCTTGAGGTGAGAATGAAGAGGACTTTGACATTCTCTTAACAGACACAAATAGTTAACATTGATAAATCATTTGTTTTAGCATCAAAGTATAAGGAACAAAGCCAAAACCGAATTGTACGTTTACACAAACCCATATAGCTATATTCCATCAATCCATATGGTATCCACACGACCAAGCAAGTTCCATAGAATAGCCAGTCTGTGTGAGACAGTATAATGCATTCTGCTTGGTATCGTGGACGGCAGTGACGATGTTTACCTACCAAACACAAACCCCGGATCATTGCTGACATAACAGAAGTACAATATGCGACTTCAATATTCGTCAATGTTATTGATTCCTGCTATTGTAGTGCCTCCTTTCTAAGCAGAGCATTATCATATTTGGACACAACTTTTAGCATTTAGCATTTACAAGGAATATGTTTGAAGCATTGAGAGTATTGTCAATCATTTTTAGTAGGTAAATGTAATTTATCAACGATAAAGCTCGCAAAAAGTCATCAATCTTCAATTCACCATCTCTCTTTTTAAAATGTTGAATGTTAATGTTGAATCATATGTTTCTGATTGCTGTGTGTTTGAATTGATAAAAATTGGTGTCATACATGGAAATATTTTGGGCCCTGTGTTGTTATACCCAGCCATGCACTTGAGATAGAGTCGGTGTCAGTAACTAGTGACACTGGAACAAGTGCTATGATTTTTATGAAACTCAATGCAAATTTGTGCCTAATTCTTGCACTCATCCAGGTTTTAAAAAGTATGCACACTTCCTCTGGTTATAATTTCTATCTACTATTATCAAGGCACTCAAAGATGTTCTCAGTAGTCACAAATCAGCTATATAAAACAAATTGTTAAATTGCTGTAGTGAAAAGTGCTATCACATGAGTATACACGTTTAAGAGAAAGAACTTTAGCAAATTAGAAGCCTCAGATGAGGTTTATATCTCTTCACTTTTTCTTATTGGAAACGCAAACTATTAAAAACGAATGCACTGTGTTTGTGTTTTGACATACTTAACAAGATATTCGAAAATTTTAAAAATCTGCATCTGGTGGATTATTTGCACATTGTGTCGTTATTTCAATGTTTGATGATTAAAAGAAGATGGAAAAACCCAAATTCTTCAATAAATGTAGTTACTTATGTCTTGTTTGTTTTGTTTTTTTCAAAAAATCATTTCATAATTGTTCATGAAATCGAAATCAGCATCACTTCTGTTATTTCAAGTAATAACCTTGCCCTTCTGCACGTAAACGAATTAGGATAAATTTCAAACAGCCTCTTTCAGATCATATCAAATTTTCGTTATCAGAAGATTTATATAATTACCTGTGATTAGATAACACTGTAAAGCACAGCAGGGTTTGACTGTGAAACTAACTTATCACTAGTCTCCAGAGAAGATCCAAATTGGGTATCTCATTTTACCTGCATGGTTAATCAATACCTGACTGCCAAGGTTTTGTACATGTTAATTGGGTAAACAGCAGTAAGTGACTAGTCCTCTTACATTTATTACAGTCGTATAGTGATTATGCCAATAGATTGGTAGTTATGCATTCGTACTTATTCAATCCTTCTTGGTTGTCACCGAACCAAATATTACGTTACTGAAAGGGACAGTAGCAGATTTTGAAAATTATATATTTTCACTGATAAGTGTACGTTAATGATAAATGTGTTATTTTTGTATTCAGCCCCGTACGTCCGTCCCGCTTCTTGTTAGCGCAATATCTTATGAACCGCTCAACCTAGAATCTTCAAACTTGGTACCAGTCTTCATCTGGGGAATACGCAGACCTGAAAAGTTTTCGGTGACCTTGACCTCATTTTCAAGGTCACAGAGAGACTTTGACCAGTTTTGAAAATGTTGTTAGCGCGATATCTAATGAACCGCTCAACCTAGAATCTTCAAACTTGGTACCAGTCTTCATCTGGGGAATACGCAGACCTGAAAAGTTTTCGGTGACCTTGACTTCATTTTCAAGGTCACAGCGAGACTTTGACCAGTTTTGAAAATGTTGTTAGCGCGATATCTAATGAACCGCTCAACCTAGAATCTTCAAACTAGGTACCAGTCTTCATCTGGGGAATACGCAGACCTGAAACGTTTTCGGTGACCTTGACCTCATTTTTAAGGTCGAGGCAAGACTTTGACCAGTTTTGAAAATGTTGTTAGCGCCATATCTCATGAAACGCTCAACCTAGAATCTTCAAACTTGGTACCAGTCTTCATCTGGAGAATACGCAGACCTGAAAAGTTTTCGGTGACCTTGACCTCATTTTCAAGGTCACGGCGAGACTTTGACCAGTTTTGAAAATGTTGTTAGCGGGATATCTAATGAACCGCTCAACCTAGAATCTTCAAACTTGGTACCAGTCTTCATCTGGGGAATACGCAGACCTGAAAAGTTTTCGGTGACCTTGACCTCATTTTCAAGGTCACAGCGAGACTTTGACCAGTTTTGAAAATGTTGTTAGCGCGATATCTAATGAACCGCTCAACCTAGAATCTTCAAACTTGGTACCAGTCTTCATCCGGGGAATACGCAGACCTGAAAAGTTTTCGGTGACCTTGACCTCATTTTCAAGGTCACAGAGAAACGTTGACCAGTTTTGAAAATGTTGTTAGCGCGATATATAATGAACCGCTCAACCTAGAATCTTCAAACTTGGTACCAGTCTTCATCTGGAGAATACGCAGACCTGAAAAGTTTTCGGTGACCTTGACCTCATTTTCAAGGTCACGGCGAGACTTTGACCAGTTTTGAAAATGTTGTTAGCGGGATATCTAATGAACCGCTCAACCTAGAATCTTCAAACTTGGTACCAGTCTTCATCTGGGGAATACGCAGACCTGAAAAGTTTTCGGTGACCTTGACCTCATTTTCAAGGTCACGGCGAGACTTCGACCAGTTTTGAAAATGTTGTTAGCGCCATATCTCATGAACCCATTAATCTTGAGTCTTCACGGGGGTCATAGTATTCCGCTCCGTACGTCCGTCCAGCTTCTTGTTGTTAACATCAATTTGCGGCAGGGGATCATGTCACCTTTGTGACAAAAACTTATCGTATGGCTGAATTTTACATTAAATATTGATTTATTACTGCTCCCATTCATTTTCATTTTCCTGACATCACCACATATACCTCCTAAAATACGTGCAACTTCCCCTTTAAGTGTAATGTTTTTTCACAAACGACATGACAACAAGGTTGAGATTTTTACTTGTGAGAGTCAGCAATGGTCACTTTGAATCACCGTATCTAACTGTAAGAATAATCAACGAGTTGCGAGGAATTACGGATCATCTGTCCTGAGTTAATTATTGTGATAAACTCCGAGCTTCAACGAGGAACAGATAATCCGTAATTCCGAGCATCGAGTTGGTTATTTTTTTTCTTACCCAAGATGATTTTGATGCGTAAAGAAGGGGATAAAAAGGGAAACATTAAAAAACAACACTCGGCGGTGAAGTACAAATTGTATTCATACGCCATTCATAATTTTGCTCACTACTTCAGGATGGGCGGCTCTAAGTAGTTCACAACTCACGATCTAATTTGAAATTGTTTATTATCTTGATGTCACATCATATAACAAAATGTATTGTGTCATAACATAAAAAATCTTTATTGTTAACCGGAAAGAAAAAGTAAGGCGTCACTAGCTTTCGTTACGTTTGACCATCCTAGTGAGGAATGTATGACGTCACGATAGTTCGGTCGGCGACTGTCTTACGTAGCGCCGCCTTGATAACTTGTATTTACGGCAAAGAAAACACCATAAGGACTTAATTTCCCATTAAAAATGTTGTAGTAATGTGTGACTTTCGCAATTTAAGTATAAGATTTTTCATCTTTATCTCTCAACTGAAATAGAAGATCTAAGCGAATCATGAATGAATGCAAGAAAGTTTCGTCAACCAATCAAAATGCGAGTTATTTTTAGAAAAACTGTAATTCCCATGACCATTAGGTATATCCTTGCCCGATTAGGTAAGAAAACTAATAAACTCCCCTTTTATTACAAGATGTAAGAAAATCTCTGAAGTGCTAGTTTGAGGACTTGTTGATTGTTGTGAATGCCCACGAAAAGTGTTAACACGGTTTATATGGTACTTGATAACAACTGTTTACATGCATGATTTATAAACATCAATAATGGCCTTTGTCCACTACTGGACCATTAGCGAGAGTAAAAACAAACATGCTTTAATTAGCTTATGCATAGCTTAAAGCCATACGCTTATCGGACCCAAGTTCCATGATGACTTATAACAGGTTATTACTCATAGGGTTTTAGATAAGTAGTGACATATTTTCGATATGAGCAAATATGCACATATCACTTTTCCACATGTGCACATATCACATATCTCTGTGATGTCAAAAAATCACTGTTCTTGACGTCGCTGTCACCGGTTTGCTTTCCTAAATATTTCTTAGTGAATTAAATGGGATTGAATCGATAATAAAGAAATTATTACCCTTGGAAGTGTTTCTTATGACTTTTACAAAGCTCTTGCAAATTTGTGTATAACCCTCGCTCTCGCTCCGGAATTACTAAAAATTCACACTCGTTTCGTAAAAATCATATGCATATTATGACACACTCGCTACTTTCACGTTTACCTGCTAGACATCTTCAGGGGGAAAGTTTATGTAGTCAGGGTATGACCAGGATATATTTTTTTTTTTTTTTTATAATCATTTCAAAAAACATCAAAGAGGACTTAGATTTATTGATTTATCTTAACCAATTGTGAAACAATGATTCTTAGAAATTCTGTTTACGTTATCATTTTTCCAATTTAATTGTCTCTGAAACAAAATTTCTGAAAATGATACTAAAAAATTTAGTTTTTGTTGTTGAGATGATTGGTTCACATCAGGATTAAGAAAAGCACAGTTTAAACTAGAAAAAGTATCTTCATTTCTCCAGCTCCCCTTTACCTTCACACCATCACATATTCTATTGTTTATTCTTTCTGTTTCTAACCCTTCACCTAATCTTTCAGCCATATGTATTGCTTTTATCATTCTTTCTTTTCAACTGTCTTTCGCTCTTTCCCTCATCCTTTCCCACCCTTTTTTCAGCAATATGAACGACAATAGTTAATGTCATGAGTTGAGTTTTTTAGCATATATTCTGACAATCAGACTGCAGCCTTGAAGCCGTGCTGTGTAGTTATTGATCTATGAATGGAAACTTGTATCTATTTGTGATAATCACAGAACAGGAATCAAAATTCGCCGTAGAAATCAACACAGGCGTCATGACCTTCACTGCCAATCTGTCTATAAACGAAGCTGCTAACTCTACATTATATGATTTGTTGTTAAACCTATAGAAAAGTTAATTATCAGCTTTTCCTTAAAATGTTTTTTGACATTAACTAACATCAAACACAATATGACTTGAAAATGTGACAGATAATCAATATTGATTAAAATCATGCAACGAATTGTTTATATTGCTTGGATCCATATCTTATCTATATACAACACATAATATTGCTTGAACAAAATAAGGCTGTAACATTTAGAGTTCCATTCAAAAAAATAATTTTGAAGATGGTTATAAGAACAACTGCTGCATTTGTTAGCTACATCGTATGGTACAAACCAGTAAGCCTTAAAAGTAAAATTCGGATTCATAAGAATGTTTTCATCATTGGAACATTGAATCATTTCATTCCATTCAGGGATTTTTTCATTACGAGATAAACAATTTACAGAAATTCTGCAAAACACACATATCTTATATACTTTTCATAAAACTAGTGAACCGAACTACTGTTTTCACACTTTCACATTCTTGACACAATCAACTTGTAGGCTTAATTTTATCACAAACTTCGATTATTCACATTATAATGAATTTATTATAGTGTGGAGATACTGAATATGCTTTCCGCTGGTTGCATGCATTCTCTCCCCACAGAGTCAGATCAAGTCATGTTGATTTAGCCTCTGTGTTATTACGCCGACTTTGTGGGATAGAATGGGAGATTCCTGATTGGAGGCAATCAAAGTTAGTTGTGCAATCAGCGACGCTGTTCTTAAATCATCGTTTTGCTACTGAATCTACTTCAATCTAGGCAAAAGCATTGTGATATGAACCACCCTTTCCATGCGAGAAGCGTTGTCATTTGATAAAGAAATTCAAAGGGATTGTGATGCGGGTTTTTTCCGCCAGGGGAAACTGCCGGAACCCACGGATTTCGGCGTAATAGAAGAGAGGCTAAATCAACATGATCAACATCAACTGCCTCTGTGGGGAGAGAATGGGTTGCATGAAACCTAGCTAAGGACTGATATTTCCCCATGGAAGCCTCGCCGGAATGTTATAACCTATAATATTGCTTTTATGTTTTATGCGTATCTCAGGGTTTGTGTTCAATATTTTTGAAAATGTTTAAACCTTGATGTATTTATTGTGAAATATGGGTTGGAAGGCCTCTCCTCCGAAATAAAAAATATCATCATAATGTACATCACATATTTTTTTTATGATTGTGAGCAAAATGAGAGCAAAAAACGCTGACATTCTTTTGAAAAGACACAAATAGTTAACATTTATAAATCATTTGTTTTAGCGTAAAACAATAAAAAAAAATGTTAAAATAATTTATGAAATATCAAATAGCACAAATTATGCATGCTCTATAATTGTTCTTTGAAATATGCATTAACAACTAGTTAACGGATCTGTTTAGTTTTCTAATATTAAAGTCATTGATTTTATTTGCATTGTCTTGAGGTGAGAATGAAGAGGACTTTGACATTCTTTTAACAGACACAAATAGTTAACATTGATAAATCATTTGTTTTAGCATCAATGTATAAGGAACAAAGCAAAAACCGAATTGTTCGTTACTATCGATATGTAAGTTTACACAACCCCATATAGCTATATTCCATCAATCCATATGGTATCCACACGACAAAGCAAGTTCCATTGAATAGCCAGTCTGTGTGAGACAGTATAAAGTATTCTGCTTGGCATTGTGAATAGCAGAGATGATGTTTATCTACCAAACACAAATCCCGGATCATTGCTGACATAACAATAGTACAATATGCGACTTCAATATTCGTCAATGTTATTGATTCCTGCTATTCTAGTGCCTTTCTAGGCAGAGCATTGTCATATTTGGATACAACTCTTTATTATCCTTAAGATAAATTTCTCGAATACTGATTGGTCAATAGCCAAAGCATACATACCCGTGTTGTCGGATTTGGCAGGGTGTACGAAGTGTACACCCCGTCAAATTTGTCACGTGACATAACAAACGGGTCATACGGATGACCTTGACCTCAGATGGAATGCGGAAGTAAAACGGCCGCTCGACTGAGAATTTCAGAATCAAAATTTACAATGACCAACATCAATTGAAAGATTTTAATGTTATGTCATTGTTAATTTCCATTGTGTTATTACCTTCATTAAATATGAACACATGTTTCTCTTTAATTATTTCATTTAACAACACTTTTAATTCGGATATTATTAGTCACAGAGTTATCTCCCTTTATGTAACTGCCGTTAGCTCCGTACCACGACTCTTGATGTTCACACTGTGCTGAGCTTGGACCGCAGTCCAGTTAAGACTTATTTTGGTCGAAAATGAGTAAACTGTGTTGAAATAAAAGATCTTAAGGGTAATAAATTCGTTACACGGCGTTTTGACAGGGTGTACGGGACTGTAAGACCCTTGTACATTGTGTATTTCCTTCGGCTCCGGCTCAGGAAAATACAGAATGTACAAGGGTCTTACAGTCCCGTACACCCTGTCAAAACGCCGTGTAACTAATAGTATCTAGCATTTACAAGGAATATTTTTGAAGCATTGAGAGTATTGTCAGTCATTTTAGTAGGTAAATGTGATTTATCAAAGTAAAAGCTCACAAACAGTCATCAATCTTCAATTCAACATCTATCTTGTAAAAATGTTGAATGTTAATGTTGAATCATATGTTTCTGTTTGCTGTGTATTTGAATTGATAAAAATTGGTGTCATACATGGATATATTTTGGGCCCTGTGTCGTGATCATGAATAGCAGAGATGATGTTTATCTACCAAACACAAACCCCGGATCATTGCTGACACAACATGTTACAGTAGTACAATATGCGACTTCAATATTCGTCAATGTTATTGATTCCTGCTATTCTTGTGCCTTTCTAAGCAACCTATTTGGATCAAACTGTGTATCTAACATTTACAAGGAAAATGTTATGAAGCATCGCGAACGTTAATGGAGAAGTTTTAGTAGGTAAAAGGTAATTATCTGTCATTAGACCATCCATCCAAGAAAAACTTTACACGTGAAATATACTTTTTACTTAACAATATGACAGCTTGAGCTCGGTTGCCATTAAACAGTATGTGATTGTATGGTATTTGTCTCTTTTCAGTTATTGCTTTAGCAAGAAGGCTTGTGGACAGATCATATTCTGATTTGAGGGAAGGCGCATGAAAATCTCAATTGAATATCGATGCAGAAACGTATATTTGAGACTACTGTGACAGTTTGGTGTCCTACACGTCAGTCAAGGCTTTGACAAGAAACCAAAAATCATACCTAGCCTCTTATAATCAGGGAAAGTAAAATTATATTAAGAGATTACACCGTGTGTGTGTTTGGACATATATATTTCAAGATATACCAATAACCTTGTACCTTGCTATATTTCTGTACCAAGTGGTTATATTAATATGAAATAGAGGAAATGGGAAATAGCTCAACTTCATCAGAGAATGACTACTAAGTATCGGATTGCCTCAGTAATGGTTTGAGCAGAAAAACATTCTTTATCATTTGAAAGAAGATGTGCGTATATCAGCATCAATTATCTTATTTCAACGTGACAATTGATGGTCTTTATTAGGAGATATATAATTACCTGTGAATATAATATACACTGTAAAGCTCAGCAGGGGTTGACTATGACAATAACTTATCATCAGTCTCCAGAGACTGACCAAATTGACTCTCTTACTTTACCTGCATGGTTAATCAATACCTGACTGCGATGCCTTTGTACAGGTAAATAAGGTAAACAGGGTAAGTGACCAGTTCTCTTGCATTTACTGCAACAGTGAGTAAACAGGGCCTCCTTTCACATAGACCTAAGGTGGTCGTAAGTCACTAAATAGCATTATTGTAATGTTAAGGAATGGAAGTTGAGGTTTACATTAGTTAAGCTTGCTTTGTGAAATGAGGTCATGTTCTCTTACATTTACTACAGAGATGATGCTAATAGAATGACTACTGTGACTGGACCAAGTTTTACATATTACCTATGTGTGAATTTTTGACACACGAATGTACTCGAATGTAGAAGAAAGAATATGTTTGACACTGAATAAAATTTGAAATTTATAAGTAAGTAATAATGATCGATACTTTTCATTTGAATATGAAACTCAAATCAGCGATCTACATTTCATTATTTTTTTACTCATGTTCAGAAGAATATGTTTGACACAAAATAAGTATTTTGAATATTTTTATTTTGAATATGAGTCATCGATCGCTCTTCTCCCTTTTTTGATGATGTCAAAATAAGACAACATAATGTCATTTTCGAAGAAAAGTCAACAGTAATAGTTATTTTGTTATGTAAAACATTTGATTCAATGAATGGAACTTCATTTAGATTTGTTTATATCTGGGATATTTTACAATTTGTTTTTATTGATTCAGTTTTTCAGAACCATCTCATTTGCTAAACTCACCAGTCATAAATCTCCATGCGATTGTTTGCTCAATGACTTTGTCTTTCCAACTTGGCACTAGTCCCTACATGGTAAATCAATGTGGAGTGACCAGTGCTCTGTTTATTAAACGTGACAACATAGCTGTAATTATGACAAAAACCCATGTTCTGATTTGAGATATAGCCAATGGTCAGTTTGATATACCGTATTTAATAACTAATAAATTCCCATTTTTTTAATATCATGTAAGAAAATCTTGTCCATAACCTACGTCATGGTTCATGCTTGGATAACTCTAAAAAAAGAGTGTTCATTTCCCAGTCTGCCTGTACAAATTAGACTAACGTAGAAAAGAGTGTCCTAAATGTATACATTTTACATACTTCACCATTCACCCTAAATTATAGGCAAGTGACATATTTAAGATTGATAAAATTAATTGGACTTAAAGGGGCAGAAGCACGTTTTTTGATAATTTAATTTTTTTTTACTGATAATTGTACATTAATGCTCAATGTATTATAGTGATAGTGTCAAAAATCTCACAACCCAAACCAATTATCCATAGTCAGATGACAAAGTATGAAGATTCACATAAAATCCATGGGCGGCCATTTTGTGTGAACACCTTTAATTCATTTTTTGTAAGAAAAGGGAATCGCATGGCTAAACTTTACATCATATATTTGAATTATTACTGCTCCATTTAGTTTAATTGCATTGTCTTTCAATTGGAACCATTAATTTTCATTTTCCTGACATCACCTTATATTCCCCCTAAAACGTGCTACTGTCCCTTTAAGGAGAAGAGAAATGTTAAGATATTTTAATTTAATTAAAACATGTTGCGCTGAAACAGCATTCTGAATTTAGATAGACGACGTTGTTTAACCAATATATTGCTTTTGAAAAGAAATTTTGGATGGTAGATAAACATCATCTCTGCTATTCACAATGCCAAGCAGAATACTTTATACTGTCTCACACAGACTGGCTATTCTATGGAACTTGCTTTGTCGTGTGGATATCATATGGATTGATGGAATATAGCTATATGGGTTTGTGTAAACTTACATATCCATAGTAACGAACAATTCGGTTTTTGCTTTGTTCCTTATACATTGATGCTAAAACAGATGATTTATCAATGTTAACTATTTGTGGCTTTTAAAAGAATGTCGAAGCCCTCATCGCTCTCGCCCCAAATGAATACCCTGTTTATACGAGTTTACATGGTACTCGCTAACAACCATTATCATGCATGATTTATAGACATCAATAATGCATGTACATACCACTACTGGACCATTAGTGAGACCAACATGCATTGATTAGCTAACACAAAACTAACAGCACCAATCGGATCTAAGTACCATTATGATTTATAACATCCCTTTGTTGCCTTTGCAAACATATTTGCTTTTATAGGTATCACTATTTTTAGTTTCCCCGCTAGGCAGGTTCCGCAAAGTAGCATGATAGTTTCCTTTTTTGTTTCTTAATCAAAGGGCAATAGTAATCATAGGAACAATTTCACCAATTGTGAATACAATCTGTTTCAGTATTTTAACTCACTTTTCATATTGCCAAACTAACTGTCAAGGAAAAAAAAAATTCCGGGAACAAGCTTTATTTTTGTATTCTATTTTATAGGTTAATAATTTCATATCAGGATTCAGAAAACCAGGCTTTATTACAAAAAATATATATTTGATTCACTTTATTCAGAATTGAAGGCCATATGGCCAAGAATACAACAGATATCATATACATAAATCATATGGTGTGTAGAGTATATGAAATAATAATTATGTTAACGTAGGCTCAGCTTTAGGAATATACACATCTTTTTGAGAACAGTTGTATTTTGTACCCTCATGAGAGCTTGGAATTTAACAGTAGAAGGAGGGCTGTAATAAAAGGCTGGAATATATATAGATCTGTATTGTTTAAAGAATGGACATATAAGCAAAAGATGATATTCATTGTCACACAGTCTCAAAGCACATTTTTTACAAACCAGTTCATTATAAGGAACAATTGCTTTTGAAAAACGCTGTTTTTGTATATTCAAGTTATGTGATTGACATCGAAATTTAATTAACAATCGCATTAAGTTTTTACTTAATGTACCACTAGAAATATATTTTTTCGGTTCTAAAAGTGACTTGAAGGTACTATAATTTACAAGAAATGATGAATTGCTGATTTTACTATTCCAGTGTTGTATATCGATATCTATACAACGTTGTTTGAAAGCTAACATAAAATGATTTATATCGCCACAGTCTTGGGCTATCCATACATAAGAAAAAACTGTAGTAAACAAAAGCATTCTAACGTGCGAAACCCAGTTATTTCCACCATTTTCATCATAAATTTTTAACATCTTATAGCTTGCATTTGGGTATCTATTTCGGTCCAATCGGACAATTCGACACCAATATTTAATACACTTTGAATAATAATGCACACACAAATTACATCTGCCAATTTCTCCAAGTACAGCACATGAAGCTGTTTTTTTACTAATACATAGAAACCTTTTAAAATATTCACTCTGAACCTTTTCAATACATGTTCTATAAGTGTATCCCCAAATTTCGCAACCGTACGTTACAATTGGCAGTATTTTACTGACAAATATACTTTGAGCAAAAGATAAAGATAAATCCTGGTATCTTGCGAAAAGTTGAAACACTGGAAAGCATGCCAAATATATATTTATACCATAGTGACTTTTTCTCATGCTTTCTGTACTCCGCATTTATTCATCTTTTTTCTCCTCCAGTTTATCTGTCTGTTCATCTCTTTCCGATTCAATCTTATTTCCTGTTTGAAATGTTCCTCCATTACTAATACTTGCTCCCTTCACGCATTCTTTAACATCAACCGCTGTTCTCTTATCTTTCACCCTTTTGCACTCTGACCCACTTTATTATGTTTTTACAATAACTGTCCACTACTGTACTACTGTTAACAGAACTTTTAAAAAAAGCAGTAATATTTTTTATGCAGTATCACCATTTTTGACAATTGGTCAGACAGATATGTGGCAAACCAGAGATAATTTGAGCATTCCCAAAAAGAGGCCTTGGGTCAAAATTTTGTAATTCACATTTTTTTTTCTTACTTCAATAGTGTATCTATTGGACGCATTTTCGACAAATTGTTGGTCCAAATAATCAAAATCTGACAACATTATTTCATTCCTTAGCAGGTTTGCCAATAGGACTTCAAAATATTCATATTATCAATGCTATTGTATGAGACAATATTTTTCATATATTTTTTGGCAAATTTGTGACCCCGGCGTTGCATTTATTATTGCTTCATGTGTTCCTGTGGTAATATTGGTATTTACTTTATGTGTAATGAGAACACCTTCACCCACTTAAAAATCATAAAGTTTGGTACAATGTTGATTGAATATGTCTATCTTGATCAAATACCATACAAACTAATGTTGAGCAGATGTATGTAACTACTCTCTCTGTCTCTGTCTGTGTCTCTCTGTCTGTCTCTGTCTCTGTCTCTCTCTCTGTCTCTGTCGTTCTGTCTCTCTGTCTCGCTATCTCTGTCTGTCTGTCTCTGCCTCTCTCTCTCTCTCTCTCTCTGTCGTTCTTTCTCTCTGTCTCGCTATCTCTGTCTGTCTGTCTGTCTCTGCCTCTGTCTCTGTCTCTCTCTGTCTCTCTCTGTCTCTCTCTGTCTCTCTGTCTCTGTCTCTGTCTGTCTCTGTCTGTATTTTACCCTTTTCCTTCAATCCTTTCACTCCCTCTCTCTCTCCCTCCAACCCTGTTTAAAACATTTAAATATTCTTTACTACAATAGTGAACCACAATCTAGCCTCTTCTTTGTGTACCTGCCACTCTTCTATCTTTTTACTTCTATCCTTATTCTGCCCTCTTTTCCTATTTCAACATTTTACCCGGATATAATGTGCATCACAAGTTAATGTTAGTCTTGCTACAGCGACTTTACTGAACGCCTTTACAAGATGCATGATGGGTGGGTGTGGTTACTTCGCCGACCTTAACCCGGTTCTGGGTGATTATAGATCATGACTTGTGTCTATTTTAGATAATTACAGATCATGGGACAAACGCCGCCAGCTGAAGTAATCAATACAGTTGTCAGGAAAACATTACCTTGCCACTGTCAATGCCTTGCTTTTAAGTAAAGCGCGTTACTATTTTGAAAAGCAAACAAAGGTGAAATAGTTACATTATTAAAACATTTTCCGAACGAACTACTTGATCCAAAAACAAACAAAATGTATTTTTAGGTATACATGTATTTATGTAAACTGATAATAAAAACTCAATTTAAGCAACGAAACTTTTAGATTTTGAAACTGAATATTTTTGCAAAAACCTGCAAGAAAGCAAGTTTTTTGAAAAGTGGTAACATTTTTCAAACGTTTTTCGAACCAACTACTTGATCCAAAAACAAACACAATATATTTTTTATATGTATTTTCCGTTAAACTGATAATGAAAAACTCAATTTAAGCAACTGAGTATTTTTGTAAAAACCTGCAAGAAAGCTATTGTGTATTAACTGTTGAAGGCTGCAGCAATTCATGGACAGAAGTGGAGTCAATATTCAGTTTAGTCTACTTAAAATATTAAAATTTAAGGCACAAGTAAGTAACTGCTATTTAGAGAGTAAGAGAATAAATTTTAAAAGTTAAAAGTTTTCGGATTGATTAAATTCAATTTTACTGAGGAATTTGAAGGTTTTGATATTTAGATTTAATCTGAATAAGTTGAGCTGCATTTCAATTCCTTAAACTATCAATACCGCTCTTGATCTAATTTATCGCCCATAAATTGCGTTGTAGAATATTTATGTGACTACGAATACGTATCTGAGGTGTTGATTAGAGTAAATATGGTAATTATTGACGACCATGGTGGCAGTACCTGCATAAATATCAATATTTGTCATTAATCATGGACCATTAGTTTGAGCATAGACAAACAGGCATTAATTAACTAATAGTCGTGCACGAAACGGCTCCACATACCATTATGATTCATGACATTTCTTTGCTTTCATATTTTCTTTTATATCTCATTAAGTTTACCTGTTACTAATGGGCAAGTATTAATTTTCATAAACATAGCACAGTTGCAAATCATACTAGTTGTCAATAAAAGGCAGTTAAACATTCAAAAGTACGTTATTACCAATGTGTATACGTTGAGTTTAAGCAATATCAACATAATTTAGAACAGTTGTTACGAACACCCGTTTTCTTGATATGACAATCTATTGATGTTAGTGTTATCAAATCAGGGCTCTTAAAGATTTGAACATTTTTACCATATTTGAATACGAAGTTGATCTTTTAATCTAAATCACAAAATATCTCTTTCAAATCGACAGAAATTCTGCAAAACCTTTATTTTAATTTTGAGATGTGATGATCCTGTATAGTAAATAAATTTGTATACTGAAGACAGTGTATTGATAATAATTAACTGTAAAAATTGCATTGTCTATAAATCATGTCATAAACATGCTGGTCTGCATTGATTTTGATAATATATATAACATCTTGAATGTTATGGTTATACCAGGATCTTTTTATCATATAAACCATGTTTTCAGTCACAAGGGAAACCGAACGTGAAACCTGTATATATTAATTGACGATAATTTGGATGGATTTTGTAATCAAGTCATTTCGATGATGCTAATTTCTTTCTAATGTATACATATTCTATATATACAGTATAGTTTCGTCACTTCATGCCTTCATGCTCAATAACGGTACAAGAAACTATGCCGAAATGTCGTCTCTGGTGCAATAAAGAAGTTGGAAGATATAAATTTGTCCCTTGTTATTGTCCACACAATCAAAGAAGGTATAACATATACTGGAGCACAGTGGTGTAGTGGTTAGCATGCCGGCCTCTCACGCCGGAGACCCGGGTTCGAATCCCGGTGGAGACACCAAAATTATGTGACTTGGGTCTCATCCTGTGTTGTGTCCCTGGGCAAGGCACTTCATCCACGTTGCACTCAGTCCACCCAGCTGTTAGAATGGGTACCTGAAAAGTGGATGTACTGACCTACATGGTCGTGATTAGCGCTTAGTAGCAGATGTGAAAGTACAATCCTTCGGGGTAATAATGTAGCGCTTTGAGCATGTCTTAGGAATTGGAAAAGGCGCATTATAAGTATGCACACATACTTGTATTTTGTGTAGCACAGTGGTGTTGTGTAGGACATTTGTGCAGTGGTTAGCATGCTCGGCCCAGGTACGAATCCCGGTGGAGACACCAAAGATTTCACTTCATCCACATTGCACTCAGTCATCCCAGCTTTTAAAATGGGTACCTGAAAACAGTATGTACTGACCTACGTGGTGAAGCCTGACCAAGCGCTTATTAGCAGTTGTGAAACAACAATCCTTCGGGTAATGGTGTTTGTAGGGCTTTGAGCGTATCTTAGGACGTGGATATATCTCATGAGAGAAACAAATGATTTTCTTACTCACAGCGAGTACACAATTAAAATTATGACAATTTTACCCCATAGTCACATGTCTAGATAAAAGTCAAAATCTTGTATTTGTTAATGTGTCATGAAATATGAACAAATGTGACAAACATAAAGGAAGAAAGTAATTATGTTGCTTATTGCCATCAATCCATCAATACCATTCGTTTTTTGTGTACCTTGTATTCACAACCATTTTTATGATCTCAAACTTATCGTTGTAATATTTTCAAAACACTTTCTAGTTGGCATGACGTCATGTACACTGAAAGGATAATTAGTTTATTGAATTGAGATGGTTTATCGCTCATCTGTAACCAGAACCCTTTACAAAACACAAGTAATTAGCTAATTAGTTATCCAATGAATTGAAACTTTGTTGTATTTACATTACATCTAGGCAACAACAATGTTTTTCTCGATGTCTCTAAGCTTTGTCTATTATGTATAAATATGGTTGCATTTATTGCAACGAAGATTTTGTTGTGTATTTACTTTGTATTCTTTGTAAAAAAAAATTAAACAATAGAATAATGAACATTTACACGTAGACTTTAGACAAATGAGTCTTGTTATCTGTCTAATAGATATATGCATGTACAAATCCTTGAAGCTAGAATTCCAATTCAAACCAACTGGAGAGACATCTAGATTGAAATATTACATTAACAGTACACGTAGTTTTCCCCTGGCGACTACTGAATATGTACTGATACAGATGTAGGTTTAACTAATAGAGTCTGCTTGACGTACATGCTCTATCCTTTAAATATTGTTATAGTTATTATATTTAAAAATCTCTGCAGCATGGTGTTTTTTCGCTTCGCTAGTCATTATCCTTTGTGAAATATACATAAAAACATGGGTACTTGTAGTCTCGTTCCTTCGATACAATATGATGAGATAACATCTATGTGAAGGATTTTTTCTTACTTTTAAATGTATTTCATTTACACAAAATAAACATGATTGGTGTCAAGATTACATAATTATGTTGAAAAGATCAAATGAGTTTAAGGCTAGTAGATCATTATGATACAATGTACGTTAATGCATTTTACAATTGGAGACCTATTCTTGAATATGCTTAGTGACAAGTAAACACTGCAAATTTAATTCCATTTTTTTATAACATTTAGATATTTTCTACGATTTTATGATCGAGATTAACTTGACATTTTTGTCTCTGCTTTAGAGAAATCAAGGAAAGTTAAAACATTTGGTAAAAAGAATAATTTTTCATGAAATCAATCAATTATAGATGCTTGTATGTCCGCTCATTGTTTCTTGTTTTTTCGCTTCCCAATGCTAATGCATTTTCGATCTTATTTTGTTTTTGAAATTGTAATCCATTGTCATTATGTCATTTCATTTCATAACCAGAAGCAATAAAATTAATAAAACAATAAAATAATGTCAACCCTTTTAAAGCAGTTTTGGGTTTTAAAGGGGCAGTAGCACGTTTTTACCAAAAAAATCACTGATAACTGTACGTAAATGCTAAATTATTATTTTGATTGTGTAAAAAATCTCATAACACAAGCCAATTATCCATAGTTAGAAGACAAAGTATGAAGATTCACCTCAAATCCATGGGCGGCCATTTTTTGTGAACACCTTTTATTCATTTTGGGTAAGAAAAAGGAATCGCATGGCTTAACTTTACATTTTATGTTTGAATTATAGCTGCTCCATTTAATTTAAATGCATTGTATTTCAATTTGAACCATAAATTTTCATTTTCCTGACATCACCTTATATTCCCCCTAAAAACATGCTACTGTCCCTTTAATACATCTCATCAATTGAGGGAAGTCGTCTTTACTTTTCATCTTGGTTAAATGTCATATTATCATCTTAAAATGTACATTTTTCTACAGGATGTATTTAGTAGATGTGGATATGCATGTTAAATACATACGATTGCCATAATTACAGAGACAACAGATATCACAAAACACATGGGTAATATATCATAGCTCATATCATTTTTACCGAGTGAAGATTTCGGACAAAAATGCTCAAGTGTATTTAGTTTTCTCGCATTTGCAATTTTATTATGCATCAAATACATACCAAATACATAATATTTCCCCTGGATTACGCGGGTAAGTGAACAAACTTAAGGTAGGACACACGAAAAGGAAACATAGATTTAATTGTGATATGAAATATAATGGGTAAACTCATATATGAATTTGCTTGCAGTTCAAGGTTACCTGGTATGAAACGATAATGATTTTAACAATGCAAAATTTAAACCAGTTCAAAAGTTGCTTCATGACTTTCATTGCAAGTGTATTTATATTGAATTTATGTCTACGTTGATATCAAAATTCACCATTGCACCCGATGGTCTCGTTAGGTGGAAGAACATCATAAGGCCTTAAAAACTTACCTATGTCTGCAGCTGCAGTTACCAATGTGAACCCTTAGTGCACGTCTACAGTTGCAGAATTGTGACCAAGTCCAAATATCATGCATGTTATATACTATAACATACTGCTGTTAAGATATTGAACATGAAAGTTGCACATGCATTGAATAAAAAACGTTCCATAAAACTGTTTTGTATTGTTAAATTGCTTAGCTGACAAAACTAAAATAGTTGCAGAATTGTGACTTGGACCAAGTCCAAATATAACTGCTGTTAAGATATTGAACATAAATGTTGCACATGCTTTGAATATATAAAGTTGCACCAAAACTGTGTTGCATTGTTAACATGTATATACATGTTGTCAAACCTATAGCTTGTCAAATATGAGGTAGAAATAATAAAGTACGGTTTCTCAAAACTGGAAAAATAGCTTAGCACTTTGCTGACACATTATGTTTATAGTTTTGGTAACTGAAGTATGAATGTTTTTTATCTGTTCTTGGTGGATAGTTGATAATTACAAACTCGTACTTCACTTGTTTGATTGGCATTCTAGAAGTAGGTGTGATGATCAATAAGGAAGAATATTTTATGGATAATCAACTTCTTTATTCTTTGAAAATGACTTTTCGACATAGATCCTTATGTCGTTGTCATCACTTGCTTGACAACGACATTAGGATCTATGTCGAAACGTCGCTTTCAAAGAATAAAGAAGTTGATTGTCCATAAAATAATCGTCTTTATTGGTCGTACTTCACTGTTGTCATTCCTGAATAGTGTATTTTACATACACTTTTTACTAACACTTTTGTTAGTGAAAAATTCAATTAACAATTAACAAGAAATTAATTAATTAATAAGGTATAAATCGAGGTGTCAAATATAGAAATATTTGTTTGTTTACGCGGACGTTTATACGCTCATTGGTTCATTATTGGAGCAAGGGCAAGTTTAGCGAACGAAGTGAGCAAAGGGTTTCAACGACTTTCTCTCGCCTGGAATCAAAATAATTTTGGCGTGTCATAACTTATTTTTCCAAAAATGCAATATAGACATATGAATGTTTTAGAATGTTTTGCTCTCTAAGTTAACATCTCAGACATTTCAGACATTGAGCAATTTAATCGCTCAACTCTGCCTCTCAAATCGTTCTTCGGGTCCATTACCCCACAAGCTTCCGTTTTGTTGCCAACATTTGCTCACTTCGTTCGCACATAGGGAAAATTGGTTACTTTCACTATCGGTGCGCAAACGTTAAACTTGCCCTATGATTAGAGTTACTACGGTAAGTACTGACCACGCTATGGCATTATTAATGATCCAACATCAATAATGCCATTGTTAAACAGGACTATTAGTGTGACCGTGAGCAAACACACAACAATAAAGGAAAACATTAACAATAGCTATTGACTTCAGGAAATCCAAATGAATTAACACTTCACATTGCCGTTTATCAGTCTGTTCATTTATATAGCTCTATTTTAAATGTACATGCAAGGGAATGTTATTATCTAAGGAACAACTGATATTTGTCTTTGTTCATGAAATATGCTAGTAAAGTAAGAGATAAATTGCTAAAAGAATAATACACTGTCAGTTATTGTACACATTTTTTATATTACTTTGTAAACTGCTTGTGGACAGGAGACCTCGAATACAAAAAACTTGTGTCTTGTCTCGTCTCGTCATCAAGCAAATATAGCTATTGTACGATCTTTAACAGTAAATGGACCTAAGGCTTCTAACACAATAAACGTGTCTTGTCTCGTCTTGTGGAGCTAGTGACGTGTATCATCAAGCACATATACCCTATTATACGATCTTTAATAGACTTGTCTTGTGTCTTGTGTCTTGGCTCGTGTCTTGTATCAACAGGCACAGATAGGCAACTGTGTTATCTGTATGTAATTATGATAAAAAAAACTACGCAATTATTTCTGAATACAATATACCTGCATCAACTTAAGGATGATTAAAGTTACAGTGAATAAAAAACATTGAATATTTAAGAACTTCCAAATGAATACATGATGTTTATCAAAAGCAGGATCAAATACTTAAAGAAGAAAAATGTGCACAGTGCATTTTCATTTTTAACCCATTTTGTTTTTAATGAACAATATCTAAATTGATTACAAATGAACTTTCATGTGAATGAATTATGTTTTAAAATGAAAGCAATATCTACACTATTTTCGGAAGTAATCTTCCACTTTTTTCATTGGAAATGCCAACAGCAATGGTAGAATGGTAAATAATAAACAATTTAAAACTCATGTATGCAATAAACAACAACAAACATCTTGAAGACCCATTTTCAAAGTTCAATATTTGTTTTAGTAATCTTATTTTCCTCCTTGTACAATTGCACAACCAAAGAAAAATTGGACCAAAATTCATTGAAAGGAGATAAGTTACCAAAATGACCGAAACGGCAGCAGACATGAAGGCGAATCAAGTGAGGGCAACTCACAACTTCCGGTTTCTAAATATATGCTTGAAAACCGTCTTTGTCACGCATGACTAGATTTTATTGTATTTTTGTAAGAAATAGGTATTCGTTGCTGTCAATTCGCTGCTTGAGACATGGTGTAAATCCTACATGCATAATGATTATGTCACCGAAAGCGGGTTCGTTAAATGCTGTGCTTTGGGCGTCGAAATAAGTATGTTATTATTAATAAAAAAATTGAAATGTGATATACAAATTTTGACGAAAGATTTTTCTACCGAGTAATGTATTTATATTCTCAATAGCTAAATTTCATCCCGAACAGCATGCAAGTATAATAATGGGGCTTTGAATCGAAGTAATAGAGCATTATTTACAAATTTCCACATTAGTTAATCCTTTTCCATTTACCATGCTGACCATAATCAACCAACATGAATGGTCAAGAGACTGCAAATCGATATTGGTTCCGATCTCCAATTATGAACTTGACAAATCAGCAATGATTGGGCTGGAGACACTTGACTGTTATTATCAACCTCTATGGATTTCCATGACCAATGTTAACTTTGTCCTCTCAGGCTAAACCGTTGTTAAATGACATGATCTCGACATGATTATCGTAAACCATGAATGATATACCTTGGAAGCTTCTCTTTGTCCTTGGTCCAACTATAAAAGTAAAACATTCTGTCGGCATATATTCATTTTAGAGATACATTATGCAACGAGCCGAAGGCGAGTTGCATTACACCAAGCGTGAGACTTATAATGTTTCTTGTAAACCTTTTGTATAACAAAAATGACAGGCTATTCACTACTGTTATACTAGTGAAGGCTCGTCAGAGACACATATGAATGGCAATAAATTGTTTGTCACAATGTCCCTGCCCTGTGTGTCGTCACTTCTGTGAAAAGAATAGCTGTATATTGAATACAACATAAATGCACATGTGAAATGAACATAGCACAAGATCCAGTTGGCACATACAATATGTTCATATATTGAAAATGAATAGGTGATAATTCGGTTTGATCTATAAATAATCAACAACTATTGAGTGGCAGAATGTTCCTGACCTACTCAGATAAAAATATTTCAAGAGAACATAACTGCACATGTGGAAAAAACATAACGTTCAGTTGATAAATACAATATGTTCGTATAATGAATATAAATAGGTTGTGATTTGTGTTTTATATACAACATATACATAATAATTTCAGAGATCAAAACAGCATTCAAATGGATAAAACTTGATGAATATCAACAAGCAGATTCACTTGCTAAATTCAAGACAGATACTATGGTAACTGATTGTTCACATTGTTTGATGGGCATTCCAGAAGTTGTGATGATGAAGAAGATAAAGGCAATATTATGGATATACAACTTCTTTATTCAGGTTTGCGATGTTTCGAGAAAGATATTAATGTCGTTCTCAAGCAAGTGTACAGATCATGATCTGTAAATCAGCCTCTTTTGTTGTATCAACATCAATTATCCATTGTATAATCATTATCTTTCTATGTACATCATCTCATCACTATATCATGGCCTGTACATCAACCTCGTTTAATGTATAAACAACTCACTTCAAATTTACTGTAACAACATCTTGTTTACATAAATATCCTCTTTACTTCTACACTCGCATCACTTGCTTGAGAACGACATTAGTATCTATGTCGAAACGTCGCAAACCTGAATAAAGAAGTTGTATATCCATAATATTGCCTTTATCTTCTTGATTATTCGCATTCAGCTTTGTTGTCAAGTAAGATCCCTAATAGTGTACTAATTCATGGTCACCACAGGGGAAGTGTTCATTAGTAGCGATAGCAAACCATTGAACATAATCAATTAACATGAACACAACAGGGACCATGAGTAAAGGCTAATGTCAAATACTTGTCAGAGTTGATTGACAATTGATCTCTTTCTCTCTAAAAATCCTTTTCACATTGGTTGAACAAAGTCAAGTAATAAAAAAAGAATTTAAGGATTTTTTCCCCCTTGCTTAAAATAATTATCCCGATGAAAAGGAACAACATTTTTATCACTTACAGGGTCAATATATTAAAAATAGATAAATTGACTGAAAAATGAGAAACCCTTTTTTTCTAATCATACATCTGCAAAATAAATTTATAAAAAACGTTTAGTATCAAACTATTGTATATTGCACGCTGAATCATTCAATGTCTATGCATTTTTTTATGGCGCCATTAACAAAAATATAAATATTTATTCTTTGATGTTTTCTGACTGGTAACACTGCAGTATTCTTCACTTGATGAATGGTGTCTCTGTTTAATGTAAAGAGTGCCACTGCTAATAGCTAATGTCACAAGTGAAATATGAGGTGCATATCGTGACAGAAATGTTGCACTGAGTCTTTAAAAGTCATCACAAGGATTGTAGCATGACAGATGGGGTGATGACGTGATGTTGTCGACATGGATACAGACCATGTAGTAAAGGTGAATGGTAATAAATGCATGAATAATTTCTGTCACGATATGTGGTGTCTTTTTGCATTTGATTAATGTAATTACTGTTAAATACATAAAGTGGAAAATTATTTTCTGCTTATAACAGAGCTGATTTAACAAGTTGAATGGGAGTAACTATACTCAAAGCCACCACAAGGGAGCCTGGATGACTGAATGGTATATGACGTGATGTCGTCAACCTTTACCTGGAGTTTTATTCGTAAGTGGTAGAGGGCAGAATAGAGCGGCAGTTAGCGCGTTCAGCTTCATGTAAGGATGTCTGTGGCTCGAATCCTGCAAAATTTGTCTGCAGTAAAGAACTGTTCTTCAATCAGTCAGGTTTGGGTGCAATACTACACTGAACTCAGCGCAGTGCCACCCATGTTTCACTAGTTCCAGCATATGCTCGCAGGTGCATCCGCAATACATAGCAGCAATAGTGATGCGGGCTCTCTCCCACAAATAATCTAGCAACCGTGATATAAGTTAAATAATCTTGAAAGCGACGATAAACCCCAAATCACCTCACTTCACCGTAGTGGGTAATCGTAGTAAAAAGTGTCACCAGAAGAACCATCACCAAACTGAACGAGACAATCTTATTTTGTTTATATGAATATTTTATAGCGCACATATCCACCCACTCGTGGTTGCTCAAGGCGCTAACATTGTTTTTACCCTGGTCGATGGCATTTTTTCACCGTCCGATCATTTTTCCAATTCAACTCCCTTGGGAGTATTCAACCAGCATCCACATATGTGGCGCTCAGGTTTTGGACCATTGTATGCCTCACAGGGTTCTCATTTACAGCTGGGTAAACTGAGACACATAGTCACAGCAGTTTGTTTAACACTGCTGAACGCTGATAACCGACAGCTCCGTGTATGCACGTGTTCATGTATCAACCATTCAGCCACTGACATGAATTCGTGGGATCTTTAAAGTGCGCAGTTTTTGTTGCACTACACACTAGGGCTCCAGGGTGACAAATATAGAGTTCTAACAGAGGCGAACTCTAGGTTTTTACACCTTGGCCTTGATGGGATTCGAACTCCGGACCTAAAACGTGAGACCGGCGCTCTTGCCGACTGATGAGCTATCCCGTACTACTTCTACTTCTTTTTTACCAACGTCTTTTCAAGACTATTTCATGACCCTTGTGCGTTTTCATTTTTATCATTGTACATAAATACTATATTGCATCTCATGCTCAGCCATCGGTAGAAGATACAAGGGGTAGCCTAGAATGCCTTCCCTGGTATGTCAAAAGAAAGAGTTATTCTCACAATACATTATGCTATTTTTCATTTTGTTGACGAGATATTTATTTCGGAGATTGGGAAGTCATTCACTGCTTATGACTGTAGCTGATTTCAGAATATATAAAATGAGTCGAAGATCTTGCCAGAGGTGTTGAAATGAGTCTTCTTAGATCTATCACAAGGGGATCAGTATGAGAGATGGGGCGATGACGTGATGTCGCTGACCTTTACCTTGATTCAAGTCGCACTGGATAATTATAGATCTAGAACGGGAATCTGTCTGCCTTGATGTGATAATAACAGACCATGTAGCAAAAGCTAACAGTAATCAATAAGGTTTCCAGGAAAACATTACCATTGATGATGAACTGAACTCAACAAACTTTTAAAGGATGTTTGTATATATCCGTAACGATAAAAGCATTCTGTTTGATATTGTGAAAGATTTAAATACTTTTATACCTTTCAATAAAACATGATCAATATTACTGGAACTATTTTGAATAAATTAAAGTAGTGTCCACAACATTGGTTTACGATACTGATGGGCATTGTAATGAATACCGTTTGAGTGACGTGATGATAAGAGAACAATATTTTTAGAATCATTATGTTATTTGATCGATGTGTTTATTTCTAGAACTTACAGAATGTTAGCATTCCTAAATATATGTAGACCCTGAATGTAAATCAAACAGGAATACGCAATAAACAAACACTAAGTTCAATAAGGACAAGCTATATCTATCCTGGCAACAATCAAACACCTACCTTTTTCATATTAGCTTCAAACAAGAAGTAAATCACGTACGTACAATTATTACAAAACAATGATATGGATGACAACTAGAGAAGGGACATGAATAAACCCAGAAACGTCGTGTGAAATGAATAAAGAAGTTGTCATCCATATCAATGTTTTGTATTACTACACCAACTTCTAAATACCCTTGAAGAATTTCGTATGTACAATTCTCTCATGTAAAACTTTTTAAAAGAACTTGGGTTCATAAATATCAATGTTTGATAATGTCACTAATAAGTTAATAACACTTTTCTTTATTATCGATTAAACATAAAGCTTTTTTGAAAATTTCGTAACAGATATATTAGTAAGGTTTTATTGACACTATCACTTTCATGTTGTATTTACATTACAAGTTAAAATTTCTCGAGTTTTGATCTACATCAATACAGAATCAAACGTTGAAATAGAGGACAATATTGATAATGTGTTTACTTCAGGATACATAAAATGGATGGCTTTATTGCCAAAATCGAGGAACATTGTTGTATGCTCCAAAACTAAAATAGTTTACGTGTATAAACATTCTCTCCCCATGTTGATTTAGCCTCTGTTCTATTACGCCGCAATCCGTGGGTTCCGGCAGTTTCCCCTGGCGGAAAAAACTTTCATCTCAATACATTTGAATTTCTTTATAAAATGACAAGGCTTCTCGCATGGAAAGGGTGGTTCATGTCACAATGCCTTTGCCTTGTTTCAGTAGCCAAACTGATGATTTAAGAACAGCGTCGCTAATTTTGATTACCTCCAATCAGGCATCTCCCTTTCTATCCCACAAACTCGTCGTAATAGAACAGAGGCTAAATCAACATGACTTGATCTGCCCCTGTGGGGAGAGAATGGTGTATAAATGAGGGGGGAGATTTGAAAATAATATATTCCTATTTAGAATGCTTAAATAATTATTCTTTTGTGAGTCAATTAAATGGCAGTAGGATTTCACAGCATTGCCACATTTACACACCCAATTATTTGTAAATGGACACCTTTGGCAATATTTCAGTTATATATAACGTCGATGTTGAAGATCAATAAGAGTGTAGAACGTCAGAAAGGAATCGTCAGCATTAGGGAAAAGACAGAAGAGAGAGCATAGTAAGTGAAAGACAGCAGTTATAAGAACGACTCAATCGATTCTGATTTCTACCAGGAGACCTGACTTGCTTGGAACATACAAGGAACATTCAAGCTCAGCCTGGCATAGCTTCCAGGGTCGCTGACGCACATCAATACAATTAGTTACTGTTCATGTTAATATTAGAATTGTGGTTGAAAACATAATTTGTAAAGAGGAAGCTGTTAATACGTAAGCATATCAGATGAAATACGTCACAACAATTAGTTTATCTTCCTTTTTCAAGATTACTGTTACTGTCGGAAATAAGATATTAGGTTGAGAACAGAATATTTAAAAAGGAAGATGCTAATATGATTATATATCAGATGATGATAATTTTGACTTAATTTAGTCTATCCACACTTAAACTTGAACACTGCAACAGTGCAAACGATATCTATACGAACCAGATAATGCCCAGAAGGACTCATTAATGGAACCGTAAAGCTTCCAGGAAGACAGTGAAATGACTTCACTTAGCGTTAATGAACAGGTGAAATCAGCTGGCAGACAGAGGATCAACTGTCAGAGAGGGCAATGGTTTAATGTAAAATATTGATTATTGATGGAAACCAGAGAGGACCTGCTCTAGATTATGTACATGAAATAGTGTTATTGATATTTGGTATGTAGCAGTTGACTGCTGTGTGATTTCACATGTTCTCCGATGTGTTCAGGTATAGTTTGGCAGGGATGTGTATTCCCAATCATGTGCTTTTCACATGTTCTCCGGTTTGTTCAGGTCTGGTTTGGCAGGGATGTGTTTTCCCAATTATGTGCTTGATTTGTTCAGGTCTGGTATGGCAGGGATGTGTTTTCCCAATCATGTGCTTTTCACATGTTCTCGAGTTTGTTCAGGTCTGGTTTGGTAGGGATGTGTTTTCCTAATCATGTGCTTTATTTGTATAACAATCATGTGCTTTTCACATGTTCTCCGGTCCGTTCAGGTCCTGGTTTGATTGTGATGTGTTTTCCTAATCAAGTGCATTTCACATGTTCTCCGGTCTGTTCAGGTCTGATTTGGTAGGGGTGTGTTTTCCTAATCACGTGCTTTCTTTGTATAACTATACAAGACACGTATACAACTATGTGGCAACTTAACATAAATATGTTATAAAATATTCTTAGTTTTAGTGTTGCACGTTAATATCAAAATCATATTAAACATAAAACATTAAGGGAAGCTTTCTCAAAATAAGATGACTGAATGAACAAAAGAAAACATAAACCTACATTTATGAAATATTATTTCTGTTTTGATTATTTATAATCCATCTACCATTATGCTTATTCCCATGTGGGTATCAGTTCGGATAAAAGTTGTTTTACTAGATTTTGTGAAGCTTACCAATTTAAATTTTTTGTTGATGAATAGGCCATAATTAGGCCGAAAACCAGCTTGACATAACCCTTTTTTTGATAGGTGACAATCCCCTATAAGATTCATGAATCAACAGACAGGGCCTGATATTTGTTAAGGAATCAAGTAGTTATCGTTATAACCTTTCAGGGCTGTTCATCTTCTGTTAAGATTTGAGAAGAGGTTGGCACACAATAAGCCACAGAGTTCACTTCTACCTAAAATTGACATATAAGCAATGAAAAGGCACAGTTAACTTGACTGTTTTCTCTCAAATCGAGCTAATCACCGCTTACTCTAAGCTTAATGTCCCTGCTATATGACAAAGCTCTCGCTAAGTGATTATAGTTAATAACGTTTGTTGATGCCAAGGGCAGTTTCTGCTTCTGGTAAGCTGTAATGACTAAGATCTTCACAGAAATTGAAAAACATTCAAATATGCACTTTTATTCCTAATTACACAGTAATGACTGACATTATTTTACAAAAATGAGAAGTGGGATGTTGTGTGTTTGAAAGGGAGGAATAGAAAAAATGAGAAATGTTTGGAGGATTATCATGAGAAGGGAAGTTGACTAAATGGAAAAATAAAATTTACTTTTTAAAAAGATGAATTTTCCAATACCATTGGTCTTAAGACATGTCTGTATACATGTAGTAGCGACTATTACTGACATGGATCAAAATCTTAAAGTAATCAATAAATGGATTTAATACTTAAATTAATATTTCAACAAAATTGCAACGTTTTTTCTGATCCAGATTTTGCATTTTTTTCTTACGAAACAAATAACATGTATTTCTAAATATAACATGGAACAGGATGTTTTTGCCCATTTTGATGGCAACTTCGCTGAAATGAAAAATGTCAGAGATATGGAGAATCGATGTTGTAACCATTAAGTTGCATCGTGTCTTCATGGCTGTTAATAACTTGGCCATTTCGCTGATAAGTAAAATAGTCGCCGAAAATAGCTTTGATGTCAAATGATCTTATCAAGAAACAATTTGACTGGAAAACACTCTAAAGATAATCAAGAGCACATTGATTCTTTGTAGAACCTCTTTGGGATAAAATGATTTTCTGATCAATACAAGCACAATATGCCTAACTGTAAAAATTTCGTAAAAATATAATGTCTAGTCTGAAAACAAATTTTACATTGGTATTAGAAAAGCGTGAATTAATCAACAATGCACTTCAAGTAACAGAAAATGATACTCCACCAAACTATCAAGGCTCAGTAATATGAAATAGGTCCACAAACACCCACTTTCAGAAGAGATAGAATACGCTTACACTAATGGACAGGTGAACTCAGGTTGCAGACAGAACGCTTAATTGTCAGAGAGGGAAAGGCTTTAATGTAAAATATTGATTATTGATGGAAACTAGAGAGGAACCGTTCTAGGTTTTGTACAAGAAATAGTTTTATTAATATTTGCTCTTGATATGTTTGATAAGTTTCTGTTTTGACATTAGTACTGGTGTTGTTTTATAGGGATACGTTGACCAATGTCCATGTTTAACTGTCCACCAGACAAAACAGAAACAAGACATCACCATGTATTTATGAATAAACGATGCAAGAAATGAAATAAAAACATTAAGTCCAATAATAAGTGAATCTGAGTCCTGACATAACATACTTTATTATGACACTCATGTAAAGTCTCCAGGGAGAAGACATTAAAGGGGCAGTAGCACGTTTTTAGGGGGAATATAACGTGATGTCAGGAAAATTAAAATTAATGGTTTCAATTGAAAGACAATGTATATAAACTATATGGAGCAGTAATGATTTAAATATATAACATAAGTTTAGCCATGCGATTCTTTTTTCTTACACAAAGTGAATTAAAGGTGTTCACACAAAATGGTCGCCAATGGATTTTATGTGAATCTTCATACTTCGTCCTCTGACTATGGATGATTGGCTTGTGTAATGAGATTTTTGAAACTTTCAAAATAAAACATTAAGCATTAACGTACTATTATCAGTGAAAAACTTAAATTTAAAATTATCAAAAAACGTGCTTCTGCCCCTTCAATGTCTCATAGTCTGTTGACTAAATGTGAGTAACAAGAAACAAGAGATTGGTCATTCCATGGAGAGAAAAATCATTTTCAAAATGAAAAGACTTAAAAGTATTACGAATATTCTTCTTCTTATGACTTGATTTTAAAATATGGTTCAGGTGCAAGTAATAAATGGAAGTCAATCAAAGTCGTTTAAACCGCTGAGTGATTTGACTTAAAACATCAAGTCAACAATAAAACTACATTTCTAAACAACAATGTTAATTCAAGTATGAAATAAATCAAATTAGACTTATAATATGTTTTAATTATAAACTAAATCGAAATTCTTTTACAATATATACTCATCACAAATCTGATTTGCAATAAGGAGACGTATTTTAGTTAATTTGATAACTAATAGGCTGCTACAAGAGAAGGAATGTTGAGAAACTGGTGGCCCTTAACTTTAATGATGAATATTCAAATCGAATTTTGAAAAATTTAAATTATTTACATTACCTTTCATATATATACTACTCAAAAGATTCCAAGGAACCCTTCTATAGTGTCCCCTGTATACTTTATTCCTCAACGCATGATTAAAGTTATGTATGTATGAAATAAACAATATTTCAATGAGATATTGGAATCAAGTTTTACAAGTGATGCAGTGTCTGTATTGCGCTATGTTGTCAGAATTATGACAGGGGTCGAAAATGGCAGATGGCTCAGGTTCAAAGTCTTGCCTTAGGTGTTTTAATCGCTTTGAAATGTATATCCCTGTTAGCGAAAACTTGAAGACATTTTCCTAGAAAAATGTGATTAAGAATTCCAAAATTCAAAAATTAATCAAATTTTCAAAAATATCTTTAAAGTTTAAAAATGAGTAGCCCAATGTCAGATGTGGATGTGGGTATTAACAAAACCTCAACAAAACACTTCTCTTTGATCTCCTAACATGTATAGTTAGAGCAAATGATAAAACAACTTGAGGTTTCCTTAACTTCTTTTGACTAGTATATAATGTCAAAGAAACACCAGTCCATACGCTACCAGGCTTAGAATAAATATGTACAAGTGAGTTGATTGTTTGTCTTCTAATCGACTTGTCCATCAGCCATGTCACCTTTCCTCAAAACATCAGTGAAATATATATGTAGACTATTATAGACCAGTATGTTGATGCCTTAAGCAGTTACATACTGTTCGTTATAAGAGCTATAGAATCTTGTGATCTTTATAAAACATGGTCAACATTTTAACTGGTACCGCCATTGATTGGTACTTAGAGGTCGCTTCATGTCGTTGTTTGAAGTATAATGGGTTTATACAAGACAAATATTATGTATGGCAACGTGTTAATTGCGAATCAAAGGTTTTCTGGACTCTTTCTGGTAGCTTTTCGAGATGAAATCTATGAAAAATATGTGCTCAGAGACGACCTTTGACACCTTTGGTGCTTTTTTTAAAGTGAGGATCAAGAACGACTTTCACAAATACAAAAGGTGTATGAAATACATTTTGTGATCACAATTGTAAAAGTACAATAATGCGATTTTATTGAAAACTCTATTCCCAGCATACAAGAACACTTAATACGTAATCATTATACTTAAACTCTTGTCGTATTTAGTGATGTATTTTCGCTGAAACGAATAGGAGGGTAATGAAATAGATCCTTCGTTATAAATGTACAGATCGTGATTGATCTTATCGTGTGCAATTGGAACTTTATTCTTATCTGTAACAAATATTGTTTAGCTGAAATAAGACTATTGTACGAGACGAAAATGACTTAATCAGAAGAACAAAAAAATATTTATTCAAAGAAACCAAACGATCCTATCGTAATTATTAGAAAAAAGCTAAGAACAGTCCTAGTGAAATCTTGCAATATCATTGGTTTAGTGTTAAATCTGTTCCAGTCAATAGAGAATAGATACGTTACTTTGACAGTACATGTACTAAATTTATCATATCATAAAAAGTTAATATTAACTAGTTGATGTATGACGCAAAGATCGTATCACCCTAAACTGATATAACAGCAATAATTTGGCACGGTACAATTGACTTTCATTGTCATTTAATCGATTTCCATAAGCCACTTCCCGTTTTCTTAAAGCCAATGTCATTGTCAGAAGATAACAATCTCGCTTTGTTTATAAAGTAGATAAAGAAATCATAGTTTTTGTTGACGCCCTAGGCATTTCACTCTTAACTCTCTGGTACTATTGAATTAAATGACCTTCATCGAACATGGTAAACATTTCACCTTACAGGTATTATACTTACGAAATTGTCGAATTGACTTAAAGAAGACAAACATTATGTGTTTTAACGTTTATTGTATGTCCAACGACCCCGTGGCTATTCCTTTTCATTATTCTGGATGAACGATAAGAAACCAATTCCATTACAGTATTCGTATACACGCATATTAAACAGTTACGAGGCCTGGTAATGTTTTAATACGCAATAGATTGATTATGAAACAAACATGACAGAACAAAAAATTCCTTTCTGCGACCTATGACCCTCAACGTTATACGTGCGAAGGCAGACTATTGCGGCTTGGTAAGACGAGTTCTGATTGGTCAATTCGATACGTGGGCTGACGGGACCCTCTACTAGACCTTTCTAGATTCAACATCGGAGTGAAACGGGTAATGTTGAGGCTATGTTTACTTTTACTGCATTTTTTTTAAAGTGGTTAAACCACCAGAAACGAAGTCAAAACCAGTAAACTCAATGTCAAATTATACATTTACAGTACCTGGAAGTTAGACATTGTCAACAGGCACTCACACATGTTCTGATACTAAATTATTATGCTCTGAATCAAGTTTTTCCGCATTGGCTTAATTACAGGTTCGAGGTCTGCTGTATTGGCTGTAAGCCAATACGAAACAATCTTGTTTAATGGATTTTAATTAATTAAGTTTTTTGTAATTTACTTGCAGAACATCAGAGAGCTCATTTTCAACGAAATCAAAATTATACATGATATATGTGAACCGTTATATATGTTGAAGTTTTGAAGCGATAGCTTCAGACTTTCGCTAGTTTTGTTTATGCGATTGCTCCGAATCATATTGGCCTAGTCCCCTACGAGCCCAGTTTTGCTTGTATTGGCCCAGCTTACCTATATTGGTTCACTTGCTTAACCGTATTGTCTAGGCCTATAGATTGTATTAATGTATCATCATTAATAGTTAGATAGAACTTGAAGCTAACGTGAAAAAAGTCGTTGGTGTTCATACACTGTTGCAAAACGGCACTTTTATAAAAGGAATAAATACAAAATGATAATGAAATTCCCAATATTCCCAAATTGGATGTGAGTGAATCGTGAAACCATTGGTGCGTAAGTTAAAACGCCATTAGAAGTAGAACATCATGATAGAAGAGAATATTTCGTGATGTCGCCTACTTCTACCTGGATTCTAAGCAATAGTTGATAATTACCTGTTTCAGCATGGGGACTTGTCCTTTAATAATTACAAGACGGAGGTCGAAAGCCACTAGTTACTAATACAGTAGTCAGGGAAACAGTACCATTGATGTGATCTGTTGTCATGAAGTTACTTTACTTGCATTACGTGTAATCTAAAATTGATGTTGTAATAAACAAAATTACCCCTTGTGAACTTACCAATTGTATACGAGTCACATGACCTTGTTAGATTCAATCAGAAGGGAGCATATTGATTTCAAAGTCGGAATTTATTCGTATTTGAATGGTGAATCTTCCCCAACGAAGGCAGGGAACATACACACTTCCACAATGCCTTAAGGAAGCAGTGTTCATTTGTATCATTTAATTCAATTCGATGATCATATGCGTAAGACAACTGTCTCATCCTAAAACCCATTAGTATTTATGGCATGCAGGATAAAAATATCAAGAGTTCAGTCTTCAATGGGGTCAGTATTGAACTTGATTATTATTAGAGATAACATACTTTGATCTTGTGTTTTGTTTACAAATGTACGAACGGCTCATGCAAATATAGGCTGTGAAAAAAATATAAAAATTTGTAGGATAAACAACTTACCAAATAAATGTTTCTCAGCCTTCAAAATAAAACATTGTTTCTTTCCAAATCACAAAATAAACACAAACTTATTTTTAAGAGATCCTTAGGGAGGAATAGAACAATTTACAAAATGTTCGCTACAATATCACAAAACTTCGAGTAAAAAGAATTCTTTAGAAGTTACAAGTTTGTTAAAGTTGTTGTGATTACAAACTCTATTGTAACACCGTCGCTTTTAAACAAAATTTGCTGGTGTTGAATAACAATGAATCCCGGAAATATACAAACGCAACTGATTATCTTCTACTTCTCTGCTGTTCTTTGTTCCTTTTGTCCCAACAATTTTTCTACAAGACACAAATAAAAAGATTAAGAACATTCTGTTATTTTGCAACTAGCAAAACATCAGTGTTAAGACTGAATTATTCACCAATTCCTTGTTTATTTCTCTCCGTCACGGATGTTGGACAATATTGCCAAGCTGTGTCCTATCTTCCAGGTTCATACTTGAAAAGGAATAATGCCGATAAAGCAAAACAGTTGAAACAAAGAGGATATCATGTTGGATTTATTGAAGTTAAGTTTTTTTAAGTCACTTTAAACATTTGGGACTTTAAACACTTTGATGAAACTAAAATGTGGCGTGTCAAAACGGAATATTATTGATATAATTATAGCGAATTCTGCTTTGACCTGGACATGCTTTATTGTGCATACGGTATCTGGGAATAAACAGAAAATCAATTAAACAGGAACCGGGATCCAATAAAACTCTTTTTTTTTATGTATCAGCAAGTTACTGAACTGTTATTGTCACTTAATCGATTTGTCACTTCCTCTTACCCAAAACTGATAATTAAATTACAATGATCTCCCTTCGTAATTTGATTTGACCATGTTTGTTGATGCCGTTGGCAGTTTCACACTTTCTTTATGGGATCCATTCATAACTCGCAGAATCAAAACTATTTCAGTTGGCACATTTATCCATAATTGCTGACTGGATGTTCTGTGATGTTGTTTTAACTGGAATGGGCTGATAGAAGACAAAGGGAATCTCACCTAAGTGTCTTCTGATATCAAATATTTAAACACGAGATGAAAAAATCACAAATATCCGAGGATAATTTTACTTTTATCAACGAGTGTTGATATATTTGATATCAGAACACACGATGGGGAGTTTCTATTTATCATCTAAAATCATTCTTCAATATGAAATAATGAATTTCATAATGAAATCTGAACATCTCTGAGCATAAGACTGATATTTGGCTTTCAGTGCCGTAACTCATAGCGTCATCATGTTTATGATGTCATAGCATTGTGTTGTTATTACTTGATGAAGCAAAAGAATTGTGATGTCATGTAGGTTTCGCCAACAGGGCATTGTTCAAGATCTACACTCAAAACGGTATCTCCTAGGAAATATCGCTTGATCTTATACAAGCAGTATGTCATGGGTACCTAGTTGGATGATAAAACTGATGTGTTTCCAAAGCGTGTTCGAATATCCTCCCTCGTCCTGCTGAATAGCATTATACCAATCCACTGATGGGAGCGTAAAATTTAAACATTAATATAAAAAAAATAAGAGGCTCGAAGATAAAATCAGAGAATAAAAAGTATTCCATTAAAGGGGCAGTAGCACGTTTTTTGATAATTTTATATTTTAAAATGTTCACTGATTATTGTAAGTTAATGCTAAATGTATTATTTTGACAGTGTCAAAAATCTCATTACACAAGCCAGTCATCCATGGTCAGAGGACAAAGTATGAAGATTCACATAAAATCAATGGGCGGCCATTTTGTGTAAACACCTTTAATTCATTTTGTGTAAGAAAAAGCAATCGCATGGCTAAACTTTAAGTTATATATTTGAATTATTACTGCTCCATTTAGTTTAAATACATTGTCTTTCAATTGGAACCATAAATTTTCAATTTCCTGACATCACCTTATATTCCCCCTAAAAACGTGGTACTGCCCCTTTAAAGTATACACATAAAGATAAAAGTTATAAACTCGCACGTTTTTTCATCAGCAAAAGTTGTCTGGTGAGAAAGAAGACAATGTTGAAGTGATATAATCGTATGATACGGTAAACCGTTTTTAGCAGCTAGGTGAAAACACTCATTAAGATAACGTTTTGCAGCTTCTGGATATTCACATTCATAAAATTATGGTATTTTTACGTCAGGAAACAAGTTACATTATACTGAAAAATGAACGTGGTAATAAGCATTTGAAATATTGATTTTTTTCGATCCAACTGGTAAACATTTAGTATCGATTTCTTAGCTGAAAGTCACTAGTCAGACCACAATTAACCTTCAATGTCGCAAATTCTAGGACAAAAACTAACTCATTCCCATGTAACCAAACATTGTCAGTGTCAACTAGAATGACCCCTCGAAATCAATGAGATATATTAACTTAACGGATTGAACTAAAACAAAATCCAAAATTTATTAAAAATTCGTATGTTTACAGCCTAAACACTAAACCCCAAAAGAAACTATCCATTTTTAGAATTCAAATATATTCTTAATTTACTTTAGCTAAATGTTAAGTTTTATGGAAATAGGTCGCCAAAACGTAACATTTCAGTTGTTCATCTCAGAAATTGATTAGGTACGTGATTTTCATGACTTTTGTTGAAAACTGAGAAAACACGTTACTCCATGATCATTGTTTCGCACATTCATTATTGAAAGTGAGTTAGCAAGCGATCAATTCACATGTGAGCCAGGTCATATCAAACCAATTATAAAATGCCTAGACTGACCCCAGAACAGCGCGGTAGGGCCTTGGGTATGAAGGACATGGGTGCTTCAAATGTTCTTATTGCAAGAACATTCGGCTGTCATCGAAAAACCATCGAAAATTTGATGAAACGTTATAGGGACACCGGAACAACATTAGATAGATCGCGTACAGGTAGACCACGTGTGACGTAACGTCGGGAAGACCGATACTTAAGAACTCTTTATCTACGGCTCTCGGGAGGGTGCTTAGTCAATCAACCGTCAGAAGGATGTTAAGAGCAGCAGGGATTCGGGCCCGTCGACCTTATTGTGGCCCAACGTTGACACGTCAACATCGACATAATCGATTAATCTGGACAAGACGTGTACGAAGGTGGCAGCTTCGTGATTGGCGAAATGTTATGTTCACCGATGAAAGTAGGTTTTGTTTATATAAGCATGATGGCAGAGACCGCGTTTATCGCCGTCAGGGTGAAAGAAACGCTCCAAATTGTGTTGCAGAGGTCCAGGCACACGGTGGGGAAGTGTGATGGTTTGGGGCGGTATCCGAGGAGAAAACAAGTCGCCATTGGTGATCGTTATGGGTAACATGACTGCGCAAAGATACATTGATCAAGTTCTTCGTCCTGTTGTGTTGCCATTTCTTCAGAATCACCCGGGAACTTTGTTTCAACATGATGACGCGCCTGCACATTTAGCAAGAGCAGTGTCAACATTCCTGGACAACAATAACGTCAACGTCTTGCCGTGGCCGTCACGTTTTCCTGATCTCTCTCCAATTGAACACATGTGGGACTGCCTAGGGAGGCGAATCAGGAATAGAGCAAACCCTCCAGTCAACCTGAGGCAGCTGGAACAAGCCCTACAGGATGAATGGGGGAACATCCCAAACGCCACCGTCAGACGTCTCACGACATCAATGAGACGTCGAGTGTTTGCCTGCATAACAGCTGAAGGTGGACATACGAAGTATTTATGACTATGGACTCCATATTCCATAAATTCATTAACATATGATCAGAAACTTCGATTTGTAAAAAATGGAAAATAACATTTCACACCAGTGTTAATAAAACGTTTCCTGGCTGTAAGATAAACCAGTTATTGCAAAACAAATGAAGTTAGATGATGTGCAAATGATTCAGTATTAGATAAAATGTTGTTAGGGTAGAAAACCGTGTCTTGTTATTTTTCAATGAAAATTTGAATGAGTGGATAGTTTCTTTTGGGGTTTAGTGTAGTTGACAATAATTTCAATTTTTCACTGATAATTGTATGTTATTGATAAATGTATTATTTTGATAGTGTAAAAATTCTCTTTACACAAACCAATCATTCATAATCTGAGAACAAATTACGAGGTTTCACATAAAGTCCATTGGCTGCTATGTTTTTGTGAACACCTTTAATTCATTTTGTGCAAGAAAAAGGAATCGCATTTCTGAAATTTACATTACATAACTGATTTATCACTGCTTTATTTAGTTTTAATACATAGTCTTTCAATTGGAACCATTTATTTTAATGTTCATGACATCACCTTATATTCCCTCAAAAAACGTGCTACTGCCCCTTTAAGATGACATGATATGAAATATACGTTTGTATACAGTATTTGTATAAATAAACATAACCTCCATTTATTTTCGACGACCTTGGCGTACTAAGGAATTCATTAAAATTTACAATGGCAACTTCAGTACTTTAAATCGATTTTAAACCAATGTTTACTTAGGTAAATATTGTTTAGAGAAAAGAGATCACAATGGTCACAAAGCTATTGGCTGGTGTCATGGAAACAAGGTAACATCAAAGCATCAAGTGCTTGCTAGGTCAAATGGTAAAACAAGTCTAGTTTTAACCTATTGTTATTGCTTATTCTGTTTCTGTAGTTAGGTCATTACACTTTCCTCGAGTTATATTTAATATGAATCAGACTAAGATACAATTGAACAAAATATGAAAGTTTTGTCTGTGATTGACCAAATGTTGTTTCCATTACCATGTTTATGCATAAGCATGTACTTATGTTTTGTAGACTGAGACATTGAATCGATTCTTTGCTGCAGTAAATGCTTTAAGGCTTAACAAATGTCTGGTCGATTTTCACAACTGATCGTATTGATTAGACACGGTTAGATGGTTTTAAGTGTTGTTTTGTACCACGTTTCATTGATTTGTCAGATAGAATACGAAAATATCATGAAACTCTTCCTTGATGTTTTTATGCTGTGTAAATGTACCTTCTGAAAATAGAATTGAATATGTATGATTACTACACTACCTTTCTACCATAGAAATGATTGAATGTTTGAAATTACCTTTCTAAAACAAACATAGTTATAACAATAATCGATTGTTATGAAACTGGTATTCGATATTCGAAACATGAAAAAAATATTATAACGAAAAGGAATATGTTGAACAGACATTCCAAACATGGATGAAAGCGAAAATAAATTCGCCAATGTCCATATTAACAAGCCGGAAGTTTAAAGACTTTAACGACACTGTAGTATCATTTTGTTAATCTTAGGGAAGGGAATTTAGGTACAGCTAAAGGACTTTAATTTTTACCAAAATGATGAAAAGGTCTTCCCGCATAAATGAGCGCATGAAGTTTTTGCTATTTTACACCTTCTTTAACGACTACTGACAACTAGTTTGAGTATTGACTTGTTCAATACGCTACTATTGACAGAAGAAAGGGTTTTTTTGGTCGTGATTTTTGAAATGAAAGATTAACATATTCTTTCCAGAACCCAACTTACTTTGATGTAAAACTTTGAAACTTTACCTTTTCAAAAAACTTACCTAATCTCTAGCGAGATAGTTGAGGGGAATTGATCAAACTTGCATGTTTCAACACGTCCTAGAGCAAAGACTCGTCAACAAATTAATGTCAAATATAGTTCATTTTGTCGACATCTTTTTATGAAAATATTTCCATAACTTATTATTTTCTTACTTACATGTAAATTGATAATATTCTGATCAAAAGACATGTTTGAATAACGTTTTATGCACCTCATGAGTATTTAAACAGTCACAAAAGCAAAAGTATGTGTTCCAAGAGGATCACATTGTGTATTCTTCTTCACAAGACATACTTTCAAAAATATTTATCCGGTAAATAATTTTTATATTTTGACTGTTTAAAGGGTCAGTAGAAAGGTTTTAGGAGGGGTATAAGGTGATACCAGGAAAATTAAAATAATTGTTTCAATTGAAAGACAATGTATTTAAACTAAATGGAGCAATAATTATTAAAATATATAATGTAAAGCTTAGTCATGCGATTCCTTTTTCTTACACAAACTGAATTAAAGGTGTTACAAAATGGCCGCCAATGGATTTTATGTGAATCTTCATTCTTTATTCTCTAACTATGGAAGTTTGGCTTGTCTAATGAGATTTTTGACACCATCAAAATAATACATTCAGCATTAACGTACAATTATCGGTGAACAATTTAAAATATAAGATTAACAAAAAACGTGCTACGCCCCTTTAAGGCCTACATCTTTAACAAAAATTTCGAGTAATAAAAAATAAACACAAAAACAGTTTTATTTGTATTTCCGGGAGTACTTTAATTACAATTAAACTGTACACAATATGTTTATATGCTTTCTTTTAAACGTTTTAATCAATGTTTCATATTTTAGAACTTCAATAATTGACTTAAAATGCTGCATTCAGAACCTATGCGTATGTTTTAATATGATCAACACGTTTTGATTTCATTACACAGTACTGATACAAGCAAACTTAAAACAACAGTCACTCTTTTAGTCTGTATTTTGATTAATTTTACAATCAAACTCCATACCAATAATAAGAGTTGCCTTGTTTCATATTTGGCCAATCTAAATAAATTTAGATCAACAGATTTTTATTTTGTCATACTGTTGATCTAAGATTGACCAGTGTGCGAGGTCGTCCCGGTGACCTTTCCTATGCAAATAAGGAATTCGCGATTTGATCAATCAAATTCGATGTCACAAACAGTTCATAGTCGCTCCCTGAGGTTGTGGACGGAAGAAATATATACTAACTTATGGCCTGTTCTCAATAACAGTGTGCACTGTGAATAATAACCTTGCTTTTGATCCTTATAAGAAAAATATCAGTATGACCAAATATAAAACCTGTTGATCTAAATTTATTTAAATTGATATTTGGCCAGTATTTCCATACAGGGACATCAAAGGTCACGTGTGATTAACGTTATTCCCTTGAGACGAATGTAATATTCTTGTTAATAACATGAGTGTTAAACACGTACAAAATAAATGTTAGGTATAATTACTCTTAGTTCGGTTGTATTTTTAACTCATAATCAACCATACGTTAATAGTGAATGAAAATTAGATTTGTTCTACTCAAAGAATATCCAATGTTTCGTTACAATTACTTGACAAAATTTAACCAGAGTTGATGAAACATTTTCTCCATTTGCTTCATACTTTTGGACCACAATTGATTATAAAAATATTCGGATAGTAAGAATCCTAGATCAAAACAATTTCATACTTAGATTCAAATATTTGGTTTTTTTCTCATGAATCTACGTTCATGGTTTAAGCGACCGTTTCCTTTAAAATATTTCGCTATGTTTTTGTAGTTACTGGTCTCATATATTGGTCTAGTAGAACATAAATGTTGTTGATGGAACCGGTTTCCATTTATCTAACATTTCCTTGGTTATCTTGTCCCTTTTTGACGATGGTTAAAAACACATCGATGTCTAAATGTCCAAATAGTCAATCACTAAGAAACCTAGATCGAAATATTCTCAACTTGACAGCAATAATAAGATTCTATACCCAATCACTTTGACTAACTGTCTCATAATCCACGTCCATAGTCTAGGTCGGGTTTTTTTCTCAATTGTTTCGCTGTTTTCAAATAGTTACCATGTATACTATGTTGATGCCTTGGGCACTAACCTTTTGTCTTTCTATGACCTATTGCTTATATCACATTGATCTTCAATTCAAATGATAATTTTTTTATCTTGCACCTTTTGTCAGTCTCGTTGCATATCATTGTCCACTAAAACACATATATACATTATGGATGGTAACGATTTATTTATATCTAGGTTCTCTTTTGTCCCATATTGAGATGAAGGTTAAAAGACAAAACACATCGATCAGACAAAATAAAGGGGCAGTATCACGTTTTTTGAAAATTTAATATTTTAAATATTTCATTGATAATTGTACGTCAAAACGAAAAATATTATTTTGATATTGTCAGAAATCTCATTACACAAACCAATCATCCATAGTCTGAGAACAAATTAAAAATATACACATAAAGTCCATTGGCGGCATTTTAGTGTGAAGACCTTTAATTCATTTTGTGTAACAAAAAGGGATCGCATGGCTATATTTCACATATATATTTGATTTATTATTGCTTCATTTAGTTAACATGCATTGTCTTTCGATTGGAACCAATTTTGTTTAATTGCCTCACATCACCGTACATTTCCCTTAAAACGTGCCACTGCCCTTTTAAACAAGAATGTGAATGATAAATAACTGAACATACATGTACAAGGAAGACAACGTATCTCACAAATATCTGCAACCGTCAGATGAAAAAATAACAATATTGACAATATTCTATAAAAAACATTTACTTTATTCTACATGATACATGAAAAACCAAATACAGCCGTAAGTATTCGCAGAAAACGAAATCACACGTCCAATATAAATGAGTACTTGTTATACGACTTATCAAACATCATGAACTCGTAACTTTCATTCTACCTGATTGAGATAGGCTTCAAAAATTACCTGTGACTGATTGATGCGCATCAATATCCGGTTATCGTTCAGAATCGCGACTCTTTTCCTTCTTTTTTCGAAGGTAAATTCTTTCCTAGGAATACCTCCTCTCAAATCTTCAATCAGTATGTAACCCTGGCGATTCAAAACTAATCGATTGACCATGGAATTGAAGCTAGAGTGGTATTTTGCGTTGTTTGATTATTTAATAGCAAAAGCACTTATATTTAAAAGCGGTATGTTACGATGTTTGTAAAGTATATGATAAAGTTAGGTTCAAAGGAATACTGCAGACACTTAAATCATATTGAATTCATGTTGCCCTATTGTACTGGTTTGAGTGAAACCTATTAAGTAATAGGACCAAACGAGTTGTTAGTATTAGACACGAATCAATCCCCTACAAGTTTTAGCAGGCTTCCCAAGGTTCTGTTATGGAACCTTTATTATTGAAATGTATTAATTATATGGTTTAAACATATTTATTTCTTTTGAAGAACTGGATTGGTAAACAAGAAATAGCTTATCTGAATTCCGCTCCAGTAATGATATCGTAGATGATATTGACATACCATCAGCCTTTTTGTAGATAATACTTTGTGTATGTTGTAATTCACGACCCTAGCACTGACGCAAACTGTTTGAATAATGATCTATCATCGATTGTCAATTGGCCCAAAATATTAGCTCCTTTTCCTCATCCTCAAAAATACATCAATACAAATTAGCTGTTAGGTTATTTGAAGCATCAAACCTTTATGTATAGAAATGTACGGGTTTCAAATGGTATTTGTTTTTGCTATATAACTTTTCTGACATCAAAATCGTGATACTTCATCAAAGCAAAACTGAATTCGATTCTTTAACGTAACCGTTTTTTTGAAAACAGAGATAACATGAAACAATTCAATAAAAAATGTATAATATAATATATAACACTTTATCCTACCTCATGTAAGAATCTCGATCTCTGATTGGTTCACGTGACCCTTAACAAATTCCCATATACACCTTCACCGAGGGAGAATAAATCCCTTATACCCCGCGAGTAAAGCGTGCTTCCACGTCAATCATTCAAAGTCACGTGATAAGGTCATAGGTCAACCAGTATGCCGTGACTCGGACCTTTGTTGTTGTTTTGAAATAAAGGTTTTGTTCACTTCTGATTGTGTTTTTAACAAAAGTTTTAGACATTCGGTAAGATAAATTCGTTATCACATTGCATAGCGGGTTACATCGGTATTTATTATTCCCTTGAAAGGTTTTATGCAACTCGCGTTCCGCTCGTTGCATAAAACCTTTCGCGGGAATAATAAATACCGATGTAACCCGCTATGCAATGTAATAACTTATATTATTGTCCTTCAAGTACAAGTACACCGGAAATTTGTTTTGTGCCTATGGCGGCCACAGTGCAACCAGTTAATGCGCTGTTCTGCCTTTACAATGCTGAGCGTCAAGCAAGACAGCAACAACTCCCACCTTTTAACGTCTTTTGGTGACGCGAACGGGAATCGAACCCCGATCTCCCGGGTGACGAGCGGACACTCTACCACTGAGCTACGTCTCCGGTTCAACATATCAGCCACAAGGGCAACACGACACAAATACACTACAATGACATAAAATGTTGCAATAAAAATTTATTTGTAGGATAATGTGAAGCATATACAGAAGTTTATGTCTGTGACTAAACCCATCTAGTACCCACAGCAACACCTTATACTGAAGCGAACATAGTCATTGTTACCGTTTTCACCGATCGTGATAAAATCTATTCTTTGCTACAATAAATACAATTGCTTTAAATAAATTATTCCTGTCGATAATCCATTAACTCGTACTTTGAAAGCACAAGTAATCATATTGATTTGACACGGTTGGGTGGTTTCAAGTGTAGTATTGTGTCACAGTTCATTGATTTATCAGAGGGATGGTGAGGACAGTATTTAAATATTGGTCGATCTTCTCATGGTGTATGAATTGATCTCCGATTTACACAGAGAGTTGAACATAGATAATAACAATTATATTTCACTATTGAAATAATCGTTTGTGTGTGTTAAATTATTTCTTCAGGATAATATCAAATTTGAGAGAAATATGTTCAAACATGACCGAAAGGACATTTTTTTAAATTTTGGATAGATACTTTTGAGAAAGTCAACTGTAAATTCTGTTGGACTGTTGACAAAGCATGAAAATATATATGAATAGTTTATTTCAATTTCATTTAAAAGTTGATATTAAATACAAGTATAGTTGATAAAATATATCACAAAACTTACAATCAAGAAATAGTATTTCTGTCTATTCCAGCCTAATTCAGCTACATTAATAAAAGCAAAATGTTTCTCAAAAGATGGTAGTGTTACTTTAAGGAATGTGAAAAAAACATCGTTTAACTCTCTCGAAGTCCACATTTCATTATCTATCAAGCCTATTCATTTTCATTCAACAATCCTTATCATCAATAACAGATATTTTTACAATAAGAGAATCCATTTTCACAAAATGACGTTCAAATACCAAAATATTAATAATTATACAAATTACATTTTTAATTAGCAGTCGTTATATGGATATCTTATGAAGTGCTACGAACCATAATAAGAGTCATGATCATCAAAATAGTGTAGTAAATCAGTAGTATTTTACACTAATCTCCTTGCTAACGAAGCTTCAGAGAATTAAGGGAAAAGGAATATCCGTACTTCCTAATACCTGGTAGGTAGGTAGGTAGGTGGAATTAAATAGCGACGTTTTGGCCACAAATTACCCACATGCACCCGGCATTAAAAAAGATTTAAAGATTACAAAAAAATTATTCAAGAGGTTAAAAATTCATATGCGGTCATATTTGCCCATATTGCGTACGTTATCTAAAAAGGCTTTTTGAATGTCACCATACAACAGGTTTTCTCCAAGAATAGACCTCAGATCGAAGGTACTTGATCTTGATGACACCACCTCTATAAGTTCTTCACGATGGATATTATGTCCCTCACACCCATTAACTTGCTTTTAACTTTTATTGAATTCAGATTACAAGTATTACGAATTGTTTCTCATCCAAAACTATGTTTCACATGAGGTATCAAGAATTAAGATTCTTTATTCTCCAAAACCACGTACTGTGGTACATGAGAAATTTTTAATAGAGAAATAAAGATACGAATCTAAGGGTAGGGCAGTGTTCAAAGATTTTCATTTATATGTTATTAGAAAGGACAGAAGCGGCTGACTTATATCAAAATTGTATCAGCCTTAGACATTCTTAATCACTTTCAATGAAGATGTCCATCTCTGAACACATGTATGCCATTAAACTCCTTTTACGGTAAAACATTATGACGTCATTGTTGTTATACTTCACTGCATTGAAATGTCATTATTTATGATGTTAAATATCATGTAGTTAACTACTACACAGCTAGTTCGTGTTTTATCATGTTATGCATGATCTCATGCATAGCTAGTCCATATGTTATTCTCCGTAGCGGAAGAATTACTCCCAGGGGAATTTGTTTATTGACCATTACCTTGATATAGGTCAGTTGGGTCTATTGTCCAGAGAACTGTTCTACAAATCTTCCTAGTGTGTCCCCCGTTGACCACTGTATGACCATGAAGATCGATAGGCTGTCGATCAATGGACAATGGACAATCCGTGAGGAATAAACAGTTAGAAAGGTTTCGGTTTCTTTATGGTGGTCTTTAGGCAGCGATGATGGCAGTGAAGCATAAAACATGCATTCTATCATTTTTGATTCAATATAACATAATATATATTTTAGTATTCGATGACCTGCTATGGCATTAGTGATTATCTATTTAGAAATTGGGCGCTATAATGTTTTAACAGGGTCTACAAGACATTTTATCATTACATATCTTAAATTAACTGTTTTTTCGCAAAACTTAATATCTAATCTATAGCTTTACTATAATGTTTTCTTTATCATTGATCTAGAAGCATTTGAAAACAAAGAAAATGCCAATATAATTCCTATGGATATGTGATGGTTTTAGGGAGAATATACGGTGACATTATCAAAGGAACTACATGTATGTAGTTCCTTTGTATTATCATGAATTTGACAAATAACCTTTTTCAAAGGGGGTTAAATTGGGGCTTGTGGTTCGTGAAGTTCAGTACCAAGTTCTTGACAGTTTTTCAGAATGTTTGTGGACGTTTGTTGCCAAATGTATAATCTGCAAACAACGATGGCCTTGTCTTACTTCTAAAAGGTTACCATCTACACTACATGGCGTTTGTCACGTTTTGTCACGCTAATACGACCGCGGGAACTTAACAAGAACACGTTTATTTCTATAAGGTCAGTCACATGGCTGACTACATTTCACTAATACATTTCTTGCATCACTGATAAAGTCGATATTTGCAAACGTTGCGTGACGAAAAAAAGGGAAGTTATCAACTTTTAATTATCACGTAGGTTACGCATGACTAAAAAGAAGATCCGGGTGGAATGAGAATTTTCCATACTAATCCAATGACTCATCTAAAAAGATTATCAACAAGAACATAAAACATATTCTCCGAAAAATAACCTGATGCACATTTTTTCAAAGAATTTATTGCTTTAGGTTAAAAGATTTGAAGCTGTAAACAACCATACTGCAATGACATTTCGATAGAAATATTAAATTTGTATTATTCCATTTTATTTTACACGGGTCCAACATCACCAATGCGTTTCATATTTGAGAGAGAGTATGGGTACGCAACCTTAGGTGACTCTAATAGCAAAGTTAGGAGGGGTTATAATGATATAACGTTATAAACTCGAGGAAGGGTTTATAAACCGATAGGCAGGCAAAAGATAGTACACAACACAGTTTATTCAAACTTTCAAGTCATTTAATATCTAAGAGACCGGCATTTTTGTAGAATGTTAAATGATGGCACTAAGGTTAACCTTAGTGTTAAGTCGTTTCGTGCAACGGCCCCCAGTTGTGTTAAATTATGTCAACAATAAAACATATTTGCAATAGTTTGGTTAGAATTGGTGTCTGGTTAATGTTTGTTAAATTATCTGTGTTTAATTAAGACAGTGGTAAGAAATAGAATGTACGTTATCATAACCCTTACCATCTTTAAAATGCTGTCAATACGTAAATATTTTTGGTTCATTATCACATTGAATATGATATAGTTGTTGATGAGCATTTGTGTTATATAAAATTAATTTTGGAACATTTTATTACCCAAACATTTTTTTTTCGAATTTTTGTTTAAAAAGACTGAAACAATTATTTAACTCTAGTTTGAGAATATGACTTAAAAAATCGAAATATTTGAAACTGAAAATCTTATATATGATGAATTATTTTCAACTGAAGTGCTCACTCTCTTTTGCCCTGCAGTTTATATTTTTTATTGGCTACCAAAGTATGGTCAGTTCGTCACATTTCTAAGTTAATGATAATAAAGTAACTATCTGTAAGATTATCTAATGAATAAAATGAATACTAGAGAAGAAATAAAATTAATTTTTATTTTAACCAAACAGAAACAAGCAGATGAAAGAAAACTTTTCGGGATCATTTCTGATATGTCAGAAGTGAATTCTAAAAAGTTAGAGGCTAAAGCATTGATGTTGCTGACTCATCATATCTTTACAAAAGAACACATATTGTTTATTAATATTTGATTAAATGATTGGGCATTGTTCTGTATGTTCTGTGTTTATATGTTGCTATGGTGTATAGATAACTCGAAGATGTCATGGTGTTTGACAGAAACGATCTATGTAGACATGTTTATTGTTCAATGCTGATGAGACGTTCAATATCAATCAATCAATATATCAATCATTATTCAACATATTGCCGTCATGTTAATTTAGGTATGCTATTTTTACATTTGAAATGTTTTAAATTTATTATTCAAAGGTATTCTTATACTTGATTTTTGTGGATTATGCTTTGTTGTTCATTGTTGTTGAAACTTCTTGAAATGAAACCATCAGTTTCAATGTTGCGCATTATTCGATAAAGGATGATAAGTTGTTAGTCAATACGCATTTGTCAACTGAGCACTACCACTATAAAACCCCTAAAACGAATATGGGGAAAAAGCTAATTTAAGAACAAATATATCAGGAAGTGGAAACAATTCCTTATTTACAATGTACCCTAACTGTACGTAAACAAATAGTATAAACCTTGCTTATATGCGTCTTGTGTTTGATGTTCATTGTTTGCTATAAATTACAGATAAGAGACGGTTGACAAGATTTTCCTACATGAACAAAATTAATATGGAAAATTAAGTAAAATACCCCTTATATCATATTATTAGTAACAAATGCATGAACACTGTTGATTCATTAAAAGAGTAAACGTAGCAAACCTGTGTTTGAATGCCTAGCATAGTGTCTATCGAAATTCGTGTAAACTTAACATTTTACGAATGCTTCATTTATTTAGATATTTTGCCTTAATGTATTATTTTGGTTATGTTAAAAATCTCATAACACAAACCAATCATCCATATTCAGAGAACAAATGATAAAGATTAACATATAGTCCATTGGCGGCCATTTTTGTGTGAACACATTTTGTTCACTTTGTGTAAGAAAAAGGAATCACATGGCTGAACTTTTCATTATATATTTGATTTATTGCTACTTCATTTAGCTATTAAGAATATATCGTCTTTCAATTGGAACCATTTTTTCCCCTCACATCACTTTCTATCCCCCTAAAAACGTGTTACTGTCTCTTTAAAGTAGTTGAAAGCAATGCAAAATATGAAACAGTGTTTTATCGAACGGTGTATTGTAAGATGTTATTTATGTCTTGGACCAGGACATCTTTTAATAGGTATTAGTTTTAGTCCAGTCTTACTCTAACCCACATTTGAATATGATCGCTGGTCTGTGTATTTACAGTACACAAATACCGCCTGTCCGATGCACTTAATTGTGAACCCGTTTTATTTTACTTTTGTTCAGGTCAGTTGGACTTCTATTTGACTATTCCGAACTAACGTGGTGTAGCACATTATAAGAAAATTGATAGTGGTTACTGTTGGTTGGAATTCAATATTGAAGGAAGCAAGCAATATTTCGAATATTATTTAAAATTTTAGATGAATGATTTATGAATGACGATCATTTTATTAAGTGTGCATCAAAATTGCCTTGACATATTAATTCGGGCCGCTTTCGGGATTTTACGCACGCTTCAATCAATCTAAAGTATCTCAAACAAAATCATTGAGATAAACCCTTTCCAACGTTATCATTGTCGTGTACCAGGTATGGAGGGGACTAATCAAAATGGTGTACGGGACAGGTCAATAGAGGTAGGTGTCTGCTTTCATTGCTCCCTTCTCCTAATCGTTGAGGTTTAGATGGTCACCTTTAACTGTGGTAATCAGGAATAGAATTTTGAATACATTCCTTATGAGTTTTGGTTCACAAACTGCAAGAAATGTGCGTATTTTAGATGTCAAGTTGATGTTTTTCTCACTTTCGAAGCGGTGAGGAGACTTTTAAATGCCTCTTTTCATGCCCTTAACGACTTTGAATCTCATACATATTGTCGCGCATATCAGTGTTTGGTTATGATAAAGATTTCTGTACAACTTGACCTGATTTGGTTCAGAAACTACGAAGTTATTGACAAAATAACAAATCAACATGGCAGCGGAATGGACTCGCCGAATAATCAGCGGAGCGGACCCAGAAGGTCGGGTAGGGAGAGGACATTTTTGGATATGGAGGGGACACATTTGGATACGGAGGGGACATCTCATTCAAATTGTACTGTAGTTGAGACAATACCCATGGTAATACACATACTCCTTTGTAAAGTTAGCCAAATGAAACCCACAGAGGACGTATTCAAAATTATATTCCTGATTACCACAGTTAAAGGTGACCATCTAAACCTCAACGATTAGGAGAAGGGAGCAATGAAAGCAGACACCTACCTCTGTTGACCTGCCCCGTCCACCATTTTGATTAGTCCCCTCCATACCTGGTACACGACAGTGGTTATAGAACGTTGATATAAAGAATTTGTTGATTTGATACTGAAGTAAATCGAGAAATATCCTTAATTCATCCTGCATATAGATCTTTGCAATTTTACTTTTCTGGTTGGCGAAATAAATAACCATTTTCTGAGAACTAAGACTGAATTAGGGTCTATGCTTTTTTGTTTGGGCGCAACATTTGTTAGATAAAAAAATTATCTAATGTATTATCACGAGATCTAAAAAAATATCTGAGAAAATGCGTATATAACTATTTGTATTCATTGGTATTTATATATTTGATTTCGAAAAACAACAGGGCGAAATACTGTTCAAAACCCTTTGTGAATAGTTACATGCCCAAATGATTTTAACATTTATGTTTTATTTAAAAACGAACCATGATAATGATACACGGACGCTTTTTTAACCTATTTTAATCAATGCTTTAAAGGGGCAGTAGCACGTTTTTCGAAAATTTTATATGTTCAATTTTCACTGATAATTGTACGTTAATGCTAAATGTATTATGTTGATAGTGTCAAAAATCTCATAACACAAACCAATAATCCATAGTCAGAGGACAAAGTATGAAGATTCACCTAAAATCAATGGGCGGCGATTTTATGTGAACACCTATAATTGATTTTGTGTAAGAAAATGGAATCGCATTGCTAAACTTTACATTATATATTTGAATCATTACTGCTCCATTTAGTTTAAATACATTGTCTTTCAATTGGAAACATTAATTTTCATTTTCCTGACATCACCTTATATTCCCCCTAAAACGTGCTACTGCCCCTTTAATGCACGCGCATATCAAATATACACCATGCATTATGATATATAAATAGACTAACAGTTTCTCCGCCTCGACTTGAGCTCTTGGGGTAAAACCATATCATCATATCTCCCGATAAAATGAAACTACATGTATGGGGTTTTTTTTAAATCTTTTTTATTCATTTCATTTCAGTTGGTGTACAAGGTAATACAGAAAAAACAGGTCAGTGAAGCATTCATAAAATACATGTATAGGCATTTATTCACTGTTGTAAAATATACATGAGAGCTTTCCATTTAGCATGGAAGGAAGACAAAGTATTGTTTTTACAAGCTATAATTGTTTCCACATTGAAAACATCCTTGACAATGCTAACAAAACTGTCAATTGATAACTTGGTTTTCTTGATACTTGAGACATGTATATATTTTTCCTCATGAGGAGGATATGTGATGCCAGAAGGCTGACAGAACTGTTGCAAAATAAAATATCTAACTCTGAAATGGCAATATTAGCATGTGTTATATGTTGGTTCATAAAGTTTCCAACTTTTCTCCAGAAGTCATGCACTTTATTGCATTTAATGAAAACCATCTTCCTACGCAGAGCCTAAAAGGCCAGTTTCCAAACTGTCATTTTATGCCTTGCTGCAGAGACTCTACTTTTCTGTGCTGCTATAGTGCCCCTACAGACTAGAGAGCAAGCACAGAAAACTCAAGGCTATGCAGCAAGGCATAAAATGACAGTTTGGAAACTGGCCTTTTAGGCTCTGCGTAGGAAGATGAATGAAAACATGATGTAGACTTTCAGGTTGAGATTCACAAAAAAGAGGAAAAATTAGTTTGAATTAAATTAATTTTCAACAACTCCTTTCTAGTGTCAATTGCTCTGTAAATAAATCTATACTGAAAATCCAAGAGTTTTACATCTTTAGTACAGTTTCTATATCTTGTAAAAACTACATTCCATTCAATATTTAAATCAAGTTCATTTTGCCATTTTTGAGACACTTTTAGTGAAGTGTCATTAGCAATCTATTTATCATAGAAATTTCTACAGTTTTATGAACTTGGCATAGTAGGTCTTGATGACGTGAAAGCATTTTGAGATCATTATTACAACCGTGCTATGAAAAGAACAATAATTATTAGGATATATCCCTCGTTCAGAAATAAGCTTTTTTTCTCCTGAGGAGCATTGGGTGACAAAAACTTCTCCTCGCTATCCTCAACACTAGAACGGTATACGTGTTTTGTGTGAAGCACATCAGCTTATTCTTATTCATCGCTGACTAACAATAATGGAAGTACAAGGAGATGAGCATCAACACTCGCCATGAAAGTGAAAGATGCCTCGTACTCCTAACATTTCGATGTAAAAGATAAGGATATGCCTAATTTCTCTCACTACGCTCAATGCAAAACGATTCACTATTTGGTAGTATTTACCAGATCCATGTGAAAGATACCTTTGGTGAAAATGAAAGTAGAGCAATTGGCCGATATAAATTTCAAAGCTTTCCCTGCTCCTCAAAAATTATGAAAATATAAAATAATAAAGGAGTCACAGTACCCATGTTCCTATTAAAGGCCCGTCGTCATACTTGCATGCGGTTCGTGATGAAATTTAGCTATTGAGAAAGAAATACTTCACTCGGCAGAAAAATATTTCGTCGAAAGTTTGATATCATATTTTATATATGTTTTTATCAACATAAAATATACGGTTAAGCGTCCTTTCAAGCGTATAATGACGAAACTCAATTGTGAGATGGCAACCCTTGATTCTCCTTCAATGCCTGGGCTACAGTTTCGGTCATATTGGTAATTTTTCTCCTATTTAATGAATTTTGGTCCGATTTTCTCAAGGTTGGTCGCAAAGTATTGCTAAAAATACAACGAATACACTTCAAATACTTTTGGAAATATTGCAATTCACTACAGTTTGAATATGGATCTTTCAGTCACAGACTTATCACAATCCGATAATGGCATCCATAAACACTATCCAGATTAAAGGATCCACTTTTTAGGGCGAGGGTACAACTATTGGCTTCACAGAGAGGCGAGACCGAGGGCAAGGTGTTTGCTCTGGCACTTTCCCGTCAGCGCTACAAAGCAAGACTGAGAGATGCCAACATCTCATCAACGCTTAGTTACCACAAGATGAGCCCTTATATTTAAACAAGAGATTGCCATGGATACATGACAGATCCTGAGTCTTCCGTAGTCAAACAAGAGATCGCTATTGATACGGAAAGCCGTCTTCAAGAAATCACTTCCGGGTTGCCAAGCGGTGTTCGGAGCTTACAGAAGATCACGCGAGATTTAAAAACGGAGTTTACAGGAGATTGAGGGAGATCCATCTCAGACCACACCTGATATTACCTGACAGGCGTTCTTTCGCGTGAAGAGACTCTCGGCCCGTGAGAACAGGTAGATAGCCACACCTTGCCTCAGGTGATTCACAGGTAATCTGGTTATAGGTAAGGTGGCGGGCGTTTTGCGATGTAGAACATTTTTATTGGAAAGATACTGAGGTTCAAGTGCAGTACAGAAAAAGAATATTACTTTTTGGCTTCATGATAGATGTATTGATCAGCAAATAAAATCAGGGCCTCCTTTCACAAAGGTGAAGGTAGTCCCAATTCACTATGGTAGTCTCAGAGTTATGTAAGAAAGTGGGATTTCAGGTTACCTTAGTTAAGTTTACAATGTGAAAGGAGGCAGGGGAATCTTGGAAAAAAGTGTTGAGCTGAGATTGTACATCTTTAGGATCATGACCCCATAGAGCAGGACCCAGATCAGCAACACGGCGGGGTACGAATGACAAGTTCGATCTCAATGAGGTTGATGTTTACCTATCTGGTGATGTTATGCTAGGTGGTCTGCACGGATGGCCTGGATAGTCGACTGTCAAAGGTTATCCTATGGTAGGTTCAACAAGTAGAAAATCTGGCTGAAAATTTCACTTAAATGAGTTCAGACTATAAAATTGAGGCGATATGCTCCATTCTGATTGGATCTTAAACGGTCATGTGACCGGTATACATTTCAATGACCCCTCAAGTGAAAGTTTTACAAAAAAGCTTGCAGTAAATACGGGTTAAACGATGAAGTGCCTGTTGATTGGACGAACCAAGGTCATGTGAAAGTATGGACTATTTAACAATGTAGCATTGCGCAGTATTGAAACCAACATAACATACTGTTTTCACATGTATATTTTTCAATGTGATTAGATAAGATTAGATATTTCAAAATGAGTTTTAAAATGTATTAAATTTGTCTATAGAAAAAGAAGTTAGATATGTTTCATAATCGTTTCTGCGATCTCAGTGGACACTCATGTATGAAGTGGCAGTAATGTGGGCGGAACTTTGGGCCTGTAACATAGAGGTCAAACAGATGTTTTGCTGGAATTTGATTTTGCATTAAATTTTCATTAAGATGTTAAATCAGAATACATAAGAAATGATTTTCATAATATGTTTGTCAACACAGTTATAACCATTTATAAACTTGTAAGTTAAACTTTTGTATAACTGGCTGCGCAAGTTTTGCCAGTTGTACAAGTTTAACTTACAAGTTACAAACAGGTAGTAACCGTATAGATAAATAAACTATGAATTTCGTTTCTTAAATAAACTTTCCAAGTCATACATTTTTGTAAAGACAAAATTGAAGAAAATGCTTCCTGACGAATTCCGGTAGGAATTTACTGTAACGACCCTCCAAATCATGGATACACGTTTCATAAACTAACTGGACAATACCATTGTTCCTGAATTGTAAGATGGCATCCTTTTTTCGATGAATGTAAATATCTTCCAAAAAAGACACCAACAAGTAGGCCTAACTCCTTTATTGCGCGTGATGACATATATTTTGGTGTAAAAGTCAACTTGGCAACAACATTTTTCTTTTACTTCTCTGACACCTTATGATTATCGCACCGTTTCGTCTCACGAACAGTTTTAATTTTGGATAGAAAACTGAACCATTAAAATTTCGTTTTTCTAAAAGTTTCAAATTTTCTAAAATTTCTCAAATAGTATACACAAAAATGAATTCCATGAATGATATAGAAACAATCTCAATTTGATTGTTTTTTTGTTTTGTTTATTCATTAAATATTTTTATGTATGATGAGAAGAAAAATTATATCTTATTGATTCTCATAACACATTACCCTTATTGCCCGTCTGTATATGTTGTGCTGGTCAGTCGACAGATATGTACACACCTAAACCGTAGATACAACCTTCCTTTCAGTGTATAGTCTCTTTCAATGTGGTTGGGGATGTGCATCTTTCATTTACATATTTTGAATTCCTTACAATGAGTCATTACATTATCCACGTGACGTCACCTTATTTCAGTAATGAAATTAAGGGTAATGTGTCGAATGTTCATTATTTTTCATATTTAGATTATTTGTGAGATATATATACTAAAGTCGACTGTAATTTAAATAGGATATCATCATCTCAAATCTCCGTTCTTAAAAATAGTACGAAGTTACTTAGTATAACTCTCAACGTAAAGTCTGCGATACTTCATTCTTTGAAAATAGGAAAACATTTTCAAGGAATCGGCAATCAAGATGATATTATCAGACTCAGGTTAATGCTTATTTATTTACCTTAAAAAGCTTAAACTTGTGTAATCTTAAGTTAAAATCTTGATGCAGAATACAACGCTCCATAACAGAAATAAGGAACGAACGTCAAAAAAGTGTATTTTAACATATATTATGGAAGACAAGAGTAATATATTCTTGACAAAGGAAGTATATATCTTATACCAAGGGGCTGTGGTAAATGTCGAGGTCTCAGTGGCTAAGTTGAGATACTATTGGGACTGTCAGTGTTTGTGATTGGTGCAGGCTTTCTCTGAGGTTGTGGTTTCCAATTCCCAAGGGCCTTGTCCTAAAAAAACATTTTCCTTTTATCAAGAAATGCGATGCCATGTAACACAACGTTGCGTTATTAAATTATGTGTTTAAGTAATACCGAAAAGGTAATGTTTTATTCCACAGAGTGATAGCTAGTCTTAGCGTCATGGTAAACAAGTGCTCTATTTAGAAATATTGTGTATACCGTAAGTCCTTGAATAATCGCCTGCCTTGAACAATGGCTTTCCTTGAATAAACGCCGGGTCTATGGCCTCGTTGAGATTTATAATCGCCGGGTAAGATTTATTTAGGTATACAAACCTTAAAAATTATACTTTTTTCTAAGTATTTATGACATACATGCATATTTATGAAACGCTTTATCATCGGTAAGAGCCTCACTTATCAACTATCGAAAACTCCCGATGATTATGGTTTTGGTTTCACTTTTTTTAAATGTTACACAATTTGTGACAATTCATGAATTAGAAAAGAATAATCGCCTGCCTTGAATAGTCGCCGGGAATCGGCGTTTGAATTTTAAACTCACCAGGCGATTATTTAAGGATTTACGGTATACAACTTTTTTGACTGTTTACAAACAACAATAACCTTCCTGAATGTATACTATTAGGCACTTTGTGAACCCTCCCACGAGGGGAGAGGTATTATCTACTTGTAAATAAACAATTATCAAGGCGCAGTGACAGGAAGAGGAAACTTATCAAGCGTAACGGTTTATATTTTGTTCTTTGTCATTGCATTCATCGACTTTTGTAGGTGTGAAAATACTTCTTACATGACATTGACGTTTAATGTATTTAAGGTATGATGTTTATGTCTCATTTTTCTCTAAATAAACCCTTGGCTTTGATAAATTTGATTAGAAATATTAATATCCTTCATAACGTCAAGATCTCCAGATTTTCAACCTCTTCGTTGTAACGAATGTGATATTTCAGGTTATAAGTCCCTTAAATTTTTATAACGTACAGAAAGTTCAATTCCCCATTTAAACATCTAAAAGTTCCTTAAAGGGGCAGTAGCACGTTTTTTGATAATTTTATATTTTAAAAATTTCACTTATAATTGTAAGTAAATGCCTAATGTATTATATTGAAAGTGTCAACAATCACATTACACAAGCCAATCACCCATGGTCAGAGGACAAAGCATGAGGATTCACATAAAATCCATTGGCGGCCATTTTCTTGTGAACACCTTTAATTCATTTTTGCAAGAAAAAGGAATCGCATGGCTGAACCTTACGTTATATATTTGAATTATTACTGCTCCATTTAGTTTATATACACTGTCTTTCATTTGATACCATTTATTTTCATTTTCCTGACATCACCTTATATTCCCCCTAAAAACGTGCTACTGCCCCTTTAAAAGGTGAACGAGACATTAGGAAAGAGAGTATTTTATGACGATATAAGCGAAAATATCCATGTATTGTAGAGTTGATGAAACATATTATATTTGAATTGGACAAGAACTTATTTTCATTTTCATATTAATATCACATTTTACATTAACGCCGTAACGACATTATCTCCCTCGGAAGCAGATTGAACTAGCCCTTTAAAGGGGCAGTAGCACGTTTTTAGGGGGAATATAAGGTGATGTCAGGAAAATGAAGATTAACGGTTCTAATTGAAAGACAATGCATTTAAACTAAATGGAGCAGTAATAATTCAAATATAGAATTAAAGTTTAGCCAAGCGATTCCTTTTTCTTTCACAAAATGAATTAAAGGTGTTCACACAAAATGGCCGCCGATAGATTTTAGGTGATTCTTCTTACTTTGTCCTCTGACTATGGATAATTGGTTTGTGTTATGAGATTTTTGACACTATCAAAATTATACATTTAGCATTAACATACAATTTTTAGTGAAAATTTTAAAATATAAAATTATCAAAAACGTGCTACTGCCCCTTTAAGATTATGTGAAAGGACGAATAGTTTCTCTGTATACGTATTAAAAACTTCTGTATTGAAATCTTTGAAAAGAGTAGAAAATATAGTGTAGGGGTACAATGATACAAAATGCAATCCGTTTGTGCATTTTCATTTAACTAACTTCATATGAAATTAGATTTCACATACATAGAAGCGTTTTATAATAGGAAACCAATGCCAATTTAACATAGTTTGAAGACACATAGAAGAATTAAAGTTCCCCATTTGTTTTCTTTTATAATCGTGGTGGCCCCTATGGTATTCTATTGTGTGTACGTTAAGCCAATATTGCTTTTTTATTTATATGATTTCCAAGACAAAAATATTGAAATATTTCATTTTCTGTATAAATAGTTTCCGAGTCAAGGAATATTTAGAGCATAGTCTTAATCCAAAATAAACTATTTTGTTCAGTATGTTACGCTGTGGCGTTAAAAGTAAAAACGAATCTTTAGGGCGGTTTTCGAGAGTGTTATTTAACAAGGAACTCGAAACTATGTCATCGTAAACATTTTTAAAGAAAGTGGGCAAAATACTGAGGTTCATAATCAACATCGTCGTGTTTTTAATAGTATTATTTTTGTCTGAAGGCAAATAAAATTATAGGCATTTAGGGTTTTTTAATTCATTTAGTTATCGAAATTCATAAAGCTTACCGGTATAAGAACATATTAGGAGAACAGAACAGGAAGAATCTACTTCTAAAAGGGTTAAAAATATTTTATTTTATTTCAATGCTGTTGTTTTGGGAAACTAGAGTTTCAATTTCAATGTCCTTTCACTTTTGTCAATATCAAACTTATTACGTCGTTCCTGTTTTGGTTTCAGGCCAATTATGAATTAATTTGATATTATTATCATTTTTGATGTTATATATGCAAATTACGTTTTCAATTGCACAAATCTGAATTGAGACATAATTTCCGTCTCCATTTACATAATTTAGGAGCAAATGCAACTATAGTTTTAAAAAGAAGATTAATTAAATAATCAATCACCAAGAAACTTTATATCTCAAAGGTTCCAGTTATTTTTTTTTCAGAGCTTTTAGAACTAAGTACAGCATTTCAATTCATTGGGACATTTGAAACTAGAGGGAAAGTACCGAAGCGATATAATGGAAGCTATTAAACCACAACGTTGCTGTTCGGAGATTAGCTGTAAGCACGCCAGCTGTAGAGCGAGGCCTAGATACAGAGGGCGCTGCAGGGAGTTTTGACTTGGCGACTGTGAGGTATTATCGATTAGTTTAGAGAGGACGCCAGGCCGTAGAACACGACATCAACGCCACTCCACCTGGCCTACCTGTGAACACCTGGATTTACCTGTCCAAGAACAATCGCTTCATGTGACTCGGAGTTTTCAACTTTTACCTAGTTACAGGTAAAAAATTGTCAAATCTTTGATTGACATTGTGATTAATTTAACTCTGCAGAAACTGACCGTTCGAGGAATCACAGAATTTTGACGGATATCATCAAAATTGTCACAACTTGATTTGATATCAATAAGCAATTTGACTGATTTGGATTGTCATTTCGAAGGGAGATTGTGTTCTCTCGAACATTCTTTTCGATTATTTCGTTGTCTTGGAAACAGGAAAATATTGAATCATGAACGGGAGTGGCGTAACGGCCAACAGAAGAATCACATAGAGCCACACCCGGTGTAGAGTCACCCCGCCTACCTCTAACATCTGGACCCGGATAGAATGATTCTTCCCCAATGGGTGGATGTATAGCAAGATCATCTTTCGAAGTCACTGACAAGGAAACACAAGTCCGTGACATCAGGTACATTTTTATATATCTGTCATTTAGGTATGATTGTTTTTAAAATTACTAATTAGATACCACTTGTTAGTATGTTATAGCCATGCTTTCTCTGTACAATACCATATGGTATGGGATGATTTCGTTCAAAACCAATCTCCTTCATATAAACATCGATGGTACTATGCCCAAAATGGTAAATGAACTCGCGCCAGCTTTTCTTGTTTTACATTCAAATTGTATTTCCTAATGTTATATTTTTTCTTACATAATCTATGACACCATTTTCATTTCACATATTTAATATTTTTTCATATGATATATTGATAAAACAAAGCTTCAATATGTAGTGTGTGGGAGCAAATTTACAATAAAGATACGTTTTATTGGTACAATTTGATTTGAAGCTTACCATATACAGTCGCATCACTTAGTATATCTCAATAGCTAAAAACATAACTTTTCAGAGTAAATAGGATTTTAAAAAACATTTTCTACTTAACGAACTGCATTGGTGATAGTGCGACAGTAGACGTCTTTAGAATTAGTATTTATAAATCAGAGTACATTAATAGCGTTTCCATATACGTATAACTTGTAATGTGTATGAAAACATGTGGGAGTGCATGAACATGTAAAGATTTGATTAGTCAGTTTCTATCAAACATCAAAGGAGTGTTTCCGCTATTGTAAGGATGAGAAATGTATTGCTTAACACATACCGGAACCGCTGAATGAATTTCAGTGACGTATAAAGCGTACACGACATGTTGAATGGCTGTTTTGTTGCTATACAATGCACTGGTCCATGAATTACCCACTGAACACTCCGCATAAACGCTAGGTATGTTTAGCGTTGACTAATATGTAAACAACACAAATTGGGGATAATGAAAATACAAACTTGATAGAGACATCTCTACGTTGACCACATGTTTAGAAACAATACTACATTAACAAGACAAACAACTAAGTCGTGTAATGTTAAAAAACATTCGTGTGCTATATTAAGCCCTTTCTCATAAAAATATGAAAATAACGTTTAATGATCTTTAATAAGTATTCTAGTCATCCATCAATTACAACAATATACATATCAGAATACATTAACTCATTATAAAGGGTCAGAAACGATATCAATGTCATACTTCTTCTCGAGAATAAGGCGTTTCAATATAGACCCTAACGCCGGTGTCAAGCAAATGATATTAAACATAATATAAGTATATACACAAGAATGTCATTTCCACAAAAATAGTTACTAAACTAGCAAAAACCATCACGCACAGCTATATTTGATGGCGTACCTTTACCGTGGGAATGTAAAACAACATGATTGATAATCATAAATGCTACTCACCTGCATTATGTAATATTGTTTAACGCCTCCTGATATAGGACAGTCCGCCATGTAATCCATCAATAAGGTGATGTAATCATATGTACTTACATATCTATTCATTCAAAACTGACAGCGCTATACCTATAGTTATTAACGAGGAATGAGTTATCGACGTATAATAGGTTGTACATACACTTGTTAAGTATGGCGTCATCTATACTATATATATGTATGTATAGTGTAGATGAAATAATGTATACATTGGGAAATATACAATAATGTTGTCTTTTTATACCATTTTGGTGTATGATAGATGAAATATGGTTTCCAAGTACTCTTTAAGGAATTATATCGTATATAAGTTATTTTAAATACGTTTTGACAAGTGAGAAATCAAAACCATGGAGAAACAATGAAAGACTGGCTATCAAGCTTCAGAGACGATATCCTGTTTGTTTCCCTGTACCTAATGACAATATTAGTGTTTCCCCATATTTTAACAAATGACAATTACTTAGATATGTGAAAGTACTTTTATCGTCATATTGTTAAAAATTGAATAGAATATTTATGTTGTTTTTCATATTTAGCTAATAACATTTTATGTTTAACTTATGAATTCGAAACTAATTTGTAAAACATAGCAATCATATTTATGACAACTTCTTTATTTATTTGTAAGTAATATATTAAATACCTCGTGGGGTAGAAAAGTTAAATATTTTCACGAGTCGCGCAGCTCGATGAGATGAACATGTATTAGTCAAGAAAAACAAACAGATTTCCTCTATATATCATATGAAATATTCCGAACTCAAGCGTTAAAAAATTGAGGTAATCGTTAACGTTTTCGTTAAGTATGTTACCATGAAAGTCAGGTATAGTGATTTCAAGCAGTGTACATTAACCACTGATTTACACGTAGGCAGTATTACATTAATCATAATTATAGACTATTCCAAACTCCAACATTGAAAAATATGTTAATAAACGTTTGTTTCCATAAACGTCAGTAAAATTATTTCAAGCAATGTACAACAACAATTGATCTACACTAGGCAATATTACATATATCATATGAAGTATTCCAAACTCCAACGTTGAAAATTAAGGTAATCAATGTTAGTATCCGTTCACGTCAGATAGAGAGTTCAAGCAATGTATATCATAATCTAAATGTAGGTAGAATGACATATATCATATGATCTGTTCCAAACTCCAACATTGAAAATTAAGGTTATCAACGTTTGTATCCTTGATCGTCATTTTAAAGAGTTAAAGCAAAGTACATAATAATATACATGTTGGTAGAATGACATATATCATATGAACTATTTCAAACTCCAACGTTGCAAATTAAGGTAATCAACGTTTGTATCCTTGATCGTCATTTTAAAGAGTTAAACCAAAGTACATAATAATCTACATGTAGGTAGTATGACATATATCATATGAACTGTTCCAAGCTCCAACATTGAAAATTAAGGTTTTTTTCAACGTTAGTATACATGCACGTCAGATAGAGAGTTCAAGCAATGTATATCATAATCTACATGTTGGTAGTATGACATATATCATATGAAATATTCCTAACTCCAACGTTGAAAATTAACGTTTGTATACATGCACGTCAGTATAGAGAGTTAAAGCAATGTACATCAACCACTGATTCACATATAGGTGGAAACCACAGTATAGTAGTGTAAAATCAATATGCAGTGGGTTGCAACAGCTGTCACTCTGCTGACTGGCGTGAAATCGACAAGAATATATGATAGTCTACCTGGCCTGATTGCAGTGTCGGTAAATCCTAACAGCCTTAAACGTACAATCGATAAACACAAGCTGACATAGGTCTTTACATGTACTGCATTAAGTAACACGATTGTACCATCTTAAAGGGACAGTAGCACGTTTTTTACAAAAATTGTATTTCTAACTTTTACTGATAACTGTACCTTAATGCTAAATGTATTATTATGATAGTGTCAAAAATCTCATAACACAAACCAATCATCAGTGTTTGAAAAAAGCGTAGGCCCGTATTCACATGGGCCCACACTTTTCAATATCTGCAGGTCCTTACAGGCTCACAGTTTTTTATGTGATACAGTTCCATTCCTACATTCTGTAAGACATATTTCCCTGCCAAACTCTAATAACTATCACCCTAAACTGATAACAATGTTGTGTATTAATAACATACTGATACCAAGAATATTATTATTTTAGAATAAGTCAAATCAGTATACTGATAATGAATGCCGACAGTTTCGGAGTTTGGCCCACAGTTTTTCCTATCTGCGTGTCCTTATTGACAAGCAGTTTTTGGATGCTTATTTCAAACAGTGCCAATCATCCATAGTCAGAAACAATTATGTAGATTAACATAGCTTGAAACCATTGGCGGCCATTTTTGTGTGAACATCTTTAATTTATTTTGTGTAGAAAAAAGGAATCGCATGGCTGAACTTTACATCATATATTTGAATTATTACTGCTTCATTTAGCTTCAATACATTGTCGTTCAATTTCGAACAATTTATTTTTATTTTCCTGACATCACCTTATATTTCCCCTAAAAATGTGCTACTGCCCCTTTAAGAATCGTAACTGCTATTCAACACCATTAGACGTTATTGGCAATGTACTACGGTTACACCTATATGCACTGGAATATCATTATCTGAACGATTGGAACTCAAAAGACGTACAAAGCTTGTATATTAAGTATTTACGTTATTCACAAGGTGTGTCGTTCTTAATCTATAAAATCAAGCTTCGTTGCACTGTTTATATTGCATAAGTAGTTATTAGTAATCTGTAATATATAAAACCATAAATAGATTAGTCACATGTGGCATATGTTTGTTAATCGACATGTGTTATTATTTATGCTAAGCTCCTTTTTATATCAATAAACGTATTTCATATGATAATCGCTGCCTGACCTTGCCCTTTGTGCACCTTACCCGATAATTACCCAAGAAAAGCTTTAATTTGTCAATATGCACATTTGTTAAAACACATTAACAACGGTATGATAAACACTACACGCCCATCCATGGTAGATTCAGATATTAACCGTCTTATCATGTACATAATAATCAAATAGATAAGTTATATTGAACGAATGAAGCCAACATAAAACGTGGTTGACCCCAAAGTTTTTCCTTGGTATGAGGGTATTGATTGTCTTATTATTTTCATAATACTTATTACATAGACAATTAGTTATATTGAACGTATGAAGCCAACAGGAAACGTGGTTGACCCCGAAGTATTTCCTTGACAGATGAAGGTATAAATTGTCTTATTATGAACATAATACTTATTAAATAGACCATTAGTTGTATAGAACGTATGAAGCCAACAGGAAACGTAATTGACCCCGAAGTTAAGTTCAGGGATATCAGTATAGTCATGTAGGTATAAAAGTATATATTCCTTTAGAAATATGAAATATACAAATCCGCCAGCCTTTGAGCCCAATAGCCTGTAGTAAAGAAAAGTTAGATATGAAAATACATATGAAATATGGAATACATAAAGCTGTCAGCCTATGACATGCTTTATTGAGCCCAATAAAGACAGATTAGGTTCATGTAAATGGCAACTGCGCATGGACTGTTCCCATTCATCATTCTAAGCAAAATTGTTACGTTGATTTTACAAAGCCTGGATTAGATAAAAAGCCGGTTAGGTAGACAATCCCGTACCACCTTGTCAATTGAATGTTCTTTTTGAGTTACAAAATTTATATTTTTTATGTTAAATACATTGAATTATTAACAGAAAGGTTGGACATCGGGCTGATAATTTGTAAATATTTGTCTCAGTGTTATCATTCATTCGTACGTATGTGCTCTGATTTACTAAGAAAGTAAGTTTTACGACAATGGGACAATATGGCAAAACTATCAAACCGTAACAAGAAGAAGGATAAATAACTATTCAAAGTAACTTATTATACAACCGAAATCTCCAAATCAGTCTCCGTATTGACTTTAACAGTCGAAAGTTTCAGTTTCAAGGTTGTGAAATCATTAATTAAAAAAGACGACTTTTACGAAACGAGTGTGACGCGAGAGCGAGGGTTATACACAAATTTGCAGGAGTTTCGTAAAAGTCTCTGAAAAATATCCAAGAAATGGTCGCTTTCGCTTGCGACGGCCGGCTTCAGTGACGTCACGAACAATCTAGTTATGACGTCATAGTAAAATGCGGGAACTCGTGCTTCAACAATCGTTGGTAGGCAAAAGTGATTTGTGTACATGTGCTCATATTGAAAATATGACACTTCTTATTATCAACCCCATGGGTGATAAACATATTCACGACCTTAAGTTGTTTGTTTAACAATTTAAATTTCGAGTTTTAACATGTTATTTCACTGAATAACGTGGTCTTACAAATCTTATACGCAGTTGAACACATTTTGGAAGGCTTAAATATGATACCCAATTATGTAAACACGGTATACTACTTGTCATAATGATGATAAGGTGGGATTTCGCAAGATAAGGAAAACGTAAATGTAAATGTTTCAGACTATACAAGGAAATATGAAATAACAAATATTCTCTTTAAAAGTGAGAAAAAGCTTGTATATCCGCTGCAGTGATTCTTATCAAATAAATAATAAGTTTAGAGATACAGATATGGGGTTCGCAATCCAAGTGCTCCTTAAAGAGATATTAAGATGATATATTTTATTCAGATGAAATAAAATATGATATAATCCTCTGTTTGAGCACGAACAATTGTGATTCAAATACTATTATTACTGTTTGATAATATTTATCCGAAAATAAACTATCAATGTATAAAGTATTTCAGTATCATTGATAAATTCTCTAATTAACATTTAAAACCCAAGAAATGTGAATTTGAATATAAAAATGCTATATTCTTTAAAAATATATAACAAAATAAACAAGTTCATTACCAACCTGTTTCACAACATATCGATCATCAGGGTAACTAATACTTGTGTTGCTAATGGTATAGCGTTAACAATGATAAAGGACGTAATTCATGACGATATATATGATGATAATATTATTTATCAACAAAACTCTGCTTTGCTTATATACAATTGGCATCGATCACTCACTTCCTGAATCAACAGCTGGAACAAACAAAGGGTGTGATGTACAACATATCATATCTACGTATTCTACTTCTTATCTATGACGTGATACTGTCTACCAAACGGCAATAACTTGTCAGCTGTTACAGCCTATAAACAAACAGTTAACGATCACATAGGAATAAAACTGTTTCGTTTAATTTATTATTGTATATACACAAATTTTATTACATAAATACACATATTACATAAATTGTCAAAGTTAGAACTATCAGATGATAAAACTTTGTATACGAATATATTTTCATATTTAGTCTTAAGTTAAAACTCTAGAACTATCAGCTGATTAAACTTAGACTCGAATATGTTTTCATATTTCATATTTCACTGAAATAACATCAAAGATTCTTGACAATATTTACATTCTCATTTTGGCTTCATATTTATTTTGATATTTACCAAACAAGCACCAACACAAAACATTGAAAGTAATATCCAAACGTCATCAATAAAACCAATTTAGGCCTAAGGGAAAAATACTAGATAATACGTTTAGTTAGAATAAAGACTTAAAGGGAATGCTTTTGTTTTAGCCCGTTAAGCAGTTGAAATGTCAATAATACATTTTTGTAAACTTTATACCTAGAATAAATAAATGGAATTCAGTTTTTACGAAAACTAAAACTTCATCAATACCAAAGTCATCAAAATGAAGAACATCTGGTACGCCCCTGTTGAAAACGGCCATTATATTCTAATTTTGATCATCATATAGGCGAAGTAGTGCAAATAAAAGGCTAACCGTGTTCCGCTGTCGTATATCGCTCATATCAATAGAAAGCGTATGGAATAACTTCCGTATCGCCACATCTATGTATATTCGACGCTAGTGGCAATAATTGCTAAACAATGAGTGGTTGTTGTACTAGTAGTACATTGTTGGAATACAATGGAAGCCATTCCAGGAGGAATAATGGCCCGGGCCTTGACCCTGCCGTTACAAAGACTGTCAGGAAATACCGGAGACGAATTTCGGGGATCTCAGAGGTATGGGGGCGAGACCCCCGCAAATAACGCGCACATGCTAATGGGGGCCAACTATTTCCTTTGGGACCTTTAATGTTCTAACGTTCACACCTTGCCCCCTTGATAACAATCGTCATTGTTTATTTCATTAGACATTTGAGGTGAAAACACTTAATCGGTTTTACGCAATGAATGAATTTGTTCTTATGTTCTCAATTGCATGCTTGAAACCTTGATAGGAATCAGTCGTTCATTTCATTAGAAGTTTGAGGTGACAACACTTAATCGATGTTGCTAAATAAATGATTCGTTTAGGGTTCGAAACCTTGTAACGATCAGTCTTTCATTTCATTAGAAATTTGAAGTGAAAACACTTAATCGGTTTTACGTAATGAATTAATTCGTTTTGCTCCTCGACTGTTCTAATGTTTGCTCTTGCAAGCCTGAAACCTTATTAATCATTCGTTGTTCATTTCATTAGAAATTTGAAGCAAAAACACTTAATCGGTGTTGCTAAATGAATGAATTCGTGTTGCCTCTGTACTGTTCTAATGTTTTCACTAAACGACTTGAAACCTAGTAGTAAATTCATAAGACAATTGAGGTAAAAAGCACGTACATTTGGACAATTCAATATTTTTCGTTTTGACTCGTTCTTACATTGTATGTTCGCACCTGACTGCCTGTAGAACTTCAGAGTGTGACCATACATTGAGTATCGTGTTACTTCTTGTGACGTTATACGTATCGTGCATATGATTTCCCTATCGTGATACGTATCGTTGCTTATATACTTTAAACTCAAGACTTTCTGTCAAAGTTACTGGCGTTTTTATTATAATATACCTTAAGCCTGAAAATAGTGTAACTTTATAAACTTTGCATCGAATAGTATTGTTTTTTGATATCATAGATCCGTATCATATCGGAGCATATCTCTACAGTCGCAACTCTAGATTATCATAATCATTATGGTTAAGGTTAATAGCATGTAAACCGGTGTTACAATTTATTTTTGAATATTTACTTTTTTCGTTTAGGATCTGTACTGTTTAAATCGTCATACTTCGTTGTTGAGTTTTTATAAATCAATTTCGGTTAGTGGCAAACCTCAGGCCTCTTTATGTCAGTTGGGGATTTAACCCCCTCTGAATAACGATTGGGCTTATTTTTATGTTTAATCCTTACTAATCGGAACCTTCAATAACCTTGAATAACACTAAGTCGATGTTACAAGTTATAGACATTCACTGATTTAAAAAAATCAAAGAAATTAATTTAAAAATGTAAATGCAATTATTCACTATTATAGAACAAACTGTTCCAACTGTAAAAACACATGCCTCGCGACAATATTAATAAATTTGTCATTATTGGATAAAGAATAGCATATTGTCCGAATATAATGTCCATAGTGTAAGTCGTAATTTTCAATATATACAAATATTTGAAACTGATGGTTGTTGGTCAATTATTAATGTACGTATTGACAGTTAGGAAATTCATTTCTAGATATTAATTATGCTTATGATTTTATCTAGCTCACAATCAATAAGATTTTAGCACATCATCAACAAACAAATTACCTTGTGAACATGACCATTAAGATGGGAAAGTGCATATTTGATGACAGAGCCATGCAAAATTGATTAAGTTAATTTTAAGAGGATTTTTTTCAATTTTTCAGATTTTTTTCATAGAATAAATCCCCTTTATGATTTACATTAATATTTGATGGCCATTCTCGTCTTCTTCGTCCATCATAGTTCATATTTCACAATTAATTATGATTATTGATTATTTTTGTGTTATGTTTTGATAATAATTTATTCAATTTGTTACGTTAAAACAATATAGATGTAACACCATATATACAAAGAATCAACTTCCATCATCAACTTAAAAAATAACGAATTTATTATTAAAACCCTTCCCCTAAAATTATAAAAATATGTTTATGATATTTGGTATATTTGATGTTCATACCTTCGTGTTATATTACTTTTATCATGAATTTATTAAGAAACATCTTCTTTTGAAGTTATTCATATTTTGAAAATATTAGAAATATTCTATGTCCATTCCTGCGTGTCCCGTCACTCAGACAATCAAATATAACAGGTGAAAACAGGTATTTAGCGACGAGCTCTATAAATATCGCCCATCTCTATATTTCAACGGCAACAATATGCTCTTTATGAGAATCTTCTATTAGATTACTCACAGCTAATATTGTCACATATTCCAGATTAATTTCGCATATTCCAGATTTATTTCACATATTCCAGATTGATTTCACATATTCCAGATTAACTTCTTTGGTTTATGAATCATTGTTATGAGGGGAATCTTGAAAGGACAAGGTTTTCAGATGGACAATCAACACCTTATTTTTATGAATCATGATTTCACGATTTAATGTTAATATTATATGAAAAAGTCTTGTTCTAAAATTGGAAATGGAAATATTTGTTCCCATAAAAGTCAAGTTCAGGACAAGAAATTTATTGTCTTTGTTTATTTCGCCTTCGTGTTTTATTTTATTTCCAAGCTCTATAATATGTCCTTTTTAAAGCCAAAATTATGAAAATATTTTTCGATTTATTTGTTATGTATGCAATCACATTGCGTTCATACCTAAATTATTAGTTTCTCAAGATCAAAAATGTATTCAAATATCAAAATATTTCATTTTTATTCTACAAGGAGCGAACATGAATAGTTTGATTAAAACAAATAAACAAACATATAATTGATAGAGCGTAGGTATGCCCCAACCACCATGTTTTAAAATCACATAATTAAGAAATATCCAAATCAAGTTGTGAAAAGTGAATGATGAGTGCTAAGAACTTGATATAAGTGACACTTTTAAAAGTCATGACACACACGTGTTTTATATCCCACACGTTTTCCATAACCGATCCCACTTTAAAGGGGCAGTAGCGTTTTTATGGGAAATAAAAGGTGGTGTAAGGAAAATGAAAATTAATGGTTTCAATTGACAATGTATTTAAACTAAATGGAGCAGTAATAATTCAAAAACATAACGTAAAGTTTAGCCATGCGATTCCTTTTTCTTACAAAAAATGAATTAAAGGTGTTCACATAAAATGGCCGCCAATGGAATGTGAATATTCATACTTTGTCCTCTGATTATGGATGATTAGTTTGTGTATTGAGATTTCTGACACTGTCAGGATACCGGTAATACATTTAACATTAACTTACAATTATTAGTGAAAATTTCAAAATATAAAATTATCAAAAAACGTGCTACTGCCCCTTTAACTGTAACCATAAGTATTCATTGGATTGGCAATTCCATCTTTGACAATATTCATAATTTTCTGGACCTCAAATACGCCAAGTAAACCTTTTAAATAAATTAATGGGCCTCTTTTCATTGAATGTGCACAATGGCCCACGGTCCCTGCGTTTCCCAAATCTTGTTTCATAATTAAAAAATCTTCAATACAAGAATTGGACGACCGTTGTGTTACGTACACTAGAGATAAATGATATAAACACTAGGCATGACTTGAATGTACATAGAAGCAATAATGAAATCAATGCAATGAAATAACACCTCATAGCTAAGAACTGACGTTGACACTACCATGTTTGTTGATCGTGCGGTTTATATTGATTGTGATCATTAAATATATTGACTAACGTGCAATGGCGATAAAAACTTTCTGAAACGAAGAATAGTGTTATCATTGTCATGTCCGTTTAATTAAAGAATATTACGTTGTAGGATATCACTTTTTTCCGTCTTAATTTCATCGGGGCATAGCACTCATTGGTTTAAAGGTTTTAAAGCAAAATATGTATGTCTAAGCATGTGTTCTTGAAGAATTATTTAAAAATGCATATTAATCAGACAAGCATATAAGTAATTTTTGTACTGAAGAAATAATTTGAAATCTCTACATTTATTTGTTACCAATACGTTTTACTTCTTTAAACTTGTATATATGTCAATATTCAATCATTTTCACGAACAACCCGTGTTATTCATTACTCGTAGCACTCTTGGAGACGATTCTGTATCAATGATTTCAGTTTTAAATATTGTCGACTTTTAGCAAATACTATTAAGCAAGCTAAATGCATTCTGTGCCTTCCTTGTATTATGACTTTAAATGCCAGTAACATGATGTTCTAAACTTCATAACCTCATTATCATTAAGTTTAAACTGTTTCATAAAGCATAAGTTGAACATATAAACATGAAATGTGACCAACGCTAAATCATTTAGAATAAGCAATTGTAAGATCAGATAATTTCAGCTGAATATATTTACGATTTCATAACTTCAGAAATACCAAAATTCTTTTTCAAATTTTTGAATCCCCAAATGAACATCTTGAACATCTACCTTCAGGATTGTCATGCCTCAATAACGTTAAAAAGCTCAAACTTCGAATACGATGTATACATACATCATACAAACGTTGGATGTCGTTATCCGAAAAACACTAAAGCGTCCACCGTGAGATATGTAATACAGACCTAAAGCGTCAAAGGCAAAAGCAAATAGCGCTTTATGTTTTCCTAATATACAAATATATGCAACAAATAGTCATTTAACAACGTCAGTCGCAAAAATGCACGACATTCTGCTTCTGACAATAACTTAACTAATGTTTACAAAATATAGATAAGCAAATGTCCATACGGTAGAAGAAGCACGACGTCAGTCTGTATCATAACTCCACCTTGCGTCATAGGTCTTAACTCTATCCTCCATCATATTTACCCAATACCAGAGACGTATAGCAGGATGACTACGGATATCCTCCCGGCAGTTAGGGGGTTACCGGTATTACTGTTTTCCGTGTCCGGAATGTTGACCATCCGGACTGATGGTCACTTGATTCTTGGTCAAACAGGAGCTTGACCCGGCCCAGATCCCTGTCTCACCTCACAAGTGTTTTCAGACTCACCCCTCCCCCCTAAACCTCATCGTCAAAGGCAGATAAGATCCTTCCTTCTGTTTTCAGACTCTTGCTCATACACTGCAGACCAAACCAAACTCCTATCCTTCTCGTCTTTAGATCATAAAGCTTATGCGCCACGGAAGTCATATGTAACGTTAGAATTATATAACACAATGTTAGGAATAACGCAATCCTCAAACTTGGAATAAACAACAATACTTATTCCCTTACCTTTTCGGATCATTTCTCTGACTCAAAGTCAGGTAGGATTCAAAATATAACACTATACATTAGTTTTTTTTTTCCAAATGGCACGTATTGAAGTTTATTCTTTATTCAAATAAGATTTTCGCGAAATTTTAAACGTTATGAATATTTAAAAAATATGGATGTTTACATATGTAATTATGTAAAACACACAGAGACAGAGACAGAAACAGAGCAAAAGCAGAATAAAGTGTCGAAATCAAAATCTCTATCTAAGATTTCCCTCTTGTCTCTATGTAGTCCTGTTACCTACCTAACCCTCCCAGATAAGTATATAAATACCCCCCACCTTGTCCGTAAGACCCTCACAGACCCCTGGACTAGCACAGTGTGATCCCTTCCTGTCGGCCTTACAGCGCCGTGTTGGCATACTTAACAAGGTCGGAATGTACTATGTGAAATTTGTCTCTTTTGAGACGATTGGCATTTACTCAAAAAAACCTTGAATTCGGAAAACGGAATCTACTAGTGTATGTGATGTCTGTCCCTATTTGATGATTGGTTACTACTCTTCCGAAAAGCCTTGAATTCGGAAATCGAAATCTACTAGTATATGTGCAGTCCGTCCCTATTTGATGATTGGCACTTTTAAACAAAAAACCTTGAATTCGGAAACCGGAATCTACTAGTGTATGTGCAGTCTGTCCCTATTTGATGATTGGTTACTACTCTTCCGAAAAGCCTTGAATTCGGAAATCGGAATATACTAGTATATGTGTAGTCTGTCTCGTTTTGGTGCTTGGAATTCGCTGTTTCAAAACAGATATAAATATATTTTATTATTATGAAAATAAAGAACTATCACTACATCTATTTGTTTACCTTACAGGAAGTTCCCTGTGCTCTTCAGTATGGAAGACGCAGAAGACGTGCTAAGGGAGACAACTCCGGGAACCTACCTCCTGTACAAGGACTGGGAGTCGGACAGAATCTATCTCTCCGTCAGGTAAACTGCTACACCGTGCAATTTTTGGATCTACTTAATCTTAAATTTCATGCATACATCATGAGTTTTGTCAAAAGAATTATAAATAGTTTTGATAGAACGTCAGGAAGGTGATGGTACCTATGTGGAAACTTCTTGGATATTTGAGAAAGCGAGAGGGGATGATATAGAGGAGGAGATACAGAGAAAGTACTGGGGCAATTTGGTGACAGAGAGAGAAGGAAAGTAAAGATATGCAGGGAAAAGTGAAAATGGGGTAGAGAAAGAAATTGAGAGTATCGTGAGAGAAAGGGCAAAAGAAAAAGAGGGAGAAAAGTTTCAGTGAGACGAGGTGTAAAAATGAAATAATGGAACTCGATAACTTTTTCCATTTTCTACAAGCACGTCTTTCCTTTTTACCACACTTAAAGGTAACAATCTACTCCTCGGACAAATTAGCCAATATGTTCCCGCCGCTATCTTAAAGCGTCCCCTCCCCAGGGGGTACAGGACAGTGTTCATGTAATGGTTAAATATATAAATTGTGTTGGTTATACGTAAGGAAAATGGTTTTACAATGATGGAGACTTCTTTAAGACTGAATAAAATATTTGCAGGTCATGTTTTTGTTTCTGGAAGCACTACCCACAACCCAGTGCTGAATTCAGGTGTAAAACTAAAATGATAAAATTCTTTAACTTTTTCCATTTTCTACAAGTACGTGTTGATGTTGCAGGAAGCACAACCAGGTGGTCCACCACAGAGTGTTGAAATCAGGTGTAAAAATAAGATGACAAAACTCATTAACTTATTGCACGTGTATACAAGTACGTGTTGATGTTGCAGGAAGCACAACCAGGTGGTCCACCACCGAGTGCTGGAGGTAGACCAGCTGTACTATCTGGGACACCAGCCCTACCCCTACCTCGACTCCATCATCTTCTACCACATGAAGCACAAACTCAAGGGCGTCAAGCTCAAGAAACAGGTATAATACATCTAAATATTGATAGCATCATTAACCTTAAATTCCGGGATTCATTGAAATTTTTTACTAATTTAAAGCTGTCTGAAGCTGCCTCAAGCTCAAGAAACAGGTATAATACATCTATATTTGATAGCATCATTAAACTAAAATTCCGGTATGCATTGTAATTCATCACTAGCAAGTTTGTTTTAAAGCTGATGACGTTAGCAAATTAAGGCCAAGTTTGATAGCGATTTTAGCTCATCAGGACTGAAAGTCCGTCCGTCGTCCGTCCGTAAACTTTTGACACTTTCGACTTCTCCTCATGAACCATACACATTAGAGAGCTGAAATTTTGTGTACAGGTACCTTAGCATATGGAGATTCTAATTTGTAACAATATAGGGTCACAGGGGTCACGACTTTAACAACCTATTTTCCTCTTCTTCTCCAGTTCCAGAAGGACTAGAGAGTTAAAAATGATATGTGCAGACTCCTTGGCCAATGGGGATTCTAATTTGTAACTTTGGTGACCCCATGACCCCAAATAGGGTCACAGGGGTCACATTAAAAACATATTTTCATCTTCTTCTCCAGTTCTAAAAGGACTAGAGAGTTAAAAACGATATGTGCAGACTCCTTGGCCAATGGGGATTCTAAATTGTAGATTTCGTGACCCCATGACCCCAAATAGGGTCACAGCGGTCACAACCTTAAAAACCTATTTTCATCTTCTTCTCCAGTTCTAAAAGGCCTTGAGAGTTGAAAGTAATATGTGCAGACTCCTTGGCCAATGGGGATTCTTAATTGGAGATTTCGTAACCCCATGACCCATAATAGGGTCACAGGGGTCACAACCTTAAAAACCTATTTTCATCTTCTTCTCCAGTTCCAAAAGGAGTAAAAAGTTAAAAATGATATGTGCAGACTCCTTGGACAATGGGGATTCTAATTTGTAACTTTGTTGACCCTGTGACCCCAAATAGGGTCACAGGGGTCACAACCTTAAAATACTATTTTCATCTTCTTCTCAAGTTCCAAAAGGTCTAGAGAGCTGAAATTATATGTGCAGACTTCTTGGCCAATGGGGATTCTAAATTGTAGATTTCGTGACCCCATGACCCCAGGGGTGACAATCTTAAAAACTTAATTTTTTTATAGGTTTTCTTGCAATAGGTAACATCAGTTTCATTTTAGCTCATCTGGCCTGTATAAAGCAAACTTGATATGATGCCTGATGAGCTACAGAGCCTATGGCTCTATTTTTTCAAATCACAAACTGAGGGCGTCTAGCTCACAGAATAGGAAATATGTTAATTAAGCAGCATATGTGTTAATGTTGTTTTGAGATCACTGTATATGCAATAGTGCCAAGTGGCGAAATCGGCAAGTTTGTAAGCTTCTGGTACGGTCTTGGCATACTTCAAGGTTGCAATGTAATTAGAAATTACAATGTGTACAATGTGTACAAGAAATATTTCTCGACAACTTGATAGTTTGTTATGAGTCGTGTACCTGCACCAGATCGTTGAGAAAGTAAAAAATATGATATGTTACGTTGCATATCTAAAGCAAGGACCCCATGAACCATTATACTTAAAGGGACAGTTCTATCGGGGTATTTTTTGTGGAAACGAAATTCAAGAGGACGCAGTGATGCATTCTATTCTTTGTCAAATTGTTAAATCTTGAACAACTAAGAAGAGATTAAGAATAGCTTTATTTCTTGAATTCAAAGCCATCTGGCCCAAAGTAAATAGTTATACCTGATGTACATGCGGATACAGAGATCGTGTAACAGTTCTTTCCACGGATCTTAAAAATATTGAAAATATATTTGGCAACTGACATTTGAGTGACATAGTTTTTATCATTTATATTAATGTAAAAATCATGTTATAATCATAAATATATAGTACTTTTTAATTTCGTTTCCAAAAAAATTCCCTGAAAGGACTGTACTTTTAACCTCTGTATTTGTTTGTATTTTTATTTTTTTGCATTTATGTTCATGAGGTGACATCTTTTTCATTCCAGGCTTATCTCAGTGCAAAAGTAGTCAAGGCCTTCACCACCAAAGTTGTGACTCGAAACGGACAAATGTTCAACTTTTCCGATACCACAAACAATAACAATAACAATAACAATATCAGTTCTGGTTACCCTGGAAACCAAGGAAACCACCTCCTCAGTATTCAAAGACTAAACGGCCGGATATGGAAGTGTGGTTCAATGGACTCATTGATGACGTCATCATCTGGAGCATCGTGGTGAAGGGAGGTAACTCTTCCTCTGTGTTCATTTCGGAAGGGAGAGCGATTAGCTGTGGTAATCAACAATACCGAGACTTTTGTTCGTCTCTCCCTCTTGTGGCTCTTGACTGTAACCAGAGGAGCTTTCGCCTTGAGCTAATGTCTTCGTTTCATGGTATTTTCACTAGACGTCGGTGGAAGTCACAGTAAACTTTAAAAAAGGTGGGGTATTAAGCCCCTTGAAAAGGAAAGGGATTGACATTCCTTAATAAAGCCATACAAGATAGTGAAAAATATGTTGGATGTGGCCCATTAGATTAAAAGACATCTTCCGGAATAGTGATTGGGGACAAGGCAAATGTCATCTAGCATATGCTAAACTTGATGACCTTCTTGCTAAAGTAGCGTATTGCCTTAACAGTATTTCTCAAATCAAAATTAATTCAACTAATCTAATGAGTCATAGTTTCTAATTGGGGTTTATTTGAGGATCCCTAGAGTATATGAGAAAATGTTTTGAAGTTTCTGATAATTATCGTATTGGTCATGTTGGAGGCTCTCTTAAGGTACGAATTTGGAACTAGTCACTGAAAAGTCGCACAGGGTTTTGTGTGTAAAGAGTTGTCGTTCTTTGTTTCCAAACCGGAACCAGCGCCATGTTGGAATGGTGGAGACAAACGCCACGTGTTTGCCTTGTTTTTTCGCTGTACAAAAGGTTGAATTTGGAAAAATGATCGTGACTTTACAAATTCCAATCTTTTCAGTAGATTATTTGTAAATATATTTATTGCATTTTGAAGAAACGCTGGACGTTTGTTTCATCTGTTTTTGTTTTGACATGGGCGTCTATTTATATATCAGATAATGAAATATATCATTGAATTCATTTTAAAGAAACTAATCATTAAATGAAAAATACTATTTTTCTCTAGCGGGGGAGGAGGTCATAACTTACCGACTGCAGTTAAACTGTAATTCGTATTCAAAATGTTATATTCATGTATTTATTTTACTGATCAGTACAAAATAATATTGACACTCTTTCAGTCAACAAACAAATTAACCAATATTGAGTTAATGTTTGAACTGCATGTTGGAATGACCCCGAACCTTCTAGGTATTATGCATGTTGATTTTTACACACGGATGAATTGTTTTGATAATAAATATTAGCCTTTATATGTGACGTGTTGTTTTATCCCTTTAGTTCGTGGGTTGTTCATGGAAATGTAACTGAAAGAGTCTCGTCAAATGTCATAAAATAAAGACAACAAAGCATAAAAAACAAGGATGAGTTTTGAAAAGCAGCTAAAATTCATGAAATAAAGGTTCCGGGATGTTAAAGGGGCAGTAGCACGGGGTTTTTTTTAAAAATTTTATCTTTGATTTTTTTTCTGATAATTGTATGTTACTTAATGATAAATGTATTAATCTGATAAGTGTCAAAAATCTCATTACACAAACCAATCATCCATAGTCAGAGAACAAGTTATGAGACTTCATATTAAGTCCATTGGCTGCCATGTTTATGTGAACACCTTTAATTCATTTTGTGTAAGAAAAATCGCATGGCTGAACTTTACATTATTTTTTTGATTTATTACTGCTTAATTTAGTTGTAATACATTGTCTTTTAATTGGAGCCTTTTACTTTCATTTTCCTGACATCATCTTATATTCGCTCTAAAACGTGCTACTGCCCCTTTAAAATGACACAGAGTATCTTTCTTAAAATTTTAATTGGTTTTGATAAGCTACAAAATATCTAATATGCTGATTGAAGTTCATATCTCATCACTGGACTTGCAAATATATCCATGTATGCTTAAAATCTCTAAAATGCTTGATTTTATCTAAAAATCCAATAAACATCTAAAATAGGTTTAATATTCAAAATTACGCATCCAATAAACCTACCTATTAGTAGCAATACCTAATAAACACTTTCGAATCGAATATATCTTACTGCCAGCTTTTGACAAGGTTTCAAAATTACGTTTGGCGAATTAGCGCTCGCCACTCGAGCCACATTGTCCGGTTTTCGATCAAAATCCCGACTTTGAATGGCCGTATTTTCGCTCAAATGTACCGATTGACCTTGAACTTGTAATTTTCAGTAACAGTTAGTGGTCCCCGATGTAATAACATCGATTTCAAAATTTTACATATGTGATCCTATCAACATACTCTGTGTCTCTTTAGTCAATGAATAGGAATAACAGTTGACTCAAGGATCAACCAATAACAGCTGTGATTGGCTGATAACGATTATTGATCGTACTAATCAAGGTGAGGTAAGGTGATTTGAGGTTTAACGACGCTTTCAAGAGTATCATTGCAGGGAGAAAGCCCGCAACACTATGTGGCTATATATTGCTGTGAAACCTTCGAGCAACAGCTGGAACTGGCGAACTATTGTTGGTATCGCGCTGAAATTCGGTGAAGCATTTCACTCAAACCTTACTGCATTTGGAACAGTTCTCTACTGCAGAAAAAAAATCGAGTTCCTGGCGGGTTTCGAACCCCGGACCAATATATTATTAGTGCACGTAGGCTATATGTATATACACATACATACACATACAAAAACAACAGTATGTACAATAAGCACAACATCGTTTATATCACAACCCCTTTCAAACGTCGTAGAGATGACGTGGAACCTATGCCTAAAGTTAAAACTTCATGCGACCAACTGAGCGTGTTTACTCGTTTGATTTGTTAAGAGGGAATGGATTCGCGTATAGCCGAAACTAACTCTGTATGTTTGATTTATGATACTTTCTATTGATGACAAAATACTGTTTTGCAATTGAATTGTTTCCTGTTTGGGAAGTCGTGAAACCGCTTTATTTCCATAAGAAACCAACTGCCTTTAAATCACATCACTCAATGTAAGCCTACTCTCAAAGTTTGACCCCCGCTTCAACTTTCGACCAAATATAACAATTGGATGAAAACAACGTATTGGACACAAAGCAACAGAACAATAGAACAAAGGTATTCATTGAACTGTTCAGCTTGGTCAGCTGTAGATAATCTACTTCTTAGTACTTACCATTTACATATTCCAAGAGGTCAGCAGGGGTCAGGCACGTGACCAAACATAATCAGAGACGGACACTTGCTTCAATGTTTCAACGTTTCAAAAGAAAGACCAGATGTGTTTTGTGCACAGACGGATGCATTTTAACTCAGTGTTGACTTTTCTTAACTACGTAATTTATTTGGGGGGTTTCATACATTGGTACAACCCTCAGTACCATATATGGTGATACATAAGTTCAAAACATCTCATATAGGCTTCCCTGTGACAACTCACTATATCTATCTATCTATCTATCTATCTGTCTATAAATACACTTGTGTTCAAAGGACATCGAAAAACGGTCAAACCTACGTGTAGAAGCAGTAATTACACGTCCATGTAATATGAATACTTGTCATATAATATTGTGAATACATTGGTACAACCCTCGGTGCCATATATGGTGATACATAAGTTTAAGCATCTAATAATTCTTCTCCAGATGACAATTCTGTAATAATGTTTTCAAGCTTAAGGAAATCTAAAAGCTACGTGTAGAAGCTGTAATTACATGTCTATTAAATATGAATACTTGTCATATAATATTGTGTACACATTTGTACACTCCTCAGTACCATATATGGTGATACATAAATTCAACATCTCATATTGGCCAGATGACAGATGATAATGTTTTCAAGCTTAAGGAAATCGAAAAGCTACGTGTAGAAGCTGTAATAATACGTCCATTTAATATGAATACTGGGAGTGGTTATATAATATGTTACTAATCAAACACTGTTTACTTCAAATTGTCATGTTTTCTTAGGATAAGCTTCCCAAAATACTAATTTACGTTGACAATTGTCCGTTAATCGCTTTGAAAGATCCCGACTGTAAATCTTCTTATTTCCAATGTATTAAGCCCCTCTCATCCTCTCCCAACAGAGGCAGATCAAGTCATGCAATGTTGATAGAGCCTCTGTTCTTATGAGACCAAATCCCTGGGTTCCGAAAGTTTCCCCTGACGGAAAAAATTGCACCACAATCCATTTTTTTTTTTTTTTAGCAAATGGTAAAGCTTCTCGCATGGAAAGGGCGTTAATATGACAACTCGTTGGTCATGATTCAGTAGCCAAAATGATGATTTTATAACAGCATCGCTTATTGCACAACTAACTTTGATTGCTTCAATCAGGCATCTCCCATTCTTCCCCACAAACTCGGCGAATAAGAACAGAGGCTCGGTCAACATTTCATGACTTTATCGTGTCTCTATGGGGAGAGGATGAGCCCCTCTAGGCCTATATAAACCGATACTTTACAACATAAAACCATATATAACGCTTCTTAAATGTTAATTCTAGTATTGTTCCCGAAAAGATCAAAGGCGCCGCCCACCCTTTATTCCGCAAAGTATAGTTTTTGAGTGACGTCACGAAACAATGGCCCATGACGTCATTAACAATCGGGTATGACGTCACAAGATATGGCCCTGATCGAGGATTTTTTAATTCGCGGCCTTACGTGAATTACAAAATATGTCTTTTTGGAGTAGAAATAACTTAAAGGAGTAAAAAACAGATATACTAGAAAAGTAATAGAGTAGCCCTAACCATCATGTGTTTTGCAATAAAGTATAGTTTTGCCCTGAACTATTATAACGTCAAACCATTCGGCCTTCGGGCCTCATGCTTTAACTATTATAGTTCCGGGCAAAACTATACTTTATTGCAAAACACATGATGGTTAGGGCTACTTTATTTCTTAAATAATAATACGTTTTTATGTTTTTATTTCCCAACAACACATGAACATATAATATATAAACACATAAAAATTTAAGTGCTGAGGATATTCATGGTTACATAACGTAACAATGTGACACATACCTTAAATTAAATAAGAGATGACATATAATTGTACATGAAAATAAAACCATTTTCTATTTTCATTTTTTTTTTAAATATTTGACATCATCGTTTATTAAAAATATTTGAAAATAGTGTATGGAATGAAGAACAGAAAGAATGAAATTTTGCTGGATTTTCATTTGAAAATACTGTGTAGTATTTTGAAGCTTTGTAGAAACTAGTAATTAGGCCTAAGTATTTATGGTTGAAAAAGTTTGAAGGTTGGCTGTATCTACTTTACACCATATTCAGCCTATATAAAGTATGTTTCACTATTAAAAGGAAAACATTTAGTGGATTATTATTTTTGCCCTTGAACCCCAAAATGACATTTTAAGCTTAATATTTCAATATTATAAACAGTATGTCATGCTTGCAAATCACACAATGGCTCTTAATTGTAAGACATACAGATCAACATTAATAGATATTAATGTGCACGCAACTTGCCAGAAGCGAAAACGTCCTTTATCAATAAATGTTGATCACGTGACCAAATGCAGGTCACGTGACGATGAGCGAAACGGTGAGATTGTTTATGTTCGTGCGTTTGTTGTTCAATGCTTGCTAAGAGGCTTTTGTTTCAAGTTTTGCCCTAAACTCGGGTGTTTTTATACATTAGTCGCTCGTGCGTTTTATTTCGCTTTGTAGATGCACGGTCTCTTTCCCGTGTCAATGAAATATGCACCATCCGTGGCTCGAGATGTTGTGGTCGGACAAATATGCAGACTAAGGGAGGTAACTCGATCCGCCTGCCTCTTGTTCCAATATAAAACTTTCTTGTATGGAAAGATGTGGTTCGAATCAATCTGTTTATAAAAATATTTTTTCAAAAGACTACGTTTGAGATAGTCATTTATGTATCATTTCCTCCATGGGCATAGAACGCGTATAAATATACAAAATAAACAGAGGCTATTCTGTAACTATGAATTATTGAGAAAGTCTAAAGATCATGATTTTGAAAAATATGTAAATTCCTTTACATAAAGATATATATGCATCAGCTGAAAGTGGTTTGAGTCATTTTCATAATCAAATCACCTGGGGCCAAATAATACAACATTTGTTTTAAATAATACCAACAATAAACAAAAGGGAGGCCAGTATTTATGAATAGATATAGCTGAGTTAACTTAGCTTGATTAGATATCTACGATCTCTATCGTTTCCTCTACATCTGATGTCGCGGGGGCTATGTATCTATAATAATATTTATAAGTATTATTTAGAGTGTACAATAATTTTTACTATTGCAGATAGAGGTAGGCCTAAAGAGAATCAGAAATTGCCTGCAGGTCCGATATATTAAGACTTGCGCACCAGTTATTGGGAAAGGCAGGAGCCATGGGCCATTTTGCACATTGGATGAAAAAATTGGCCCATTAAAATTTTGAAGTAAACTATTGATATAAAGGGCAATGGCCCATTTAAAAAAAAAAAAAAAAAAAAAAATGAAAATGGCCCATTGTCAAAGATGTCTTTCCGAATGCCTAGTGGAGTGACCAATCTGGAATCGGTCCAATCTTATTAAAATACGATCTATTTGCTACACTACGCTACGCATGTAACGTAGTGAAGCAATTAAGATATCATTTTAATGAGATTGGAATCGGTCCTAATCTATTTCTTTATATTTGGAAGTTTGAAAATCTTTTAAAAATGTTTAACGATTTAATGAGAACTTAATCTACATGGCATACAGATTCGATTGATAGAAATGACACTCAAGAGTAAATGAATATAGCTACGTTTTATATTAGTTGTATATATTTCTCAATCAAAGCCGCTTATCATTTGAACGTTTTGTCGGCGTTTTTGTATCATTTTACGAACGTTTCAAACGCTTTCCAAGAAGCATATTGGTTTGTGAATCTTTAATCGTTTGATCCAGGTTTTTTAAATTTCAAGCTTTTGCTCGCTATTTATGTTGACCGTACATTATTTTTTACTTTTTTCAACTGAATTTAATTCTTGAGTTTAAATTCTACTGTCATTTAAAGTAATTTGTTTCTGGTTACTGCCTGCAACTTCTAAACTCACGCATCAAGTTTTCTCAAGATGTTGATAAAGGGAAAAATACTTTTCCCCTAGCCTTTAGAAGAAACATTGAGACTATAAAGTACATTCCGTGTTTGTTCATTTTTTTGCAGTAATAATGTGATTTAAAGTTTGGGTTTTTTCATCCATGATGAAAATTTGTTATGTTCATTCTAATAAAATTTAACAATACACCAATGTGCGTTAAGGGAGAAAGCCTTCAATGCTATTATGGCTATTGCGGTGAAACCAGCGAGTAACGACTGGAACTAGCGAACCATGGGTGGTACTGCGCTCAGTGTAGCATTGCAACCAAACCTGACTGCATGTAGAACAGTTCTCTACTGCAGACAAAATTGCCGAGCCTCCTTATCCAAAGTCGAAAGCGCTAACCACTGCTCTATCCCGCCCCTCAATCCTTTTAACTCCTTGCTTAATATTTATCATTAGCAACACATAACGCGTTCTGGGAACAATTAGAAGTAAGGTGGTTTTATGAGACCTCGAGCCCTAATACTACAATTTATAGTCTATGATATATTGAAAATATTTACTGTAACTTCATTAGTATTATGTTGCAACTTTAGCCCATTTATTTCATGTTATCTAGTCATTTTAGACTTACATAATTCGGACCTAGACTGTATTAAAGGCTCCTATTTCATACACAGTCATGAAGCATGACTACTGTATTCCTCTAATAAGCGCCGGGGATCAAAGGCAGTTGAGAAAATATATCCCCTTGCCACTTTGTTCAATTGATGTCAAAAACAACCTTGGGTACGGAAGATTATTATAAACGTCTTTAAAACTTCATGTTATATTGATTTAAAGAAAACTACCACCGATACAATGGCGGCGCCCCCGGAACGTACGGAGCCCTCGAAAAGTATGAAATCTTCAAAAAGTACGGAGCCCTCCAAAAGTATGGAATCGTCAAAAAGTACGGAGCCCTCCAAAGGTCCTGGGTCTGGTTATGTGGACGATTGGCAGTCTGGTAAGACCCCGACAGAGTGTAACCTGCACATGCTCACGACTGAGAACTGCGCTGACGTCACTTTCCTGGTCGGGAAGGACAAGAAGAAGATCAAAGGTCACCGCTATATCCTCATCAGCCGCAGTTGCGTATTCCACGCCATGTTGTCTGGCCCCCTGGCGGAGAAAAGTGACATATCCGTGCCTGACGTTGAGGACGCCATCTTCTATGAGATGATGAAGTAAGTTTTTACGTATATGCTAGTTTTTATAAGCGGTTTATGAGTCAATTTGTGATATTGGCTGAGGCGGAGCAAGTCTGTCGTTTGTTTATGATCGCTACATCATTCGTTTTGCAAAATTGAAATTTTCTAGGTACTATATCGTCGGTATCGTGGTATAGTTATAAAGATTATGTTTATCCATGATGATTAAACCTCTCTCAATTTCTCTCTGTTAATTAAGGCTTCATGCCGTGAAAAAAGGTTCCACGAGTCTTCAATATGTTTACCAAAAAGCCCTTATATTTGGAATCTTAGACATCCTTTTATTTCGTTTGACCAGTCTTCTATACACATCTAATATCTTTTCCAGGTACCTGTATACAAACGAGGTTGAAGTGACACCTGACTCTGTGACGGGACTGCTCTACCTGGGTAAGAAGTACTCGGTGGGGGGTCTGGAGCGCATGTGTCTCGAGTACCTGGAGGCTTCGCTCACCACAGAGAACGCGTGCATCATTCTGGAGCAGGCGCACACCTTTGACGAACCCGCACTCCTGGAGAAGGCACTGCGGCTTGTTGTCCAGGAGGGCGACGATACGTTCAGGACGCCTGGATTCTGCGAGTTGTGTCACCAGTGCTTTGATAGAGTCATCAAATCTGAGGAACTGTCAGTGAAACCGGAACACATGTTCAGTGCTGCCCTCATGTGGGGTTCGGCTGAGTGTGACCGGAAGGAGATGGAACCAAACCCGGAGAGTCTGAGGTTGGTCCTGGGCGAGTCGTTGTACAGTGTGAAGTTCACTGCCATGTGTCGGGAGTTCTTTGTGAAGCAGGTTGTCCCTTCCTCAATCTTGACAGCAGACGAGAGCAACAAGATTCTCTGCAAGTTCGTCTGTCCTGACATCGATATCTCGCCCTTCACTGCTGACCTTGGACTGGGCGTGTTCAAGAAGACCTTCACAATATGCCGATTCCGTGCCATAGGGACGACGTCATTGCAATGCTGTGGCGACATTGTGGATTCGATATTTATGTCGTGTTCAAACGACATCGTCCTGCACGGCTTTCAACTGTACTGCCCTTTTAACGAGGTGTCCGCTACGTACACAATCTACACATCAATTCGAACCATCCAGGGTATACTCGTGGGTGGATCCTGTGTCTCCACCACCATACAAGCCAAACCCTTCGAGAAACCAGTGTTCGACGTCTATCTGAACACGCCCATCTTGCTCCGGAAGACCATCCAGCACAGAATCAGCATCCTTATCAACGGGGGCTTCACTTACCAGGGCACGGCGGGCCTGTCACGTGTCATCCATGGCAAGAACTGTTTCCAGTTCGCTGTATCGTCTGGGGGACGATTCCGGAGCTCGATATCCGACGGACAGATACCAAGCTTCATTCTCAGCGAACCAGAGAATGCGACACCCAGTGACCTTCTGTAAACATGCTCCGAGTTAGTTTGTAATGGTGTCACGCCTACTACACTGAGTAAGGAAACTGAGTGTATTCTAAAAGTGCTCTTTTGTTGTCATCCCCTGTAAAGTGTGAACAACCGACATGTACCAATTTACATATATTTATTACAAACGGCTTAGTGTCGTCATATAACATGTTTATTTAGCAACCTTACTGAAGGTCCATTCTAGCTTCACTCCTGTCGTATGATATACAGTTTCTTCAGAAAGTACAACACCTAATTGATATTTCCTGATATAAATGCATTAATACAACTTGGATAGTTTCACAAGAAAGAAAAAGTAAATACCATTTATTGAAAGAACAGGTTTGAGAATGCCTACGGCTAAATTTTAGGACTTTTGTAGGTGTTATAGTAAATCGAGTGCATGTTTTCATGTGACATGTGACATGTGACATATTCACAGGCCTTTAAGGAATTTTGAGATGTTTATTCGTGTTTCTGCTTATGTTTGTAATTTGTGTTTTGACTGTTGTGAAATTGAACTATTATTAGCTTTTATACGATTATTACATATCGCCAAATCTGTGATAAATACACACCCGCATAAACCATATTTGGCTCTATAGGGTAATCTTTTCACATTTATTTATTATGACAATATACTTTATGACCATGAATCGCTTGACATTGTATAGCAGGTAAATCATCCAAAGAGGTTTAATTTACGAACCTCATCATGAAAAAATGTCTGTAATTTTCATAAGAATTAATTGAACTATTTCGACTTCTTCGTATTTGTTTATTAGGTCTTCCAGACGAAAGTATCCGGATTTTTATTTTTATTATTTGCATTTTTTGTGTGTAGAAGATTCCGAAAATTCATGAAATTTGCAGGGATTGTAGCCCCTCAAGTTCTCGCTCTGTACGTCAGGCGAATTTTGCATTTTTCATTTTTTGTGAGTTATCTACCCTTGAAACTAAACTTCAACATCTCGTTGTTTGTTTTCTTACAAGCATGTTATATATTTGCTGTTAGTTTTTCTTTTTTATTTATTAACAATGATATTATTGTTTTATTCTACAACTTATTTTGGCTCTTGTTATATCCGGCATTCATTTATCACTTGATGTTTTTTTCCTTATGGTTTGGGGTCCTTGAATCATTTGTATTTTGCTATTTTGTCAGACTTCCCGCAATGTTATGTGCCATTTAAAAACAGTTAATACATGCAAGTAATGTTGTATTCTGTAGTACATGTTTGTTACTTTGATTATAAGATCGGTTACATATCTGTACATTATCACGTTATTGATGTATATACAATGAATAATGGATACATATTTCGCTTATTTCTAGTCGATGTCCATTTATCTTATATAACACATGTTCCCTTGTTTGTCAAGTTGTTTGTTATTTGGTTCTTAGGTACACATGAAATTCACATATCAATTTTGCCTGTAAACGATGATTTGAGAATGATTTTGTTATCGTTATGGACGTCTCTTGTATTTTACGAATCAGTAATAATAATGTTGTGACGAACTGAATGTGATTTTATGATCTGTTCATCTGAAACGTTGCTTTTCATAACGTTATGTTTAATAAGACCAAATATTGTGATGTTTTTATATGTGCATATCTCAAAATATATTTTACTTTCTCATTTTTAGCTCATCAGGACTGAAAGTCCAGATGGGCTTATGGCATGGCCCGTCGTCCGGCGTCCGTCCGTCCGTCGTCCGTCGTCCGTCCGTAAACTTTTGACACTTTCGACTTCTCCTCATGAACCATACACATTAGAGAGCTGAAATTTTGTGTACAAGTACCTTAGCATATGGAGATTCTAATGTGTAACTTTGGTGACCCTGTGACCCCAAATAGGGTCACAGGGGTCACAACTTTAAAAACCTATTTTCATCTTCTTCTCCAGTTCCAGAAGGACTAGAGAGTTAAAAATGATATGTACAGACTCCTTGGCCAATTGGGATTCTAATTTGTAACTTTGGTGACCCTGTGACCCCAAATAGGGTCATAGGGGTCACAACCTTAAAAACCTATTTTCATCTTCTTCTCCAGTTCCAAAAGGAGTAGAGAGTTAAAAACGATATGTGCAGACTCCTTGGCCAATGGGGATTCTAAGTTGTAGATTTCGTGACCCCATGACCACAAATAGGGTCACAGGGGTCACAACCTTAAAAACCTATTTTCATCTTCTTCTCCAGTTCTAAAAGGACTAGAGAGTTGAAAGTGATATGTGCAGACTCCTTGGACAATGGGGATTCTAGTTTGTAACTTTGGTGAACCTGTGACCCCAAATAGGGTCACAGGGGTCACAACCTTAAATACCTATTTTCATCTTCTTCTCTAGTACTAAAAGGACTATAGAGTTGAAAATGATATGTGCAGACTCCTTGGCCAATCGGAATTCTTAATTGTAGATTTCGTGACCCCATGACCCCAAATAGGGTCACAGGGGTCACAACCTTAAAAACCAATTCTCTTCTTCTCCAGTTCCAAAAGGTCGAGAGAGTTAATATTGATATGTGCAGACTCCTTGGACAATGGGGATTCTAATTTGTAACTTTGGTGACCCTGTGACCCCCAATAGGGTCACATGGGTCACAACCTTAAAAAACTATTTTCATCTTCTTCTCAAGTTCCAAAAGGTCTAGAGAGCTGAAATTATATGTGCAGACTCCTTGGCAAATGGGGATTCTAAATTGTAGATTTCGTGACCCCATGACCCCAAATAGGGTCACAGGGGTCACAACCTTAAAAACTTATTTTTATCATCATCTTTAGCTCCTTAAGGTCTATTGAGCTGAAAGACTGCATGTAGACTCCTTGGCCAATTGGGATTCTAAACTGTAGGTTTTGTGACCCCATGACCCCAAATAGGGTCACAGGGGTCACAACCTTAAAAACCTATTTTTCTCCATTAGATGACAGTCTATGGCAAATTTATTTCTCCTTGGATATTTTAGTGTGGACTTCTTTCACTGTCTGATATTGGCGATCTAGAAAATGTTGAATAATAATACATTTGTTTTGTAAATTTTTTAAAGGTTTTCTTGCAATAGGTAACATCAGTTTCATTTTTAGCACATCTTGCCTGTATAAAGCAAACTTGATATGATGCCTGATGAGCTACAGAGCCAATGGCTCTATTTTTTAAAGTTTCGTAGACTTAGACAGTGAGATGTTAAAATTGTTTCTAGTCAAAACGTACTTGGCTTTACCAATGCTACCTTTATAAAGGTTCGATTTTGCTAGAAAGATTTCAACAATTTCTGGATGTATTTGTCATATATTTTCTCCCTTTTTTCCTTATTTTGTAACTTCGATCAAAGGCCAAATTCAGCGTTGAGCACATATCTCAAAATGACCAGTTGTGCGCACAGGGGAAACTGGTCATTTTGATAACAGTGCGCAACGCTAAACTTGGCCATTGCTTTAATACATTTTGGTGGTAACATGCAAACCACCCTGCTACATCACGTTTCTGTATCGGCGTTTCGCTCCCACTTATATCCTGATACCCATCGGGCCGTAACCGTCGTTTCGCTTTGTATATCAATCAAATCAAAAGATGCCCTTTCCGCAAATGTGGCAAACAGGTCCCGGTTTTCTGCGTACTCACTGTCAGATTCAAATTAACCAATGAGAGTGCTATAAAATATATCTTATGACCCGCTGCAAGCTCCTGCTGAGCTCGTAAACAGCTTTCTTTTAGATATCCACGAGAGGTACCGCTCGATAACAGTGTATGGAGTTAAAAATAATTTGGCTGAAAACAGACAGACTATAAACGGCGTTGAGTAACCAATCGTCAGCGAAACGGGGTTTTGGTCCGATGGATATCAGGGAATAAATTGGCCCATAGCGCGGATACATGTACGCTGATGTATACAAACATGACATTTTTATTGTCTATCTTGGTGTATTTTATTAATATTTGCATACCATTGTAAGCAGCTTGAACCAACTTATTTCATTGTGACAAGCAAGACGCCAATTGACTGTGTCTTGAGTAAGTGACATGTCTAAAATTTTCTGAAAATTTCAATCGATTGATATTCAGATTAAATAAGCTTGGTCCCGTTGATATTTTTTCCTTGAAAATAATGTAAATCTATTTTTCTCGCGTGTCAATGGACTATTCACTCATTGGAATAAAAAAAGTGAAAATGTTAATAAAGGTATAGTACTCTATATTTGTATACATCTGGTAAAAAGAAATTGAAGAGAAATTTAGAGACTATTATGTCAGTTTATTCTTTCTGTGTTGTATTTTAAATGTCGAACTTTTTCAGCCTTTAAGTTAATAAAATGTATTAACGACATGTGCCTTCACTTTCTTTTTATTCCATTGCAACATTGTTACATAGGGTAGGCGGAAAGAAATGGTCACAGGAGTATCGGAGGGGTAAGAATACTCGTTGAGTGAATATTATTAAAACAACACCCAAAGATTTGCCTAGAATGACCTTACGTGAAAATTAATTGTTCTATCCAATGCCTGCGAAGGATTTCAGATCAGTTATTTCCATGGCAAAACAGACATCTCCTGAACACACATAAATAATACAACCGTAAATCCTTAATTAATCAATCGCCTGTAATTAATAGTTTCAACCAATTGACCAGGCGCTTATTCAAGACAGGCGATTGTGGTGGCACGTGACGTGGTCCTGTGCGAAGCTCCGCTGACCGCTCTCAGTGTAGTTCAGCAACATCTGGCGTAGTTCTTCGGATGGGTGGGTTACCTGTTTCATTGCTGAATAAACTGAGAGTTTGAAGGGTGATTCCCTGCCCCACACTGATACACTAGTTGAATTACTTGTGGTGTCGCCTTAGGCAAGAGGCTTTATTCATGTGCCTCTGTTCACCAAGCAGGAACTGGATACCTGGTGAAAGTTGTGATGGAGGTGACACATCAAGCGCTTAATCGGCAGCTTTGGTTGGACAAGGATGATATTTCAGGGAACATCCATTCGGTGTGGATATGTGCGCTATATAAATACCCTAATTGTATGTATTTTTAAAAAGAAATCACAGAAACAAAACCATCATCATCGGGAATTTCATATTGTGAACACATAAATGGAATCTCATACCAATGATTATGCTTTTCATAGATATGCATATGTGTCAGAAGTATTTAGATATTCAAAAGCTTTAAACATTTCAAAAGGCAGGCAATTATACCATTTCAACGAGGTATTGGACCCTGATTTTCTTCTAGACAGGCGTTATTTCAAAGCATGCAATTATTTAAGGATTTACGGTAGCTTTTATTTGGCACCAGAAGATACGGAAGGGTGATAATCAAACTTGGTGGTAAAATCGTGCGTCAAAGAGTTTTTATCGAACATTAAAAACTTTTTCGCTAAAAAAGACTCCTCAGTCAATAACTTGTTGAAGAAGCAATGCCAATCTGTTCTTGTCCCTGACAGTTCTTGGGTGTTTGTACTGATATCGGTACATAAGTGGGTTCCGGTCTGACGCTAAGCTCCGCAGCAGCTCGAAGCTTCCGGTCTTCACGTGGAGCACACGCGGAGCCGAGATGGTGCCCTTTGACCTGTAGGCTCTGTATGTATCCGAAATGTCGTACAAAGTCTTGTCGATCTGAAGTAAATGTATACTGTCACTGATGTAAGCATCATCCTTACTTTATGCACAAAAATGTTTCTATTCCTAAAAAGTTGGATGATGTGTTTATTCGCCAGATGTCATTGTGGGATGATCACAAATCGTAAGTCGCTTATGCACACAATAGGAATATTTGACTGCCGGTATTGTAGTTAATGAAGTTTTTATGTATCGATTAATATTAATCATTTTATATCATCGAAGCATAATATTAATTTATAGAAACTCTCCTGAAGGTGTATAGTTATAATGAATGGCAGAATTGCAGTTATTAACTTTAATTGAAAGAAGTTGTATCTTAAAGATCTATAAACCCCAACTTAGGTAATCCGTTTGTGCAATTTGAATATGTTATCAATATATTCATGTCAAAACTCTTTAATGACATATCAGCTTTTGTATCTCTACGATACGATCGGTCACTCATTTTCGCAATCACGCTATTTTTGCCTTTTACATTTTTAATTTTTCCTGTTTTATATTTATGGTCTTGTTTTAAGTACCAGTTTTAGTCATAACTGATTAATTTATGTCAAATGTTACACGGTAAAGATTAGGAAATACTGTGGGCGTAGGTAAGTTGATCATTATGTATAACCGTACACCGGAACTAGCTAGGTGTACGACGGATAAATGTATTTAGCGAGGAGCCAAAATCGGTTATATGTTACTTCTAATGTGTCAAAATTGATCGTGTTTTTTTAAGCGCACATACTCAGTAAATTATATATGTCCTTATCGTTCCGTATATCAGGGACGATAACAAGGGAATAATTATTCATGTAAATTGTCATGCAAACACATATTTCATATCTCTACCCATGCCAAAATGAGATAACAATCAATACTTATGTTTCCGATAGCTATTCACATGCTACTCAGTTGACGAAATTGACAAAACATGCACAGCGAAAAATCAATCTCTATGTGATTCCCTAGAAACATTTATCCGCCGTACACCTCGCTAGTTCCGGTGTACGGTTATACACAGTGTATATGTAACCTACCAACAACTTCTCCTCGTCCAGTAAGGGATGACCAGTGTCCGTTTCTACAAACACCACGTAGAACAGTTGTCCACTACTCTCACCTGTAAACAGGTCAAATAAGTGAGTGGTCAATACTTTTTCAACGGAACTATTATTATTATTATGCATTATTTGTAAACTGAATCACACAAAAGGCTACACATTGTAACGTAAAACCATAATTTTAAGTCCAAGCTCAGGGTCTTTAGAAATCCCAAGGTATGCTCGTTTAAAGGTATGAGGTATAGTCAATAGTTTGATGGACCTTCTCGAAATAGTGTATTAAAATGAGTACACTTATAATAGCAAGTGTGACTGTAGAGGATAGCAACATCACGTCCATTGAGGCAAGAAGTTCATTCAAGGATTTCAAAAGTTCACTTTAAAATCTTTGGTTGATTTATGAGCTATGCTGTTATTAATAATAGGTTATCAATCATGCTTTCCTCATACTGTCTATTTCGCCTTATCAAAAGTAGTTAATTACCTTTCATTCTAACATGTCAATGAGCTTTGGACATGCACCTTGTGTATGGTAATATACGCGTTTTAAATATTATATATTATTAGCAAATGTACACATTCTCTCCCCACAGAGGCCGATCAAGTCATGAAATGTTGATACAGCCTTTGTTCTATTACGCTGACTTTCTGGGATAGAACGGGAGATGCCTGGTTGGAGGCAATCAAAGTTAGTTGTGCAATTAGCGACGCTGTTCTTAAATCATCATTTTGACTACTGAATCATGTCAAAGACATTGTGATATGAACTACCCTTTCCATGTGAGAAGCGTTGTCATTTGATAAAGAAATTCAAATCGATTGTGGTGCAATTTTCCCCGCATGGGGAAACTGCCAGAACCCACGGATTTCGGCGTAATATAACAGAGGCTGTATCAACATTTCATGACTTAAATGTACATTGACGGAGTGTTGGTAACAGATTTTGATCTTGTCGTAACGATACCTGTCACTTTTTCCACGTGTATATTCTCACACGCTGCAAAGTTGATGAGTCTTCCTGACGTCCAGGAAGTCTGGGCCTTCTGCATCGCCTCGCGCACCACCACTTCCGGTACTTTCTCCAGGTGAACGTTGAGAACATCACCGACTCTTAAATCAAATATAACGTGGAGATACATTTCAACATTTTCACTCTTTGATAGGTTTTCGTATCATGTGTATGATAATAATATTCTTAGGAAAAGGTAGGTATTAAGGTTTTAATTGATGAAAATCGATCTTTAAAGTGCGGATCAATTCAATTACTAGTATTCATCCATCCATCCCACCATCCAATCAATCGTCTTCCTTTGCATTCGAAAATCCCTCCATAGTTCCATCCTTTTATATTCATCAATCAACACACTATTGGAAATGTACTTTGTTTCTTTACATAGCACGTGGGTATTTTGAATTTCGACAATAAACTTACGAACACAGGGGTTTTAGTCTCGGAGTGGACAATATGATAAAAATAAAATTTAAAAAAATTGAACAAAATCGGCCAAGAAATAAAGATTTTAGCGTAATATTCGATCTATAATCGAAAAGTTTGTGTTTTCATATACTAGATCGAGAATTACTCCGAGACTCGAACCCCTGTGCTTACGAATTTTTATATCAACAGTGTTCATCATATTTTAAACATCACAATCGATAAACAATCGTACGTCGTCCATTTTTGCAATCGGACACACGTGACATTACCTCTGCAACATCTGATAGGTGGGTGTGTTGCCATAGAAACCAACTATTCTGATGATGTCACCTGTCCGGTATCTATAGAAACCACGAGGACCAGTGAAGACAATCTCGTATATGTGACCAATACGTACCTGTCAACAAAACAATCCAAAAGTCTGACATGATAGAGCTAAATATACAGAAATTCCCGAATAGGTGTCTTTTATAATCTTTTCCAGATTCAGTGTTCTTTAAAAAAAACGGCCGTACTAGTACACAGTGTAAATGTGAAATGTGTCGCTAGGGATTTTTACATAATATATCACCTCTGTGTTATATATATATTTACATACATACATATCCATACTAGTATTTTTATACTATCTTCACTTGCATATATATCTGATAAATTCCTGATTGTAGATTATCATTTGAACTAATTTGTTGTATAATATTTACCATGTGTATCCTCATATACCGCTGCCGGCGGCCTGAGTGTAAATAAAGATCAGTTCAGTTCAGTAGGAGCGGTGTACATAACATTGCAGCACAGCCTGCGCCCTGCTGCACAAAAGACTAAGGTGACCTTAAATCACTAATCTAGCCTTAGTGCAATGTTGAAGGATGGTAAGGTTCTCCTTAGTCTTAAGTTGTTTTGTGCAACAGCAACAGTGGAACGAAATATATTAGGTAGCACCTATGGGTAAACGTAGAGAGATCAATGTCAAATTTAATGCATCGTTCAACAAACCCAGTCCAGATGTAAAGTTAACCTAACGACTAATATTCACGTGCGTGTAAGCCAAGGAACGAGGTTGGACTAGACTCACCTGGTGAGCAAGGGAGGTAATCGGCTGGTCCTCATCAACGTCTTCAATGGCGATAAACTCGTAAAAGTTATGATCGATGACGAGAACATAATCGTCTCGGACTTCTCCCCTCTCTCCCCATAAGGATCCCTCATCCCAATCACGTGCTTCATTGGCGCCCCTCTCGTCAACGCTCTGTGTATTCAGGTCCCCTTTTGCAGATACGTTCTCCCAACCATGTGCATCCTGTACGTCCCCCCATCTGAGACCCCCGTCATATACAGCTACTCCATATAAGCCCTCCGTGGACCCATGGAAGTTGATGTAGAAGGGGATGGTGTGGCCGACATACTTCTCTTGAATTACCCGGGTCTACAACAACAATAAGAACCGGCTGTTAAAGGATAAACGTACAGTTATCAGTGAAAAAATTGAAATTAATTTTCTTTAAATGAACGTGCTACTGCCCCTTTAAAGCTTACCCTGGATATATACTGGACATACTATTAGGATATAACATTGTTTAATTTGGTACCAAGCTATCTGCAATTGTACAAACTCTTGTACTTTTTCAGGCAGAGTGAGCTGGATTTGAACCCTCACCTCCGAGTCAGGCAACACCACCAGTAATGGCGATACCAGCAGCTAACCATTGCAACTCGCCCTTTTCGCCATCAATTGATAATTTCAATTGAAAGATCGTTATGTAAGGCGGTTGTTGTTTGATATGTCATAATTGATAATTTAATTATTTAGGTTTATTACCATTTATTATCTTTGTCCAGAAAAGATACATAAGATTAGATACGATAAGCCAGGATACACGTCTAAATGAATACGAATATCTCTTGCAAAATAAAATCATTGTTTAAACAAATAATGCATACCTGCAGAGCGAAAGTTCCTTTACAGAAACAACTGATGCCTGCTAGGTGTGGCCACACCCTGGTCGCCATTCCCCGGAACCCAGATTTAAAGATGGCGGTGAGTTCGTCTGCTCGCCTCGGGTCGGGAGGGAGTTGAGAGTTGAGAAGACACCGGATGTCGTCTGGTATCTCCAGTTCTGCGTCCAGTTCCCCTCGTCTGATGTCTCTCACCATCTTCTCCCATTCATTCTCCACAAGAGTAAATGCAACTAACAACACCGATGATGTTGTTGTCATTATAGTCCCCAACTCTCTCTCACGAAGCCCAAACAACATTTGTACGTAATATCCAGATGATTCCTTTATGGTTAAGGCCTCTCTCGGATAGCAGAGGTAACGGATCGTCCTCATGAACAGCTGCGATACTGAACCTTTAGGCACCCCTCTTGCTGTAGATGATAACTTTGGGTATGTCCAAATACCCAGACCGGGTTTCAGAAGTTTTAATCCAGGAATTACAGATATAGTAGTCGAGAGACCTATCGCCATGATCGCGCCCCATTGGCGTGCTATTAATGCAGAGGTGATAGGATAAAGTTTACTTTTCCCAGAAGTCGTACCGGAAGTTGCTCCAAAAATATCAATGTTTTCCCTGAATAAAACATTCTCTTCTCCCTCAACACAACGGTCGACGTATGCTCTGTAGTCCTCGTAAGTCGTTAAGCGCATGCGCAACCGGAAGTCCTGCACTGAATGTATGTTCACCAAATGATGGTCTCGTCCAAATGTCGTTGACTTCCCGCGCTGAAGGATCTTCATGAGAGTTCTTGATTGTGTGCCAACAACGTCTCTACAAGCTCGTCTGAACTTCAGCAACAGCAGACCTCCAAAGATTTGGACTCTCATCTGTTCCAAGTACTTCTGTTGTATTGCAGGAAGCGACAGACTGTTTGCTGGCTCTAGACTCCATATGTGTAGACACACGGTTGAGATCAACAGTAGACATGAGGCAATAAAGTAGCCTGGAATCAAGGTATATGACATTAATGTCAATAAATTTAGTTTGACAGTAAAATATTATGTTAATACTGCCAATAATATGGCCTAATTTGTAAATGATTAACGAATCTTATTTAGGGTTGCCAAAATAAGATAGATAGAAAGTGTAATTATTGCAAGTTCAAATTACATAAATACAAAATCACATAAAGGCTAAAACATGCTTAGTTCATATATTACAGTGGAGGCACTATATTGATCACTTGACGACTAAATTAATTTTTACATCATCTCAATTCATTCCTATACGCCCTCAGTTGGTTTTCCAAGTTTCTGAATCATTTCTCCGTGTGGCCGTTTATCCCACCGGTATGACATTGTAGTAATAACAAGCGATGCCTCTTGTGTAAATCTTAAAGAAGGAGTGTGCATCCGGAAATGAGAAATATTATCTAAGAGCACTCCCTTTGGCTGATTTAAATGACACTGAGGTCCGGGAAACAGTTTACCAGTTTAAAACTGAAATGACATCATTGACTAGCTATATATAGTGATACGCGAGTGATATTCGATGGATATCAGGGGTTAGGTTGAAGCATAACGCGTAGACATATACAGTGGTATAAATTCGAAACTCACTATGTTACCGCATAGGGAAACAGGTTACCTGTATATCTGTCCGCAAACGCTAGACTTGGCCTTTGACGTAGATGCGATGCAAAATAGCGAAATAAAAGTGGCTTTAATGCTTTGCAATTTTGTATCTACGCAGATTCGTGAAACATACTTTACTACGTTATCAACCGCAATCAATTGCCATTTTCTACTTCCCTTTCTCGATTGAATCATATTTTTACATACATTCAATATAAAAACATTTCTCGTAACGGGTTCCCAAGTGATTTTGTGTCACGAGACTGTGAAAATACATTTTCATAAGGAAACCCTAAGACATGGCATTCATCCCAGTTTACCCTTAAAATTATCCTTTGTAGGCCTATACTCCATTTCGATGTTACCTGCTAAACCTGTTGCACTCATGGAAACCCCTACTGCAACCACGTCAAGCGCCGTGGCCAGGGTTAGAAACCACGCCTTCCAAAACATCCTCGTATTCTTTATCCAAAATGGTCAATCTGCAGTGGTCAACAAAATTTTCAGAGAGGTTATCTAGGTTTCATTTAAGGATAAATGGTATTGTTTTTTGCACTCTACCATTTTTGTGTGTTAATTTCAATGTTGGACATAATGCAAATTAAGCATGGTGTCAATTGTAACCTCACCTTCCAAGACAACGTCGTATTATTCATCCACAATGGTCAATCTGCACGGTAAAGATATATTCGGATAGAGAGTATCTAAGGTTTAATGCCCTCAATTATGACTAACACTGTAGAATAATACTTCTGTAAATTTCAATGTTGCATATGCAGGTCCGTAGCTAAGGAATCGAGAATCTGCCCTCTCGTACAGAATGACATCTCCCACTTCCCCTACCCCCCATCCCCCCCCCCCCCCCCCCCCCTCGTCTGAGCTTAGAAAGCAAAAATTCGGGTCCCCTACTCTATGTACAGATTGACATCAACTTTAACTTAATTCATTTTGATCCAGCTTCTGTTCTCATAAGGCCACTTTGCGCGCTGGTAACAGAGAAACCTTATTGGAAGCTATCAAAGGTAGTGCAATCAACGGCGCTGTTCAAAAGTATTTATTTTGGCGACCGATTTATTTTTAAGTCCTCGGAGGTTCAAAAAATAGTTTCATTAATGTAAATGTTTCATGTGATTTGTGATGCACATTTTTGCCGCTAGGAGAACCTGCCGGAAACCAGCAAATTTACCTAATTCAAACAGAGGGTGGATCAGGATGACATGACCTTCGTGTGGAGAACGTAACTTCGATGGGAAACAATATATGACCAGGGACCCTACACTTCATGATGTTTACATGGTATGGTACTTAGAGTCTCATACGCAGAAAATGGAGCCATAAGTTTTTTAAAAAACTAGTATTTTCAAATATTTCTCCTTTCCCAGAATTGGATAGGTAGGAATATACCAAAACAAATATCATACAATTTCTATTTTTTTCCAGAAACGTGATTCAAAGAATTGCATGAAGAGATATTAATCTTTAAAATATTGGAAAGAAATGTTTATTTCAGAGCAACATAATCAAAAATCTTAAATCCACCTACCTAACAATCACTGTCTCTGCTACCATGTGTTGTTAAAATACTGTGTTACTTACTCACGAGCTACGTGCTATGACTCCTAAAGTGAATACGCTTACGTGACATCTCATATTCCATACACTAATTTATATCATGAGTTACATATCGGATAATTGCTTTGTTGTAAATAATTAAAACTCTTAATAATTAAAAAATTATAAAATACAATTCATAATGATGAAATCTAACTAGTACAAGTTAAGCATGTAGGATACTATGTGTTATGTTACTATATGTGGTATACTAAGTTTATTTGAACTGTATAAAGGGTCTTATCCGAATAGTATGTAATTTGACTTCTAAAAAAGACTGTGTTTGATTTGTTATTTCCCATATATTCCATATGTCGACACTATATTGTTTTATGGGCTTCCTAAAAGTTGAGTTGATGAAGAATCATAACGGTAAGTTTATGAATATACAACTTCTTCTAGAAGGTTTTAGTGGTAAACGATTTTATTTCCGTGTTAAGGAATGTGAGAGCAAATTTGACGCCATTAGTTTGCATGTGTTATACAATAAATGTATGTTAATTGTCAAGGATCCCCACACTTTGTGTTTTGTATGTTTCATCTTAAGATGACATTTGACTTGACAAGCAATACCTTTGGAACAATCCGGGAATATAAGTTATATCATTCTATTATACCAAGCGAGAGGCTGATATATCTCGATACACCCCGCGTCTGAATGGTATAACGAATTTATATTACTGAATGTTTAAACAGAACGCATGTAATATGAGAAACAAAAGAGTAAGACTATAGTTTGTTCACAGCTACATATCGGTTGGTCAAAAATAACCTTGATGTGTTCTAGGTAACATACATTGTACATTTCAAGACACTTAATCTACACGCTTGTTCATGCTTTTTTGTTGCGGGGTATAAATGATTTATCACCCCGCTCAAGAGGGTGATACCAGTATTTTTCCAGGGTCATATGGACCAATCAGAGATCGAGATGCTTACATGAGGTAGGATAAAAGTGAATTAATAACTGCGCAATACTCATGGCAGATGCCATCGAAATGTGCTGATATCAAAGGACTGCGTGAATTTAAGTCGTCTTCTTAAAATCAAAGAATTAAATGACTGTAACCAAACTACAATAAAAAATAAACTCGGATCACGTTCTTCAACAGAGGCATCTTCATTTCTTCCCATCTTCTGGAAAAACTGGAGGCAAGATTAAACATTCCTGATTTCTTGATGACAATAAGTCATGAAAAGTTGTTAGAAATTGTGTACGTTTTCACTGCTAGAGGATTTTGATAGAACCTCGATATGCGGCTTACTTGTTACAGAGGCTACACATATATTGAGTAACTTTCGTGTTTGGATAGAATGGATTTGCAAGATAATAAACATGATGAAACATAAATGTTAATTGATAGACAAAACTAAGGCGCAGTAACCGGATGAAGATGTCTTAGATTGATTGACAGACCTTAACGGGAGGTAGGCCTAATCGGGCTGAAGGGGAGTATTTTATGTTAAATGTCCTCGCATAGACAGGTTGATAATGAGGAACACTGCACTGAGTTGGAATGTTTCATCCGATGCTTTATCATGCGTCAGATCACGCTCAACATTCGTAATTATTTCCCTTTAACATTGACCGCATTCTCTCCCCACAGAGGCAGATCAAGTCATGTTGATTTAGCCTCTGTTCTATTACGCCGAAATCCGTGGGTTCCGGCAGTTTCCCCTGGCGGAAAAACCTTTCATCTCAATACATTTGAATTTCTTTATCAAATGACAAGGCTTCTCGCATGGAAAGGGTGGTTCATGTCACAATGCCTTTGCCTTGTTTCAGTAGCCAAAATGATGATTTAAGAACAGCGTCTCTGATTGCACAACTAATTTTGATTGCCTCCAATCAGGCATCTCCCTTTCTATCCCACAAACTCGTCGTAATAGAACAGAGGCTAAATCAACATGACTTGATCTGCCCTTGTGGGGGAGAGAATGCATTGACCGTCAACCAGTACAAAATTGGAATGTCAAAATTGTTGCTGATTTTGGTTAACAACGACCCAGCCGTTTGAACTAACCCAGTGCGTATATAATTGATATTTTTTTTATTTACTGAACGTTTAGGCAACTAGTCACAAGGGTGTACTTCCCTCTGTCGTATCCACAATTCTTCAAACATTGTATGTTAAGAATGTATATCTCCATGTGGGTACACAATGAAGAAATGAGTTCAAAAGGATATGCTTAGTAGACAATATCGGTTCTTCGTTTGTACAAAAACATGCGCATGATAGCCAGTCATCATATATCCTTTTTGAATTGCAAGAAGAAGTAGACATGCGTCATTTTCTCTTCGGATCCAAAAACCCATCTTATCGTTCTTTAAAGGGGAGTAGCACGTTTTTAGTGTGTATATAAGGTGATGTCAGGAAAATGAAAATTTATGGTTCCAATTGAAAGAAAATGTATTTCAACTAAATGGAGCAGTAATAATTCAAATATATAACGTAAACTTTAGGCATGCAATTCCTTTTTCTTACACAAAATGAATTAAAGGTGTTCACACAAAATGGCTGACCATGGATGATTGGATTGTGTAATGAGATTTTTGATACTGTCAAGATAAAACATTTAGCATTAACTTACAATTATCGGGAAAACATTTAAAATATAAAATTATCCAAAAAAATGCTACTGTCCCTTTAAAAGATTCATAAAAGTATGAAAGTATTAGTTTACGCTTTTCATTGTGTGTTTATGAACCGTATCTTATGAACTGTTACACTGAATGAATGAATGAATGAATGAATGAATTGTACCGATATAATAACTTCTTATGCATCTGTGCATATCAATTTATAATGTATATGATCTTATTATGAAATGTTTACATTGCAGTCTTCTCTGGAGGAAATGCAGAAACTATTAGACCTACTCTATCAATTGTCTGAGGAACCTCTTCATGTCCCTGTTAATAAGAAAAACGCCAACTTCCTCACAATGTTTATTCTTTTGAGTACGACATGAAAAATACAAAATATACGTAAAGTAAATTATTTCATAATACTATAATATACATGTTCGTATAAAAGTGGAATTATTAACGTTGTAAGAACTCTTTAATCAGATGTCGTCATCCAACTATATCATGGATACTGGTTAGAACATTACTTTTAAAATGAAAGTAAAGACGGGAAAATATTGATGAACAAAGCATTTAAATTCATATTTTGTATTTTTTTCAAGAATTTACACATATGAATTTTACATTTATTGATATTTTCATTAGAAATAAAAAGTTATTAACGAATGTTTATATTCATCAATGTGCATACATTTTGCGAAAAAAAGGAAACGAACAAAGAGAAACGACATTTTCAAATCCATGTTCAACAGTGAACAAAGTTATGATTGATTAAATTGAGAAATGTAAAAATATTATTATCATGAATTTCCTCATTTTCTTATCACAGCATAATGAATATCAAGTAAAACCAAAGAATAAAACAGAATTTGTGCGATATGTTGAAATACCAAACAATGTTAAGGAAGAACCAACTGGTGCAAAAACTGGCGTTAAAAGTATTATAGATGGAATTCTGCGAATAATGCTAAAATCATAACTTGATTAAAAATTGAAATATTTGGACACAAAGAACTCAAAGCACAGGTTCGTGTATCTGCTAAATATCAAAACCGCGTTTCATAAAATAAATCAGTCTGATTACAGTTCGAAATAAGTAGACATGTGTTTTCAAATCCCAAATAAGACCAACAGTCTATTATATTTACCAACTATTAAGGGGGAGATAACTGCTATATATCTTTGATGTCAACATAATTCACACTTTTCTTTTTGGCTAATTCTAACTCTAAAAGCTCTTGTTAACAAAGCTTTGGCTTATAAATCAATATGCATGGTACTTCATTAAATTCAATTCAATATTTTTAAAACAGATAAGTGTTTTGATGTCGAGTCCGATATTTCAGTCAATCCTGCACTCCTATACTGAGTCTAGAAAGGCCTAGTAGAGGATCGCGTCAGCCCACATATCGAATCGACCAATCAGAACTCATCTTACCAAGCCACAATAGTCTGCCTCCGCACGTATAACGTTGGAGGGTCATAGGTCGCAGAAAGGTTGACCGACGTGACCCTCTACTAGGCCTTTCTAGACTCAGTATTGTAGGGAAACGGATAATATTGAGGCTAGGTTTACTTAGATTGGCACTTCATGAGTCAAGCCAATACTTATAATATATGAATATCCTCATACTTCATGGACGATAAAGCTGATACTTCATCATTTAGTCATTCCTATATCACATGATTGTATAATTAAATGTCATTCTTCAGGCCTGAGTCAATCAAATATTTTATTGTTGAGCAATACGTAATGTCATACTTCATGACTGTGTCAAGTCAATTCTTCATTATCAGGCCATACCCATATCACAGCATTTCATTAATCCTGCAATTCATGGGTCAAGCCAATACTTCATCAATCAGTCATTCCTATATCGCCTAATTGACCATGCGTAAGCTTTATATGGAAAATGCTCAAACTTCATGGCCGAGTAAATCGAATACTTCATCATTCTGGAATTCCTTTACCGCATAGTTGGATAAGCAATTTATGAATAATTTCCACACTACATGGCCGAGTCGGTCAATACTTCATCATTCAGTCATTCCTTTATCGCATCATTGGATGAGCAAAGTATGAATAAATATCATATTTCATGACAAGTCATTGTCATTGACAAGTAAAGTCAATATATCATCATTCAGAAATTACAATACTGCATCATTGGTAGGGCAATATGATTCACTTCATGACTTCATTTTTGAGCTAAAACGGTTTCGTCATTGAGCAAAAGACATGCATCATAATCTGATGTTTAATGATTGAGTAAAAGGCATTTATTGAGGAGACAAAAATATCTCCGTTATTAGGTTAGAATATTATATAACGGCCATACACGTATTTCACGATTGAGTCAATCCAATGATTTGTTGATGAGCAAAAGATAATTATTACATCATTGAATTTACAAATACGGGTAGGTTATATATTCTTGATTCCAGTAATCCTTTATACTTAAAAGACTCTTTCTTTTAGTTTGAAACAGCCCTAAACGAGACAATCCAATACAATAAAACCAGAGTCAATCCAAAACAGTGTTGAGCAAAACCGTTATTTCACCATTAGGCCTAATTCCCTTTATAAGTCAAATACCAATGTCCAAGAAGAAGTCATTGGATTCTTCTCGCACTATTTCTACGCTATCATTGTACACTCTGTTCAAACTCATATTTTTTCTAAAGTAGGCTAAACCATTCATTTGCTACGGAATCTGTGGTAATCTATTTTGAGTCAACAATTCTCCCTAAATTCTCAAAGTCGAAAATAGCCCCATTGATTACTATCAAACACAATTTCACTCACACTTTACTTTGATCTCCCAAAGCAACTGACAACATTCTCAATGATGTTAATCGAAACCTAATCATGTCATTCTTGACTACCATCCCAATTTGGCTTATATTTCACTGTCCATCAACATCTGCAGTTTTCGCTGGTCCCTGATGATTCTCGGGTGTTTATACTGTAGCCTGTACAGAAGGGGGTTCTTCTCAGATGCCAAGTCTCGCAGTTTCTCGAAACTCTCGGGACGAACCTGTGACAACCGGAAGCGGAAGTAAATGTAAGACTAAGTTAAATATTGTTAGGTGGTCTGCGTGGTCTTCAAAATTTCTACAGTGTCTGTTCTGATTGATGTTCTTTCACAACAGGTTTCAAATATTACACAGACGCTATCTCGAAATACATGTAAATCAAATAGAGGATTAAACTTCTCCACGCCGCTTGTTGAAAAACTAAATTTGAAAAATTCTGTATTCCTAATACTAGCGTCAAAGACGGTTCGGCGAAACAGAGGTAAAGAGTGAAATTTGAGATAAACAACCTTTTCGAAAGAAGAATGGAAATAAGAATTGACTTGGCTAACAGATGTCGGATGAGAAGTAATTTTAATGTTAGGTACAATACATGAATTCTCTCACCACAGAGGTAATTTAAGTCATAAAGAGCTTTCAAACCTCTGTTTGAAAATACCGAATTTGTAAAAAAGAAAGGGATTAACCTGATTGGATGTAATCAATGGTAGCTGTTCAAAAGTCATCAGTTTGGTAACTAAAACATGGCCAAGCCCTCAATGACATCAACACCCTCTGAATGCGAGAACTTCTTATAAAGGCTGAAATTTTTCAAATAATTTGTGGTGATGTCTTGCCGCCTGGAGACCTGAGGGAAACCAGAGAACATGGTCTTATTGGAACAGAGGTTGAGTCAGCATTTTATCACTTGATGTACCTTTGTGGAAGAGAATGGGTAAATCTGATGCATAGATGCACTAATAGCTAGTTCTTCACCTGTACTACCCGGGGTGGACAGATGGTACCCTTGGTCCTGTAAGCTCGGTACGAGTCGGATATAGACGTCAGAGCACCGTCAATCTGTGGATAGCAACATCAGAAGAATAGAAATCAATTGGAAACCATCATAAATCAGTATTGAAGTCAGATTCACCAGCTTTTGTCCCTCACCAAAAGTCATAAAGTAAAATGGCTTTCGTTCAAATATAACTTTTGAGCATTTTATATACTAATGATAACAGGAATCATGGTTGGTCAGTTGTGAAAATATTAAAGTTATATAATTGTAATAAATTTAAATTACAAGGTAGTATAATAAATTAAATTATCTGCAAAATATCTTTACCTGGCAAACATTTAAAAGATTTCACAATAGGCATATTTGAAAGTTATCCTCAAACGTGGGAAAATAATAGGTGTTGGAAAGTTTTTTATTCTATGATTAAATTATCAATAGGCACAGTGTTACCTTTTGTTTTTCTTCACTTTCAAGGGGCTTGTTTGTGTCAATCGCCACAAAAATATAATAGTACAATTTATCCAGTCTTTTATCTATCAAAAGAACAGAAAATGGTAAATATCAAAAACGTTTGTTTCAATTACAAAATGGCGCATAAAAGAGATAACTGTTTGCATGTGTAATAAAGTAGTCTAATTGCAAACCATTCGTTATGATTCCTACTTGACTTTATGAAAACAATGAAACAGTGAAAACAATATGAAAACTATTCCAAAATTTCACTGATGTACTTCAGGTGTTGGTGACTTTGGCCAATGCAGTTTGTAAGTTGATCTTTCTTTAGGAATATTTGCATTAGACTACACACAAAAGTGAAAAAACTGCAAGAGTTATTTTGTCAATCTCTTATGCACTTGACATTGTAACTTTCAGGAAACGTTACATGCAATTCATGCAAACATATTCATAGAGTACGATATACGATTCTTACCGTTCTGTGCGTCGATGTTGACGTTTTCAGTAGCAGTGAAGTTGATCAGTTTTCCTGACGACCACGACATCGCAGCTTCCTGCACCGCTTCCGCCAAAACCACTTCCGGTAGCTTCTCGAGATTAACGTTCAGAACGTCCCCAACCCTGATTGGTCGAAACAAAGCAGATGTTAGCAAGTTCTGGCAAAAAAGTTTTCAGTTACGAGGAAAATCTATCACGTGCAAAAGGAGCAATACAACTTTTCGAGAGAGTAAACAACAAAATCCTGAGGCCAGTGAAATGCTTTCACTGCAGTTACACAGATTTGACTTATTTGACAAATATATTGATGATCATATAATTGCAAGGTACAACTAGAAAATGCCTCACCTCTGAAGCACCCTATAACGAGGGACGTTCCCCTTGTACCCCGCTATACGGACGAGGTCACCTGACCGGAAGCGGTAAAAACCGCGCATCGTCGTCACAACCAACTCGTAGTCTCGGCCAACCTCCACCTGCATTGTGGGTAAAAACATACTGATATAGACAGTCACTTACGATACATGATTATATTTAATGATAAACAGGCAAAAAAAACAAGGAATTTCAAGTCTATTGGGAAAAATAATAAAGCAACAAATCAAACAATTCGCCGATGGCATGTTAAAGAAACAACACAATTACTATTGTGGACCAATTTGAGTTCAAAATGTTTAAGAGTCTTTGACTAAAAGCGTTTCAGTCACATATCACTTTGAATTTTTCAAGGAGAATGTTCTTTGAAAAAGAAAATCTTCAATCTGGTACATGCTTTTTATGTTTCTGAAACCTCATCCCGGAAGTGCATACCTGATGCGCAAGAACCGTTTCCGGTTGGTCTTCTTCTGTCCTCTCGGCTGGTATAAACTCGCAGAAGTTGTCGTTGTAGGCGATCATGAAGTCGTCCCTAACAGCACCAGTCCGTGGGTCAGTCAACCCCTCGTCGAACAACAGGATACCGTAGATAGCTTCCGTCGACATGTGAAGGGAGGCATACATAGGGATACCTGGGCCTACATACAGTTCCTGGAATACCTTTGCCTGTGGAGATAAAACTACTGTTGTATTTGCCCACAAATTGTCCAGTAAAAGAGTAAGAGCTTTTATACAGTTCTTGGAATAAAATCACAACTTTGTTGTTGTATAGACTAGTTTTGTTAAGCTACCAGTTTAATGGTCACAGATTTGCCTTTATACGCATAAACTAAATATTGTTCAGAGAAATGTCTGTTTTTAAGGTCAGAAAGTTGGGTGTTTTTGTCACGAGAAGGAAAAATAGGTTACAAATAACAATGCAGTCTCTTTTTATCAGTTGGGATAAACTTTCTATTCCCCCACACGATAGTGGTTGCATTGTCTAAGGTAATATATTTTCGCGAATTTGTAGAAATAAACCATACATTTCCTTTAAACAAGTGTTTACACATCGTGAAAGCTAGATTTAGTAGAAGAATTCAGTTGTTCCAATTGATACAAGGAACTAGACCATTACTCAAACCAATTGCGGTGCTGTTGGAACATTCGTTTCGCATCTGTGGTAGCGTAGCAATTGTTTCGAGGAAAGTTGTTGAACACTTCTGTCTACGAAACAACACACCCCTTAACGTTCTTAAAGAAAAGATGTCAGTACCCTGAGCAATATGTGTTCCACAGAAAATTCAAGAGTTTACGACTGACCTGCAACGCAAAAGGTCCTGTACAAAGACAAGCAGTCCCACTCAGCTTCGGCCATATTTTCGGAACCACTTCTTTAAAACCGGATTTAAAAATGGCCGTAAGTTCGTCTGCTCGCTGAGGATTTGGAGTAAGGAGAGTATTGATTGCGGCTCGAATGTCGTCTGGTATGTCTAGATCATCATCCAGTTTTCCCCGTCTGATGTCTCTGACGAGCTTCTTCCACTCAGTCTCCACCATTGCAAACAGGGTCAGCAAGATTGATGACGTCATCGTCATGATCACAGCCACTTCCGGTTCTCGGAGCGTAAAAAGCATTTGAACATAATATCCAGATCTTTCGTCGTATATTTTGTAAACTTCTTGCGGGGCACAGCTAGATGGTTCATTTCGAAGCAATTTGGTTGACACAGATCCTTTTTCAATCCCACTTTCGACTTTTTGTAATCTGCCGGGTACCCAGAAGTTCTGAGAATAGACTAAGCGAACATTTTGAGGAATAGCAGTAAGAATTGTTGAGAATGACAGCACATAATTTAACCCAGTCATTGTTGCATTCATCGAAGTGTTCACTGGGTAATATTTACTTTTACCGGAAGTGGTCCCAGATGTCGTCGCGTAAAAATTCACTTCCTCTTTGAAGAAAATATTTTGCTCCCCCGCCAGGCAACGATCAATATATGACTTATAATCAGCGTACTCAGTCAAAGGCATTCGGGCTCTGAATTCCTCAACTGAGGTTAAATCTGCCAAGTTGTGATCGCGTCCATACTCAGTTGTCTCCCCCCTGCGCAGAATCTTCATAAGAGATTTTTTCTGCGCAAGCTCCACGTTACTGCATGTTGACTTCACTTTCCGGAGGATGAAGAATCCAACCACTCTAAATACTACCTGAGTGATGTAGATTTGGATGATGCGTTTGAGATCTAGTGATCTGGCAGGTTGGAGGGTAACGATATGAAAGGACAGGCAACTGATGATGAGTGACGTCACTGCTGCCCCGTATCCTGCACAACAATAAATGGATAGTCTTATCGGGTTTTTGGTTAAAACGAAATCCAAAAGGACGTTCTTTCATACGTTATTTATATGATTATAAATGATTTTCACATGGAAATATGATAGTTAGGTTAACATTTCAATTGCTCAAGGTTAACAAATTTTAGAACAATCATAAAATACTCATTTTCTATCTACCAAAGCCGATATAGATAAGATCTTAGATTTATATTTATTATCACCCGGGACAATATCAATTTACCAAATATATTGTCTTTAATTTTATCTTATTGATTTTAAGGTCGTGGTTTATGATTCTTAAGAAGGCTGAGCAAGCCATCAGTCATAATGAATACATGTTGTTTTGTATATATGACAGATGAAAATTACTCCCTCGAGAATTCCCTCGAAAGAAACCTTGGGCCGTTCTCTTGGGCAGTGGACTTTTTTCGACGGAAAAACCTCGGGAACGGTTAATATCCTTCACGTAATATTCTCATTAGGTATCTCACCCAGCAATGTTGCAGCTTCCATTAACAGATTAATTCCAATGGCGGCCAGGAAAACCCCAACAATAAGGAATCTCGCTCTCCACGCCATTGTAGCTGCCGATGTTCTGTGGAAAAAAATCGCCTAAATATTTTTCATTTACACATATCCATTCCCAAATGACAATAATATTTGTTTTTAATAGCTTCAAATGAAATTCGAACGGCATATCTCAAAAGTCTTAAAGGGACAGTCCTAATGATGTATTTACTGTGGAATTCAAGAGGACACAGTGATGCATTTTATCATTTGTCAAACTGTTAAATCTAGAACAACTAAAATTTTATCCTCACTAACATTTATGAAAAATAAGTATGAAATAATACCCCCCCCCCCTTTTTCTCAATAGCCTTAAAGGGACAGTCCTAATGATGTATTTACTGTGGAATTCAAAAGGACACAGTGATGCATTTTATCATTTGTCAAACTGTTAAATCTAGAACAACTAAAATTTTATCCTCACTAACATTTATGAAAAATAAGTATGAAATAATACCCCCCCCCCCCCCCCCTTTTTCTCAATAGCCTTAAAGGGACAGTCCTAATGATGTATTTACTGTGGAATTCAAAAGGACACAGTGATGCATTTTATCATTTGTCAAACTGTTAAATCTAGAACAACTAAAATGTTATCCTTACTAACATAATAACTTTTATGAAAATAATGTTTATGACAATCAGTTATAGATACAAGTCAATAAAAAATGTAACATAACTATACAGCCGGACCCGTCTCAAGTGGAGAATTACAGGAAAGTTAAAATAATGAAATATCGGTACGCTGACTCTGGTTTATCGAGGATGTATTGTTCATTGCAAGCACAATACTTGAATGATCTCATTGGTTTATTACTTATCAATGTTTAAGTGCCTTTGTAGTCTTAATCTATGGTTAGAAATAACTGGACAAAAAGATAAGAAACAATTATTATTCGATAACAATGAATAAGTACAGGAGTAGGTCTCCTATATCAAGCCACCCATTGGAAGAAAGCCGGGAAAATTGTGTCAGAGACTGAGAGTCAAAAATTGTAGAATGTTCGTAGATGTTACCTAGAAGAACTATGATAAATTGTGAGTACAATAAATTTATATTGGTTATTTTTTTTCTTGGTCGAAAGTCCATTTAGTTTCAACGCATGAGCATGAGGCAATTTATTTAAGGATGTTCGCTCCTCAAATTTATAGTATTAAACTTTTTTTCTAACTTATATTTTTTAAAAGATCAAAGTATATGATTGAAAAATCAGCATTAAAAAATAGGGGGTAGTGTGGGTTTTTTCGAGATATGACGCCTGTTAGATAGTGGAGTGAAGTAAAATTTTAACATGGGAGTCTATGGGAAAATGAGAAAAAACTGCTTAAAACTTTAAAATACTACATTTCTAGTATTAAACTTTTTTTCCTTTTGTGATATATTACAAAGTTCATGTTACCCTACCGAAATCAATGAAAAATATATATGGTAGTGTGGGTTCTTTTAAGCTTTGACACAAAATGTACCTGAAAACCCCCCTTTTTAGTCAAATGTAGGCCATTTATGCTGTTTAAGCACTTTTTAGAGGCTCTAAAGTCACATTTTCTTTATTTCATTTGTTTTTTAAAAGTATGTAGATGATGTAGAATATCATGAAGTAAATAAAGATGAGACAAAATCTTTACTTAATCATATTTCATTTTTAAAGGTTAACAGTAAGGAGCGGACATCCATATGAGCTTGTTTGTGAGAATCATTGTACTTTAAGGTTAGATGCATGTCTATTGAGCTAAATCCGGGGTCACGACCCCAGAATAAATCGCTGTACTATTGTTAAACCTACCCACAAACACGTGCAGTGGAGCGTGAAGACCTGTTTAAACCATAGCGTCGTTATATTGCTATACATGTAAGTTAACAAATACCATCAAAGGTTATATAATACACAACGGCTGTATTCAAAATTCAATCAGTTTGTAATTATGTAAAAACATAGGGACTAGCATTGTCAATTAAAACACTCCCAAAGACAAAATTCTTCAAAGATGACTATCATACATATGTATTTATAATGTAGATAGTTTTAAGTATCAAATATTTGATCAAGGACGTATTTTATTCATACAACTACCTGCGTGTAATATGCAAAAACAAGTTCAGTTAACCTATGACCTCATACGTATACGTACCCGTTTGCTTGTAAGGGCTCAGCGCTGTTTCAAGTTTAATGAAACCCCTGCAGTTCACTGCGCATACAGTTAGACTTGAATCCCTGTGACTTGCATAAAACGTTACACATCATATGCATGTTTTTTCCCAGGTAAGGGTTCCCATTTCACTTCGACATGTAGATACGATCCCACTCGACTGTGAACACAAGCGTTCGCGATCTATGTGGCAAAAGGTTAGAATAAATAGCTAGGTCGCCCCTTTATACCGCACAGTCGGGAAGAATGCCTATAAACTGCTGTATATCGAGACACTTACTGAATTCGTTGGGTGATGGGTTACTTTACACATATTTCACTGTGTATAACCATACACCGGAACTAGCGCGGTCTACGGCGGATAAATGTTGCTAGCGAGGAGCGTGATCGCAAACGGGATCACTTAAAAAGCAATCATCGCCGTTTCATCAACTTTTTCTATGTTATTATCATGTCAATAGCTTTCCGAGACATAACTATTTAATGTCATATCCTGTTCATAGTCAAAGATAGCAAATATGTTACTAACAACAGCATTACTCGCAACTGTCGTTGTTACTGTCCCTTGGATACAGAATGACAAGCACATACATTTTACTAAGTATGTGTGCTAAAATTACCACATGATGTTGATTATTTGAAAGTTATGATGTAATAGTAACTTACTTTCGATTTCGGCTCCTCGCTAGCAACATTTCTCCGCCGTACACCTCGCTAGTTCCGGTGTACGGTTATACACAGTGTATTTGTCGGTAGTCAAACACTTATAAGAAGAAGAAGAAGAAGAAGATTATTTCATTACAAAGTGTCATACCCTGGCCTGCATGGGCCTATCAGACGCATATACTATAAACACAACGTTAAAAATCATTAAACTAAATAACCATTCATCCATTCGATTCACTTTAATACCACAAGAGATACCATCCGTTAAGACTTATTCTTGGACTAGACTCTGGAATGGAAAGGACAATATATCTTAAATTTTAAAAAAAAATGAAATTAAAATGAGATTAAAGTTTCTTCATGTTCAGCTCTAAAGTCTTCTTATAGACTTTTATCTTATCTTTTATCTTTATTTTAGGGTCTGGCTGTCAGACTTTTTTCTCGAATGCAAACCTTTCGTTGATAATTTCTCGATCTATTTTAAGCAGGTATAAAATTCCAAAAGACATTATGCAACGTTGCATTTAATCTGCATGATCCCCGATGTCGGTGATATTCAAATTATGCATTTTGAACTTTTCTCTTGCCGACTTCAACTCGTCTCTACGTAACAATATGGCGGAATATGGCGTCATGTATTCCCTTCGTTACGTCATTAGGTCAAAGGTCATTTTTTGTTTACTATTTTATATGTCATCAAGTTAAGGAGCCGCGTTCTCATTAATTTTGATAGAAAAAAAAATATTTGTTGGCTTTATTTGACACTTTACACCTTGATTTACATATTTAATTTTCCAGATGGGCCTTATTTCCTATTCCCTTTAAATGGGCAGTAGCAAGTTTTTAGGGAGAATATTAGGTGGTGTCAGGAAAATGAAAAGTAATGGTTCCAATTGAAAGACAATGCATTTAAACTAAATGGAGCAGTAATAATTCAAATATATAACGTAAAGTTTAGCAATGTGATGCCCTTTTCTTACACATAATGAATTAAAGATGTTCACGCAAAATTGCCGCCAATGGATTTTATGTGAATCTTCATACTTTGTCCTCTGACTATGGATGATTGGCTTGTGTAATGAGATTATCGACAGTGTCAAAATAATACATTTAGCATTGACTTACAATTTTCAGTGAACATTTTGAAATATAAAATTATCAAAAATCGTGCTACTGCCCCTTTAAGACCGAAAACAGCAACAGTTTTGTTTACTACAAGAATAAATTGTTATGTTGTGTTTTTGGATATATGTGTATACACATTCCAAGAGAAGTTAGGTTCAACTATCAACATGCATTTCCCATTTTGTGCACAGTCGGCTTCTGTAGTTTCATGTATTGAATAAATACCTACATTGAATTCAGATTTTTCTATCATTGTTGGTGATGAAGATTTCGTTATATAATATTGTTAAATGAGTCAGGCCAATAATACGAAAAAAAGTAACTGTTTTAATCAAAACATAAATAGTATAACATATTATGTTCACTGTTGTATGCAATTTCAGTCCGATTAAAATCGGCATAATTCCGAGGAATAGTAGTTTAAGATATATACTATCGAGAATCGAACTTGTTTTTTCGATAGGTTTCCTCGTTTAGAGGATTTCATATCCTCTTACAGTTATTTGAATATTTCATTCCTCGGAACTAGGCCGATTTTAATCAGACTGGATGAAATATGTGCAAACCAATCTTATTAAAATATGATCAATGTGCGTAACGCAGTGAAGAAAATTAGGATTTTATTTTAATGAGATTGATATGCAAACTGACAAGATTTAAATGGTGTGCTTTTTTGGGTTTATCTTGGTACATTCAAGCATCTACCCAACTTCTAATTTATATAATCAAATCAAAAGAAAAATTAATAGCCGAAGTTATCATTTTAATCCAAATATCGTTTAGATGTGTTACAAATCGCCCTTTATGCATTTGTTTCTATCTGAATTTGGTCATTTACCGAAAGGGAACATTAATTTAATGATCAACGCATGGCTCGCTTCAATTTTCTAATTATTTCAACACATTTTACACATAAGCGCTTGATTTGGAAAACTATTTTCATATTTGTGACATACCCCCATCTTATAATTCATCCATATATACATTATTTGATTAAAATCCAACCAAAAGTGAAGAAATTCTGAACCGTACAAGTTTGGAACAGTTTTTTAACAGAGTTACTCCTTTTCTTGCTTTACGTTTGATTTAAAACGATTTTCAACTAGTGAAAATTACACACCTTTATGTTATTCTGTACCCAAATACCACATTTGATAAAAAAATATGACACTATCTTAGTTTTAATTAGACATGACTTATCGCAGTTTTCTTATAGAATCGTCCCTTTTTTTAAAAGAAAATAACGCTATTATTTTAAATCGTTGTTATTTTGTGACTCACTTTTTATGTCATTATGTATGACACATACCGTAAATCACTAAATAAACGCCGAGTCTATGGCCTGATTGGGAAAAAATGTTTGAAATTAATTGTCGCCGGGCGATTATTCAAGGATTTACGGTTGTTTAGAAATTCAGAAGTTCTAGGCCGGACAGGACTCTATTTTCTGACACAGTCTCCATTTTTGGCAAAACATTTTACACGATTCGAATGATTATGTAGATCACTATCAATTGTGATGGAATGAGATGCTTGCTTAGAGGTTATGAGTAGGACAGGACGTGTAACAGTTTCATTATGAATGCCCCCCCCCCCCCCCCCCCCCCCCCCAATTCCCTTAATTTTGTGAAGATATTAGCATTAGAAGTTAGCATCTACACCGAAACGTCGCAACCTTACAATAAAGAAGAATATATTCTCTATTAATTATTTCATCCAGATAACGGAGATGATTTATTATTATCATGGATCAGTGCCATTTAAAACATAATTATGTCTTTCTACTTTTGGATCCTTTTCGGAACTATAGATAAGCTATAGGGAACTTATGCAAGTTACGTATGTTTATATACACGCAATATGAGAAACCTTAAAAAACTGTGTTCTAGTTTCTAGATCACATTGTCCCGAGCGTATAACAAGGAGTCAACGGCAATATATTTCCTCGTTTTAAAAAGATAAAACAAAGTTGATGATTATGAAAATATGAAATAGAGATCGTAATTTTAATGGATACAAAGGATGTTATCCTTTTAAAGCTGATAACAGTGAATCGTACGTACATGTTTTGGATAAAGAAGAAAGAATTTTTGAAATGGTCCCGATAATGGAGATGATGCAAATAAAGCATTTTCATTGGTTTAAAATTGTGTCAGTAGCGAGGTAACTAAAATCAAACGAATGAAAAGTACCGATTTATTCCGAATGCTTTCCGATCTGATACTATTATCCTGACGGCTTTTTTAGAGACGTTAAAATATTATAATAATTTATATATTTTTTATCTACTCATTCTGACATACAAATTGTAGTTATTACAGTTTGGATCGAGAATAATCAACAATATATAGCTATCTTTTATAGGAATATGATAACATTTCTCTTCCGAAACAGATAACCCTAACGTAATTTGTTGTTTACCTAGTATCACGGTTATGGTCACATGACTTCTGTCATCCGAGCGCATCAGCGATTACGAGCAAAATTTAGTAAGTATATGAAACCTATTGACGTAGAAATTACCCATCAAATGCATAATTATTTTCGGCATAATATATGTAAAATGCACAATGAAGCTTTGCTGTTCGTTAGAAAAGTTGTCATGCAAGTTGGCATGAGTGACCGACAGGAAATTTCCACTAAAACTAGGTCGCCGATCAGACTGAATCGTAAAACAGCTGATCCTTGGAAATAATAATCCATCGAAGCTTGTCTTATTTTGTTGTATGTTCAGTTCTTATAAGTGTAGCCAAATTATAGACTCAAACATTGAACTTGTAATGTTGTTTGGACAGCAACTGTCACATTATAAAAGTAAACGAAACTTCGACAAATCACAAGTTTGTAAACAATGAAATTATGATCGACTGAGACCGGCTAGACTAGCAGCCGGTTTGTTTTGAGACAATTCGCGTTCTATCTCGTTCAATATTGCGTTTCTGAATTTTAATTATATTGTACTTAACTAATTATTGTATATTTCACCTGATTTTACCGTTATTGAATCATCCCGCCGATGAAATAATTACAATTTAGATAAACAACTAAATTTTGATGTACGCAAACTTTATTGACTGTTGTCTATCCATTCAAGTCCTTTGTTTCCCCTTTCAATTTCATATAGTTTTTACCTTGCTATAGAGTTTACTTGTTTGAGCATATTTAAAGGAGAGAATAGTGTTACATGCAGAGCTGAACAAAGTCATGCCATGTAATTGAAATTTATGCTAGATCTCAATGGAATGTTAAAGTAATATATTAGAGTAAATGTATATGTTTGCCTTTGACATTTTCTTGACATTTTTTCTGTCTATTTCATTCTTTTTAGATTGACAATGGCTGTTTATGCTTGCGAATGTCTCAATGTGAAGATACATGCACGAGAAGTGCACCCAGTGCAAAGTAAGCAATTTTTATATAACCCATTTTGTTACAAAGCCAAATCACACAAAACCCTAGTGGTTTTTGTTTTTTGCTTGTACATATATATATATATTTTAGTTTAAATGATAACATAAAAGCAACGTTTTTTAATTGCTTTTAAGTTGAAACTATCTGAACTATACACCATGAAAAGGTTTTAACTTTGTTTATGGTGTATGTTGATTTTGTGATGTATATGATCAATTCTGAACAAAGTATGAACTGATAAAATTAGAGCACTGGGTTTGATTAAAATGTTTGCATACTTGTAGATGCTGATGACGAGATGCAACCATTTCTTGGGAGGAAAGTAGCAGAAGTGATTCTCGATGATGCTGGGATCCATATTGTAAGTTTATTTCCTTGACTTTACTTCCAAATATTGATCACCATGAAAACATTGAAAATTGTAATAAAAGAAACTACTGCTATGACACTAACACACTAGTATTCCTGTCTTAGAACTGTGATCTTTAGGGGAAGCATTTGGTTCAGCATTTGTTTTGCAAATTGCTGTATCCAATCCAGCACAGCTAAAGCCTTCTACCTCCCAAGCTGAGATCCAAACATTCTATATGCAATGCTGAAGGACAGTTCTGTCAGATAATCCTGAAGAAGAAGGCTAACACCTTCGAAACATGAAGCACACAATTTCAATATTTTTTGGATATCCCAATGTGTTGATGGCGGTTGTTCTTTGTGATTTGTGAATGCATGTTGAATGGTGTGAGTGATGTGTTTGTATATACCTTGTACTTATAACTTTAATTTATCTTTGCAATCTGTAACGCAAAACAAATTCCCTCCCTGGGCAATAAAGTATTATTATATTATATATTATATTATCCTCTTCGATATTATTTAAAATAATCTAGGAAACATTTGTATAGTGTCCGCTGTATATACTTCATACCTCAGTGCATGGTTAATTTAAGTTATGCATTTTATGAAGTAAACACTATCTTGCAGACATATAGGAATCAATTGTTGAGAGTGATTCAGTTTCTGTATCTATAGCATTTATTCCATTCTCTCCAACAACAGTCCTACCATCCTGTCTCACTCAGGGTACGAACGTTAAGCTAACTCCACTAATCTGTAACCTGGGCTCAGGAGCTAGATTCCCTTGTGCGGCTCAACTTGGGATATAGCCAATCAGATCATTTTCTTGCCACCTTCTCGATAAAATTTCAACGAGAAAATTATATATAGAATATGCTAATCCTAACATTATCTATCAACAGGAGCAGTCATACCTTCTACATCGAGAGTGTCTGTCTAGCGGGTGGGTTCAGTACCAGTGTGTCAACTGCAGCTGGCGGACCCATGCTGTGCGTTCCTCTCCTGACCGGAGCACGGTGCTGATTAATCTGCAGCTAGAGGCTGACCCGGCGGTGCATCTGAGACGGACGCACTCCTCTGACTTCTCTCCTGTCTTCAACATCGTCATGCAGAATCACGATCTTCGGGACGTCAAGATTCCAGGTTAATTCACTTGCAGTGTATTTCAAGCAATTTTTTTTTCTTTTTGTGATTCTACCAGATGGTCGTACGAACAAGACCCTGGAGAGCAGCGTTACATTCATCTCTTTCTAAAATAATTTGCTGAAAAAATAATTGAAAAGAGTGATCATCTCAATTGAGGCGGACATTTTAAAAATATCTTAATAATGATGATATTGCCATTATTATGTTTTCATTAATAAAAACTATGCATTAGAATTATACACATGCTCCTGATATTCATATGATATTTCAACCATAAAGCCAAATGAGCAGTCAAAAGTGAAAATACAGTAGAACACGGATATAGCGAACAATCGGATATAGTGAACAAATTTCCACGTCCCGTCCCTTTATGATATCATTAAAATTATATGCGTATAGCGAACACCGGATATAGCGAATTAAATTCTTTGGTTTCTTGGAGTTCGTTTTATCCATGTTCTACTGTAGTTCAACAAGATATTTTCTGAAAATTTTGTGAAATTTTAGGGTTGACTTAAGGAAGTTACGGTAATGATTATCTTTATGCCTAGCAGACGGTCCGGTGTACGAGTCCCTGGAGAGTGGAGTGAACCAGATCCAGGAGCAGCTTGAGACCTACCTGCAGCAGGAGCGGGCGGCCATGGAGGAACGTATCAGGTACCAGCAGACGTCTTCTTGTGCTTGACAAACACAGAGAGAAACCATCAGATACTACAATGCAATATTTATTAAGGAATATCAAACTGATCTAGTAGCAAGTAATAAACAGTACTTAACTTCCTTCCATTTGATGATACTTTTATTACTGCAGTGTTTACAATATTGCCAGTCCTTTAACTGGCTACCTTTTGGTCAGGACTTTTCAAGTTTTTACTTTATTTTCCCCCAAAAATTGACCAATTAATTTTCAGGACAGACTAGGTTTCCAATCTATTTTATACACTGTTATTAGACTCATGAATGATTTACTATTAACCATCCATGCTTTGACAAAGATAATGTGGGTAGGGAACTTCGTACGAAGGCAAGGGTTCACAAAATTTTAGAAGTTATTTTCCAACAATGGACTATAGAATGACGAGTGTTCTGTGTTGTGTTCAGAACGTTTGAACAAGAGCAGCGGGAGGTGTTCCAGCAGCTACAGTCCAAGTGTGAGAAGGAGAAGGCTCACATTATCAGGTAGGTGTCCAGCTTTATTGCTACAAGTTGATCTAGTCCTTTTGAGTCAAAATCTGACTGTCCAGTGTTGTTCCTAGATGGTCGGTCACTTAAGGGGAACATCTTGACCTTTTCTGAGCGGATGGGACCCCTTGCAATCGTTAAAGTATCCTACTTCTCCAAATTTGAAGGGACACTAAGCAAACAGGGTGGGCAAATTTCCCCAGGACCCCCTCAAGGAACAACACTGTGACTGATGAATTACACTCAAAACAAATGATCACATATGACCCAAACTAACACCAAAGCCATACCAAACGAAACAACCTTGGCTGGACTTCTTGGCATCACTATACCCTTATCACATTGTGTGAAATATCTAATCAAAACAATGATGGTATCCTAGACAACATGTTTATAATGTCGACATGAAATCTAACAACAATTTTCAGGATTGAAATGGCTTTTCTATTAACTGCTTCGGGTCATATGCAATCATTTGTTTTTTTGTTATTTCATCAAGGAGATTTTGAGTCTTAGTATTGTTTAATTTTTTGATTGTTTAAAGAATTTAGATTTTATGAGTAATCTTTTATTAGGGTTGGCTCCCAACTACTAATTTACTTTTATAAAAGACAATTTTTCGTTATTATCCGTTATTTTAAAGAATCTATTGGTTTCTCTTTCTATCTTTCATTTCAAGTTTTGTATTATATATGTTTCACAGCCTGGTTGTGAAGTCAGCTACACAAGAGCACCCCGGACAACACAAGGGAGGCAACTCTCTTCCACTAGGTATGGTCTCCATCAAAATAATCTTTGTTAGTATTATGAGAACTCCATGTCAATGTTTGAAATAATCTCCCGATCAGGTCATATACTAGGGAAAGGGTACTGATAAAATTCAAGTGATGCGTTACTGCTCTAAATGTCAAATTAAATCAATTTAGGGCTTAATGATATAAAATTGTTGTTCTGGTATTGCAAAGGACCTTGTAATGTCTGCAAGTGTTCATTATATTGATTGTTAGGTTTATTATTGGAAGGTTTAAGGTGATGTTGATTTTTGTCAACTATGACTGGCTGTCATTGCAATCCCTACAGTTTGGTTGAACGAGAGTCTCTAATTAACGTTTTTGATAAACTGAATGTTTGGGCAACTTGGCACACTAGTGTTTTTCCCCTTATCTTGGGGGCGGGATAGTCCCATGGTCAGCTCATTTAGCTTCGGATCAAGTGGTCCGGGGTTCAAATCCCAACTTTGTCTTCAGTAGAGAACTGTTCTACACGTAGAAAGGTTTGGGTGCAATGCTACACTGATGTCTAACGCACAACCACCCATGGTTTGATGGTTCCAGTCGATGCTTGCAGGTTTCACTGCAATTCATAACCACATTAGTGTTGCTGGCTTTCTCCCTGAAATAAAACTAGCAGCTGTGTTATAAGTGAAATACTCTTGAAAGTGGCTCTAAACCTACCTTTATCGTATCCACAATTTTTGTGTTAATTTGGATACTGTCTATGAGGTTTTTTGTGTTTATTCATGGCAATTGCAATAGTGATTGTGAGTTTTATTATAAATGTACAAAGAAGTGCATTACCAACCATGAAAAACAAGAGACAGTTTATTCTTAATATTTTAGGTATTTTGTTTTCCCATAATCATAAGAATAATTAATTATAAGTGCCAATTGTAAGAAGAAAACTCATTAAGAGGCGTCATGTGGGTTTTTATTGGCATTTTTGTTGAGAGAAAAATTTATCAGTGATTGTAAAGGTTCAAGGCAATATTCAAGGCAATTTTTCTTTTCCAGATCTCTCCTCCCCAAGTCATGTACCTAGCTCAAAACCAAAAGTGAGTACTTTTATGTGAACACAATTTCATTTGTCAAATGAAAGAAGCAAACGTTACATTCATTAGTTAAAAGAAAATCATTTTCCTAGCCTTCAACTGATAATTAACAAAGGGCTATTTAGCTTTCTCTTGTTTTTAATATTTGCAGTATATGTTAGTATATTTTAGTAAATTTTAAATCTACCACCCAAAATATTGAATCAATGTACCGGTAAGATAATGATATACTTTTTGTGCAGTGAAATGTCTGCTTTTATGATATAAGACAGTAGATAATGTTTTCAAAGAAGATTGGCCGGTTTTGCGCGCTCGGTCCGTGGTTCGAATCCCGCTAGTGGCTCTGTAACTTTGCAGTAGAGAACTGTTCTACACGCAGTCAGGTTTGGGTGCAATGCTACACTGAATTTCAGTGCAGTACCAACCATGGTTTGCTAGTTCCAGCAGCTGCTCGCAGGTTTCACTGCAATGCATAGCCACAATTGTGTTGCGGGCTTTCTCCCTGCAATACTACTAGCAGCCGTGATATAAGTGAAATACTCTTGAAAGTGGAGATAAACCCCAAATCACCTCACCTCACCTCAATAGAAGATTTCCTAACCTGCAATTAACTTTAAGCGTTAATCTTTCATGTTCAACTTTGCATTAAAGAGTTTTTTCATTCAGTCTATTGCAGGTAGAAATGACGCTCGACCAAAGACTCGAAGTTACAGCAGTTATGATCAGAATCCCGACTCAGAAGGTATAAACGTTTGTAATTGTGGTTTTGCTGCCAATGTTGAATTGCTTATGACCTTTGTCATTATGAGATTAAAACAGTAGATGAATTCATTAGTAGGGGTCTCATGGTACACCGATGCATTTTCGTGGTTCTGCTTATGATATGATACATGACATGGTTGACTTAATCATGATACAGATTTTGTTGAATATCGTTCCACATTTTTGCCAATATCAAATCTAGAATCAAAAGTTTGAGAAGATACCATTTCTGTTTATGTTAAAAAATGTAGAAAAAAATAAGACATAATAAGATATGCGATTTTCAGAAAGTCATTTGCTTGTTTTTGTGTTATACTGATTTTTAGTCAAATAACTCTCATTAGTGATCTTAAATTAAGATCAGAGAATGGCATCTCTCCACAATAATGTTATGTTTACTGTATTGTGATATGAATGATATCGTGTCTTAAGTATCACAATACGCATTGTGTTGTGAAGAACCTGTATGTTGAAATCACTATTCACTTCTTTTAATAGTATGCCTGGGATTCGTTGTGGGGGGATTTGAATGAAATGAGAAAGTTATTACAGGTTATAAATTTTTTACTGAGTTTGGACTCCTATTTGATTTAGAAAATGTAAATGATAAATTGCATTAGTAAGCCCAGTTTCAAAATATAATGCAAAATCAGAACTGTGGTTCCAAAGTAAATGTTAGAGCTTTGGTTTCTGATATATATTTTTTCCAAGTCGAGAATTGATTTATGAGATTTTCACTCAACTCAGACCCGGGAGTGAAGACATACACATCAATGCTATCTTGTATGTTTCACTCAACTCAGACCCGGGAGTGAAGACATACACATCAATGCTATCTTGTATGTTTCACTCAACTCAGACCCGGGAGTGAAGACATACACATCAATGCTATCTTGTATGTTTGATTTTCACTCAACTCAGACCCGGGAGTGAAGACATACACATCAATGCTATCTTGTATGTTTCACTCAACTCAGACCCGGGAGTGAAGACATACACATCAATGCTATCTTGTATGTTTGATTTTCACTCAACTCAGACCCGGGAGTGAAGACATACACATCAATGCTATCTTGTATGTTTCACTCAACTCAGACCCGGGAGTGAAGACATACACATCAATGCTATCTTGTATGTTTCACTCAACTCAGACCCGGGAGTGAAGACATACACATCAATGCTATCTTGTATGTTTCACTCAACTCAGACCCTGGAGTGAAGACATACACATCAATGCTATCTTGTATGTTTCACTCAACTCAGACCCGGGAGTGAAGACATACACATCAATGCTATCTTGTATGTTTCACTCAACTCAGACCCGGGAGTGAAGACATACACATCAATGCTATCTTGTATGTTTCACTCAACTCAGACCCGGGAGTGAAGACATACACATCAATGCTATCTTGTATGTTTCACTCAACTCAGACCCTGGAGTGAAGACATACACATCAATGCTATCTTGTATGTTTCACTCAACTCAGACCCGGGAGTGAAGACACACACATCAATGCTATCTTGTATGTTTCACTCAACTCAGACCCGGGAGTGAAGACATACATATCAATGCTATCTTGTATGTTTCACTCAACTCAGACCCGGGAGTGAAGACATACACATCAATGCTATCTTGTATGTTTCACTCAACTCAGACCCGGGAGTGAAGACATACACATCAATGCTATCTTGTATGTTTCACTCAACTCAGACCCTGGAGTGAAGACATACACATCAATGCTATCTTGTATGTTTCACTCAACTCAGACCCGGGAGTGAAGACACACACATCAATGCTATCTTGTATGTTTCACTCAACTCAGACCCGGGAGTGAAGACATACATATCAATGCTATCTTGTATGTTTCACTCAACTCAGACCCGGGAGTGAAGACATACACATCAATGCTATCTTGTATGTTTCACTTAACTCAGACCCGGGAGTGAAGACATACACATCAATGCTATCTTGTATGTTTCACTCAACTCAGACCCGGGAGTGAAGACATACACATCAATGCTATCTTGTATGTTTCACTCAACTCAGACCCGGGAGTGAAGACATACACATCAATGCTATCTTGTATGTTTCACTCAACTCAGACCCGGGAGTGAAGACATACACATCAATGCTATCTTGTATGTTTCACTCAACTCAGACCCTGGAGTGAAGACATACACATCAATGCTATCTTGTATGTTTCACTCAACTCAGACCCGGGAGTGAAGACATACATATCAATGCTATCTTGTATGTTTCACTCAACTCAGACCCTGGAGTGAAGACATACACATCAATGCTATCTTGTATGTTTCACTCAACTCAGACCCGGGAGTGAAGACATACACATCAATGCTATCTTGTATGTTTCACTCAACTCAGACCCTGGAGTGAAGACATACATATCAATGCTATCTTGTATGTTTCACTCAACTCAGACCCGGGAGTGAAGACATACACATCAATGCTATCTTGTATGTTTGATTTACCATTATTTTACCATTAACCATTTGTTACATTTACATGGATTAAAAGTTAAAAAAATTACTATACAGGGAATAGAACATGTTCTATCAGAGAGTTTCCCCTCCACTAGGTCTAAATGAAGCTCGCACACTGCTGTAACCAGTTAGTGCAAACAAAACCCAGTCATTATTGATTAAGTCACTTTGTCAATGTATATAGTATTTAAAGGCGATCATGAATAAAGAATCGTATACTGGAGTTACCAGCCCCTTGCTACTGATACCGAATTCTTTTGATTGAGTCCCTTCCAATATGCTAGATGAGCTTTCGTCAGAAACACGAAACAGAGCTGATTTTAGTTAGAACCTTGATAGTCAATATTTTTATATTCTATTCCCGGAGCAGGGAAAGGTAACATTTATAAAAGATTCTTAGATTCACAGGTTAAGGGTTAACTTCTTAATCTCTGTATTAAAATGTTGTCTTTAGAGTAGAAATTGAAATATCCATGAGTTATAGACTGATCAGTATTGTCCTTGACTTCAGCCCTGTTTTACCTGGATGAAGTCGAAGCAGAGATTGAAGAACCCTTTTATGATTCTGGGGATGATGAGTTCTCAGGTAAGACAAAAAGATCATCTATCATGATCCAATTGTCCCAGCACATAAGACAAAGACTTAGCTTAATTTGTGGATGAGGAGTTTAAATACTATAGTTAGAAATCTTCCCACCCAAATGCTTTGCATTTTCTGGCAAATACCATTGCTGTGACTATCACCATCAACTTGATTTATATGTATCTAGGGACACTCAAATTTCAATTACCTTATAATATTAACTTCTAAGGTAGCCAATAACATTAATACAGTAGAACTGTATATCGGCTACCAAAACACTGCCATATTAGCCAATACTGAAGACCCTTCACCGATAGAAGCTAGAATCGAGCACATACATACATAGGGCTTTTGAGGGCTTTAAATTTGTTCACTATATCCGATTGTTCGCTATATCCGAGTTCGCTATATCAATGTTCTACTTTATTCATAATTTTGAATTATCATATGTCTCCCAAAATCTCTTTCACCGCTAAGAAATATGATAACAAAACCTGTTTTCTGTTTTGTAGAGGTGAAAGAGTTAAGTCGAGTTTATAAACTCTTAGTAACATAATTCTCAAGGATTGATCCATGTTGGAAGATTTAAATATTTCAAACATGTATTCCAGGAAAGTCGGGCAACATATCCAACAACCGGTTGATGATGGACTCCAACAGACAGGACGGCTCCAACCTCTTCTCTACATCGGTACCCATCTCGGTGCCGAGCTGGCGCGGACGTCACTCCTCAAGCACAGAGGAGGAAGAGGAGGATTTTGTAAGTTTTTGATTTTTAAATTTGAGATCTTTGCCTTGAGATTAGTCATTTTGTGTAAGAAATAAAGTAGCTCTAACCATCATTTGTTTTGCAATAAAGTATAGTTTTGCTCTGAACTATTATAGTTAAAGCATGAGGCTGAATGGTTTGACGTTATAGTTCAGGGCAAAACTATACTTTATTGCAAAACACATGATGGTTAGGGCTACTCTATTACTTTTCTAGTATGTCGACTTTTACTGGTTTAACTTATTTCTACTCTAAATATAAACATATTTTGTAAATCAATTCCGGCCGCAAATTGAAAAACATCGATCAGGGCGATACCTAGTGACGTCATAGCCACTTGTTATTGACGTCACTCAAAAACTATACTTTATTGCGGAATAAAGGGTGGATCTTTAAGGGAACAATACTAGAATTTGAATTAATGAAGTGTTAAGGAACTATCAAATCCTCAATTGTCAAAGATAAGCGTTCGGATGATTTTACTCATACCCTAAAAACCCACCTCAGTCTTTTGATCCAGCAAAACATATTAATGTCTTCAGAATTAAACAGTTGTTTGCAAATCTGAGTGAAAGTTTTTGTCTAGCTTAAAAGAGAAGTTAATCTTCAACTGTTAACCTGTTGCAGCCGACACCAGCTGACCCAGACCAGATGGCTGCCAACATGCAGGCTCTAGCTGAGAGCATCACAGACACTGGACGCTACATCTTCGGGGAGCGGCCCCGACCTAGACTCAATACGGGGGACGGGCTGACACGCTACAGCGAGCGGCCGCGACGTCGACTTAACACCGCTGATTCAATCAACAGAAGGAAGTGAATCTAGCTATGCTTTTCATGTGATCAGTGCTATTGTTTTGAAATTTTAAAGATTACTGCTTGGTGGATAATACGTGACTTTTCTACAGCTTTGATAATGATGTTGACATGATTGATGAGAAATAATGACTGGTTTTTTTATTGTCATATGGAGATTCAAATTTTAGTCACTTTAAAACTATTAACAGCTGGAAAGGGTGTTTTCTGTTTCAAGTTGAGTTGTGAATTTTCTTTAGTGAGGATTAGTTCCAGAATCAGCTGGTTTAGTCTGACAAGATTCAGGATTCTGAAATCTACCTGCTAAAAGGACTTGGAAAAGTTGGCTTTGTTCCATAAACATGTCCTCCATTGAAACTTCCACATCAGAGGGGAAGAGGACTTCCTTAAAGGATAATTCAGGACATGAAACCATGGCAATAATTTCAACCGAGATGCCAATTTTACTGTGTTTCTTAGGCCTTTACCTGCTGATGGTATCCCAAGGTATCCCTCAGTGCTTTTGGTATCCTTGGTACCTGAAATAATTATCCTGGTTAAAAAGCTGATAACTTTTTGCTGTGTTGATAATTGGCACTTTGGAGAGTTTTGCGCCAAGTCATTCTGCAGGTGAAGAATCAACTCTAAATGACCTGCTGCTACAGAGCAATATCATTTTGGAGATGACATTATTCATCTTTTTTTTCATGGACAAGGATTCATATTGTGATGGTATCGTGTGACTTAACGTACATATTGGTTGTGGAAAGACATTATGATTATCCAGTCACTTCATTCAATACTATATTTCATATAAGTAAAAGGTTACATTTTGCTTTTCAAGTTTATAAACTTAAGAATAACCATGTGCAAATATGGCAGTAGGTTGTGTGCTTATATGAGACATTTTACACAGGTTATGGAAATTATTACCCAAATTTAGTCACTTCTCTGGCAAGAATTCTGTTTTGTTAAAGCAAATTTTATGAAAGGATGAAGGAAACTATCGTAGGTTACCTGAAGGTTAATCACTTTAACATCAGGAGTCATGATAAATAGATTGATTTTTCAACACATTTTATGCCAAATTCTATTATACATCCACAGCAATAACAGACAATGGAAGATTTGATATACCTGAAATTACTTGGAGTGTCAATCTGAATGTTAATACATGAAAATATTCCTATGTGAATATCATAATAAAACTCCTAATCATTAAAACCATACAAAAAGTTGCGTTACTTTCAACAAAAGTGTTTCTGAGGAAAAAACCCACAACTTTCAAAACCGGAAGTATTTTCCTGATGGTTTTAAGTACCCAGTGAGAAAATCTGTTGTACCAGAGAAAAATACCTGAATGTTGAAGATTCAAATTCGTGAATCCATATGGTTTAAAAAATCAATTCTTCCAGAATAACTCAATATTGTTTTGTTGTTCTCATAGATGTTATATTACACCAATTTTCAAGTGCCATTTGAATACATGTGATGATACATGTAGCCACAGTGATTTCATGGACTTTGGAGCTGAAAGTTCATCCCACTGAGCCAGCTATGATTATGCCCCCGCTTCGACATAGTCAGGGGTATAAAGCTCTCCGCTGGTCCATGTGTCCGTGTGTCCGACATCATTTCTAGAGCATAACTTGAAAACTATGACACTCAGAAACCTAAGTTGGTATGGATGTTACCTATGTGGTGCAGATGTGCTTTTTGGGTGTTTCAATTCCAGGGTACCAAATTGTTTAGAAATTTTGGTCCTAAAACTGCAAAATTTATTTGACTTTATTCACCCTATGAAGCATAATTTGAAAATTGTATAACTTCATATACCTATGAGATTTCCATTTCCCTTTAAGGGATTAAAAATCTAAGTAGCCACAAAATTATTAAATTTTGACAAAAAATAATCAAATGTCCTGACGTCGTCAAAGTTTCAGTGCTATGACTTCTAGATTCAGAATGTTTGTTTAACATCACCCATAATCCATTGACATTATAATTCATTCACATGACTGATTGTATGTTTTTGATTTTAATTTTATCATTGTATGTAATACCGGTTAAATAACAGTGGGGGTATGTGAGCAATGCTCACTTTTGTCTTGTTTGATTTGCTTGAGATTTGCATGCCAAACATCAGCCCAGTAGGGGTTTGCACAGATAATATGTTAAGTCAACCATCTAATAAGTCAATCTCTGTTTGTTATGTGATGATTGAACTAGATTAATGAATGCATTTTGTAATAATTTTATTTAGTTTAATTTCTTGTAAGTCAAAAAACAAAAGATTATTATGACTTTGTATAATTACTTCTTAATAGGTAGCTAGTGTTTAATATTGATGAATGTTTTTTGAACTGATGTCAGATTTGATACTATCGTTGTCATAGGTTTTTTTATGTCAAAGATGTGTTTTCTAAAATAAATGTTTTGGGTTCATTTTCTGTGTCCATTAAAGGGGCAGTAGCATGTTTTGAGGGGGACTATAAGATGATGTCAGGAAAATGATAATTAATGGTTCCAATTGAAAGACAATGTATTTATACTAAATGGAGCAGTAGTAATTCAAAAATAAAACGTAAAGTTTAGCCATGCGATTCCTTTTTCGTACACCAAATGAATTGAAGGTGTTCACAGAAAATGGCCGCCAATGGATTTTATGTAAATTTTCATACTTTATCCTCCGATAATCATTAACTAACGATTATCAGTAAAAAAAATTAAAATATAAAATTATCAAAAAAAGTGCTACTGCCCCTTTAAAACTTTTGAAAGATAGTTTTTGACATGTTCAAATCAAAATATGGTAATGGTGCTAGAATCTACTTAGTATTTTTAATGATTTTGTGGTAAAATTTTGAATATGTATTTCAACTGCATCCATGTTTAAGTTCAAATTGATAATAGGAAATTTGAGTTCTGACAATCATCAAGGTCTTATATTATCAAAGTAATTTTGCAAAATTGTTCAGTTTCAAAAATTTAAGATTTCACCTGTAGCAATAGGTAATGGCTACTTGTATTTCTTTGGCCAGTTTTTATCATAGGTCTCAGCTGTTTTATCATACACATTACCTCAGTGTAATTATCTTGTTACTAGTTAACTAGAGTGAGCGATTTGAAAAATGATGTGTGTGATATCATGATGGAAGGAAAAAGTCTAAGTGAAATTGCAGTTGCATTGTTCTATATCGTGGAGGAAGACGGCATGGAAGTGTGAAAGAGAGAAGAAAGCATGCCTATGGAGGAAAAGATAAACAGTTAAAACATTTTATAATGATTATTACTTTTTTCTTTTTTTTTCCCCAGAAATATTTTTATTACATGTTATAATGATTATTACTGGGTGACTTGGTATCCATGATAATGTCAGTCCGTCAAGCATAATTTTTTTAACTTATCTGAAGCAGTCAGAATGACAGTTATGACTTTTTAGGGGGAATATAAGGTGATGTCAGGAAAATGAAAATAAATGGTTCCAATTGAAAAACAATGTATTCAAACTAAATGAAGCAGCAAGAAATCAAGTATATTATGTAAACTTCAGCCATGGGATTCCTTTTTCTTACACAAAATGAATTAAAGGTGTTTACAGAAAAATGTCTGCCAATGGACTTCTTCTCTCCGACTATGGATGATTGGTTTGTGTAATGAGATTTTTACACTATCAAAAAAATACAATTAGCATTAACGCACAATTATCAGGGAATATAAAAAAAAAAATTTACCTAAATTAATTGAGAAATTACGGTAAATGAAAGTATTTCAGAGATAGCTTTAAACATCAAATCACTTTGCCACAAAATGAGAATGAAAGACAAGTATTTGTGAGTTGTTAATGTCTGTGAACAAAAAGACAGAAGGAAAGAAGTAGTAAGGAAGAATGAAGAGATCAAGGAGACAATCCTTGGTACTGGTAGGTACTGTGACAGAAAAGGGCATTTTATGTATTATTGAGAATTCATTGTGTCAAAGAAGTTTTTGTTATTTTATGAACTTATGAATGTGGCATTTTGAGTGTTACAACACTCTGTTATGTTTATTTAGCTCATGTAAATATTGACATAGGATTTTAGTTTATGAGTACCTGTAATCATTATATCTGTATGATATACATGTCTTTATCAGCATCAAGGTAGAATATAATTTTTTGTTTTACATGTATGTACCAATGTATGTAATCTATATATTTCTTCAAAAGGCTATGTAATTTTTGTTAAAGCTGCTGTACATTTGATGTTTTGGTGTAAAATGACAAATCAGAACTTCTTTCCTTTCCAGCTTCATTAACTTAGTGTATTCACAAAGCTTGATATTGGCGTGATATCAAAGCTTTTGCCTTGAATGTGGACAATATCCTCAAAGCTCCACCAATAGCCAGTAATTCTGACAGCTGGTTAATCATTTCCCTCATTTTAAGCAGTCAGTGAAATGTCCTTATGCAATGAGACCAAAGCAAAATCCTTAACTCATAGGTCCTGTCATTCAGGTACTGCCACTTTTGTCTTTGTTGACTGATCATTTTTGGTGATACAAGGCATTTGCCTTGATGGATGGATATTGGGTTATTGTAGGAGCTTATGGATAAAAATATGCTGATCACTTCCTGTACTGAAAAAGTCACAAAGCTCCTATAATAGCCTGACATGAAAGCTTGCTTGTAATACCGATACATAAACATTTCACAAATTTAGTCAACATTTCTTTATGAAATGACACTTAAATATAATCATGACCTCAAACGTCCTGTCATTCAGGTACTGCCACTTTTGTCACAGCAGGTTCATTCCTTGACTGATTATTTATCGAGGTGTGAGGTATTTCCCTTGATAGATATCAGGGTATTGTTGGAGCTTTATGGATACATATACCGGCATGCTTACCATCCATGTGTAGCATGTTGCAGAAAGAGAATCTTGATATTATTGCTTTCTAATGGCAATAATTAGTCAATTCATGCATTTCACGTAAGCTTCACCCTTTGCCAAGTGTAATTTTGTTCTTCCAGATAGTCTGATTTCCTTATTCCTTTTCTCTTGAGTACCATTTCAATATTTGATAGTTTAATTCTTATATGAATAAATGTACAATACTGGGATTAAGAATGGACACTTAATCGATTTTGTACAACTAGGAAATAAAATTTGAAGATGTTATTAGTGAGCATCTGTACAATATATTCAGTTTGCATGGAAGTTTGGATTGACCATATCTTGGTTACAATACTTGATCTTGAATGTTATCTCTATTATTTCAACCATTCACATTTTAAGTTATTTTGTTTTAACAAAAACTCATCTTTGGCTGAGCTACCATTTTGTCAACAAGAACATATATTTCCCCACTTGCGAAAAGGGTCTTCCGCTACTAGGTTGGTTGTTTTTAATGTATATCTTTTGTTGTGCCACCGCATTCAAGTTACCACCTCAGCCTAATAAACTGACATATATTTTCTGCTTTTGTTATTCCTTATATCTTATCAGTTTAGCTAGTAAGGATACGCGGTATTATCGGTATATCGGTATAATGCAATAAAGGAACAACGTGATACGAATCAGTACACACTTCTGAAAATATCCAATATATCGAACATTTTAAAATGAGCTATTTCCATCTAAAATTGCAAAATAAACACAACCAAATAAACCATGATTGTCGGTTCTTTAAAAAGTTCTTTACAAAGTATGAAGTTGTGTTGTGAAAATAGCTCATTTAGTTATACAGATCATAAAAAGGTTTTTTTTAAATATCCCTTTTCAAAACGACTCATAGCTGAGCAATGATTATCGTTCTTAACATTCATATTCTAGACACGGCAGCATGCACATTCTTGAATTAAAGAAGTACCAGTATATTGCATTATGTATTGCAATACCCTTTTCTGTTACTGTTAATCGCAATATATTGCAATACAGAAATGAGGAACGATACCCATCAATAGCTAGAGAATCTTATCTATCAGCTTTGGATCAAGAGGTACTAGGTTTGATCCAGTTGAATTTGTTGTCTACTGTTACTGCATTTGAGAATTGCAAGTTTATTTGTCCTCTGCCGCAACGCTGAATGGTGGACATGGTCATCTACGACATTTATCCGTACATACGTCATCCCAATCCTTGTTAACACGATATCTCATGAACCTTGCCACTGAATATCTTCAAATTTGGTCACAGCATACATTAGCGGATTTCGCAGACACCAGCCATTTTTGGTGAGCGTAACCTTATTTTCAAGGTCACCACAGGCCGTTGACTACCTTTGAAGCTCTTTGTTAATATGAAATTTCATGAATGGTTGCAACCAATGTCTTCAAATTTGGTCACAGCATACATTAGGGGATTAAGCAGAAACCAGCCAGTTTTGGTGACCTTGATCGTATTTTCAAGGTCCCCATGACAATTTAGACACTTTTGAAACTCTTGTTTACAAACGTGATATCTTATGAACCATTGCACTCAATATTTTCAAACTTGGTCACAGTCTACATTGGGGGATGAAACCACAGGAAATTGAGAAGAATCAAATATAATGTTATAACAATCAATTATAAAGTCAAAATACGAAGCAGATAAAATATACTTCCCCCCCCCCCCCCCATATACAATAGGCTATTGTATATAAAGAGGTATATATTATATCTGCTTCGTATTTTGACTTTATAATTGATTGTTATAACATTATTAGCTCACCTTTACAAAGTAAATGTGAGCTTATGTCGTGGTGCGTCGTCCGTCTGTCTGTAAACTTTCATGAAAAAGACTACTCCTCTTAAACGAATCAAGATATCATTCTGAAATTGTAGTATGTTATACCCATGGTGATTCCTCACAGAAAGGTAAACGTTTCAGTTTTGAGAATCCAATATGGCCGCCATGGCAGCCATATTGAATTTTCAATTAGATTTCATGAAAAGGACTACCGCTTCTAAACCAATATAGATATCATTTTTAAATTGTAGTATGTTATACCTATAGCGATTCCGCACAGAAAGGTAGACGTTTCAGTTTTGAGAATCCAAGATGGCCGCGATAGCAGCCATATTGACTTTTCAGCTGCAGATGACACATCATTATTATTAAATTTTAAGCTTTCATCAAGTGATCACTCGTACCATATAAATTCTCTAATTTGAACTTACTAATCATAATATTATCTTGAATATGGAATATTTAAGATTGTCATGCAAGTTGTTCTATATTTTTAAGTGTTTCTAAAATAAACTAGAAATCTGTGCATGTGATGCACTGTGATGTCCCCGCTAACATTTAATCCGAAAGTGACCCTACCCCAATTATGTACAAATTTCATATTGTTTCCATGGAAACTAGAAAAATAACAATTGAGAATAACCAAAGTAGCAAAAGGCACCACTCCTCCAGTAGTTCTAACCACATATCAAGTCTAGTAAAAATATTTTGAATAGTTTTTAAGCTAAAATACGGAAACAGACCCTACCCCCCATATACACCTAGTTCAACTTGTTTCTTTAGAAACCAAAAATAAAAATTCAGAATAACTAAAATAGAAATAAGCACCACTCCACCACTAGGTCTAACCACATACCAAGTTTCGTAAAATCATATTGAATAGTTTTTGAGATATTGCCCGGAAATGGTCCTTTCAAACTGTTGCCATGGAAACCAGGAAAATTATATAATTCAGAATGACCAAAATAGCAAAAGGCACCACTCCACCTCTAGGTCTAACCACATCAAGTTTCGTTAAAAAATATTGAACAGTTTTGAAGATATGGTCCCGAAACAAAAGCATCCCCAATATGCACTAAGTTCAAAATGTTTCCATGGAAACCAGAAAAAATAAAAAATTCAAAAATATAGTCGCAAAGCGACAATGACAGGATTCAGCCCATAGTAATGAGTGCATTTTGCCCTTTGTATGAACTTTGGCCCCTGCTAACACTGGCACGAAAGCGCTCAAACTTACATATTATGTAGCTGAAGCCCCCTCCTTTGGTACGTTAGCCTCAGCAGTCGCGAATACTCAATACCTTTCCCAGTGTGCACTTTCAAAATAGCTCCACTTTTTCCATACCACCTTCTTCAAATGCAGATAACTCGAAAACTTGAATTGATATCTGCCTGAAATTCTCAGAACTGACAGACAAGTAGTCAGACTGCAGGAATAAAGGGAGAGAAGGAGACAGAGGGCAGAGGACGAAGAAATATATACTACTCAAAAGAAGTTAAGGAACACCCAAGTAGTAATTATCATTTACACCAACTTTAAATAGCAGCAGCTCAAAGAACATTTTTTCGTTTGAAGTTTCGTTTATACCCACATGCATAGCTGACATTGGGCTACTGTTTTTTAAACTTTAATTTTTTTTGGGAAAATTTGATTAATTTTGAAATTTTTGAATTTTTTATCACATTTCTTCAGAAAATTGCCTTCATCAAGCTTTTCACTACCGGGGATATCAATTTCAAAGCAATAAAGGCACCCAAGACAAGACTGCAATGTTTTGAACCTGAACCATCTGAAATCCTGTGACTTTCATTTTCGACCCCTACCTTGTTCCTGACATCAAAACTCCATGCAGAAACCGCGTCACTCCCAGTATTTGATTCCAACATGTCAGTAAGATAGAGTCTATTTCATACAAAACATAACTTTATCCATGCGCTGGGGTATAAAGTATATATGGGACACTATGCAAGTGTTCCTTAGATTCTTTTAGTAGTATACTTGAAAATCCATTTTTTTTTTTTTTTTTTTTTTTTTCATAAGTCCAGACTTCATTGGCCATTTGCCATGTTCCCCTGCCCTTGGGAAGGATTTTTATCCCAAAAAATCGGAAAAAGTGCTTTTTTTTTCAAGCCAAAATTTTTGAGAAAAAAAAAAGGGCGATTTTATTCTTTTATCTTAAAGACCTTACCAATGTCTAACTCTCATGCAAATATCATCAAATTCCCTGGCTAGGTTTTTGATTTATCTCCCCTTGAAGTTTGCAATTTTTAGTTTTTGGTCAATTTTGAAAGCCCACAGCAGAAAAAGTATTTACGTTAGGACTTTCTAGAAGTAAAATGAGCAACTACAATGCTTCAGCTACATTGAGTATAAATTTCAGCTCTCTGGCGCAAGTATCTTCAGTGGAGAAGATCTTCAAAGGTGCATGGGGTCCGGAAATTCTGAAAAGTTGAAAAATCCAATAAGGCGGTCAAACCACGTGACCTACGACTTCGTCATGATAGTTTTTTTTGCGAAGAAATTCCTTGCGCACCCTCTCATAGAAAAATCATGAAATTCTTTGCTCACGTTTTTGTTTTATCTGCATTTGAAAATATTGTTTTTCTACATCACATCCATCTTCCTTCGCAGAGCCTAAAAGGCCAGTTTCCAAACTGTCATTTTATGCCTTGCTGCAGAGACTTTACTTTTCTGTGCTGCTATAGTGCCCCTACAGAGTAGAGAGCAAGCACAGAAAACTCAAGGCTATGCAGCAAGGCATAAAATGACAGATTGAAAACTGGTCATAGGCTCTGCGTAGGAAGATGCAACACATCAAACTTTGAAGGTTTTGCTACACATAAATTATGCATTATGGCATAGATAAACATGTCAGGAGTCAGTCCTGAAAATTTCAACAAGTTCTGCTGACGCGTTAAGCTTCAGGAGCATTTTTAGCAATTTCCGACATTTTTTCTGTCGACTTTGAACAAACATTCTGAACGAAAATGATTACATCATTCTGAGTCCAACTTTTTGAGTTATCGCCCTTTGAAAGTTGCACATCACCCGACTTTGAACGACTTTTGAAACCAAACTATACAAGATACAGTCTTCGCCGTAACCAAACTTTAATCTCCAATGCCTCAGCTACAACATACCAAAGTTTCAGCTCTCATGTGCAAGTGTCTTCAGAGGAGAAGATTCTCAAAGGTGCATGGGGTCCGGAAATTCTGAAAAGTTGAAAAATCCAATATGGCGGCCAAACCACGTGACCCACGACTTCGTCCTGATTTCCTTTTTTGCTAAGAAAGTCATTGTCCATCTCTATGTAAATTTTCAAGTCTCTAGCTGCATTTTGAAAAAAAATCCCATGTTAATTTTTCGATTTTGGAATCGAACTGTACCTTTAATGCGACCTCCGATTTGAAAAAACGAAACGTTAGGATCTAAGTCTCAGTAAGGACTATCAGTGCAGCAAATTTTGCTTTGATAGCATTAGCCGTTTTTGCTAAACGCTGTCCACAAAATTCGCTGGAATAATAATAAAACACGCCAATAACAATAAGGATTCAGCCTGAAAGGCTGAATCCTTAATAACCAAAAGAGCAAAAGGCACCACTCCAGTACTAGATCTAACCACATACCAAGTTTCGTTAAAAAATATTGAACGGTTTTGGAGATATGGTCCGGAAACGAAAGCGTTACGGAATTACGGAATTTCTGACGGAACCGAAAACATTATGTCTCCCGCAAAGTTCAGATATTCCTGTTGAGTCTACTATGCTTTTCTAATACACATCCCAATACAATAACAGTGTCAGCTGCTAGTCTGTTGCATAATCAACCTGACCCAATTGATATGGTAGAGCATTATGCTAAATGGCCATGTGTATGCAATAAGAGTTATGGAAATTAGACTTGTTTCTCATGACGGTGATATGTTCTTTCTAAGAATAACAACTTACACAAAACTTACCAATAACAATAACCTTTGTGTTTAGCAATCTACATGATAAGTTGAATTGGAAAGAGTTATTTTGCATCAGGTTCCAGTTCCTGTGTTTTACTCATATGTGTACCATTTCTTTATCTAACAGAAGTTCTTCTTGACACAAAATCAAATTAGGACATAAGCTAACTATGGTTTGTGAAATTATATATATTTTTCACAACAATGCATGTTCTCTCCCGTCAAGTCTTTAAATACCACACATAAGGGCTTAGCCAGAGTTCAGGTTTACATGCTCAGCACACTATGCTTCTCCAAATACACAAAGCCAAATACACAAATTGCTACACTCTCCTAAAAACATGATGGCAGCCATAATCAATAATCATATAAAAGATGGTTACACAATTAAACCATATCACCACATCATTCATTTTAAGGTGAGCTTCTGTACCCTCGGTACTTTTATATTTGATTATTCTCAATTTCCTGTGGATGAAACAGACAGCAGATTGTTTTTGCACAAAGATTTTAATGTTGGAGAAGCAGGGACAAGTTATTTTGGATGGTCTTGAATGGAAATCTAGTAGCATGACATATCACAGTGGAGACAATAGACTTGTTCTATACTTTGGTCTTGCTCTTGTAACATCAATTTGTGGCGGGGGATCAGATTTGAATGGTGCGCCACTCGTGAAAATACTGGCTCTACCCCATCACTCGATGAGAGATAAGTGATATCACACTCAAAACAAAAGATATCCTCTTTGTAGTTAACATGTCAGGAAATTCCTGTAAGACCACCATATTACTGTAACATTACCACAGATCCACTTCATTATTGAAAATAAGGTGTTAGGAAACATTTTTAGAGGTGGATACATGTAATTATTACATACACAATTTTCCCAAGTAAGAAAAACAATTTTTTACCCATATCGTTGAAAATAAGAAGTGACATATTTTCAATATGATTACTAGTGCACATATCACTTTTGCCTAGCAAAGATTGTTGTAGCGCGAGTTCCCGTTCGCCTGTGACGACATGACACAGAAAGCCGTTGCAAGAGATGCAGCCTGTTTCTCGGATATTTCTAGACAGACAGATTATACAGACTCTAAGGAGTAAAATCGAATAGAATCGGTAATAAAGAAATCATTACCCTCGGAAGTGTGGTCCTATGACATTTACAAAACTCGTGCAAATTTGTGTATAACCCTCGCTCTCGCTCGGGAAATACAAAAGAATCACACTCGTTTCATCATATAATACATTTCCTCGGGTAATAATCTCTATATATTAATACAAATATATATACAGTCCAATACCTATTTTACACTGACAAGAATACAACCACAGTAGACAGATTCTTATATTCTCAGGGGTAACAGGAGTTCGTTAGTTCTCCTGTGGTGGGAGAGACAGGGGCGTCGTAACTACTAAGGCCCTTTTCTCATGCACACCTTTACATATGTTAGTAAATTTACGTATGTATGTAAATGTATTTGGGGTATGTAAAAGTGTCATGAGAACGCAATTACATACATGAGTATTATTGCACTAGGAGTAACTTTACACGACCTCAGGAGGTCATGTAAATGTAAATTTACATATACATATAGGGAAAATCTCTTCTTCTCTTGGAGCCAAGAAGTCTTAACATCATGAAAGCTGGCGCTAGACTGAATCTACTCATATATTTTCGTTTATTATAATACATGGCTGTATGTAATTGACAAATACAACATAATGCTTAACTACATGTGAACAGAAAGTATATTTACTATTACACATGTATGTATAATTACATAGTGTGTAAATTTACTCATGTATGTAAATTCGTGCATGAGAAAAGGGCCTAACTGTCATTTGATAGAAAAAAAACGTCCGCGACAACTATATCCCAACGTACGACCGTGACCTTGGTTTCAAATCTATGGTGTGATTTAACAGATAGCTGCATGGTTGATAAGGTGTAATAGATTGTATAAACAGGCCACACAGTTACAGTATCTGAGCCATGGAAGGAACCGCGCAGCTTTGGAGGAAGATGGTTAACGGAATAGCGCTTATGCTGCCTTTGGTTCTTTGGTCAATACTTGTGCCTGCTTCAGGTAAATTATTTCTGGTATTAATATAACTAACATAAATAATTTTTGAAAATTGAAGATCCGGTGAAAAGAATCGAAGACCTGTATATGAGTAAACCGGAAGTTTGCGATGCATCGATATTGGGGCTCGACAACTTTGTCTGCAGGAGAGAACCGTTCTATACGCAGTCAGGTTTGGGTGCAATGCTACACTGAATTTCAGGGCAGTATCAACCATGGTTTGCTAGACCAAGCCGATGCTCGTAGGTTTCACCGCAATGCATATAACCACATTAGTGTTACGGGCTTTCTCCCTGCAATAATACTAGCAGCCGTTATGTAAGTAGATACCGTGCCAGTTATATTCACAACAGTGACGTTGTCTCCATAGACTTAATTGCTGTAGCATTAAAATTCTGAAAGCGGTGTAAAACCCCAACTCACGTCACCTCACCCCTGGAACCGGCTGTCCTGCAGAGCTGAAGTGATCAGCCGACTGTCTATCTTAATGTGAAGTGATCGGTTACAATTGTCAATTGCTGTCATCTGGTCGAGAACTATAGACTGTTGCAAGAACGTATAATTTCAAAGCTAATCGACATGGTATAGTGACAAAAGGAAGGTTTGAGGTCGCGATTATGATAGAAAACCGGAAAATGACGCAAACGTGATTTTGGAAACTAAAGCAGTCAGATTGACAGCATCTTCCCACGGCAAGGCGAAACGTATCGAGCAACTCCTCGTTTAGAAGGGAGGAATGGGAAAGTTTAGAAACTTTTTCGTTTCGCCCGTGACGTTGTGAAGATGGATTGACAGTTACCAGTTGATAGCGTTTGATAGGTTATACAACTAGTTTTCCTTTGAAATGGGCGTATGAATTTGGCCTCCACAAATATATATGATTGTCTTAAAATTTTCATTGAAAAGGAGTAGTAATCATATAATTGCATTTTGGGAATGACAGACCTTTTTAATTCATATCATGTCTTAAAGCATCAACGGTCGTATCAAAGCAAAAGGATATGTGTTGAAAATCACTTTAAGCAGTTAACATTTATTAGTCAACTAAATAACGCTGCCGAAGGTATCATTTCAAAGCTAATCAACCTTGTATAATGACAAAAAGAAGCTTTTTAAATTTATATAGTATCAAAGCATTAAGCGAACAGTCAACCGGCTAGTTCATACACCTCTGCAAATCAGCCGATTCCAGGGAGTGGCCATATGTCTCAAGATCGATCAGCATGGTTTACACCCCGTCCGTCTGATTCTATGTGTAGTGCACTATTTGCACTTGGTGCTGGGTTTTATAGAGCGATACAAAGGTCTTCTAGAGATAGCCTTTGGCCGATTTATGAATGTATTAACCTGGATAGAGGCAAGATTACGTAACACGTCAACTTCGCAAAAGTAATTTTCTGACACAGTTTGGAAACAGTCAACTTAAGCCTCTTTTGGCCGATTATAAGGTGTAGTCATAGAAAAAACCAATAGGTCTATATATCATATCTATACTACTTAAAAAGAGTTGATAGCCAAACATATGTTTCTGACTGACAAGCAAAATTATATTCACGTTTTTCCCTCTACAAGCAAGCAGGGCTTTTGGTTTGAAGAATTTACCAACCCTCCTAAACGTTTTAAAAGGCCTGCAATTTAAGGATAAGTAAGGATTAATTATCACAAAAATCACACAAGTACTGCGGGCTTGCGACCTCTTTTCCAACATGGCCCATCTGAAAGCATTCTCTCCCCACAGAGGCAACTCAGTCATACCTGAATTAGCTAACTGGGGTATGACTGAGTTGCCTCTGTGGGGAGAGAATGATCTGAAGGTAGACAGCAGGCGAGCTGGCACTTTTCGATCACATTCTATCACAGTATCCAGGCAACAAAACTATGTAAAAAGCATATGCTGTTTACAAACAAAACGAGTAGGACAGTCTGTTTCTTGAATCTTTAATTTGTATCATTTATTAACATCATTATTATTGTTAGCATAAAATTAAGTAATAGAATAACTCTAAAATACATACTTCCCCTTTCAGATGTGTGCACGTTTGCCACAACAAACCCTACTTTTTAGCTCATCTGGCCCGTAAGGCCCGATGGGCTTATGGCATGGCATGGTGTCCGGCGTCCGTCCGTCCGTCCGTAAACTTTTTGGAATTTCGACTTCTTCTCCAGAACCATAAGGCCTAGAAAGCTGAAACTTTGTGTACAGACTCCTTGACTAGTGAATATTATGAATTGTAGCTTTTGTGACCCTGTTGCCCCTAATAAAGGCAACAGGAACGTCCTTCAAATCTATTTTCATCTTCTTCTCCTGAAGTATAAAGCCTAGAAAACTTAAACTTGTCGCCTATATACTTAATTTTAATGATTGGTGACCCTGTGGCCTCTACAAAGGGGGAATCACATTGCCACACTCAACAGCAGAATTGATGATGAAGCCTGATGAGCTACAGAGCCAATGGCTTCATTTTTCGATCACTGTATCAGAGACAACAAAAACTATATGTGCAAAGCATATCCTGTATATGAACACAACGATTGACTCTTTTGGCTCTTAACTTCTTTTGGCTAATGCCATTCAATAAAACTCTCTTATTATCTTAAATATTTGTATTGCATAAATCAAAATCCTAAATTCCCCTTTAGCAGATGTGCACGTGCGTAACCCCTACCTTTTTGGATAACGGTCGATCACTGACTGGCGACAACAAAACCTATGTGCAAAGCATATCCTGTATATAAACAAACTGATTGACTCTTCTGGCTCTTAACAATCTAAATAAATTTAGATCAACAGGTTTATATTTGGTCATAGTATGACAAAATAAAAAATCTGTTGATCTAAATTTATTTAGATTGGTATATAAACAAACTGATTGACTCTTCTGGCTCTTAACTTCTTTTGAGTAAACAATAAGGACAATTCTTATGGATGAACAACTTCTTTATTCTGTGTAAGCGACGTTTCGACATAGATTCTAATGTCGTTGTCAAGCTACGACATTAGAATCTATGTCGAAACGTCGCTTTATACACAGAATAAAGACAAGCAACGACATTAGAATCTATGTCGAGACGTCGCTCACACAGAATAAAGAAGTTCAAGCAACGACATTAGAATCTATGTCGAAACGTCGCTTACACAGAATAAAGAAGTTGTTCATCCATAATGATTGTCCTTAATGTTCATCACACCAACTTCTAGAATGCCAATCAAAGAAGTTATTTTGAGTAGTTTCATACTTAATGTCAGTAATATTATCATACTTAAAAACAATAATTTAAATATATCTACCTGGACAGGTGTGTACGTAGATCACAGCAACCCCTACCAGTCCGGCCCCCTGCCGACAACCCGCTTCACCCTCACCAAGACTGATGACCACTCCCCCATGCACACCAACGTGGCTGCTCCCACCACCCCCGGGGACTATGCCCTAGCCTTCTTCGTTCCCGGCTTCGACGGTGTTCTTCCCTCCATAATGTACCAGCGCTACCTCAACGACGTCGCAAAACATGGGTAAGTGAATTTACTCTTATTGCTTATTACGTTTTACAAGTTAGAAATATCAAAAACATAAGGAGTTTTATGGCTGGTCAATTTTGTAATTGTAGATTGCAGTTTGATTAAAGTCGGCTCAATTCCGAGGATTACAAGTTTTAAAATATTAACACCAACGAGAATCGAACTTATTATTTCGATCTCCACTGAGGATATATTAACTCGAGTTAAAGTTTGAATATTGTATTCCTTCGAACTAGGCTGATTTTAATTAAACTGTGGTAGCGACGTTTCAGTATAGTATATAAGTAACGCTACTATCTACAATAAAGAAGTTGCTTCAGTTGCCAAAAATGGGTAAGAAATCTGTGATTTTATATTTCACGATCCGAGGACTGTGTTTAAAAATCACTATATGGTTAATAGTAACTAAATTTGCACATCCGCTCTTTCTCTACTAGTTTTAAAGATACCAGGTTTTCGACTCTCTTGTTTGGTCGCCATGTTTTAAACTTTTATAACAGGGTATGGCGAGGCTCCGGTCGAGTCAAAAGCCTCTTACGTCGAAATGTGTGCCACAAACCTACGTGAAACATGTGCTTTCGACATTATGAAACTTATATCAATAAATGCTTATTTTAAATGTTATATTTACAACAAGTTTATTGTCCAGATGAAACTATCCTGTATATCTATCAAAAGCATTATATGATAATCTTTTCCAGGTTCATCGTGAGCTCAAGCGATTACATATGGCCGGCGTTAAGCAACAGACGAGGGGGCAGAAACAAAAACCTGGACTTTATATCCAAAACCTACGAGGAACAATTTGCCTGGGTTCGTTTGTATACTTCTTCGTTGAACAGAACAAAACCATCTTGCCCCAACATCTAAAGCGTTCCTACGCCTATGCTCCGTAGCGACAGGGATTTAGGTGAAGGAGAAAACATGGCTCTGAGGTTTTCTGCTCTCAGAAAAACCTAAAGGTTTTTTCCGAGGGCAGAAAACCGAAGACTATTGCTCCCTCAATTTTTTGAACCATCAAATGTTCAAAATTATATTTTATAGTTGATTCCCTCAATCCCTTATTCATACTTTATCTTATCAAATAAATCGTATAGCAAATAAGTAAAATTCAGTTAATATTGACACATTTTTCCAAAGTTATAAGCCTATATGAAATAGTAATAATTGTGACACACCAATAAAAATGCACCCCACCCAAACGAAAATTGTGTATCCGCCCGTTACAGCATTGTTGCTGGCAAAGGTTGGAAGGTGAATCATTTGAAAATATAAAAGTATATCTGAAAGCTACTGTTATCTTTTCAGCTTAAGAATAATCTTCAACGTTACTTGTCGACTTACGCTCCAAATGTCACGTGCAACTTTGATCACGTGGGTCTATTCAGCCACTCTGCTGGCGGTGACACGGTGTTCAAGATGGCGGAAAGAAACCACACCTCTTTCAAGGTTTCATTATTTAAATCACTCTCTTTATATAACACAATAATTTAATGAGTTTCATCTTTTTGTATGAGAAGCTAATTAACATTACTGATGTATGATTATCATCAACTACAGATTGCAAAGTTTTAATTTTTAAGATTGGTATGATATTCATTTATTACAGATTGCACTTAACGCATTGTTTTTTGGTGAAATAAAATTGATTATACATAATGACTGTGCCTTACAAAAATTACATTCAAGATATTATGGTAGTGATTCACCCTATTGTGTTTATTTGGTGATTATTTCTATCTAAAATGATCACATGATTCCGTTTAACCGTTTATTGACGACACAGATCATCTCCATCCATTAGATTGACAGAAGGTCACACAAAATTGTTGAAAAGAAAACTCTACCTATATCTCATTTCTTTAATGTTATAAGTCATATTCCCATCTGCCAAAAAAATGCGGCTTTAATTTTATTAAGCGTGTCCAATTTACAAAAATGTTACCGGAGAATGTTCAGCAAATACATCGCACCGCTAAACAGCATTTAGTGTGAACACATTTCAAAAATTCTGATTAAGGGCAGTTTAACCATTTCATATGATTACCCCATGTGTTGATTACAAATGGTGTATTGAATTGGTATCACTAACTTTCCTTTTCGTGATGAATTCATTTTTCTTTAAACCGTGCTTCAGTTCCTTTACAAAAAACTTTAAATACGCATGCTATACATGTTACAGGGCATCGTGTTTTACGAGCCGATGAGCTTCGAATTCAAGGAAGCGACTAACTTCTCGCTCCCGGCCCTGATCGTGGGTACTCAACTCTCAACCATCAAGAAGCGAGAATGTATTATTCCTGGATATGGCTACAACCACTTCTACGATATGTGGAGCGCACCGCCGAAAATTCTTATGGATGTAGAGGTAAGAACATTTGTTTTAAGGATAACCCCTTCCCTATTATTGTGAGTCCACAAAACGTTTTGAGAATATGCTCTCTCAAATCCCAAAGACCGTTCCCAAGGGCTTTCCGTCCAAACAATGCCCGCTGTCCGAGGATTAAGTCAAGGGTCGTTGCTTTTTACATACCGAAAAACATTACAGGTTTTCATTTTAAGATAGCTTGCCTGGCCCTAATACAAACCGAAAGGAGTCGCACATAAAATCTTTTCATTAATCATTCAAGTTGTAGATTCTCATTTCGTCTAAACAATTGTGCATCAGTGGTATAACGGATGGGTTTAGCTTGCAGTAGTACGTAGGTTCCTGGTTTTAGACGGTCCATTGCCATTAACATTTGCATATTGGTATTTAAAGTAATTTTTCGATATAGATCTTTCATCTTAAAATTAACAAATCAGCATAAAAACAATGGACGTCATGGTATAAGAGAACTATGTAAGCCATGATAATAACCGTCTTGGAGGGCTAAATACGTAATAGATATAACCACACTTTCCAAGGTGTATCGCTCAATACACGTCCTGTTTGAATCGTGGCTCTCCGAGGCGTAGCGTAGCCGAGGATCCACGATTCAAATAGGAGGTTCATTAATTGATGCACCGAGGGAACTGTTGGTGTATAAGTAGGATATATACCCACACTTCCCTTGGTACATCACTCGATACACCACCTATTTGATGTGGGTATATCTATTACTAAGACCTCCAAAGCAGGACATCATTTGGCCATACAAAGCCCTCTCATTTAAAACCGGATATTCCAAGGTGACAAAGACTGACTTGAAAGGTTGTTAACAGATCTGTGAGGTATATTAACAAGTCTCAGACACCTGCCATTTATCCCAAAATCTAATTTACTTTTCCCCATTCGTTCCAGCATTATGGACACTGTGATATTCTTGATAACCCGGAAAGAGAATGTAAGTGTTAACCGTGCAATTCTAATCTATTCGGAACCAAATTGTTCATATTTATCATCACATTGATTAACAATTAATTACAATAAGTAGGCCTCGATATTGGAAAATGAAGTCTTATCCCAAAAAGACTGAAGAATTCTGATTAAACGAGCTATAGTAACTTCAGGACTTATCAAATAAAACCTTTCTAAAAGTCACATAAAAAACGGGTTGCATATTTTTTTTCTTAAAAACCCTTTCAGCCTTTATTTACAATTCAAATTTGTTTCCTGAACAGAATTGAACTTTATTTACACTCAGGCCGCAGACAGTGGCATATGGGGATACATAAGATACATAATATACAATAACAATAACTAGTTTATATAATAATGTAAAATCATGAAAATTTGGACTTAAAAGTAAGGATTAAGATATTATACGCAGGCATTTATAAAATGATAAACTTATTAGATAAGGAAATTCACCACCAATGTCATTTACTGAAAAAAGTTTACAACTTCTGTTATGTCTTTGAATTTGTTTCCAGTGTGTACGAATACGATGTTCTGTTTTGGGGGGAATAGTACCTCAATACCAGCCTATCACAGCTTCGCCCAAGGTGTGACGTCATCATTCCTGATAGCTTCCGTTCAAGGATTATCAACCGATTTCCGTTTTGTGTCAGAAAGGAGTAACGTTCCCCTACCGCTTGATGTATTCAAAACAGATATGAACTACAGACAACACTGATCACACAATCATTGATAACTCGGGGCGTTTCGAAAAGTCCCTACTTATTCCCCGGAATCAATGTCGGATTTTGCTGCTTACTTTTCAGACAGTCGAAGTAAATCTAGCCTAAATACAACTCGCTACACTCCCGATATTAAGTCTAGCTAGATTCAGTAAGTGTTCGGGCCAGTCAACCTTTCGACGATCTAATATTACGCCACATTCAAACGTAAAATGACCGAATGGGTTTATCCAATCATAAAGCGGCTACTATTAGTATTATTTGAAATTTGAACGTTGCGTGCGAATGCAGCTTGCTAAGGTGTGTCCTAATTGGTCAATTCGATTGATCGGCTGGCGCGACTAGTTGCTGAATATAGCTAGACTCAATATCGGCAGTGTAGCGAGTTTTATTGAGGCTAGGTTTACTTAGACTAACTTTTAAGAAATACTTTCAATCATGTATAACCAAGACAATGTTGACAGTAGCAATCCTAATGCTTATATATGAATGTGTGACAGCAATGTAACATTTTCAAGAGAGTGACCATAGCAGGCAATGTAGTTCATTAGGTACAAAACACAATCCGACTTTGAATATATAGAGGGTATAATTGGACCTCTATAGGAACGTTTACCAAATGTCATTGAGGTTATGATCATAATGGACTCTTCCTCTGGACTTTGAAATGTTGGGTCAAGGTTAAATGTGACAAGCCAGTCCCGGACATCATGTTGTTTTGGTCATCAAGCTTCCGTCTTGACCGACATTTGGATCTGTATCATTTTATTTTAATGTTTAAAGATTTTTGACTTTGTGAATATTCATCATTGTTATTTTGCTTCACGTCGTTTTTGATATTTGCTTGATCTGAGTTTATTCAATGTTTAAACAATAATGCTCAACAAGTAAGAGCGTTTTGGTTTACGCCCATGGGTGATACTGAAGTGAAGTTGAAATGAATAAAATTATTTTAGGCTTGCCTTCTTGTTGTTTTTGTAATTGTAATTGGTTCGATCATTTTAGCCTATCAATCCTAATGACGACTTTATCATTTCATTTTGAATGACGGGACCATAGACTGTCGCCTTTCAATTTTAGTCTAACGAGGGTATCAGGGTATGTGTTGGAGCTCAAGACGGAGACATACAAGCTAATTTAGCTGGATGAGTAACATTTTAAAGTAAATACCTGAAAATAAGTGTTGCCGCTCTCCTTATTCAGACAAATTACAAAACACTATGTATGAATAACCAGGCATCATCAATTTAATTACCGACCACTTCAATGATTCAATCAATGTTGTCTATTTCAATGAAATAAGTTCGTGACCATGTCAAACTACGGTGACACGAATTCCTTTAAGGGGTAATTCACGAGCAAGAGCAATGTATATGCTGAAAATTGGCACGAAAGTCATCTATTCACTTATCAATAGGTCGTGATTTCGAGGACTCTTCCTTAAAACCTATCGCATCGACATCGCCGAAATTAGATGACATCACAGTGACGTCATTTAACTGGGTAAAGTACCCCGTCACCATGACGAGCTATTTCTGTTCTGGCATCATTTCAAAATTGAGAACCAGAAAAAGAAGGCAATACTGAACTTAACTGATGTGGACTGTATTTGGCTTGTCGCGATTGTCCAGCGTACAGGTTATCATACTGACTCAGTCGAAGTGACGATAAACACTGTAAAGCTCGGGTAAGGTCAACTAAAATCACATGGGATCTATTAATATACTCTACTACTATCATCCAATCAGAATGGGTGTTGAAAAGGACGCAGTTAGAGTTATCAGCTACACCTAGGATAACAGACAGAGATTGATAAAGGTCCGAAAGCCCTTTATTGGCGGTGTTATATTTGCGGAGATGTCACTTCTACTATACTTTACGCTGTGTGCTCTACTTGCAGCCTCAACAGGTAAGAATGACTGTCATGTTGTCTCTATTTCCAATTCGGGGAAGGGAGGGGGCGGGGAGAGAGATGTTATTGCTAGAGAGAGTTGGACAGTGAGACAGATAGTGAACGTCAGACGGCCAGACAGACAGATAGTGAACGTCAGACGGCCAGACAGACAGATAGTGAACGTCAGACGGTCTAGCAGACAGATGGTGAACGTCAGACAGACAGACAGTGAACGTCAGACGGTCAGACAGACAATTGGTGAACGTCAGACGGTCAAACAGACAGATAGTGAACGTCAGACGGTCATAGATAGAGAATGAATGACAAAGAGAGACAAGCAAAGAGCTATATTCGGAACAATGATCGACAGATAATGAGAGCCAAATTCACAGAGAAATATAGAAAGGCAGATAGGCAGAGGAAAAAAGAGACAGATAAGATACAGATAGGCAGAGGAAACGCGACTGACAGAGGGACCTGCAAAAAAAACGTTTGAATAGAGTAAGAGAACCGTACACAGAGAGAGGGGTACAGCAGCAGAGAGACGGACAGATAGATATGGTTGAATCGTCCATGCATTCTCTCCCCACAGAGGCAGATCAAGTCATGAAATGTTGATACAGCCTCTGTTCTATTTCGCCGAAATCCGTGAATTCCGGCAGTTTCCCCTGGCGGAAAAAAAATTAACCACAATCCATTTGAATTTCTTTATCTTATTACAACGCTTCTCCCATCGAAAGGGTGGTTCATATCACAATGCTTTTGCAATGGTTCAGTAGCCAAAATGATGATTTTAGAACAGCGTCGCTGATTGCACAACTAACTTTGATTGCCTCCAATCAGGCATCTCTCATTCTATCCCATACAGTCGGCGTAATAGAACAGAGGCTGCTGTATCAACACTTCATGACTTTATCGGCCTCTGTGGGAAGAGAATGTGAATCGTCATGCATTACACCTTCTCCATGACCATGACAGTGTATATAAAGTGTGTTTAAAACTCTGTAAGTCTAGATTTATAGCAACATATTTATTATTCCATTATTGGTGTTATCCTGTGGGTGTAGGCGTGTACGTGGACCAGGGGGACCCCTACCAGCCTGGTACTCTCCCCACCAGCCGGTTCTCCCTGTCCGAGGCTCTAGATCACTCCCCCCTACACACAACCGTCATCACCCCCACCATCCCCGGGGATTATGCCTTCCTCTTCTTCATCACTGGGCTCGACGGTATCCTCACTGCAAACACCTATCAGCGCTACCTCAACGATGTGGCTCAACATGGGTAGGTTGTTGGAGACATCATTGTGGATATTGTATGACGTAACTAGAAGGGTTAACACTTTGAACGACCTAGGACATCAGACTTTTATATGCATACGTCAATCACAGTACTATCTTATTGTGGTACCAAGCTGGATATTAATGCAAGAAGGCGTGACCAAGGTACAACACGGGTAGGTCGAAACAGACATGGATTGGTTCGCTTGAAATGTGTCTTTGACTTCTGCAAATAGTCCTTTGCTCTGCTTTAAGACCACATCATTCCAGAACCTTTTCTACCAGAAAGTATGAATAAGAATAACCGCAACTGTCATAATATGTCGTCTGCATTATCAGCAAGCAATCAGGGGATATCACCTTAACAGGCAAACAATACACACATATATAATTCTAAAGAAAAACCATCTATTTGAATTCCGTCATAGTTATCCTCATCACAACATAAGATAAGATAAAACTTTATTACCCAGAATAATGTGGACCACGGGGTAAATTAGTAGAGGCTTCATTCACAAGCAGGTTCAACCCTCAATAAATTGGGCATATGAAATCATCCTATTAGCAAATAACCATAATTTACAAATTTTACACTTGTAGCTAATATAAATTCAAGGTCAAATGTTGGATGTTTCAGCTTCAAATTTGTGCACTATCTTATTGAAAGACCTTCAATTGAACTGATATTTTTTTGGACCATATTATTTAGTTTGATCTGAAATGGTTATATTTTCTTCAAATCTTCTCGTCGATCGATATTTTAAACTGCTTTTGTCAGCAAGATAGCCCAGAAAGATTATATTCCACTAAGTAAAGAAAATTTCAAACATTTTGACTTTGACATCTTCATAAAAAAAAAAAACACCCTGAAAAAACATCGCTTGTGTTATTTACCTCGCCACATAAAATTGTGGGAATGTTTTGCGTGCTGAAGTTCATAGTTCCCTTCTTGCTTTTATCAACGTTCAGTTTCATTTAGATCTAATTACCTCCCTCACGCAGGTATATCGTCTCCGCGAGTGATCTCATCTACCCAGGAGATGGTCCCAAAAACCAATCTCGACAAAAACTCATTCATAACTGATGAATTCGTCAAACAGTTCTTCTGGGTACTGTATGCTTTCTTTAAATATTGGCACATTAATTTCATCAGTATTGGTAAAAGAAATAATTCCTGTTTTATACATCAATTGCTATGGATATATCCTGGTCTTGAATTTGACCTTTGACATCATATTAACTCGAAAATTACAAATATGGTTGCTTTGAACTTGAATTTTAATGTGTTTTTCTCGTATATTTTTAGTCTGAATATATTTAAATGCAACGGATTTTGGAAGTTTTTTTGTCAGGCTATTTTCAGGGTTTGTTTATCTTGAAACTATAACTACATGTAGTTTTAAAACAAAACCATAGCCGGCCATTCTTTGGCTGCCTTTTTGTCTTGAAATGGCCCCTTCTTAGAGTTAAAGTTTCCGAAATCTAGCTACATTGGATGAGTTGTTTGTTAAAAATTTGCATGTTTTGCTGGATAAAAGTTCATAATCTGTCCTTCCCGACGTTAATTGTCCAACAGCTCAAGTCCAACCTCCGAGGTTACCTGACAAAAACAGCACCGAATGTGACGTGCAACTTTGATCACGTGGGTCTATTCAGCCATTCAGCAGGTGCTGATGGAGTCTTCAAGATGGCGGAGAGAGACCACACCCTCTTTAAGGTTGACGAGTGTCTGTTTTCTGTAAACTTCTTAGCAAGATGTAACTCTCGCCAATCTTCATCACCTGCTTTTGCAAGCCTTGCTAAATGTCGTCAATTATTCTCGATCTTTAAAAACTACACCTTGACAGAAGTTTCCTATCAGAATTCGCAGGTAAGGTGAGATAATAAGCATCCTTCTGATCTTGGCCAGAGGGATATATCTTTAGCCGAATTGTTTATAACTTTATATCAGCTACCCCAAACAGTTTTATTTAATCAACGGCTGTGATAAAAAAAACTCCTGGGCTAGGAAACTAATTGATTCTGGTTATGACGTCACAAAAGGGGCGTGTCACCGCTCCCGCATTCGCTGGGAAAAGCGGCATTCTAAAACGGCGATAATTACCAAACTGAACATATTTGAGTAGTGACCTTTGGCGCAATACATAAGATCTTAATCAGAGATTCATATTATCTAAAATAAATTGTAAGATATTTTTGTGATTATTTAAACTTTAAAGTGCTGATTTTTTTTCAGAGCGTAGTATTCTTCGAGCCCTCGAGTTTTAACTTCAACAAGCCCACAACATTCTCTCTACCTGTCCTGATAATCGGGACAGAGCTGTCCACGGTCAAAGGTCACGAGTGTATCATACCCGGGTTCGGGTACAACCACTTCTACAAGATGTGGGCCCAACCACCTAAAGTGCTCATGGAAGTCAAGGTGTGATGAAATTTAGCCATGACAAGCGAATATAAGAATTTTTTCCATTTTGTGATTAGCGATACGGTTCTATTTTCACACATGAAAAACCTCAATTTGTTGACACGTTCAGTATGTAGAGTACCAAAAAAAGTGTTTTTGATATAAGTATCCTGCATAGAAATGTGTAATTGGAAATAATGATAGTGTTTTTGAGGAGTTGGTGGTGTCCATGTAACATGATGAAATGGAATCACATGATTATTTAAAGAATACTTGAAACTAAATTGTTTCATGAAAATATTGGAGATCGAACCTAACAAATAGCAAGAAGAGTGGAGATCGAACAACTTTGTGCTAATCGTACGAAGTTGCTACAGTAGAATACAGTTGTCTAACATAAAACTTAGTAATGCTATTTTGAATTTTCAGCAGTTTTTGGTGATGTCCATTCCATATCAAAGGCACAAAATCAAATAGATACATTGAATATAAGTAACCGATTAAGATTATCTCTCGATATAACTAACGATTCGCACGCAAGTAATATTTTACATAAGTTAGTTTGGAAATATGCACGTATTCAGTTTATGAAATTTGAAGGAGTTGGATAATGATTTAAGCAAATTTTGCAGCCGGAAAAGCAATTATTGACTGAAAATAGAGCTAAAGTGAGTTCATTTTTCTGCATACGCTTAGAAGAAATATTTTAACACGAAAATGAATGCTTAAGTGCTTTAAATTTTGTGTTGTTGAAATATTTGTAATGTTGTCATCTGTTATAAGTATGATTATAAGGGACAGTCCTTTTGGGTTATTTTTTGTGGAAACGCGAATCAAGAGGACGCAGTGATGCATTCTATTCTTTTTCGAATTGTTAAATCTAGAACAACTGAACTGACATGTTACCCTCACTTAAATATATGAAAATAAGTGTGAAATAATCATGTAATTACCATATATCAGTATAAACAGGGAAGTACTCTTGAATTGTTTCCATAAAAAATATCCCGATAGGACTTTAATGCAGTACGTTCGTTTCAGAATTACGGACATTGCGACATCATTGACGACATAAACAGAGATTGTAAGTAGCAAAGCAAAATATTATTGGTGAATCATATGCCTCATTAATCTAATATTATCCTCGTTTCATGTATTTAAAATGTCAATAAGTGTTTGAGCACAGCCTCTGTGTGTAAATGAATTTCGAAATCGATCGTAAAGGTAGTACTTGCAGATTGAGTTCGAATAATTGATAGTAATTTTGTCTAAGGTTGATGTTGATTGATTTTTTTCCTGTATCTCTTATAGGGGCAGTAACACGTTTTAGGGGGAATATAAGGCGATGTCAGGAAAATGAAAATTAATTTTTTTAATTTCTTTTTTTGTGTGGTACATATGGTTACATGCGATTTTCGTTAACATACAACATGATAGTAGTAACAGGATACAGTATACAGTTTGATATGGACAACTTGATAGTTTGATATGGACAACTTGATAGAATTGGTAACATAGGAAAAGGTATGAACTTCCAAACTTGTTTTTTTTTTCATAATTAAGTGAAAACAAAGGTATATGCGAAGAGAGTTTTGTTAGTCATTAAACAGCAAGTGGCACATTGAGGGTGATGGGAATATAGGGTGATGTCAGGAAAATGAAAATTAATGGTTCAAATTGAAAGACAATGCATTTAAACTAAATGAAGCAGTAATAATTTAAATATATAATGTGAAGTTTAGCCATGAGATTCCATTTTCTTACACAAAATGAATTAAAGGTGTTCACACAAAATGGCCGCCCATGGATTTTAGATGAATCTTCATAATTTGTCCTCTGACTATTGATAATTGGTTTGTGTTATGAGATTTTTGGCACTATCAAAATTATACATTTAGCATAAGCGTACAATTATCAGTGAAAAATTGAAAATATAAAATTATCAAAAAACATGCTACTGCCCCTTTGATATAAATATAACCAGGGTTTGTGGTGAAAGGAATTTACATCATGTTGTTTGTGACTTAGTGCCTCTTTGCACTGTATTATTATTATCTATATATATTGTTTTAAAAATGCGCTGTAGCACTTCAGAAAATATCATCAAAGTGTTAAAATCTTCCCCATTTCTATTTCATTTTATGCAAAATATTGATCTTTTTAAAGTAAAACATTCCATTAGTCAACGTGTATATCCGAAATCTACTTAGTTAAAGGTGTCCACATCAAGCTGAATCTTCAATTAGCCATTTTAGTGTGAACATTGGAGTTATTTAGAGGAAATTAAACAATCGTTTCTTAACTTTAATTTTCAAAAGTTATTGTTTTAACTATTTTTTGAGAGATTACTTCATCGCCCTTTAATTGTGCTTCAAATCTTTTCTTCCTTTTTTTCTTATTATGCGAAATCTCTCTCCTGATTCAGTTTGTGTATGGTCCAAAGTATGTCTTGGCGGGAACTCCACCTCTCTTCCTGCCTACCACAGATTTGCGCAGGGTGTGACGTCAGCATTCTTCACAGCCTCGCTTCAGGGTCGGACAGAGGCTTACAAATACGTGTTGGATGTTAAAAATATCCCTCTGCCACTCGCTGAGTTTAAATCAAATTTTACAATACCATGAAATAAACAAGATTTTTTGCCACCGATTGAGATCTTATTTTGTTTGTTGGTCAAGTCTCCCAGTCTGATTAAAAAGCCTAGTTTCGAGGAATACTATATTCTCAATAATTTGCATGTGACTGGTTAGCTGAGTTGACGTCAGAACCTGCGCAGGGTCAGACTCAGTGGAGAGGAAATCTATCGAAATAACAAATTCGAATCTCGATAATGTTAATATTTAAAACTGTTATTCCTCGGAACTAGGCCGCTTTTAATCTGACTGGCACGTTTCCTGTCCACAAGATATCCACTTTAGAATTGAACCCAATGTATTCTAATAGTCACAAAGACAGTGGCTCTTTAAAGGTTTCTTAAATGTACGAAAAACGAAGATTTTACTATGGTATATACCCAGGTCTTTCATCTGTTTGTTCTCTTGACATCTCACAATCTAAACCATGACCTTGAAAAAACCTTTATCAGTAAAACCAAAATTTAAGAGGTAGGCTTAACAAACTAAACAAGCAGCTGACATGGTAGAGCTATATCCCCCGCAAATTGCACAACATATATAGGTTTTCCTTATCATATTGCTGACTAAGTTTTAATCATGTTTATTGGGAATGTTGTGTAACAAAACAATTTTGGAATGATCTGGAGCTATGGTCAAATGATAATTTACATCATAAAATACCATTTTCAAAGTATTCAATCTGGTTTGTTACTTTTGATAATAATATTTTGATCAATCAAATTGTTTTAACGGCAAAGAAATATATAAATTTATGTAATATTAAAAATTTGCTATTAAATTTTAGCAACTATTTGAATATCTTAAGGGACATTTACCATGTTGAAAAATTTATTTTCAAAAGAAATGATGAAATGTAACAACAAATGGAAAACTGGTGAACAAATTTTATAAATAACATCCTCCATAGCTCCATGCTCGTGATTTTTATACTACAGTTATCCCTGTCGTGTACTCGGTATGGAGGGGACTTTTCAAAATGGTGGACGAGACAAGTCAACAGGGGTAGGTGTCTGCTTTCATTGCTCCCTTCTCCTAATCGTTGAGGTTTAGGTGGTCACCTTTAACTGTGGTAATCAGGAATAGAATTTTGAATACATTCCTTATGAGTTTTGGTTCACAAACTGCAAGAAATTTGTGTATTTTCGATGTCAAGTTGATGTTTATCTCACTTTCATTTTCGAAGCGGAGAGGAGACTTTTAAATGCCTTTTTTCATGCCCTTTACGACTTTGAATCTCATACATATTGTCGCGCATATCAGTGTTTGGTTATAATAAAGATTTCTGTACAACTTGACCTGATTTGGTTCAGAAACTACGAAGTTATTGACAAAATAACAAATCAACATGGCAGCAGAGTGGACTCGCCGAATAATCAGCGGAGCGGACCCAGAAGGTCGGGTAGGGAGAGGACATTTTTGGATATGGAGGGGACACATTTGGATACGGAGGGGACGTCACTTTCAAATTGTACTGTAGTTGAGACAATACCCATGGTAATACACAAACTCCTTTGTAAAGTTAGCCAAATGAAACCCACAGAAGACGTAATCTAGTTTCATAAGAATTGTCATCAACCTTTTCATTTACAAATGATTGAAACAGAGGTTTCTCTTTTCTTTTGCAGAACTTATCTTGAGAACGTTTCCGTTGCTGCCGTTGATAAATTTGCCATAGACTGTCATCTAATGGAGAAAAGGTTTTTTTTAAGGTTGTGATCGACCCCTGTGACCCTATTTGGAGTCATGGGGTCACGAAATCTACAATTTAGAATCCCAATTGGCCAAGGAGTCTGCACATATAATTTCAACTCTCTAGTCCTTTTAGAACTGGAGAAGAAGATGAAAATAGGTTTTTAAGGTTGTGACCCCTGTGACCCTATTTGGGGTCATGGGGTCACAAAATCTACAATTAAGAATCCCCATTGGCCAAGGAGTCTGCACATATCATTGTTAACTCTCTAGTCCTTTTAGAACTGGAGAAGAAGATGAAAATAGGTTTTTAAGGTTTTGACCCTATTTGGGGTCACAGGGTCACTAAAGTTACAAATTAGAATCCCCATTGTCCAAGGAGTCTGCACATATCATTTTTAACTATCTACTCCTTTTGGAACTGGAGAAGAAGATGAGAATTGATTTTAAAGGTTGTGACCCCTGTGACTCTATTTTGGGTCATGGGGTCACGAAATCTACAATTAAGAATCCCCATTGTCCAAGGAGTCTGCACATATCACTTTCAACTCTCTAGTCCTTTTAGAACTGGAGAAGAAGATGAAAATAGGTTTTTAAGGTTGTGACCCCTGTGACCCTATTTGGGGTCATGGGGTCACAAAATCTACAATTAAGAATCCCCATTGTCCAAGGAGTCTGCACATATCGTTTTTAACTCTCTAGTCCTTTTAGACCTGGAGAAGAAGATGAAAATAGGTTTTTAAGGTTGTGACCCCTGTGACCCTATTTGGGGTCACAGAGTCACCAAAGTTACAAATTAGAATCCCCATTGGCCAAGGATTCTACACATATCATTTTTAACTCTCTAGTCCTTCTAGAACTGGAGAAGAAGATGAAAATAGGTTTTTAAAGTTGTGACCCCTGTGACCCTATTTGGGGTCACAGGGTCACCAAAGTTACAAATTAGAATCTCCATATGCTAAGGTACCTGTACACAAAATTTCATCTCTAATGTGTATGGTTCATGAGGAGAAGCCGAAAGTGTCAAAAGTTTACGGACGGACGGACGCCGGACGACGGGCCATGCCATAAGCCCATCTGGACTTTCAGTCTTGATGAGCTAAAAATTCAAAGTTATGAAGGAAACTGTTCTAATCAAAAAAATTAATGATACCAACTTTATGTTCACTGTTCGGCATAATTTGAGTAACATGACAAAATTAAAATCAAACACCGAGGGTACAGAAGCTCACCTTAAAATGAATGATGTGGTAATATGGTTTAATTGTGTAACCATCTTTTATATGATAATTGATTATGGCTGCCATCATGATTTTTTTATCTTTTAAAATGCTATTCTTCTGTTGGAAACCACTAGAGCTTGAACAAACATTAATACACGAATGATATAATCATGAGTTGTTAACAAGCAGTAGGTTTTTGTATAACTTTTTTGTATATCTATGGCTGAATTGGTGACCATCTTGGACTTTTTAATCTGCAAAATGCTACTTTTATGTGGGCATCTGTATTAATTTCATTATGATATCTTGATTGGTTTAGGAGTATTCATTTAGTCACACTCTCAACTTCCAAAGAACTAAAAAGATGATGCACATAAACATTTGGAATATATCCCTCTGACACAAATCACAAATTCAGCTAGTGATAAGTCCAATTGCCAAAGTAAACTGTCCAGGTCAATGTCTCATGTAATTCTAACTGAAGATTTCTGAATATCTTAAATCTTGACATATGTTAGTGCAATCTGATTGGTCAGAATAGGCTAGCAACATGGGGGTTTATGCTAATTACTAGATATGATGACCTATGATGACCTCTTGCACCTGCATGTAGCTTATGTAACTTATCCTCTTATGTAAGTTAGGAGGAGAGGGGCTGGAAGGATAGGAGGGGAAAGGGGGTGGTTGGTGGTTTAGGTGGGGGGGGGGGGGGATAGAAGGGGTGGGGGTAAAAGAGAGGTTTGCAATGGAAATAATCTGGAGGTCAACTCTGTAATATGTTTATTGAAGTATCTTAACTAACAGAGAGAATTGGTGAGAAAGACTTTGTAAAAAAAGAATTGTTCAGACAGCTGTTCAATGAATGCTGTTTTGAAGATGAATATTATATCTTTTATTAGCATGACAAACAAAATAAAAGATAATTAGTTATTCATTAACCAAAATTTACAATTTGGAATAAATAAATTGCATGGGAACAAAGGAGTAAAAAAACCTTACAGTTAGTGTTGGGAGTGAACAAATTTAATCATTTTAAATGCTTTTGAAAAGGATTTGTTTGAATTGAATGATCATTATAATTATCTAGATAATCATTGTTCAGACCGTAATCAGATATAGATGATTAAATTTTTTTTATTTATCCCTCACTGGCTATGTTATTTGCCATATATGAAGTGTCAGGAATTATGTAACCCACTGATGGAGTGAACAACTTTTATCATTTTATGTTTTATTAAAAAGGATTTATTAAAACAGTCATGCTTCAGGCTGTTCGCAGAAAAAGATGATTCATACATCTTTTTGTAACTGTATTTATAGTGTTGATAAATATTACAATAAGCGTATCAATACAGATATAATTACATTGATTTGATTGATCAGGAAATGTATTCTTTTCAATGAATTTCATGAAATCTAATTGAAAATTCAATATATTTGACATATTGACCATCTTGGATTCTTGATAATAAAATAAATGCGTCTTTGTCAGGAATCACTATATAAAAAAATACTCACTTTTCAGAATGATATCTTAATTGATTTAGTAGGAGTAGTACTTGGCCTGAAATCTAATTGAAAAATAATGACTTCTATGATGACATGTTTTTCCCAGAACCCCTTCAGCATGATACAATTATCATTTAGTTTTACAGGTATTTATAAAACTCTTGGTATTGGAATTGGAACCTGATACAAAATACCTCTATTATTAACTTATCATGTAGATTACTGTACATAAAAGCAGATTCTTGACTTGTTAATATTAACTCATCGTGCAGATTGTTGTACACAAAAGCTGATTCTTGACTTGTTAAAATTGTTATTTGTAAAAAGAATTACTATTATTAGAATACAAGTATACTTTTCATAAAGACAATTTATATACTTTCCATAAAGTCCATTATGTTCTATTTATCAATTATGTCAGGATTACTATGCAATATACAAGCAGGCAGGGCTGCTAGCCCCAGATCCTTAAGGAGAGTGTAGCAATTTGTGTATTTGGCTTTGTGTACGTATATTTGGAGAAGCACCCTAGTGTGCTGAGCATGTAAACCTGAACTCTGGCTAAGCCCTTATGTGTGGTATTAAAAGACTTGAACATGAGAACATGAATTGTTGTGAAAAATATATATAATTTCACAAAATATAGTTAGCCTATATGTCCTAAATTGATTTTGTGTCAAGAAGAACTTATGTTAGATATAGAAATGGTACAAATATGAGTAAAACACAGGAAGTGGAACCTGATGCAAAATAACTCTTTCCACATCAACTTATCATGTAGATTGCTAAACACAAAGCTTACTGTTGACAAATTTTGTGTAAGTTGTTTTTCTTAGAAAGAACATATCACTGTCATGAGAATACAAGTCTAATTTCCATAACTCTTATTGCATACACATGGCCATATAGCATAATGCTCTACCATATCAATTGGGTCAGGTTGATTATGCAACAGACTAGCAGCTGAGACTGTGATGCTAGCAGCCTGTATTGGGATGTGTATTAGAAATGCATAGTGGACTCAACAGGAATATCTGAACTCTGGTTGACCCCTTTTGTGTGGTATTCAAAGGAATATAAGGGAGATACCATTGTTTAAAATTATGATGTTTAATGTCATTGGGTTTTTGCAGCTAGTTGCCATAAATATTTTAAACAAATTAATTAATTATGTTTGTCTTTCATCTTAATGTTTTAGAAACACTTAAAAATATAGAACAACTTGCATGACAATCTTAAATATTCCATATTCAAGATAATATTATGATTAGTAAGTTCAAATTAGAGAATTTATATGGTGCGAGTGATCACTTGATGAAAGCTTAAAATTTAGTAATAATGATGTGTCATCTGCAGCTGAAAAGTCAATATGGCTGCTATTGCGGCCATCTTGGATTCTCAGAACTGAAACGTCTACCTTTGTGGGAGGAATCACTATAGGTATAACATACTACAATATGAAAATGATATCTAGATTGGTTTAGGAGAAGGAGTCATTTTCATGAAATCTATTTGAAAATTCAATATGGCTGCCATGGCGTCCATATTGGATTCTCAAAACTGAAACGTCTACCTTTCTGTGAGGAATCACCATGGGTATAACATACTACAATTTCAAAATGATATCTGCATTCGTTTAGGAGGAGTAGTCTTTTTCCTGAAATCTAATTGAAAATTCAATATGGCTGCCATGGCGGCCATCTTGGATTCTCAAAACTGAAACGTCTACCTTTCTGTGAGGAATCACCATGGGTATAACATACTACAATTTCAGAATGATATCTGCATTCGTTTAGGAGGAGTAGTCTTTTTCCTGAAATCTAATTGAAAATTCAATATGGCTGTCATGGCGGCCATTTTGGATTCTCAAAACTGAAACGTCTACCTTTCTGTGAGGAATCACCATGGGTATAACATACTACAATTTCACAATGATATCTGCATTTGTTTAGGAGGAGTAGTCTTTTTCCTGAAATCTAATTGAAAATTCAATATGGCTGTCATGGCGGCCATTTTGGATTCTCAAAACTGAAACGTCTACCTTTCTGTGAGGAATCACCATGGGTATAACATACTACAATTTCACAATGATATCTGCATTTGTTTAGGAGGAGTAGTCTTTTTCCTGAAATCTAATTGAAAATTCAATATGGCTGTCATGGCGGCCATTTTGGATTCTCAAAACTGAAACGTCTACCTTTCTGTGAGGAATCACCATGGGTATAACATACTACAATTTCACAATGATATCTGCATTTGTTTAGGAGGAGTAGTCATTTTCATGAAATCTATTTGAAAATTCAATATGGCTGCCATGGCGTCCATATTGGATTCTCAAAACTGAAACGTCTACCTTTCTGTGCGGAATCACCATAGTTATAACATACTACAATTTCACAATGATATCTGCATTTGTTTAGGAGGAGTAGTCTTTTTCATGAAATCTAATTGAAAATTCAATATGGCTGCCATGGCGGCCATCTTGGATTCTCAAAACTAAAACGTCTACCTTTCTGTGAGGAATCACCATGGGTATAACATACTATAATTTCAGAATGATATCTGGATTCGTTTAGGAGGAGTAGTCTTTTTCCTGAAAGTTTACGGACGGACGGACAGACGGACGGACAGACAGACGGACGACGGACGAAGCGCCATGACATAAGCTCACATTTACTTTGTAAAGGTGAGCTAAAAATCTATGTATTTGGATCTCAAAGATCAATTCGATCATATGCAAACAAAATTTTAAAATTGTTCTTTATGACCCACCTTCAGATGAGTATGTATCTCAATATCAAATTTAATCAATATGTGATGATTAGTTTAGAAGTTGTGAGCCGGACAGGACTTGTAACAGTTTTCCAACAGAGTCCTCATTTTTGGTCAAAAGGCAAAATTTTATTCAAAATATTTTCCAAATTGTTCTTCATGACACACCTTCAATTGATTTTGTATCTCCATATAAAATTTGATCCAAATGTGATGATTAGTTTAGAAGTAGTGAGCAGGACAGGACTTGTAACAGTTTTCCAACAGAGTCCTCATTTTTAGTCAAAAGGCAAAAATTTATTCAAAATATTTTCCAAATTGTTCTTCATGACACACCTTCAATTAATTTTGTATCTCCATATCAAATTTGATCCAAATGTGATGATTAGTTTAGAAGTTGTGAGCCGGACAGGACTTGTAACAGTTTTCCAACAGAGTCCTCATTTTTGGCCAAAAAGGCAAAATTTTATGAAAATATTATCAAAATTGTTCTTCATGACACATCTTCCTATGATTATGTATCTTCATATAAATTTTGGTCAATATGTGATAACTAGTTTAGAAGTTGTGAGCTGGACAGGACTTGTAACAGATTTTACCACTTTTTCTCCAAAATCCTAATATTTCATGTAGATTTTCAGAAAATTGTTACGCATGACACATTATCACGTTTCTTCATTTCCATGACGAATTTGAATTGAAATGGTTGATTAGTTACAAAGTTATGAGCCGGACACAAAGTGTAACGGACGGACGGATGGTACCCATTTTAATACCCCCCGCAACTTCGTTGTTGCGGGGGATAAAAATTCCATGCATCCATATATTCTGAAAATATTTGTGAGATAAGGAGATAAAATGGTTCAAGATGAAGAGGAATTGGAGTCGCCCTCATATTATACATATTTGACAGTTTTGGTCTCTAAAAAAACAATCTGCAAATATTTTGGGCAAAAGACCATCATGAACCCGAAACCTTCACGGTTATTCAACACACAAAATCATACAGTGAATCAAGTGTAGCACAGCAGGCTGAATGAGATCAATTTCAAAAGCTTTTTTTCATTACTTTAACTTGCATTTCATAAATCTCCCTCAAGCTTTGTCAAACTAGACCTCTTGCCCTCAACCTTATGTGATCCCTGGCAGTGGGCATTCTTTTGGCAGTGAGCCCTCGTGAGCAGTTTATTTCCTGCATGTATTGAGGGAGTAAATGAAGGATGTGAAATTTTGGAGAGAACCTTGACACAATTTTAGTATCAGTAGAGTTTTCAGTGAAAACAATTTGCTTACCAACACAAATGTTATGGAAATAAAACAAAACTAAGAAATTGTGATTGTTTTCTTTATTATTACACTACCTGAAACAGTAGTGTTTGTCATTATGCACAGACCATAACATATCTATAACAGATAACAATGATAATCAAGATAACAATCAAAGCCTAACAATTGCGAATTGTAGAAAATGAAAAAGACCTCTTCCAACAAAGGACACAAGAGTCATATTGTATGTTTTAGGGCATTGTAGTTTGGCAAAATATAACTTGTCAGGTTTGACAAAATATAACTTGTCAGTTTTAACAAAATCTGCCCAGGAACACTGAACAAACATCAAAGGCCTTGATATAAATTATATAGTTTTTAAAAAAATGATAATTTTCAGCGAGTAATCAAATTCAAATGCACACATATTTTATTCATAAGGAAAAAATATTTTCTTAAAACTTTTAGTGACTATAAAGTATACTTGAATAAGAAACTATCATGATAAGCTTTCCATTTGAATTGTTCACACACTAAATGACTTAAAAGATATATTTAAGTCCATTATCAGAAAATACAAAAACATCACTTAGTAATGGAACTTACAGAGCAGCCCTCCTGCACAACATCTCTTCACAAATTGACACGGTTGGACTGTGCTACTTGTCAGTAATTGATTAATCAAACCTTTACCACTTTACCAATTGCTTAGTGAGTATGCTAATTAGCGCCCAGACCTTCCGGTTATCTGGATGTGATTTCAGTACAAATATATAGAGAATCTCACCTTAGTGTCTTCTGATATCAAATATATCAACAAAAGATTCTATTTATCATCCAAAATCATTTTTAATCACATTTGCTTGAAAAATGTACATCTTTGAACACTGCATAGCTCTAAAACTCCTATACCAGTGATGTCATAACACTGTGACGTCATGGTGTTAGACGTCATTGTGTTTATGACGTCATAGGATTGTGACGACATTTCTGATGATGCAAAACGTTTGGGATGTCATGTTCCTTCTGTTGACAGGGCATTGTTCAAACTCTACTGTCAAAGCGGTATCTCCTAGGAGATATCACTTGATCTTCCACAAGCGATATCTCCTGTGGAACACAGTTTTGGATGATAAACAAGCGTCCATATACAGTGCCTCTCAAACTTCAGATATGGAGAACAATATTATCTTAAATTCACAAGACAATATTGACATGAATGAAAAGTATGACATGAAGGCAATATTTGAATTAAGTAAATAAGCAACAAAATCTTAAATTTTGTACCAAATAGCAGATATATATATATTGCTGTAGACATGATTGTAAACATTAAAAATAATAAAAAGTTTTATGGAACACTGCATTCAATCATTCATGAGCTAATGAGCAACAAGAAAAAGTCATAATATCAGCATACAAACACATCTCTAACATTTCCCTCTCAAACGGTGCAAATTTCACTTAAATAAATGCAGAAAACACAAAAATCAATCAATATATATGGACAGTGTTTGAAATTAGCGTCCAAAAACTGCTTATTATTGAGGACCAACTCTTAAGAAAAATTGGGTTCAAATCTCAATTTGTTGACATTATCAGCCAGTACTGATTTGACCTATTCTATAATGATAACAATACTCTTGTCAGTTTAGAGTGATGGTAATAAAGGTTAGACTAGGAAATATGTCTCACTGAAAGTTTAGTGAGAGTAAGGAAGAGGGAGGAAATATATCATGTTAAAAAAGCTGTGAGACTGTAAGGACCTGAAGCTATTTATAAGTGTCGGCCCTTGTGAATAACTGTTGGAGTTTGGCGAGCCAAAGCTTATTTCATACACTGTATCTGAACATCCCTTCTCTTGTAATACTGAAGAGATTATGAAAAGTGGTACAAACATTCTTAACATTTTTCAGTAAAGATATATTTGTGAAATACCCTGTACAAATCTGTTACATTGCATTGCTCGCTAGTTTCAAATGGTGTTAACATTATCTTGGTTGATAAACTAATTGTTCCCAAATCAGGACTATTCATATACGTTATCCATATCCATAATCAATATCAATTATCAATATTATATCCACATCCATATCCATATTTACATTCATTCATTTGAAAAAACTAAATTTAACAAAGATGTCCTGTACTAAAAAATTGTGGGAACTTTAAGATATCTCTAGTAAGGAGGAGAGCATGCAAAATCGTTATGCACTAAATAATCTCACGGTATCACGGTACCTCAATCCAACAACATTGAATACTATTTTTCAAAAGAAATATGGTTACTACTGGTATCTGATGTGAAATCTGTAATCACATGCTTGAACTTGGTGTAGTTTTTCTCCATTTTGACAATTCAGTCAACATTTCTGGTTATTGAAAAATATTCGAGACAATGAATGGTCTATCTCTTGGCAAGAAATCATTTCAGTGTCATGGCTAGCAAGGAACAATAATATATATTTGAAGGTTTAGGACCAGGTTTGCATGTAGGTCAATTATCAAGATTTTGTAGTTTATAAAGGGAAAGGAATGGTTTCTTTAATTATAATGATATAATAAAAATTTCAATATTGGACCTAACTTATTAACTGAATTATTTTTGGGAAACAAAGACTATTCTTTATGTATGGGAATGGGAATGGTAGGGGTCATAACCCAATCTAATGGAAAAATGGCCCATTTAAAATTTGAATTTAACTATTGATATAAGGACATTTGCCAATTAGAAATTCAAAAAGTTACATAAACCACTGAAAAAGCTCATTGCAAAGATGTCCTTCCAAATCCTTGTTATACATTGCATTCCATTCTTCCATATGGACAAATTTCTCTTTCACCACAAAGAAAGATATTTTAAGAGCAATAGTATGGTGAATCACACATACACACAATGTTTTATAAGTCAATCTGATAATTTAGTTATTATGTATCAAATTTGCCGATCCACAACTAGAAACATAAACTTAAAATATTGTTTATCAAATATCAAATGACAGATTTCAAACCTTGAAATCAAAAGTATGATCAATATACAACAGCAACACCTTCAAGTCATACAAACCACATTCACAGAATCATTTATGCTTTTTCCAAACACAACATTGATATCATATAAGTCATCCAACTTCCATATTTAATTATTATTACATTTCTATTATGATAGGAACTCATATTGTCAATCTAAATATTCTCCAATTACCTCAATCGGCTCAAATACCAACAAATATGACAAAATTTATCCTAGAGTTCCTCCTTGGTTTCAGACGTCTTCTCTAAACTAACTTCATCAATTCGATCAAAGTGACTAAACCAATGGTTAAACGCTAACAACGCTACATTGCGTCCACTGATTGCACTCATTTCCATTGCTGAAGCAGCAGTTTCTATCGCGTTGACATAATACAGACGGTCATACAAAACAAAGGGAGGTAACTCTGTTTTTGTATCATACTGAGGGTAGGCTTTCCAGTTGACAAGCCTTAAATCTTTCCTACCTTTAAATAATGATCGTATCTCTGGCTCAGATGGCACTTTATTCAGAAAAACTTTGTAAACTTCTTCGCCAGTATCCTCCCCTGATTTTTTAAAATGTTCTTTGTAACTAACTGGATCTTTTTTCCCTAGTGAATTAAAAAATACATTTTCATCTACTGTGAAAATTTCATCTGGAAAATCTTTTTCATTTTCATAACCGAAATATGAAGTATTTAAAATCCCTTGAACAAAAAGAGCAATTGTATTGTGTAGTTCCATCTGAGGTAGGGGTAAGGGTTGAGTGAAATCTTCGAATTTGATTTCTGTCTGTCCAGTTGGAAGAGGCGTTGCCATGACAACAATGTCATATTCCCGCGCCTTGTCCTCTGATTTAGTATCAGCATCAGCTAGCTTGTAGGTGACCTCGTACGTCACCCCATCTCCATCCTTCTGTAGTAGAACCTGGCTTACTTTACCATTTATCAGGTTCGCCTTGGACTTTTTGAGAAGTTTCTCTGGGATTAGTTTATTACCTCCCTTGACTGAGAATAATCCTGGTTGAACTCCAGCCAGTGATACAGCACCTAAAAATATAGATTATCAATTTCTACCAAATTTGGTTTCAGAAACCGCAGAAGTTTCACATGCAGCATCAGTTAGTCACAAAGGCTACCTATTGCTGGCATTATCAAGCCTGTAAATAGATTTTGCAACATGCCTTATTTATTGAATGGTATGAAAAATTTAATTCAAAACATTTAAAATTTAACTTTAATACATCCAACCTTTTCAAAAAGGCAAACAATAGCTCAAAGCAGATCTCAGTGATGCTAAGTAACAACAAGTTAAGATGTTATATTCATTGGAAATATCGAGGCGTAAAACAATAACTCACTCACTCAATGGAAATGCAAATATAAAATTATTCAAAATTAAATTATTATCTCACCAACAAAACCAGTTATATTGTTGTCCTGTCCGTAATTGTTGCGCATTGCACTTTGGACCACCTCATTGATAAAAGTGTCTCCAAAACCAGCCTCTTTCATTAGGTCATGGATTGTGATCCGAGTGTAACGTACAAACTCCTCATCCATTGCCCGCAGCATGTCCTCAACTGTTGTGTACGCAATGCCAGAGTTCTGCAGCTTGTATATCCTACAAATTTGATGATAATGGTGTCAAATTAGAACTTTCATTTATAAAAGTTGTTCCAACTTCTTTGAGCCTATTTCAATTCCTGAACAAAGTTAACAAATTTGATCAATGTCCTGAGGGAATACAACTTCTGATGTGCTTTGTGCAATCATACATGTCAATACCTCCTTGTTATCTGTACATGGGCCTATGGCCTTTATACCGAATAAAAGAATTGAATACCTCCTTGTGTTCAGTTACTCATTTGTACAGCTGAGTAGACTGAGTGCAATGTGGATGAAGAACCTTGCCCATTGATACATCAGATTACAAGACAGAGGTAAAAATTGTTTGCTACCTCCAACAGTATGATTGTAGCAAAAATCTAAAAAGTCTCACTCTACTAAATCAGGGTCCACATAGCTCCTTTAACATACTGAGAGAATTATTATATATCAAAGCTTTTCATTATTTTGTATTGTTTACTGCATATCCTTTATCTTGATATCCTCATAAATATACCCTTGAATTGTTTACATTCACATTTTAAGAAAAATAGGGTGTCAAGCTTTCTCAATGTTTTGATGTTAAAGGTCCTTAATCTGAAGATATATATATACATATCATGATAAGTATCATTGACTTTCTGTATCGTAAGAACTCTATTGAAAAATGACATACCATTGAAAAACATAGTCAGACATACCTAAGAAAGTTAGCCAAAAGATGTTCCTCAACCCAACTTCTGATCTTGACAATGTCATATCCATAGCGCCAGATGAGTTTGGCCAGGGTGACAAATGTCCATGAACTTGTGACCGCCCTCATGCCATCTGAGCCAAAGAAACCTAACGTTCCCCCATCTGCTGGCAGCTGCTCCAAACCTGAATGATAAATTCTAAACATAATATACATAACATATGTAATGTAAATAGTATATATGTCATGAAATTTGTTTCTTCACGTTCTGTACACTGCCCAAGAAGGGTGTTCTCTGTGCAAATAAATTATCTTATCTTATCTTAATGTAACATATTAAGAATTTATCATTTCATATGAAATGTTTAATCAAAATCACTTCAAAGGAAAGAGACTAGCCATTTAAACCTTGCTGATTTCTATAAATTTGGGTAGCACCCTCCAGATTTCTGATAGGACTATAAATTGAAGGTGAAAAGTCAAAGATATGCAGCAAGGCTTCTATAAGCTGGTTCTGCAGACAAGCCTGAGTTATGCCATGTGAAGGAATTAATCTTGGACCAGCAGCCCTTATTGACTTATTGTTAAACACCCCTCGGGCAATATTCAGCCAGAAGTGGTGAGCCCTGATAGATTCTGCATCGTACCTACAAAACATGTAAAGTAAGTGCAAACAGATATAAATTTCAAGGAAGGGGTTCTTACCAAACATGCGTGTGAAGTTGACCATGTACTCATTGAGTGGATGAAGAACAGCACCTCCCGCTTCATACTCCAGACCATCTATGTTGATTGATCGCATCCGCCCCCCGACTCGATCCTGTTCAAACACGTCAATAATAGCAGCATCTCCAAACAGCTCCCGGATGTAGTAGGCTGCTGTGGTCCCGCCTATACCTGCTCCGATTATACCTGAAGTTTGATTGGATATTCAATTTAATTGAAGATATAATACATAACTTTTTAAACACTTTTTTAAACACAGTAAAAATGTCACAATGATCCGGTCCATTGGTGAATCATTGTCGTACAGTTCACAATACAAAAGAGTTAGCTAAGTCCAGATACAATTATTGATGATAATGTATTAAGAGTTTTGTAAATATTGTTCCAAATCTTAGTATCAGTATATATATATATCAAAACAGGAAAGTCAGAGTTTACAAAACTTCTAGGTTTGATAAGTTTCTGTTAATGTTGGAGTTGGAATAAATTAGATAATAGATGGTGCCTCGGTGCTTTTTTTGTTTTAACTGTTGGTTACTCAACATACTCTCTTGCTTGAAATATTTAATAAAGATAAGTGAAATGGCATCTATTAGCAAGAATGCCATATGACTTTTTCGCTTAAATGCACTACCATATATTTCAGTCTATAAGGTGAGTTTTTTAGACCAGAAATTGGGGGGTCAAAGAAGGGGGTCGCCTAATACACAAGGTCTACGTTTCAGACAAAAAATAGAGGCCAAGTGAGGGGTATCTGCCAGCCCAAAGAGTCAAACAAATCAATGTTTACACTGGATGAACATTACACAATCATCGATGTCATTTTAAAATTAATCTTGTAAATTAAAATACCTTTGTCTTGTTCTTTTTTAATGAAAATATAGAGAGAATTATGAATGAAAATTCAAGAAAACTTATCAATCAAAATTATCCATGTACCAGATCAAAGGATACATTCAACACGTGTTTGCTGGCTGATAACATATTATGTCAAATTCACATAAACACAAGAAACAGTCATAACAGCTGTTCGTGCCAATCGTGGCATCACTCAGGAGGCACATGATTTTGTCATATTTCCGCCGGCATCCACTCATGACAATTTTACATTATGATAAAATAATTATGTTGCAGATAAAAACGTTTTAATGACATTATTTAGAAAATTGATTTAATTTACCAATTCTTGGAGGTTCCTCTTCGTCGACTGGTTGTGACACGCAAGCAAGAGCACTTATCAAAAGCAACGACCACAGCCAAACCATCCTGGACGCCATTTTATTCTTCTCAAGGCAAAGAGGAATTCTTGTATAGTTTCGTATTTTATTTTTCATACAAATAAAGATTACGATTAGGTTTGTAATGTTTATAAATATATATTGTCTTAACATAGAAATAATAAACCATTTGGGGATATTAGCTTCCAAATACACATTCCGTGTTGAAAGATGCAACAAACATTTGTGAGAGCTTTACTTAAAATATAAAAGATGTCTGCGCCCATGTTGCAAGGCATGAGAATACACTTAAGCCAAATTTTGAATATCTCTCAGAAAATCTGCGCTCAGTGTGTGAAAAGATTGAACAATATCTATAAATATCCCATGATCACATCTTCTCTTGGCTTGTCAATTGCATTTTGTGAAAAGAAAGAAAGTCCACTTGTAAGGATTGCCATCCAATATAATCAAAAAGTTCAACAAGCATATACATGTATACATGTATGCATGTACTTATTATCAAGACAGTGACACTGTTTTTCCCCCAGTTATCTACCAATCTATAATGTATAATTGACTTAAGTTATCACTAAAAATTTAAAGTTTATATTGTGCACATGTACATGCGCAGTAGTTTCATGATAATTTATGAATTTTATACGAAGTAATAGTTAAATTTGGGAGGTAACCGTTACACGATTTGTTGTATTTGTTTTCTATAGAAATTTAAAAAAAAAGATTTAGAGATTTATTGTTTTTGAGTCTTAACGCTTAGTTTATGCTGGTGTCCCTAAAACTTTTCTTATTTATTAATCATTTACAAATCAATCTAAATAAATTTAGATCAACAGATTTTTATTTTGTCATACTGTTGATCTAAGATTGACCAGTGTGCGAGGTCGTCCCGGTGACCTTTCCTATGCAAATAAGGAATTCGCGATTTGATCAATCAAATTCGATGTCACAAACAGTTCATAGTCGCTCCCTGAGGTTGTGGACGGAAGAAATATATACTAACTTATGGCCTGTTCTCAATAACAGTGTGCACTGTGAAAAATAAACCTTGCTTTTGATCCTTATAAGAAAAATATCAGTATGTTGATTTTATTTTGGTTGTATGAAATAGTTTTAGTTTTATGATTGACAAAAAAGCACTATTTTTTAATTATTTGGATGGTAATGAAGGAATTAGTGCAAATGAGTTTCATTAAAAAAAAAGAGTTACCTCCCCTTGCATGATGATTTTCGTAAATATTGACATTTATGATGTTCAAACTTTGTGATTATTATTCGCCACGTTAGTATCTGTGCGATGTGCAATCATCATTTGTCATTGACAACTAGCAAATACGCTAAATCATTTTAAAAGAAAAACAATAATCTATTAATACATCCAAGCAATCGGAATATTAATCGAAATGGTCGCTCTGCTCTGCTCCGAATGACATAGCTCCGAACACCGTCCATTTCAAAAGATGTGCAGCTGAGTTTTTCGAACTTCCAGCGAGCTAGGGCAACTTTTCTGATTGGCCGAGCGGCTGATTTCAGAGGTCAGCGGGATGACCCGCCTTACGGGCCAATCTTAGATCAACAGTATGACCAAATATAAAACCTGTTGATCTAAATTTATTTAGATTGTTTACAAATGTTAATGAATTTATATTCATGATAGATATTGATATTATTATTTTTAAGTTATACATTTTATTTATATTATGTTGAGCTCAAGATACTTTCTACTACAGATACCAGACTCATCAAGTTTAAGTCAAGCTTCACTTATAAGGAATGCAGCTTCTGCAACAGTGGATTCTTCATCAGCCGTCTTGTCTCAAGTGGTCACCAGTATCGTGGACGCAGAGAAACAGTATAAAGAGGTCATTATATTTCTATGGAGAACTCAAAGCCAAGTCAAAATTGACATTTCTGATATATCAATGGCCCCAAGGGCGCCTAAGAATTTGAAAAGAGGAGGCGCAAGTAACAGCTTAGCTTAACATAAAATTGGTTTAAGGAACAAAAATGTTTTATTATTAATGAATTTAATTATTTATTGAAAAAATTATATGAAAAGAAACCATAACCTGTCTCCAAAATACCAATTTCGATTTTTATTGCTTTCTGAATGAATTGAAGGAGACTTGTATTTATGTAATAGGTATACTTTTGTTAAAGCTCCAAAATAATTGGTGAGTTATGAGAAGGAGGAACTAAATTTTCACCCTCTTTTGCAGTAAGACCTGTTTAGGTGCTGAAGGGAGATGCTTGATTGGATGACTTCAAAGTAAGTTGTCCAATCGGCGATACTGTTTAGAAATGATTGACCATTCTAAAATCTTGAGTCATTTCTGTTTGCTTTGAAAAAACTAGAATTCCTATAAATATGCGCTTGTACTTGTTTCTTTACATAACAACGTCATGTAAAATGTGTCCAATCCTGCTACATCGGCGTTTATGTCTCAGCGCTATGCCCAAACCTATCCCCTGATATCCTTTAATCATATTCAGACATATACGCTGATGCAACAGGATGCATTTGTCCATGCAAGAAGTGTTTTCATTGGATGATTTTGTACCAATGGCTAAAGGTGCAAAGTTTGCCGAAATGGGAACATTCTCAAGAACTGGTCTTTTTACAACAGAGGTTAATTCAGGATTTTATGACTGAGCTACATCCATTGGGAGAAAATTATGTTTACATATTTAGCTTGTCAAGTGACTAATATGATATCAATACTCTGTATTGGATTCTATCTGTTCTATAAACCAATAGATTTAGGTTTGTAATAAACATTGCTTTACCAGTACGTTGCCTATAATGTCTGTTTAGATTTCTATATGAGAATGATTAATGCGAGATATCCGTCATAATCCTATGACAAAATGACACAGGAATGGCATTTATTCACTGTAGTCTTACTTGGAAAAAAAAGAAAATGACATATCATCAAAAGAAATACATATTTCTTATAACCCTTGACTGTTCACTTAAAAACATTTCTGCATAAATTTACAATAACCATATCTATCAACCTAATATGTCGACTGTTTCAACAACCTGGGGTCGCCTTATGTCTGAGATACATGGTTTAGAGACCAATTTAGGAGGCTGAGAAAGGGCATCACCTTATACACCATAATACACGATAACCAGTTATTTTTTTGACATGTATATTCAACAGACAGTGGATGCACTATGTGAGCTGTTAGAGCTGCAGTTGTCGATAGTCGGACACAGAGGTCCACAGGAGGAACAACTCTGGGAGGAGATTCTTGAGGCTCGGGCTAACCTCGCCGCCATTGTGAAACAGCAACTGGTAATTATGACCACCTCTCTTTTGTTTTCTAAACTATTTTTCTTGAACAAAACTATTTTAAAACTAACTCATAACTAAATAACATCATTACCATGGGAACTGAGGGGCACTGAGCTCTTTGGTAACTTGTCCCCCAACCCCATATGTACATGTCTTCCCAAAGAAATAATGAAGTGTTGATTTGTACCAAAAGCATGCCTGCACCTATTCTACATACGACTGATTGTACAGTTGAAAGCTTTGTAGGATCTCAAGTAAATTTAAATCATCCAACAAAAATATGTCTATCAGTTTATCAGTAAGTCTATAAATGTAATGGAATGGTAATCTTGGTCTCTGATAATGAATAATGTTTCTAATGATATCTTACTTGTATCTTTGTACAGGAGCTGGGTATCCTGTATTCCAGTGTTGAGAAGTTGATGGACGCTACCGGCGAGGTTGCTTTCTTTGCAGGTTAGTAGGTCACATCAATGTCTAACAAATACTGCAAGCCTATTTGACAAAGGTAGGCAAAGATTTGAAGAGAGAGCTTGCCCTACAGATGATCAAGGAGGTTTATGCAGTTTGACCTTCAGATCTTCAAATGGTTACTCAATACATATTCCCCTTTTGAAAAACACCTCTAATAGTGAAACAGAAAACTATCCTTATTGGTTTCGAAGAAAACTTTTTCTTAAATAAAATGTGGCTCATGGATGGAAAAAGTCTAATCAGTGTTGTCTCTAAGGCATTAGTTACAATGATTTGGAAAGCAAACCTTCATTAAATCTTTTAGATACAGATTGGTGTAGCATAAACGGAAACAAGTGCTTTAGATAATTTTATATTTTAAATTTGTCTTTGATAATTGTAAGTTAATGCTAAATGTATTATATTGACAGTGTCAAAAATCTCATTACACAAGCCAATCATCCATAGTCAGAAGACAAAGTATGACAATTAACATAAGATCCATTGGCGGCCATTTTGTGTGAACACCTTTAATTCATTTTGTGTAAGAAAAAGGAATCGCATGGCTAAACTTTATGTTATATATTTGAATTATTACTGCTCCATTTAGTTTTAATACATTGTCTTTCAATTGGAACCATTAATTTTCATTTTCCTGACGTCAACTTATATTCCCCCTTAAAACGTGCTACTGCCCCTTTAAGTCTTGCGTCTCATCCTCTGTAAGGTCAGGAAGGACTAGTCTAGTTGTTCTTTTCCATTGGCTGACTGGCAATCTTTTTGTGAAAACCCCAATAAGTATAACCTCTCTGAATCCAAAGACACCACCCCCTATAATACATCTTTCTGCTTATGTGTTAGTGACCTGATGTATAATAAACAGCCCTAGATACTTTTTGGATGTTAATGTCATCCTGAAATGATCTCTATTCTGATTGGTTCCAGGGGCAGACTATGGAGTAACCTGTACGGGAGAACGTCTGCACAGCGCGGAGATGTTCATACAACAGGCCAAGTCTGCATCAAAAGTAGCCACAGAGAACTTGCATCTTGTAGAGGTCAAGGTCATCGAGGTCACGACGAGAAAAGCGGAAGAAGAGAAAAAAATAGAGCCATGGGCTCTGTAGCTCATCAGACTTTTGATTAAAATAGGGTCACGAAATCTACAATTCAGAATCCCCATTTGCCAAGGAGTCTACACACAACTTTTCAGCTCTCTAGACATTTTGGAACTGGAGAAGAAGATGAAAACAGGCTTTTAAGATTTTGACCCCTGTGACCCCATATGGGGTGATGGGGTCAGGAAATCTACAATTTAGAATCCCCATTGGCCAAGGAGCTAACACACAACTTTTCAGCTCTCTAGACATTCTGGAACTGGAGAAGAAGATGAAAATAGGCTTTTAAGATTTTGACCCCTGTGACCCCATTTGGGGTCATAGGGTCACAAAGTCTACAATTTAGAATCCCCATTGGCCAAGGAGTCTACACACAACTTTTAAGCTCTCTAGACCTTTTGGAACTGGAGAAGAAGATGAAAATGAGTTTTTAAGGTTTTTGACCCCTGTGACCCCATTTGGGGTCATGGGGTCACGAAATCTACAATTTAGAATCCCCATTGGCCAAGGAGTCTACACACAACTTTTAAGCTCTCTAGACCTTTTGGAACTGGAGAAGAAGATGAAAATAGGTTTTTAAGGTTTTGACCCCTGTGACCCCATTTGGGGTCATGGGGTCACGAAATCTACAATTTAGAATCCCCATTGGCCAAGGAGTCTACACACAACTATTCAGCTCTCTAGACATTCTGGAACTGGAGAAGAAGATGAAAATGGGTTTTTAAGGTTTTGACCCCTGTGACCCCATTTGGGGTCATGGGGTCACGAAATCTACAATTTAGAATCCCCATTGGCCAAGGAGTCTACACACAACTTTTAAGCTCTCTAGACCTTTTGGAACTGGAGAAGAAGATGAAAATAGGTTTTAAAGGTTTTGACCCCTGTGACCCCATTTGGGGTCATGGGGTCACGAAATCTACAATTTAGAATCCCCATTGGCCAAGGAGTCTACACACAACTTTTCAGCTCTCTAGACATTCTGGAACTGGAGAAGAAGATGAAAATAGGTTTTTAAGGTTTTGACCCCTGTGAAAAGTTTACGGATGGACGGACGGACGGACGGACGGACGGATGGACGGACGGACGCCGGACGCCATGCCATGCCATAAGCCCATCGGGTCTTTCAGACCTGATGAGCTAAAAAGATTGAAAGCAAAAGAAGCAGCAGAGAAACAAAATGAAGAAAATCAAAGGGAAGAAAGTGGAGAGAGTTGATAATAAGGTGGACGGAGGATATAAGAAATTGTTATGGAATATGAATTATTGTGGAACAATCATGTTTGGTCAATCAAATGTGGAATAAATATTGTGGATGGTTGAAAATTGATGGTATTGATTTGTTCAACAGAGTCAAGGCAAATCATTCAAGCATGTCCATCAAATATCAGAATATTTATTTTTGATTTAATTTTCTTACTTGCCAAATATCACATCTATAAATGTAAGCTAGAATATATAAGTGAAAAAGCTTGATTTACCAAAAATTGGTATGCAAGTGTTTGACTGTGTAAATGAATGAGATTTTTTACCTCCCTTTTTTAGCTCACCTTTACAAAGTAAATGTGAGCTTATGTCATGGCGCTTCGTCCGTCGTCCGTCTGTCCGTCCGTCCGTCCGTCCGTCCGTCCGTAAACTTTCACGAAAAAGACTACTCCTCCTAAACGAATTCAGATATCATTCTGAAATTGTAGTATGTTATACCCATGGTGATTCCTCACAGAAAGGTAGACGTTTCAGTTTTGAGAATCCAAGATGGCCGCCATGACTGCCATATTGAATTTTCAATTAGATTTCATGAAAAAGACTACTCCTTCTAAACGAATACAGATATCACTCTGAAATTGTAGTATGTTATACCCATGGTGATTCCTCACAGAAAGGTAGACGTTTCAGTTTTGAGAATCCAAGATGGCCGCCATGACAGCCATATTGAATTTTCAATTAGATTTCATGAAAAAGACTACTCCTTCTAAACGAATACAGATATCATTCTGAAATTGTATTATGTTATACCCATGGTGATTCCTCACAGAAAGGTAGACGTTTCAGTTTTGAGAATCCAAGATGGCCGCCATGACAGCCATATTGAATTTTCAATTAGATTTCATGAAAAAAACTACTCCTTCTAAACGAATACAGATATCATTCTGAAATTGTAGTATGTTATACCTATGGTGATTCCGCACAGAAAGGTAGACATTTGAGTTTTGAGAATCCAAGATGGCCGGCAAGGCAGCCATATTGAATTTTCAATTAGATTTCATGACAAAGACTATTTCTCCTAAACCAATCTAGATATCATTTTTATATTGTAGTATGTTATACCTATAGTGATTCCGCACAGAAAGGTAGACGTTTCAGTTTTGAGAATCCAAGATGGCCGCAAAAGCAGCCATATTGACTTTTCAGCTGCAGATGACACATCATTATTATTAAATTTTAAGCTTTCATCAAGTGATCACTTGCACCATATAAATTCTCTAATTTGAACTTACTAATCATAATATTATCTAAAATATGGAATATTAAAGATTGTCGTGCAAGTTGTTCTATATTTTTAAGTGTTTCTAAAAAAAATTAAGATGAAAAACAAACATAATTGATTAATTTGTTTAAAATCTTTATGGCAACTAGCTGCAAAAACCAAATCACATTAAACATGTTAAATTTTAAACAATGGTATCTCCCTTATATTCCTTTAAATACCACACATAAGGGGTCAACCAGAGTTCAGATATTCCACTATGCTGTCTAATACACATCCCAAGGCAGGCTGCTAGCATCACAGTGTCAGCTGCTAGTCTGTTGCATAATCAACCTGACCCAATTGATATGGTAGAGCATTATGCTATATGGCCATGGCCCATGTGTATGAAATAAAAGTTATGGACTTGTATTCTCATGACAGTGATATGTTCTTTCTAAGAATAACAATTTACACAAAACTTGTCTAGCAATCTACATGATAAGTTGATGTGGAATAAATATGCAGATGAAAATCGAAAAGGGTTTAGTAAGAAAAGTAAGGAAATTTGATTTGTCATATCTCTCTGTTGATTTGACAATGCAAAAATGTTTACCATTATAGTACTGTATGAGTGTTAAGTAAATTGATACTTTAATGAAAGACATCTCATGGTCACTTGACATGTAAATATTATGTGAACAAAATAAACGTGTCTTATGCATTGCTGTGTTTATGACTTTCCTCTCAATCAGTCATTCATTTTCCTTGAAAAATCTGTACATTTGGGATTCTCAATATCCCATGCAGCATAACCATCAGTGAAATAATCTTGAAATCATATTAATGATTCACTACAAAACAAATGTAAGTGGCCACCATCCTGTAAGTAATGAATGACATTTAAATGGATACACCTAAACCAATCAAGATATCATAATGAAATTACATATGGATGCCCACATAAAAGTAGCATTTTGAAGATTAAAAAGTACAAGATGGTCACCAATTCAGCCATAGATATACAAAAAAGTTATACAAAAACCTACTGCTTGTTAACTTATCATGATTATATCATTCTTGTATTAATGTTTGTTCTAGCTCTAGTCGTTTCCAAAAGAAGACTAGTATTTTAAAAGATAAAAAAATCATGATGGCAGCCATAATCAATTATATTAAAGATGGTTACATGTATAATTAAACCATTTTACCACATCATTCATTTTAAGGTGAGCTTCTGTACCCTCGGTACTTTTATTATACTTCTCTCAATTTCCTGTACTTAGGTACTCAGTATGTAAATTGTTGTAATTTTGACATTCTGCTATACCCAATGTACCATGAATATGAGAATAAACAAAATAAAATAAATAAAATATCAGAAAATATCAATCCGTCTACCTTCTTCCACTAAAGATCCAGGGGGGGGTCCAGGGGGTCCTGACCCCCCCCTTTTCAACACCCGCCCCCTTTCAAATCCATGTATAAGGGGCCATTGGCTTTCCAACGTCGCCAAAGCTATAGATTTAATTATCCACTGGTCAAGGAATCTATACACAAGCAAAATAAATTTTAAGGGCATGGCCCTTTTGACACCTATTAGCGGCCAGAGGTTCACCAATGTTACAATTAATGATCCTCACTAGTCAAGGAGTTTATACACAAAATTACAGCTTTCTAAGCCTTTTGGTTCTGGAGAAGAAGAAGAAAATAGGTTTTTAGGGTTTGGCAATTCATAATCCCCACTAGTGAAGGAGTTTATAAACAACTAAGATTTAAGCTTTCTTATGTGATGTGAGACACTGAGATTTCCTAAGTACTTCAAAAGTGGTTTTAGTGTTTTAAGTCTTGTGTAGAGTATGCTTATTAAAATAGGCTTTGATGAAGACTTGTATTTTTGGATTACACCTTATAATGAGCAAAATGGAAAAAAATGATTATCTCTCCTCATTCTGTTAATGTAAATTAACTACAATTTGAAGAAGTAATTGTTATCCTGTAAATAACATACTAGATAAAATATGAATATAATGAATAATAAAAGAATTGACGAAAGTAACTTTTATTTTGTTTTCAATAGAACTTTGTTTTAAATATTGTTTTTCAAAACGTTGATTAGAGGGTCATAGGTAGTCGATGCAACCTGTAACTGTATCTAGCTAGACTCAATATGGGAGTGTAGCGAGTATTATCAAGACCAGGTTTACTTAGACTGAGAGACAGTGGTTCAGGAAGAGCAGATGAACATGCACGTAGTTTCCTACAGGACAGATGGGCGTCATGCAATAGGCCCTGATGAGCTAAAAAAACAATTGTCCCCCACTGCAACGCGGAACGGAGGACATTGTATTCAGCGGCGTCCGTACGTATGTACTTGTCGGATTCTTGTTAACGAACTGTTGCACCCAATGTCTTCAAATTTGATCACAGCCTCACTAGGGGGATTACGTAGACACCAGTCACTTTTGGTGACCTTGACCTTATGTGCAAGGTCACAACGGCACTTTGACCACTCTTGAAACTATTGTTAATGCGATAGCTCATGAACCATTGCACCCAATGTCTTCAAATTTAGTCACAGCCTACATTGAGGGATTACGCAGACACCAGTCACTTTTGATGACCGACTTTATTTTCAAGGTCACCATGACACTTTGTTCCCTTTGAAACTCTTGTTAAAGCCTTATCTCTTGAACCATAGATAAAGAAATTAATACATATGACTTGTATGAAACTCTCTCAAATTAATGCAAAACCCTCATTCTGGCACTAGAAACTTCAATTGATTCCTAAAAGTTGAATGACACACTTCCTCTGGTCATAATCTATGTATGAAATATAAGGAAAGACAAGACAATACTGTAACAGGTTTATTCATAAAAGAATGTAAAGTGTCAATAAGGTAATGAAAATATATTTGATGCGTCTTCGTTAACATAAATACTTGCATACTATGGATTTGCCTAATCTTACATGTTGACAGTATAACCTCTCACACAATCCAATCGAACGACACAAATTCTACAACTATGTCTGTCTACTTTTCCCCTTCGTTTCTTATAATTTCGTACAAATCATCTAATCATAGAAAATCTAAGCTTTAACTTCAAATTATTGTTTCATGTTTTACAAATATATTTGTTTTTGGAATGAATATTTACAATAGAATGAAATTGGATTTAAAATTCCTGTTAGACTTAATATTTTTTTAGGTCAGAAAAGTTTTCCTAACAAAAGGTGATTGTATAACAATTTGACTCTTAACAGACAACAATAGCACTATTAAACAGAGCATTTTTCCAATAATTTGAAACAACCTGCATATTATGAATTTCATGATGGAAGTTTTATATTCATATTACCTTTAATTAAACATCTGTATGTTGAAATAATTTGGTGTTGGTATTTAGCGTGAGGCTCATGATTTAGAAAATTTATTTTTAACATACAATACAAAGACATTTTAATGAATTAAAGCAACATAATATTTTATAAATACAAATAGTGAATATAAGATAAGTCATTAAATAGATGAAAAGGATTTCAACATGTAGAAACCTCCAAAAAACACCAGTGAATTTTTTTATCAATAACATAATTTGTAATAAGCACAAATTTGCAAAATTGCTTATAAATACTTGTTCACTTAGCTATAAAATAAAAGGTATCAAACTTGTATATGATTAAACACACCACTCATATGATAATGGTTGAAAATTGCCAACCCAAAGTGCCTGTAGACGATTAACTTTTGATCAAATACCAGATCACAAAAATTTAATTATCTTCATTTGAAAATTTAAATTGAGATTGGCTTCTTTTCAAACTTAAAAACACACGCTACATACAAAACACTGGTGCAGGACGAGAATTAATCCAGGTTGATAGAAAATTAAAAATTATGCATGAAAAGGATGTAAATTCATATAAATTCATACACATCATTATATACATTTGTTCAGAAGCTTTGGTCTTACTTAACCTTCAATAAATCCTTGTTCCGTAATATCTCCATTAATTCGACATTTCTAATAATTCGACCACATAATAATATTTTTCTGAGGTCACAAATTCAAATCACTTCTAAAATTTCAACCATGTGAAATAATTGTTAATTGTCAAAAAAAACAAAAATAATAAAGTGTTATTTTCATCTCTGCAGTAATCAATTTAATAAATCTGTTTAACAGAAAACACTGGCAAGAAATGAATAAAGTAAAACAGCCAAAAAATAATGTTCTTTTTGTCAAAATAGTATACCCCAAAACTAAACACTTATAAAAAGAAACAATTAAACCGTCACCAACTTGGGACAACAAGAAAACACTGAAAATAATTTGGATAAAAGTTAAATTCTTAAAATTCAAAAAAAATATTACCATATAAAAATATTTTTTTCCAATAAAGATATTCCTGAATTATAAATCTTTGGGAAAGAGAACACTTGCATTACTGTTACAAGTGAAGATTGATAAAGAACTATTAAATTGACAATATTGAGTTATACAAGATGAATCTTGTGATAGAATGTGTACATATGAAGCCTTGTGATAGACAAGACAAAGGTTTAAGTAAAAAAAAAAAGATTAAATTTCAAGAATCTCAATAATATTTTATAAAACTTGTGACAGAAAGGTCAAAATGACTAAAAGCTTTTAGCAAAATATTTATTTCAATAAATAACGAAGAAATTTTTCTGGTTTCTTACCTCTCGATGTGAATGTTATCAGCAAATTATTTGGATTTGGAAAATGTGACATAACATATACTGTGAAATACATATTGTACCAAAGGTCATATTTCCCCCATTAATAATATCTGTCTGTCATCAATGAAAGACATTTCCACTTGCGTAATATACACTAACAAATCTACCAACTATTTTCTCCACAATTCAGTAAAGCATTCATTCTAATCTACATGTAGCAAAACCTAATTAAACATAAACATCATAAAAAATCAACCAATAGCACTATAGCGCTTTTATCATATCACCAAATCATGCTGTAATTCTATGCAAAATATACATAGGCAGTTTAATAATTGACTCACATTTGATTATTATCTATCAGCATAATTAATGACTCACATTTGATTAATGTCTGAACACAATTTGTTCTGTGCATTTTCATAAAGCTAAGATTATAACAGGGCATTTTGGAAAAGTTTGTCCGGATTTTCATCATGTTTATGATCATGATTATTATGGCAAAATAAGATTTAAGTAAGGTGAGGTGATTTTGGGTAATTTTCACTTATGTCACGACCTCTAGTATTATTTTAGGGAGAAAACCAGCAACACTATCATGACTCTGTATTGCAGTGAAACCTATGAGCATCTTCTGGAACTAGCAAAACATAGTTTGTACTGTGCAGAAATTAAGTGAAGCATTGCACCCAAACCATACTGTGTAGGACAGTTCTCTACTGCAGTTGCCGAGCCCATGTCGGGATTCAACCCCAAACCTCTCGATCCGAAGCTTAACGTACTAACCACTGTGCTATCACGTCCTAGTGTTTCTTGTAACTCTATCACCTATCTATCACCTGTGAGCATGTATACATGATTATGATGCTAGTTAGCAGTGAACATGACAGTCATGTTTTAAAGGGGCAGTAGCAAGTTTTTTGAAAAATATATTCAATTTTTTCTCACTGATAATTGTATGTTAATGCTAAATGTACTTTTTTGATAGCTTCAAAAATCTCACTACAAAAAACATCCACTGGCGGCCATTTTTGTGACACCTTAAATTCATTTTGTGTAAGAAAAAGGAATCGCATTACTGAACTTTACATTATATATTTGACTTATTACTGCTTCATTTAGTTTAAATACATTGTCTTTCAATGGAACCATTTATTTTCATTTTCCTGACATCATATATATTCCCCCTAAAAACGTGCTACTTCCCCTTTAAACCAAAATATACAAGCTCGCCTTCTCAACTTTGATAACACCTTTCCCTAAATCTTATTTCATAATTTGAAAGCAAAGATTTAAGCAGCTAGTCGAAATATATTTTTTTCTTGTTTAATATGAATATCTACTTAGACAAAGAATACATAAGACATGGAAATTTCTAACAAATTTTGATTGAATTCGAGTTCAGACTAACATGCCATTGATTTATCAATAATTTTCAGTCCTCATAAATGAAATAAAGAATTATTACTGACAACTCACTTTACTTTTTGAAGTAACTTTTCTTAATCAACAAAGATTCTATTATGTTACTTTCAATTATTTATGCACTTAAGTATCAAACATAAACAAACAAAACTATACCAATAAAAAAATAACGCCCTCAAATAAAAAAATAAAGCCCTAAAAAAAAAAAAACCAAAAAACATCTACTTATTTACAAATTGAAAAATTCAATCACGCCCAGATGAATATTGAATATATTCATGAATTGTACAAAGATTTCTTGTTCTGAATTATTAAAAGAACAAGATGTCAGTTATATATGGATATCTTTCTTTATCTTGATAGCCGATGAAATGTTTTTAAAAATTAAATTGCAGTTTTGAATCTCAATTTATAAATAAAGTTCACAAGAATGATAGAAATGCTGACATCATTTTGTAATCTCATTTTAGCTATAAGAAGTCATCATTAGCAAATCACTTAAATTTACAACAGTGATATAATGTAAATAGTGGTTTTATAATTATAATTATTAAATATAAAATATTGAGGTGCTTCTTAGTTGAGAAAAAAACACACACAAGCATGCTAATCCCTCTAATCAGATTGTCGTCATTCATTTAAATCATCTGACACATAAACCATCATTTAGACCACTACTACACATCTACAAAACATCCCTAACAATTGCAGACAAGCCCATATTGATGGTGGAGCATAAGTTTCTACTCTTGGGTGAAAAAACACTGTCTCTAAATCAAGGGCAAATTTAACCTATGCTCAATCATATGTAAGTAAATTTGTAATCAAAGTAATTATTTCATTTACCCATTTTAAAGCCTTTTTAGGATATACATACATGCATGAATAATGCCTCTTTAGAAAACATGAATAGATAGATTTTATAGCTTCTAGTGAAATTTAATTATTTTGAAACAACATAAGAAAGTTTTTATTATCTACAAAGACATTTTCTTAAATATGATGTTCTAGTACCCAGTTTTGTTCCTTCATGGGGTCCTAGAGAAATTTGCCAACCCTTTTAGTTTGGTGTCCATTAATTTATTGAGAAGTAGGATCACATCTGCGATATAATATGCTAAGAAACGTCAAATGACCCTCTCGGGTGATCACCTAGGAACAATACAGGTTACCAAAATTAAATCATCCAACTTAACCTCTGTTACAATGGAACAAACTTTCTTGTGTGACTGATTGAGAATCTTCTTTTGTTGCAACCAGATGCAACCATATAGTTTGTTCTTGTGAACGTCCAAAAAAACATTTCAAATTATCACTGCTACATGCATGTAATTCTATGAACCGTGTTGTAACAGAGGTTACAAGGAAAGATATGACTTGAGCACTTCGATCAATTTCATTGTAATCATGTGAGCCTCTCACTTGTACCTTCCTGCATATCTGATCTGAGAAGTGCTCTATAGGGTTTGTGTCAGGTGCCCTGGACTTGCCTCTCAAATTCAAAGCTATTAGAAACAAAAAATATATAATTTAGCTATACATTTCCTGATTTCCTGGAGTGCAAGGGTCACATGACTAGAGTTGTAATGATATATTGAAAGACCAATAATTGTGATACTTAATTTGATGATATATATGTAACATGAATATTGTAGAGAATCATGATACGTAATGTTGACTTTAATATTGCTTATTTAACCTAAAAGATGTTTGACAAAAGTATTGGATTTTCTATTATTATCATAATTATTGATTATTTTGAAATTAAGATTTCCTATCATTTTTCCATCAAATACAAAGGAATTAGTGTATTATGATTTGTGACATGTTTTGTATCCAATCGTATTATTATTTGATATCTAAATACCTATCATATGGTCACAACTGTTCCTGACACAGTACTCAAATCAGAAACACAGTTAGGTATGAGTGTCAGATTCTCACTGATTTTACTGAGATTGCTCTTTGGTGAGAGACAGTAAATACATTATGAACCATAAGTTGACGTTGGGAGGTCAATATTGTTCATCTCCAATTTCAAGAAACATTAATAGCAAAACAATAAATCCTTATCAAACAGGGGCTTCAAAAAATGAGGCACAAGATAAAATAATGCATAGATTTGTATAGTTAACAAATATCCCAACATCACGTTTGGGCTTTCTGGGACATTTTGCGTTCTGCAAAAAGATTGCGAATCATTATAACCTGTGTGAGACCAACGGACACCATCACAAAGAGTTGAAGCCCCGACAACCAGTTGACACGGGTGAAGTTGTTTTCTTGTACGTTACGATCCCGCGCCTCGAAACTCTTCAAGATGTTTTGCAGCTGTTGAGACTTTTCAAGATTTGTCTTCACATTTACCATGATAGTCTGCAAAAAACAGATATTACCATAAAATATAACCATTGTTCAAATCAAAGAGATTGGATGAACAGCCTGTTATTATAAAATGCATCAAGATCTGGAGGCTGTGCTCCTTACTGTTTTCATAACCAAAGATTTTATACTACATAGATAAAAATAATGATTTTGTAGGTTGTTTTCCGGATAAAGTGTATATACATAATGTTATAAGAGTTTGCACAATCACCCCCCCCAATAATGATTTTGTAGGTTGTTTTGCGGATAAAGTGTATATACATAATGTTATAAGAGTTTGCACAATCACCCCCCCCCCCCCCCCCTATAAAATTGGTACTACAGTTTTGTCATAATTATAAAGTTATCTTGACAGAATGCATCCTGCTACATCAGCGTCTATGTCTTCGAGTTATGCTACAACCTATCCCCTGATATCCTTCTATCACATTCTGCCGTATCGCTATATATATAGCAAGCCAATCAAATGATGCCCTTTCAGTGATAGCAGCAAACTGGTTTCTGGACTTCCTTCCTTGTGCTCACCGCGTGATTTATTATTTCTCTGAATATGGTCAATTCAAATAAAGTACTTTTCAAATAATCAAAATAAACAGAAGTGAAAATACCTTAAAGTCATCAATTGTCATGTCAACCAGTTCTGCAATCTCATCCTTATCCGGCGTCCAATCATCTTCGTCGTCATCTTCGTCTGTCATCAACTCGAAATAGACAACCTTTTTAGAAAATCGGCTGAATGAATTGTCTAGGCAGAACTTATAATCACCGGGTGACTTCACATCAATTCTGTAATAGAACATGACAATGGTGAGCACAGCTCATAAAACCCATCTGCAGTTTGTTTGGAGTAGTATAAAGTCATTTAAAGCTTTGTAACCAGTAACAATGAATGGTGAATTTGTGCAAAAAATTAGTTTAATATTATACAATAATGAGTTCTAGAGTTTTAGCAATATATAGTAGACAAAGGATCGTGATATTTAATTTTATATATAAATATTGTGATAAGTTGTCTGTATTGTATTATGTATATTTTACTCTAAAAATAGCTTATTTTGCCTTATGTTTGTCATCAGTATAGTTTTTTTAATAAAGTAATCCGAAGATCTGAGGATAGTAATGAGAAACATTTCTTATTGAATTGTCATTCTTTTAATATTATGATCACAACATCACAACTCTATTCTGCTGAATCAGCTACCAAAATAACAAACAATGAAGAACACTTTAAGATTATTTAAAATTAATACAAAGCACTAGAATGTTACAACACTATCATGAAAAAAGATTTTACCTGTGAATATTTTCAGTCTTTTTACCGTCAGAAACCATAAGTTGACCTTGAGGGTTGAACGCTGCAAACCCAATGTCAAGGTCACCACCATCAATCACCTGAAGAAAACAGAACAATTTTCCCATTCTGAAGACAACTAACTTTCCAGTAATGCAGATTCCAATAATTTCAAAAGAAAACCATGTTTGTTGTCTTGGACACTGTAACCAATGATGGGAGAAGATCAAGAGAGTTAATTAGATTACATTTACCCACATTCTTGGGCATTTACAATATATAGTGTACTATTTCAAATATTGTAAAGGTACGTACCCTGCCATGTGCAAAGAAAATATTGAGTTGAAATTGTATTGGTTATTAAACTACCGGTAATAAATTCTCTTGACTTGACTTAAAGATTGTTTTGAAAATGTGATTAATTTTTTAACAATGGAATTTTTCAACACGTTTTTGGAAAACTTATGCTATTCCCTGCCAGGGCTATTACCGGTACCTCAAAAGCAATAAAAGCACCCAAGACAAAATACATTATCTTTAACCAGAACCACCTGACAAATAATTTTCAATTTTGATTCCTGCTATGTTTCTCAAAACAATGTTAAATACAGAAATTTAATTGCTTTCAACATTTGACTCAATCATGTCAGTAAGACAGGGTTTGTTTAATAAAATACATAACTGTCTTCATGTGAATTATATACAAAAGTATAAAATTATTTTAGAGAAAACATAAAAAGAATTCCTAATTTTTTTTAGAAGTGTACTAGTGATTATTTGAGATAAATTTTGATAAACAATTACACTACAATCAACAGCAAGTTCTACCTTTGAAATATGTTACGCTTATTTAGTTCTGGAAAAGAATTCACACCTGCTATGCCGAAAAATCAATGGCTTTAGCCTTATATATATATTATTTTGTGGCAAAATGGGCAGTTGAATGTATTCATTCATTTTTCAGGAAATAACACAACACAAAAAGATGGAATGTGGCCACTGTCAATCCAATATATATATTGCAGCTGTCAGCTTTTGCCTATAGCGATAATACTGCAAAATCAATATTTTCAATTAGATTATGATAGGATTGATACATATTAATTTTCTTTTCACAGAGGATGTCATCCCTATTTTTTTAGAGGAAACAAATAGATGATAGAAAAAAAACCCACTTTAGTGAGTATGAAAATGACTTAGTCAAGAAATTTCATCGTAATTGTCAATCTTATTATTTGTTTCTTTTATACCATTGATGTCGTTATTTTGCAATCAGAACACATATCAGTTTATATTCAAAGTAATCACGGGCCATAGATTACGGATGTTAATTTCTTAAAGTCAAACAAAACTTGACTTTATGACATAAAATATTTGCATATTTATAAAAACATTTTGACAGGACACAACGACCTTTGAAACAAATATGAAACAGTTTCATATCCAAAAGAGCAAATGAACACTGTGTCCATTACAATGGCAACATATTGAACATCCCCAGGACTTCTGAAATTAATATGCATAGGGAAAAGTCCCTCTCTAGTTGGCACAGCATGGGCTTATTTAAAGACTTTAAGTAAAACTTAACTAATCTCAATCAAGATAAGAATGCATTTTGTTGCAAAACACATTGTTTCTTTGATATGAGTATATTTGTTTATAAACAGTTTACATTAAAATCTCCATGATAAGGTGAAGATAACATATTTAAATTGTATAATATTTCAAAGGACTAATAGAAAAGATAGTAAGAGTTGCAGTCTAAGGGGGATAACTCTGTAAAGTACTCGTGCACTACCATTGCTTAGAAACAACTAAAATAATCAAACAAATAAGAATGCAACAAACAATAATCACAAATTTTCTACGTTGAGGTCTCATTATAAGAATGAATTAATTGAAACTGACATTATTTTAGACCTTGGGTTCAATCATTTAGAACATTGACATGTACTAACCAGTCTCTCGCTTCCGCGTGGAAATCTACGATTTGACGGAAAGTTTGATCCGCCGTTAATCTACTTACCTGATATTCTATTTCGACTGTTGTTTCTTCTTTGATTGGTTGATATACACATTCCACGACACCAGCTTTTACTTCAATCGTAAAATCAGCTTCAATGCTAAACACCGGCGCAAATAAACTGACACCGCATAGCAAGAATAACACTGACCCTCTGCACGCCTCCATCTTGAACAAGTGCGCTATAAATAGAATTGACCTTTGACCCTATTGAAATACTATTTACGTTCATAATATAAATCTATATGTATTGGTGCTATAATTTTGGATAAAACATAGAATAAATCAAATCAAATATAAAAATATTTATTTGTTAATTTATGCAAATTAGGAAATTATTCAGAACGAGGCTCATTTGAGCACTGCTGTTTTGCATATATCACGCAAACCTTGAAGTAATCCCAAAATACCTCAGTCTCCCAAGCGGTTTCGAATCATCAATAATTAAAACTGATGATCAAAGATACAATTGGAAATAAATACGATATTATCTATCTGGCATGTTAACTTATTATATCCAAATAACAGTACAAATCTTGAAATGAAACATGTCGCCGTATATCCTTACGCCTGTGCAAGGTGGAGTGGCTTTCGAGAATATTGGTTTGTTGTGCAGGTGTGATGTTGCGAAAATTATTTACTATTGACGATGTTTGTTGTTTTAATGATTTCAACAAATTATGGTACACCTAGTGCTGAAATAACAGTATGAAATACCAATCTCGCTGTGAGGCCAAATGCATCACTTCGAATGTAGAACGGAATCGCCCGTATTGTTGTTTATAGAATTTTAGGAAATAGTAAATTTTACACATTGACATGTGTAGTCTGATAATGTTGTTTATGTTTAGTATATTTTGAATATCGGCTAACACAGAACATGTTTGTCAAGAAGACACCTTGATATCAGGATGATATAAAATTAGAATGGAGATAGAAGAATATGAGTGCGTGTCAATTGATGACGGCGAAGTTTGTTCTGGTGACACTGGAACCAATTTTTGGAACACTGTTTTGGGTCCCACCGATGAAGAAATTGTCACCCTTGAAGTGCCACATCATATGACATTGGACCAAGATGAAGAAACTCCGTATCAGTCGATCGAGAAAGAAAATGAAGAAGAAGAAACGAAAGAACCAATGAGTTTTGAACTTCAGCAAGGATACAGAATTTTACGAGAACTTATGGCAGAGTCCAACAAGTCTGTCAATTGGCACTTCTTGGAGGCAGTGGACGACTCCTTTCCAGAGACGAAAGATTATTATGATCGTATCAAGTCTCCAATGTGGTTAAGAAAAAGTAAGTTCTCACATTTACTGTTTTCTTTCATAACAGTGCATACTTGCACGTCACTTGAAAACGTTTTATCCCCTCAAAATCATTCGGGAAAACCCCAGATTCTATTTTTGTCCACACCTAATAAAGAAGTTAATGTTATTGTCTTATAAAATATGTTAAATTAAGGGAATACATTCATTCATTACCTTTCATGCATACTAAAATAACTAGAACAGCTTGATAACTAAGTTTCTAAAAATAGATGTGGTTCACATCATATCACATTTTATGTAGGCAATAATCTCAATGATGTTCTCTGACCTAAGTAAACATTGCTTGCATATTGTTTTTAATATGAAGGATACTTTTAAAAGTGAAAAACTCAAGATAAAACCCAAATGAAAATTCATGAAATTCTTTGCATATGCAAAATTAAAAATGTAGGTGATACTTTTACAAATGTTTGAGAGTTTTTGACTTTTATGAGAATCAGTTTTTCGTTTTGAAGAGCTAAACAAAGTTGAATTCTTTAATTTTCCAGTGAACGCCAAGTTCCATGAACGGCAATACGAGTCTGTCACGGAGTTTGTTGCTGATTTCCGTCTCATGTTGGAGAACTGTTTCCGCTATAATGGTCCGGATCACTATGTGTCAAAGAGAGGGCAGCGGTTGGAAACCATGTTGGAACAGAAGTTGGCTCTACTATCCCGGTTAGTTGACCAACTGATAAATGTATCCCAGAGTCCTGCATCAAATACAAAAGAGTTAGAAAGGACCACTAAAAGTGTAATGTATTTCCTCGAATAGAGGTTGGACCTCAAATAGACGCCGGGGGTATGGCTGTTTTAAGTAAATACACGCGGGGTCTCGAATGAATGCCGGAAGATAACTTGAATAATTAATGCTCACGTATACATTTATTTTCTACTAAAGAATAAATATACGCTGGCCTAAAATTAACGTCAGGTCTGGAATACACGCCGGGGATAAAGGGGGTCTGAAAAAATATACACCGGGGGCGTCTATTTGAGGAAATAGGGTAATCTGCGTCTCCTGGGTACTAATTGCCTACAGACATTGAGGGACTCACTTATGGTAGCAAGACCCTGAATTTTGCAGGTCATATTTTCAGATTTATCACTGGAGTTGAAAATTTAATTTTCTTTTACCTCAAATGCAATCTCTCTTCAAAGAAGTGACATAATTATTTCTTCCCAAGTAACATCTGTTACAAGTGGAATACTTTCTGGCTTAGAAGTAAAGAATTTTGATTTGTTCATACTTCAGTTAGTTTAGGGATGCTGCTTCAAAGTTAAGCATTGAGATAAGATAGAATAGTCATTATTGTCCAAAAAGAGAAGTTTGTTTTGTATATTAACAATTCTCCAGCAACGTGATGATAATCATTAAATAACATAATACTCAGTTCATATCAACACAATCTATTACATCACCTTAAATTTTGTTTGCCTGCTTCTCATAAACACTTCTGATTGTTTCAATTGGATGCCTAATAATTTAAGTTACGTTATAGTATTTTGGTCAATATGCATCTATTTGAGCAGACAATCTTAAAAAAATCTAATATTTAGACACTTCAAATAAAAGTCCTGTATAGTAACATCGTGATTGTTTGATCAGTTGTATTCATTCAGACTTTTCCATAAAGATTAGAGTTCCTTCACCTGAGTGTTGTGCACATGTTTCTTGCAGGACAAATCAGTCTAAGATGAAATAAACTTAATAATCATAGATTATATCTATGCTGCAAATTGGATTTTGAAACAAGAAATATGGTTTACTTGAACCAGAAGTTATGTGTAAAGATTTTTCAAAGGTAGACTCTGTAACGACACAATGTTGCAAAACCTTGTTTTCTGTTATTAAGACCAAAACAAAACTACATTTGTTTCTGGTAACCCTAATGACCCATAATTTGTTGTGCTTCTGAAAAAACAGGAAAATAATGCCAGTTTGCAATGGCCTATCAAAAAAACTTCATAATCTACATGATCATGATTTACACATATCATTAATAATCAATTTACATAAAATAAATCCATATATGCAGAATTATAACATGAAAATAGGTAAAAAAAAAAAATGTGATGAATAAAAACATTTCCTTACCTATCATTCCTAATCTTTTACTGTGAATGACCTGTAATACATCATTTATTCGTTTGGCCTAAGCCTAAGAAGTTCAGACGGTAACCTACTACGCTGCAAGTTGGTTGTAAGGGATATGAGAAATTTGTTTCACTTGTAGTAGTTGTACCAGAGGTTATATAATCACTGTTATGACACAAGTGTTGCAGATGACTTGTACTTTCTTTTAATGGTCTTTAAAATTGGGTTATTTTTATTGTTTTATCACTGCTTTCACCAAGATATGTTTAAACTGTAAAGCAGTGAACATTGAAAAATCTTAAATTCACATAGCCAAAGACAAGGCCTCTGCCAAATTCTTTCTGTATTAGTAGTAACGAGCAAGTAACACATGTGAACAATTCTTTCTTGATCACTGCTATCTATATTTTTAAATTCATTGATGTAATTTCACATTCTGTCTCAGGGTACGAACGTTACGCTAACTCCACTTATCTCTACCCTCGGCTCAGATGCTAGATTTGCTCACGGGACCTGACATTGGATATAGCCAATCAAAACATTTTCTCGCCACCTTCTCAATAAAATTTCAACGAGAAAATGATTTGATTGGCTGTGTCCCAAATCAGGCCGTGCAAGCGAATCTAGCTTCTGAGCCCAGGGTACAGATTAGTGGAGTTAGCGTAACAATTGTACCCTGAGACAGTATGGTAATATCACAAATGTTGACTTAAGTTATGTATCCATCAACTGGTACCACAACATGCCATATACAGACTGTCCTTAGACCTTGTGGGGAGGACACCATTGAACCAGTAGAGGCATTTTTGTAACATTTATTCTTTGAAACAGGCTTTGTTTTAATCAGCTTGTTAAAATGATTTGTCCCAATTAAAAATAAATTAGAAATCCTGTAATTTCTTTGCATTATTCTTGACATTATTTAACTTTATTTCACTCATGTTATCAATTCCAGGGATCTGAGAGAGAAAACAAGTATTGCTGCCACATCGGGTAAATCTTCAGATGAGTCCTTCTCCGCAGCAGGTAAACATTTTACTGGCATTCAAAAATGATTTATGTGATCATAAAATTTTAAGACAGAATTTTAAATTGTCATGATTACCGGTAATTGCTTTTTCATTTAATGAGCAAACAACTAATTCTGTACTAGTCAACTTAATACTATGTCAATTTGTACAAATGACCGTGATCTCTAAAGTAATTTAGTTTACAAAATAGAATTTTCAGAGGGTATCAATTCTTCTCAGTGTCAGCTCTTTAACTGGAATACCGCGGTTCGAATCCTGGTCGTGTCATACAAAACAATGTTGATAGATTGGAGTAGTTGCTTCCTTGCTTGACACTCGGCATGATGAGGATATAACTAGCTACACTGGCTGCTAATTAGTAATAATTTGCAATTTTTAAGGGATAATCCATACGGCACCCTAAAACAAAATGTCCCTACAATGTGTTTCTAAGCCAAAGTGACTACAATATTACAGGTCTGCGGCGGAGAGTGAAGTCTATCATCCCCCACGACTCCTCGGCACTACTGAACCACCTACGGGAGGAGGAGCTACGACAACAACGTGAACAGCGCCGGCAGGTGATCGCAGACCGGAAGGCAGCGCAGGAGGCGTATCTTAGCAACCTGCAGGAATGGGAAGATCAGTTGATGGAAACCCCAGAACACCAGACACAACTCAAGGCCATGTGGGAGGTATGGCAAGATGGAGGTTGCAAGAGTCTTTTTAGCTCATCAGGACTGAAAGTCCAGATGGGCTTATGGCATGGCCCGTCGTCCGGCGTCCGTCCGTCGTCCGTCGTCCGTCCGTCGTCCGTCCGTAAACTTTTGACACTTTCGACTTCTCCTCATGAACCATACACATTAGAGAGCTGAAATTTTGTGTACAAGTACCTTAGCATATGGAGATTCTAATTTGTAACTTTGGTGACCCTGTGACCCCAAATAGGGTCACAGGGGTCACAACTTTAAAAACCTATTTTCATCTTCTTCTCCAGTTTCAGAAGGACTAGAGAGTTAAAAATGATATGTGCAGACACCTTGGCCAATGGGGATTCTAATTTGTAACTTTGGTGACCCTGTGACCCCAAATAGGGTCAAAGGGGTCACAACCTTAAATACCTATTTTCATCTTCTTCTCCAGTTCCAAAAGGAGTAGAGAGTTAAAAATTATATGTGCAGACTCCTTGGACAATGGAGATTCTAATTTGTAACTTTGGTGACCCTGTGACCCCAAATAGGGTCACAGGGGTCACAACCTTAAAAACCTATTTTCATCTTCTTCTCCAGTTCTAAAAGGACTAGAGAGTTAAAAACGATATGTGCAGACTCCTTGGCCAATGGGGATTCTAAATTGTAGATTTCGTGACCCCATGACCCCAAATAGGGTCACAGGGGTCACAACCTTAAAACCCTATTTTCATCTTCTTCTCCAGTTCTAAAAGGACTAGAGAGTTGAAAGTGATATGTGCAGACTCCTTGGACAATGGGGATTCTAATTTGTAACTTTGGTGAACCTGTGACCCCAAATAGGGTCACAGGGGTCACAACCTTAAAAACCTATTTTCATCTTCTTCTCCAGTTCTAAAAGGACTAGAGAGTTAAAAACGATATGTGCAGACTCCTTGGCCAATGGGGATTCTAAATTGTAGATTTCGTGACCCCATGACCCCAAATAGGGTCACAGGGGTCACAACCTTAAAACCCTATTTTCATCTTCTTCTCCAGTTCTAAAAGGACTAGAGAGTTGAAAGTGATATGTGCAGACTCCTTGGACAATGGGGATTCTAATTTGTAACTTTGGTGAACCTGTGACCCCAAAAAGGGTCACAGGGGTCACAACCTTAAAAACCTATTTTCATCTTCTTCTCCAATTCTAAAAGGACTAGAGAGTTGAAAGTGATATGTGCAGACTCCTTGGACAATGGGGATTCTAATTTGTAACTTTGGTGAACCTGTGACCCCAAATAGGGTCACAGGGGTCACAACCTTAAAAACCTATTTTCATCTTCTTCTCCAGTACTAAAATGACTATAGAGTTGAAAATGATATGTGCAGACTCCTTGGACAATGGGGATTCTAATTTGTAACTTTGGTGAACCTGTGACCCCAAATAGGGTCACAGGGGTCACAACCTTAAAAACCTATTTTCATCTTCTTCTCCAGTACTAAAATGACTATAGAGTTGAAAATGATATGTGCAGACTCCTTGGCCAATCGGGATTCTTAATTGTAGATTTCGTGACCCCATGACCCAAAATAGGGTCACAGGGGTCACAACCTTAAAAACCAATTCTCATCTTCTTCTCCAGTTCCAAAAGGTCTAGAGAGCTGAAATTATATGTGCAGACTCCTTGGCCAATGGGGATTCTAAATTGTAGATTTCGTGACCCCATGACCCCAAATAGGGTCACAGGGGTCACAACCTTAAAAAACTTATTTTCATCATCACCTTTAGCTCCTAAAGGTCTATTGAGCTGAAAGACTGCATGTAGCCTCCTTGGTCAATTGGGATTCTAAACTGTAGGTTTTGTGACCCCATGACCTCAAATAGGGTCACAGGGGTCACCATCTTAAAAACCTATTTTTCTCCATTAGATGACAGTCTATGACAAATTTAATTCTCCTTGGATATTTGAGTGTGGACTTCTTTCACTGTCTGATACTGGCGATCTAGAAAGTGTTGAATAATAATACATTTGTTTTGTAATTTTTTTATAGGTTTTCTTGTAATAGGTAACATCAGTTTCATTTTTAGCTCATCTTGCCTGTATAAAGCAAACTTGATATGATGCCTGATGAGCTACAGAGCCAATGGCTCTATTTTTTATTGGGTTCCGTGGTTTATCAGACATTCCTTTCGGCTGGATGTCCCTGAATTTGGAGAAATAAGTACTTTTACATTTGAGAAGGTCCATCCCGTCAGAGTATTATCAATTGAGCCCCTAATTTAGTCTCCCAAAATGTGTACATGTTGAGATAACACCAAGTGTTTTGCTTTTTGCGAGTGTTTATCTAATACGACAGACACAAGTTTGAGTAATGTGAAAGTTCCAGTTTAGATGTGATCTTTCTGTGACTCCTTTCACAATAAATGTTCACAAGTCAAAAAAATGTTCACTCCGACTGTTGCATTTTACTTACCAAACCATGATATAACCCCTGTTAATTATTGGTAATTGCTGAAATACTTCCAAAGCTGTTCTATACAATTAATCCCTCACTCCTAATTATCTGTCAAAGTTCAAAGTATAATTTGAAAGAGATCTTGTGCATGTGAACTTCCATGTTTCAGCTGCCAGCAATCGGCCACTTCCTGTTCCTGTGCCAGGAGACGTTGAACCTGGAGGAAGTAGCCCAGTACGAGCTGGAGAGATGCTTCATGATGCCTCGTCAGAGCTCCACCATGCAGCGAGTCATGTCCTCTCTCCTCTCAACACCCTTCCAGCGATTCAAGTCAGTAACACTCATTATTACCAAAGGATCATGTTTTTTTACTGATGCCCGAAGGCAAAAAAATGCCTTATCATTGTGATGTCATGCTTTTGACAATGTTTGACATCACAGTTTATTACATGAATGAGGGTGAGATACTCTGTTCTATCAGTGAAATAAACTCTCTATCTGACTTTAGTAGCGATAACCTTTATCGTCACTCTACTAAGTGGTAATAAACTTTATCACCACTCGAGTGACGTCAAGTTCAAGACTTAGACGTCATGTAACAATGGTCTGACGTCATGAATTCTCATATGACGTCACACTGTTACCGCGGTGACGGACTCTTCCAAGCGGCCGCTCAACATGTAATTGGCCTTTTTAGCTCACCTTTACAAAGTAAATGTGAGCTTATGTCATGGCGCTTCGTCCGTCGTCCGTCTGTCTGTCCGTCTGTCCGTCTGTCCGTCCGTCCGTCTGTCCGTCCGTAAACTTTCACGAAAAAGACTACTCCTCCTAAACGAATTCAGATATCATTCTGAAATTGTAGTATGTTATACCCATGGTGATTCCTCACAGAAAGGTAGACGTTTCAGTTTTGAGAATCCAAGATGGCCGCCATGACAGCCATATTGAATTTTCAATTAGATTTCATGAAAAAGACTACTTCTTCTAAACGAATACAGATATCATTCTGAAATTGTAGTATGTTATACCCATGGTGATTCCTCACAGAAAGGTAGACGTTTCAGTTTTGAGAATCCAAGATGGCCGCCATGGCAGCCATATTGAATTTTCAATTAGATTTCAGGAAAAAGACTACTCCTTCTAAATGAATGCAGATATCATTCTGAAATTGTAGTATGTTATACCCATGGGGATTCCTCACAGAAAGGTAGACGTTTCAGTTTTGAGAATCCAAGATGGCCCCCATGACAGCCATATTGAATTTTCAATTAGATTTCATGAAAAAGACTACTCCTTCTAAACGAATACAGATATCCTTCTGAAATTGTAGTATGTTATACCCATGGTGATTCCTCACAGAAAGGTAGGCGTTTCAGTTTTGAGAATCCAAGATGGCCGCCATGACAGCCATATTGAATTTTCAATTAGATTTCTTGAAAAAGACTACTCCTTCTAAACGAATACAGATATCATTCTGAAATTGTAGTATGTTATACCTATGGTGATTCCGCACAGAAAGGTAGACGTTTAAGTTTTGAGAATCCAAGATGGCCGCCATGGCAGCCATATTGAATTTTCAATTAGATTTCATGACAAAGACTATTTCTCCTAAACCAATCTAGATATCATTTTTATATTGTAGTATGTTATACCTGTAGTGATTCCGCACAGAAAGGTAGACGTTTCAGTTTTGAGAATCCAAGATGGCCGCAATAGCAGCCATATTGACTTTTCAGCTGCAGATGACACATCATTATTATTAAATTTTAAGCTTTCATCAAGTGATCACTGGCACCATATAAATTCTCTAATTTGAACTTACTAATCATAATATTATCTTAAATATGGAATATTTAAGATTGTCGTGCAAGTTGTTCTATATTTTTAAGTGTTTCTAAAAAAAATTAAGATGAAAGACAAACATAATTGATTAATTTGTTTAAAATCTTTATGGCAACTAGCTGCAAAAACCAAATTACATTAAACATGTTAAATTTTAAACAATGGTATCTCCCTTATATTCCTTTAAATACCACACGTAAGGGGTCAACCAGAGTTCAGATATTCCACTATGCTGTCTAATACACAACCCAAGGCAGGCTGCTAGCATCACAGTGTCAGCTGCTAGTCTGTTGCATAATCAACCTGACCCAATTGATATGGTAGAGCATTATGCTATATGGCCATGGCCCATGTGTATGCAATAAAAGTTATGGACTTGTATTCTCATGACAGTGATATGTTCTTTCTAAGAATAACAACTTACACAAAACTTGTCTACAATAAGCTTTGTGTTTAGCAATCTACATGATAAGTTGATGTGGAATAAATATGCAGATGAAAATCGAAAAGGGTTTAGTAAGAAAAGTAAGGAAATTTGATTTGTCATATCTCTCTGTTGATTTGACAATGCAAAAATGTTTACCATAATAGTACTGTATGAGTGTTAAATAAATTGATACTTTAATGAAAGACATCTCATGGTCACTTGACATGTAAATATTATGTGAACAAAATAAATGTGTCTTATGCATCGCTGTGTTTATGACTTTCCTCTCAATCAGTCATTCATTTTCCTTGAAAAATTTGTACTTTTGAGCTTCTCAATATCCCATGCAGCATAACCATCAGTGAAATAATCTTGAAATCATATTAATGATTCACTACAAAACAAAAGTAAGTGCCCACCATCCTGTAAGTAATGAATGACATTTAAATGGATACACCTAAACCAATCAAGATATCATAACGAAATTAATACGGATGCCCACATAAAAGTAGCATTTTGAAGATTAAAAAGTACAAGATGGTCACCAATTCAGCCATAGATGTACAAAAAAGTTATACAAAAACCTACTGCTTGTTAACTTATCATGATTATATCATTTGTGTATTAATGTTTGTTCAAGCTCTAGTCGTTTCCAAAAGAAGACTAGTATTTTAAAAGATAAAAAAATCATGATGGCAGCCATAATCAATTATATAAAAGATGGTTACATGTATAATTAAACCATTTTACCACATCATTCAATTTAAGGTGAGCTTCTGTACCCTCGGTACTTTTATTTTATGTAATTAGAAGGATTTCATCATATAATAAATAAAATATCTGTCAATTCTTGACAAATACCATGTTTATCTCATCTCTTGAGGTAGACAAGTTAAATATTTTCACTCGTGACTGCGCCACTCGTGAAAATATAAACTTTCTACCTCACTCGATGAGATAAACATGGTATTAGTCAAGAAAAGACAGATATCCTCTATATATCTATGATCTCGTGAGGTAGACAAGTTAATTATTTTCACTCGTGACTGCGCCACTCATGAAAATATAAACTTTCTACCTCACTCGATGAGATAAACATGGTATTAGTCAAGAAAAGACAGATATCCTCTATATATCTATGAAATTGCGTTCTTTATAGTTTAAGCCACAATGGCGACAAGTTCACATATGCTTTGAGTTAGAATTTGAGTATTTTCCTTAATATTGTGACTACTTTAATGATCAGAATATATGATTTGTGACACTATACAAGTCAGTACCACACCACAGCATACCTTTCATAGTAACTATACACCAATTCATCTATGAATTTATTAAGTATAGAGTTTCTAGAACCTTTTCTGTTTTTATCTGCTTCCTCATCCAAGAATGAGCTTTGTGGTTTACATTTCTCAAACTTCTTTGTTTTTTAAGAACCGACAAACTTCTAAGACTTTCTTTTACCAATTTACAAGAAGTTAGGCTGTATGCAACTGGATGTTTAAACGCTGGACTCATTACATCTAATGATAACTCTAGGATAGAGAAGACATGTATTCAAGACACTCTTCTGCGGAGTCACTACATAGTTATATGTACATTTATGTCATGTATCACCATATTTATTATTTAACCCATGATTTATCAAAGACACCTTGATGCCCGCAGGTTGGACAAGAAGAACATGATGCCGTACTATGTGTGGGAAGAGAAACTGAGAAAGAGGCTTGACATCTGGTATAAGATGTTGGATGATAGTCGGTCAAACGTGTACAAGGTACGTATCTAGGTGTACTCAACCCTTCACCACTAAGAAACAAGTAACTACATGTGATATTTTAAAAATTCTTAACCCCTTCACCACTAAGAAACAAGTAACTACATGTGATATTTTAAAAGTCCTTTACCCTTCACCACTAAGAAACAAGTAACTACATGTGATATTTTAAAAATCCTTAACCCCTTCACCACTAAGAAACAAGTAACTACATGTGATATTTTTAAAAATCCTTAACCCTTTCACCACTTAAAGAAACCAGCAACTACATGTGATATTTAAAAAATTCTTAACCCCTTCACCACTAAGAAACAAGTAACTACATGAGATATTTTAAAAGTCCTTTACCCTTCACCACTAAGAAACAAGTAACTACATGTGATATTTTAAAAATCCTTAACCCCTTCACCACTAAGAAACAAGTAACTACATGTGATATTTTTAAAAATCCTTAACCCTTTCACCACTTAAAGAAACCAGCAACTACATGTGATATTTTAAAAGTCCTTTACCCTTCACCACTAAGAAACAAGTAACTACATGTGATATTTTAAAAATCCTTAACCCCTTCACCACTAAGAAACAAGTAACTACATGTGATATTTTTAAAAATCCTTAACCCTTTCACCACTTAAAGAAACCAGCAACTACATGTGATATTTAAAAAATTCTGAACCCCTTCACCACTAAGAAACAAGTAACTACATGTGATATTTTAAAAGTCCTTTACCCTTCACCACTAAGAAACAAGTAACTACATGTGATATTTTAAAAATCCTTAACCCCTTCACCACTAAGAAACAAGTAACTACATGTGATATTTTTAAAAATCCTTAACCCTTTCACCACTTAAAGAAACCAGCAACTACATGTGATATTTTTAAAAATCCTTTACCCTTCACCACTTAAAGAAACAAGTAACTACATGTGATATTTTTAAAAATCCTTAACCCTTTCACCACTTAAAGAAACCAGCAACTACATGTGATATTTTAAAAATTCTTAACCCCTTCACCACTAAGAAACAAGTAACTACATGTGATATTTTAAAAGTCCTTTACCCTTCACCACTAAGAAACAAGTAACTACATGTGATATTTTAAAAATCCTTAACCCCTTCACCACTAAGAAACAAGTAACTACATGTGATATTTTAAAAAATCCTTAACCCTTTCACCACTTAAAGAAACCAGCAACTACAAGTGATATTTTTAAAAATCCTTAACCCTTTCACCACTTAGAAACAAGTAACTACATGTGATATTTTAAAAATCCTTAACCCCTTCACCACTAAGAAACAAGTAACTACATGTGATATTTTTAAAAATCCTTAACCCTTTCACCACTTAAAGAAACCAGCAACTACAAGTGATATTTTTAAAAATCCTTAACCCTTTCACCACTTAAAGAAACAAGTAACTACATATCTTTTATATGAGAGATTCTGGGGATCCAATGTTTTGTCCTGTCTGTCAGTCTGTTACAAAAATCTGTAACATTGCACATAAGTTTTGATTGCTTTGGGATAAACCGTTGATATTTCACATGTGCATCTGCCATCTATCATGATTGACCTTTCAGATGAGGTCATTACTTTGACCTCGTGACCTTGACCTTGGCGTCAGTGGCATCAGGTTTTCACAAACACAGCTTGTCAGTCTGGTTTCTGGCATGTAGGGATGGTGGGGTTAAATGAAGAATTTGTAGACATCTGTGTCACATTGCAAATCATTGCGTTTTGGTATATAACTTGTATCTCCATTTCAGGTTGCATACAAGCTTGGTATCGATGCCTTCTTCTTTGATGTAGTTGGTGAGTTCTTCTTTTACAGTTTCATATTTCAGTTAATCAAATACTTGACTCCATATCTTGTTCCTGTCACGAGCTAAACTTTATAAATGATATTTTATTGAGAAGCAGTATCTGAAAAACTATAGTGATTGACAATATATAAGTATCAAGATTTGTTTCTACATGATATTAGTCAAACATAATTTTTGAAGCATATCTAAAGCAGTTCTAATAAATATAATATCTTCATTGATAAATATTGATAGGTAATGTAATATAATTCATATGAATTCGTAAAATTGGTCATCGCACATCAATAAAGGTATCATTCAATTTCAGTGAAAATGATAACAATAAATACTCATTATCACATATTTAGAATGACTGAATATGATCTTTATTGGTGTTAAGAAACATCTGTCTTACATGTTTAGTAAAGCAACTGACTGTGTATGACCTCTTGCAGGCAAGAAGAATCCCCTGATTAAGAAGAAGTTCCATGAGCTGTCTTTCTACAGGAGAGTGTGGATAGTGAAGAGCATCTGTGATAACTGTGTGGTGAGTAGCACTATCTCAACCTTTCTCTCATACCCCAATTGATTTCTGAACTGAGTATGCTCCATAGGGTTTGTGTCTGGGGTGATTGAAATCATTAGCATATTGAATATTTAACTTTCTTAGAGGTCGAATCAGCAACATTATAGACAAGGCCATCTGTGCAAATGCTATAGATTAGTACTCAGTACTACAATGCAGTGAGGTACGAGTGATAATGCAATCTCATTAAAATCAGCAAGGAAGACTTACTTGAAGTAACCCCTCACATCAACATTTCATGGGTTGACAACAAAATTCATTTCCTGAATAATGCAGTGTTGATGCTTGGTGATCATCTTAGTTGGTCTTTGTGGTTAAGCAAATTTGGCCCTTTCCTATTATAGAAGTATCCTGCTTCTTTAAAAGAGAAGTCACATAAAGCAAAAAAGGTTGGTACATTTCTCCAGAAGTGCCTCCTTGAAAATAATCACTCAGATTTATGAAAAAACAAGAGTTATTTCCCTTTGTCCAGTATTTAGATATGTTTGTTTGAGTCATTCAAATGAATTGTTTTCCATTTGAACACTTTTTCAGTAGGTGATCGCCAAACATGTAAAAGGAAGAAGGCGCAAGCTTCATGAATAAGGTTTAGTTACGTTTTGGGACTGATGCATTCTATCTCAGGGTACGACCGTTACGTTAACTCCACTAATCTGTACCCTGGACTCAGAAGCTAGTTGAAATTTTATCGAGAAGGTGGCGAGAAAATGATTTGATTGGCTATATCCCAAGTCGGCCCGCACGAGCCAATCCAGCTTCTGAGCCCAGGGTACTGATTTGTGGAGTTAGCGTAAGGTTCGTACACTGAGACAGGATGGGTCTGATGAAGGGGAGGTAATGCTCCTCGAAACGTAACTCAACCTGATTCATGACCATGACCATATCATATCATACTGATTCATGAAGCTTGTGCCTTCTGTCTTTTAAATGCTTGGCGATCAGCCCCCCTACTTCTTTTTAAAGTAATGTTTAACCGCATTAGCAGAGTTTGCCCGCATCCTTTAGTTGATCCATGTAATTTACAGTAAATTACTTCCTTCATAACCCTGGATAAGCGCCGCCCAAGTTAGAGAAAAATAATTTTGCCACCTTTGTGCATAAAGAAACACTTCAGGCATGTTTAATTTTCAAGCAAATTTGATCAATGTATCATCATTATCTCTATTTTGAAGATTCTTAAATTTGCTGTTTGGTGAAACAGTGCTACACTTCAGCCTTTTATATCTACAAACAAAGTGGAATCAGTGTATTAGCATTATCTAACAGGAAAGCCAGGACTGGCTGAGAGATATATTTAGTTACACTTCAAACTTACACATTGACATTGGGGTATGATTTAGTGAGCTTCATAAACTGAAGACCTTGCTTTGATATTTTCATACAAATTTTACACTTATGAGGATAGCAAGGATTCACTGAGAAATTTATAGAGACATGCATTAACATTCCCATATGGCTTAGTGAGTGTAAAAGTTAAGGACCTGACTTTCATCTTTTCAAGTTTATTACTTAAAGCTCACATATTTCAATATGTATTTTGAAATATATTAAAATATAATGAAATATTGTATAGTGCGTCAAAGGTTGCTACTCAAATATGTTCAGTTTGGTAATGAAAGCTGTTTTTGAATGCCACTTTGATGGACCGCTTAGACCTATCTGGCCACAAACCAGTGCATGCATGACTGCCCGTCACTGGTCACACCCCCTTTTTGTGACATCATATACAGAATCAGCCTCGTTATCTATACATCTATCATAAAAATACCACAGAAAAACCCAATAATCAAAATTTTTCAGAAAATTTATTCCACTCAGTAAGATAAATCATTTGACGAGGTAACACTAGTAAGCATTTGGTGGCAAAAAGATATCCACATCAATGGTAATTGAACAATTATTTAGGCAGTATTTCAGTTGAAATAATGATACTTTAATCTGTATAGTCTGTCACACTCGTGCCAGTTTTATGGCCCCTAACTAGGGCTGAGTATCATGGGAAATCTCACGATTCGATACGTATCACGATACAGACAGGCGATACAGAAAGTATCACGATACATTGTTTAAAGTATAACTTTGTGCATATTTTGTGATATATTCAAGATGGTGGAAATTTTGTGATATGAAATGATCGAAAATCGAAGATTAACATTTTTTTCCTCTTCAAAAACAGTTATTTATGAATTAGATTGCTTCATGCTTACTCTAGTTACAGTTACTGCACATCACTAGCTGGTTTTAAAGTGTTTACTTAGTTTTTCTTTTCATTTTTAAGTAAGTGAAATCTATTTTTACTGTATCACGATACAGGAAGCTCACGATACAATAATCACGATTTCCCAAGCTACGATTGTATCGTAGGTATCGATGAATCGTTACAGCCCTACCCCTAACCCAGGTGGGTTTTTCGCAGACGATAATTACACTGTCTTAATGAAAGGCTAATAAAAGGTGTTTATTGGACAAGTTAACAAAAATTAAGTTCAGCTTTAATTTTTTTGAAAAATATTTGAACGAAAATCGAGAAGTGTTTAGGTCGAGGTTAGTTGATGTTTGAATCATTTCCCTGCAGGAGAGCCAGGAGTCACTGAGAGACACCATTGAAGCACAACAGGTTGAGGAACAGCGCAGCTACTTACTGGGGCAGGATGGGAAGGGTAACACGTACATCCACTTCCCCCAGTTCTGCGGGGCTGATCTACGAGTCTACCGACAAGACCCTCACCCTGAACCGGACTTCTGCAGTAGCAATGAGGAGGAGGATGAAGACACTGCCAAGGTGAAGGTCATTCAAAGTCTTGTTTTAAGATTGAGACAATATTTTGGGGATTTTGAGGGACGTCTATTATAATATCAACCCTTTTCAATATGTTTGCTTGTCTCCTGAAGAAGTAACTGTCTGGTGTTACTTGTTTAATTTATCAAAATACTTTGGGTAATGGCTTGAGCTGAAAGTGCATAGGTGTAGGAAACCCAGCCCATTGCCCTCAGATTTTTACAAGCTGAAATTTTAAGGCAACAAAACTGGTACCAGAACACACATTTGAGCCAAGGCCATGTTATTAAGGATTTTGAGTTGACATTAGAATGAGGAATAGAGTTATGATTATTATTATGATTACAGACGGATGATAATGAGGACGAGGAAGATGAAGTAAGCACGCCTCCTGTCAAGAAGAGAAGAGTTGGGAGGTCGGCAGTTAACACTGACAGCAGACAGGTGAGTGTTAAAGGGACTTCATCCTATATTGGAAACAGCAATAGTAGTTTCCTTATCTTAATTATAACTTAACCTTTCATAGAGATTCGTGCTGAGAAGTCTTCATATGGAGTCTTCATAAATGGTATTTTGGCACTTGTGGAATATGCTAATGAAAAATGCTACTTGAATCGTAAACAACTTACAGTGCTTCTTATAAGGTTATGCAAGGGAAGACATCTAATCAATATTGAATAGGTAGACAGTAATAAATCAACTAATTGTTAGCTCATCTGGCCTGTAAGGCCCGATGGGCTTATGGCATGGCATGGTGTCCGGCGTCCGTCCGTCCGTCCATCCGTCCGTAAACTTTGTGGAATTTCGACTACTTCTCCAGAACAATAAGGCCTAGAAAGCTGAAACTTTGTGTACAGACTCCTTGGCTAGTGGGGATATTTGATTGTAGCTTTGGTGGCCCTGTGACCCCTAATAAGGGCCACAGGGGCCACACCCTAAAAACCTATTTTCATCTTCTTCTCCAGAACCATGAGGCCTAGAAAGCTGGAACTTTGTGTACAAACTCCTTGGCTAGTGAGGATTGTAAATTGTAGCTTTGGTGGCCCTGTGACCCCTAATAAGGGCCACAGGGGCCAGGCCCTAAAAACCTATTTTCATCTTCTTCTCCAGAACCATGAGGCCTAGAAAGCTGAAACTTTGTGTACAGACTCCTTGGCTAGTGAGGATTAAAATTTTTTGCTTTGGTGGCCATGTGTCCCCTATTAAGGGCCACAGGGGCCAGGCCCTAAAAACCTATTTTCATCTTCTTCTCCAGAAGCAGAAGGCCTAGAAAGCTGAAACTTTGTGTACAAACTCCTTATCTAGTGAGGATTATAAATTGTAACTTTGGTGGCCCCATGGCCCCTACTAAGGGGGCACCACATTGGCCACAGCCTATAGCGAAATCAAATGTAAAACCTGATGAGCTACAGAGCCCATGGCTCTATTTTTGAAGGTGACAAATCATTTGTGACGAAGCAAGAACAATATTACCTAGGTTGTTATCGGTCATAAGGATAGTTTTTTGGTTAAAGGCAAAGGTTATTATTTGATTTTCTTATTGATATTGATTTGGTATTTCTTTTATTATTATTATGGTTTTATTGGTATGATTTTATTCCATACAATGTTACAGTGTTGTTCTTAGAGGGGTTCCTGGGGAAATTGGCACAACCTTTTGGCTTGGTGTCCCTTAAAAGTGACAAATGTTGGATTCTTTTACAATTGCCAAGGGGCCCAAAGTTTGCCAAAATCACCCCTCACTTAAGAACAACACTGATGTTAAATCATGTTTCATAAATTCACTCATTAGATATACCTATCTTGATTCACACAGACACCAACCAACAGAAGGTCCAGCAGACGCAGAGAGAAACCATCTGACATGGAAGATACAGAGCCTGAGAACACGCCCAGTGAGGTAAGCACAGAGCCAGGGTCAAGGTCACTCACTGCAACCCCTGAGATTGTTGACGAATTGGAAGAGGAAGTGTTGACGGCAAGACGCACAAGATCTGGACGGAGCAAAAGGAGTCTTTACCAGAATGGTTTGACACGAGAGTTGGAACGGTCGCTACGGAAACTGAGGAGGACCCGTGTCAATGATCAACGTAGTGAGATGGATGACAGTCCAAATGTAGCGAGTGATTCTGACAGGGATGCGTCGATTGCAAATGATAACCATAATAACAATAACTGTGCTAATGTACAAAGTGATGTAGACCTGGTTGACGGAAGCCAGCTCAATGCAGATACGGTAAAAGTCGAAAGAGATGAGACATCTGAATCTGAATCCATAATAAAACCTGAGTGTGACAGTTTGGTGGAGAATGAGACGGAGGATGTTTGTGATGTATATAGTGTTAAATCCAAGGGCAAGGACAATGATCTATGCAAACAGAGTGACATGGCAGATGTGAAACATTGCAATGGAGACTCACAGAGTGTCACAAGTGCAATAACCAATGGTGATATTTCAAATGGACAAGTTGATAGTGCTGGGGAAAGTGGGTACACAGGGAAACATAAGGGGAAACTTAAAGAAGGGGAGGGGGGTTCTGAAGGAAAGGATGGGGAAGGGGGACCTGAGGATGGAAGGGAGAGTGATGAACAAGAGGTAATTGTTAAGCAGGAGGCAGCTATTGCAGAATCCACAAGTGCTCAAATTGTTGAAAACGGTGCTGGAAGTGAGCGAATGGACTCGACAGGTGGTGCTGGGTTGGATATTAAAGTGAAGACTGAAGCAGGGGACACAGAGGAGTTAACAGTTGTAAAGAATGAAGATGATTCTGAAATGGACAGTAAACCTGACCTCCAGTCTGGTCCATCTGCAGATGATTCTCAGATAGAAGCAGACGCAGATTCGGGGAAAGTTGATGCTGATGAAGCTATGCTCAACAAGGTCAAGACAGAAAATGGCAGTGTGAAAAGTGAGGACGGTTTGAAGATTCCTAAAACTGAACCAGTGGAAGAGGACGAGGAATCGGAAGATGAATTGGTATGCAATTTATTTATTTTTTCCCCCTTTTAACCTATTTTCAAACATGTCTGAACAAGAATTATTGCAAGCTATGTGAAAAACTTGATCCAAACTTGTTATCACTAATATGATAAGAAAAGTTTAGTCTCTATTTCTCTCTTGATTCTATATAAAGCTTATGTTTTGATAACAATTAATTCTACTGTCACACTTATTGTAAAAACAAATGATTTCATTAGTATGTTGTATTGACTATTGATTAAACGTTTTTCCCCGAATCAAAACAATATGGAGCAGTGCCTACTGTTTTGCAAACTGAAGATCAAAATTTAGATCATATTAATTGTCTTACCATTTTCTATAAACTTGTGTAAGTGAAATCGTTTTATCTGTGAGATGACGTCCAGCAGGTTTTGAATCCAGAACTTCTGAATGAGAGTCAGAACTCTACTGATTAAACCCAAATTGCCACTAGCTATAGCCAGTGGGTATTCTCTTGACCTGACTCTACCACATTGCTACCTTGAATACTTACATTTTGAGGATTCTTCCCTCAGACCCCAGAGATTGGACAGTTTGAGCTTGTTGCTGACTCTGTGGAAGATCTACGACTCCTGACAGAGAAGTTTGCAGAGCCAACAGAACCACCTCCACCAGTCACCACCAGGGGCAAGAAATCAAAGGTAACAAATTGAATAACTGGTCAGTTATTGTGACACTAAAAAGACCCTTTCCTTTCAGCTTCTAGTCAGCTTTAAACTTCAAATGCAGTCAGTATACTCGTCCATGCAGTCTCTCAATACCTGCTGTTATCAGAAGACTTAACTTATCAGATGTTTTGAAATTAATGTTAAAAGAAGTTAATTCATGAATCTCTTTCTTCAAAACAGAGAAATATTTGTTTTTAATATATTTTGTACTTTACTGCATTGATAAAGGTGCTAATCATCATGCATTCATTCAAATATCTTGTGGTCCACAGGACATGTTCATTTGATGATGATTTAGATGACCCCTTAGGCCCAATGACTTACTCTGCAGAGTTTGTTCTGAGATTTGTATTTGATACCTCTGGTATGGTTTTGCCTAGGGCCGATTTTCACACACAAAATGATAGGATCCTTGCAAAAGTCTTAACTCCATGAGATTTGTAGGGTTGCATCCCTCTTGCACAGAGATCATAAGTCAAAAATAGTTAAAGGCTCAGGGTGCGAACGTTACGCTAACTCCACTAATCTGTACCCTGGGCTCAGAAGCTATAGATTCGGTCGCGCGGCCCGACTTTGGATATAGCCAATCAAATCATTTTATCGTTGAAATTTTATGGAGAAGGTGGCGAGAAAATGATTTGATTGGGTATAATTACAATTACTAAGTACCTATTAACAGTAAGCCTAGCCTAATCAACATGCTTTTGATAAAAGCTCATAGAAGTTAAATTATGAATCGATCTGTTGCAGTCATGCAGAGCGTCAACGAGGAAGCATTGCGAGGTGGATCTGTATGAGCGTCTCGCCTACCTGCTGAAGGAACTAGAACCCTGGGAACCAAAACTTGTGCAGGCACGTCGTAAAGCTCAGGTCAAGATGCGGAAGGAACTTGATGAATATAAGGAAGAGGAAGTCAAGGTATGTGTGTTCTCATTTCTGTCTGTTATTTTTATGTAAATGGATATTGTTGTGATAAATGAAGGCTATCAAGGCTGATATGTTGTCCAGTAGCATTTAACCGTAACTTACTCACTGTGGGAGGTTCTATGACAGTTGTTTTACATCTGCATCTTCCAAACTCATTACTAAGTTTTATGGGGTTAGTAATTTTTCAAATAACTTTATGAGAGAAAGGTTTTTCATCCACATGTCTGTATTTTCCTTTAATGTTCAGCTACGCTTCCTTGTTTCTGATCTGTTGCATTTCAATTTTTCAGCCTGATGTGGATTGGAACACGGAAGACTCCTCGTCTGATGAGGAACCAGAGACTGAGGGGGGATCTACAGAGGTGAAAGAGGAAGAGGGTTTAGAGAGCAAAGTGAAGAAATCCAGTCACCCCCCGAGCATTGTCTCAACTGACAGTCGAGACAGCCTCCTCAACAACCAAGATGATGAATACGAGATTGACGTAAGCTCTCGTGGCAGGCTCAGGAAACGAAGGGTGATTCCCAACAACATAGAAGATCAAGGAATCAAAAAGAAGAAAGTTGCGAAGCCTGGAGAGGAAATTAGTGTTCACCTTCCAAATATTTTACAGAAACAGCTAAAACCATCCACTGGTTTAACTTTGAGTGCTGGAAACACAAACGCTACTACCACTATGCACAACATGTCTGCTAGCCAGATCCTCAGAATGTCCATTTTAAATCAAAGCAAGGGTAAGACCAGTTTGATCCCTTCATCTGTATCAAACATCCGACTTGCTAGTGTTGGTACAGGGGTGTCAGTGACCCAGTCATCTCACCCAGTTATACAGAGCCTTCTCACCACCAGGGGGCAGCCCATTACCCAGACTGGTCTACGACAAGTTCGGCCGAAGCCAGTGATGATGACCTCATTGAAGGCTCCGACATCAGGAGCTGGAATGACTTCTTCACCGGGTAAAGCCACGCTTGAAGTAACAGGAGGCAACACTCCAAGCAGCACTCAAAAGATCCTCAACTCCCTGCCAGCAAGTGTCATACAGCAGCTTCTCAAGCATAAAGCTATCAAGATACAAACTACAGGTCCTGGAGGAACAACGCTATTCCTCACTTCAGCTGTGCCAACATCTTCAGCAATAACCTCAACCTCCCAACAGACAACAACAGCCTCTCCTGTTGTGCCACAGCTTGCCGTTCAGTCAATTGTGCATCCTGAGACTCCTGTGTCCAGTATTGCTGTAGCTAGCGTGAAATCAGAGGGTGTCGCTCTTGCCTCAGTGTCAAGTCAGCCTCAACTTCAGCCTGTCCAATCAGCAGCAGCTCTTCTCGCCTCTCAGCTGAACATTGTCACAAGTCCAACAAGCTCTGTTGTCACACCATCACAAACAGCCCTAGGGAGCGTTCCCAGCACAGCCACTCAGAATCCAGTGATCATACCAATCCAAGGATCAAACCACACATCTCCCAGTTCTTCAAACGTAAGCCCACTCCAAGCAACAGAAACCAGTCATTCTGATGTTATACACAGACCCTATATTTTCCCAGCAGGATATTCACCACCACCGAAACACCAAAAGTATGCTAGTAATGTGACTGTAAAAGCTCTGCTTGAAAGCCGTGCAAATATGAAAACCCCGGATCCTTCCACAGGTTTGACTCGAGCTGACATGATAGAGAACATTCTGAGTGTCAGTGCTACAAAAGATGGATCATCAGTCCTGTCCAATGTGATTCTATCTAAAGTTGCTGGGTCACCTTCTGCAGGACAGTTTAAACCCAGAGTATTGAAGCTGCCGTCCCAAGAAGCTCTGGACAATGTTCTACAGTCTGTGGTTACTTCTGTCAGCACCTCGTTGCCCACTGCAAACATCAAGGTACCTTCTGCAGTCACCCTGCCCTCTTTACAACCCAGACGCAATGTCACCAAGACAATACAGAGTATGAAAGCACCTATTCCCGTCACCCACAAAGTAGGATCCGCTCCTCCCTCTACATTGACTTCTCCCTCCAATTTGACCCAAAGTGCCTCTAAGTCTACCATTTCTAGTCTCACTCAAGTAACTAAATCTCCTCTAAAGACTGGATTTGTTGTTCAAACCCCTACATCAGGATCTGGATCTGGACAGAAAAATATGTTATTGAAAGTTGTGCCTCAGAACTTTTTGACGTCTCAGGGACTAGTCCAGGGTTACTTGACTCCACAGGGACTGGTGATTCCTCAGAACAAGCAGACTGTTGTGTCTGCTGCTGTTCCTAGCACATCAAATGCCAATGTGACTTTCACTTCACCAAACCTAATCAAAGATACTCCCAATCAAGCAAAGCAAGTTATTGTTACCCAAGCTCCAAAACAAATTCAGTTAAGTTTTTCACCTGTTAAACAAGCTGTAGCTTCATCAAGTGTGCCACAAATTACCCCAGTTGTTGATATACAGCAAATAAATAAAGGCCTTACTAAAATATCCACTCCAGAAGTGATACCTCAGCCATACCCAAGTCAGAGTCAAGCATCATTGACATCTGCAACACAGACTACAGCCTCAAAGTTAAGCAAGGGAATGAAACCCTCTCAGATTCAAACCAAGGTAGCCACCCCAGCAGCTGAGTTAGTGAAGCAGATAGCAGCAGGACAGAGCAGTCTCCATGGCACTAGGATGGTGGTTCCCTCGGCAAACCAACTCCTACAAGGAAAATTAGCAACAGGGCTTAGTGCTCTACGCACGCCAGTGTCAGGAGCTCAGGCCTCCGTGATACCAGCTCTCATGGTTGGACAACCTGCTGTTGCAAGTTCTCCTCTGTCACCTCGGTTGATCCTGCCACCACAACAGCTTACAGGAACTCCATTGCTCCCAATTAAGACTGTTGGTGCCACAAGTGAACCTGTCAATAAACCATCTGTTGTTCCAACCTCCTTGCAGCTTGCTGGCAAATCCCCATCAACACCATTTGTGCTTTCTCTTGGAAGTGGTTTACAGAATGTTATCCTCTCTCCAAATAAGGATCTGACATCTCAGACTATGTCTCAACTGCAAGCACCCAGTCTCCAACTGTCTATTCCCCAGACCATTGTAAAGACAACGGCAGTTACCCCAAATGTAGCCTCCCTTCAGCTACCAGTACAGTCAATGCCTCTCAATCAGCAGGTTCTGAAGTTAACCCCACAACAGCTTGCATCCGGCCTCGTGTCTCCACAGACAGGAACGGGAGTGGTCCAGTTGATTCAACAACAGGTTTCGGGAGCTACTCCAGCAACAGCACCCAAACAAGTCCTGATATCGCCCCAGCAAGTTGGAGCTCTCAATATGGCAGTGGCTCCAGGTGTCAAGGTGATAGCCCAGCAGCCAGGAACATCCACAATCCCTGCACTGATCAACAAGGCTGCTCCTCAGGTTCTCCAGCAGAAGATGACAGCACTACAAGTAGCATCTACAAGTAGACAGGCTGATGGAAAGGCTCCTGTGATTCTTCAACAACAGGTTCTACCATTGTCAGCTGGCACACCAGGACAGATTGTGCAAGTTGGGCAACAACAGCTGCTGATCAACAAATCGATTCCACAGCAGTCAATTGTTGCAGGTCAGGCATTACCAGGAGGGTTAGTCCAGCCGTCAGCTATCAGAGTTTTGCAAGCAGGTGGTACCCTTCAGCAAAGTCCAGTTATGCAACTTCAAGGAAATGTTTCAGTTGCAAGTGCACCACAAGCTTCAGTCACCCCAGTAACTGCATTACAATGTAGCACTGTAAGGCCATCAATGCAGATTGCTTCACCAGGCATATTACAGACTGCTGCCGCTCAACCTGCCACTAAAGCTGCCCTACAGGCCCACCTGAATCAAACAAAACAGACTGTTCTTGTTCCTGGATCCAAAGCTGAAATGCCTACTTTGTCCACCATACTCGGCCATGAGAAAGGAAAAGTCATTACCAGTCTCAACACTGCAAACCTTACTCCGCAAAAACAGGCGGTGAAAGCAACAGATAATCAAATATCACTTTCAAATTTGAATGCTGTTCAAACTGCAGCCAATGTGAGTGTTGCAGTTCCTCAAGGAACTTCAACTGACTCTGGAAGTGCTGAAGGACAAACTGGCAAACAGCAGAAGCTTCTTCTGTACAATATAGGTGGTCAGTTGATGACTGCTCAGGGTGTGCCTGTCACTGTGGAACAAGGTGTCCTTAAGGTCATTCCTCAAGCTACTATTCAGATTGGAAACCAAATGCTAACCATTAAATCTCCATCCTCAGCAATGGTTGAAAATCCAAGCGGAGGCAAGACTGTAGCATCTACTACTGCATCAATCACTGGTGCGACTGCTGTGTCAGAAAGTATCTCTACAACAGCAGACATGAAGTCTGCAGTTGCTTCTGTGCCATCATCAAGTTCCAACATCCTCATCCAGGCCAACATCCAAAGTGCAGCTGGCTTCACACCTAACATAGTAAAAACAAAGACTTCACCAGAACCAAAACTACACAAGACCGATCTTGCAACGAACATGCCCTATTTTACAAAACGTGTCGCTACAAACAGTGCTGATCTCCTTACACCAATACCATCAGACCCAACCAAACCAGTTATCACTACACCAACCATCGTTACGGCCTCACTTGCGAACTCTGTTTCCAGTAACCAGATGATAGAGTTAGCAAATAAAGTTTCTGTAGTCACTCAACAAACTAAGGCCACAGATGCCTCCAAGCCTGTTCTACAGAAAACAGGCAGTCGAGAAGAAGCAGCTCTAAACCTGTTGAGCTTGGCCAATATCTCAGAGAGGTAGTTAAACATCCCCATATTCACAATTGCATCCAACATAGAAGGCTAATGTTCCATGTTGAAGCTTTCAACCAGGAGTACCTAAGGTTCAACTTGAATCTGTCCATTTCAGATATATTTGTTAAATATAAAAGGAAATCAACACCCGTTGATTTGAGAATTGTAAAGTGTATTCAAACTGTTAATGGAGAAAAGAATCACTTTTACTACTACGTCAAAGTGCTGTAGAGGATGTGGTTCTGTTTCAATAAGAATGTGGATCCTAAATAGTAGAAACAGGATTTGATTCTGTCCATCAATCATCCTCTTTTCAGTTTTTAAAAATTTGAGTATTATGCATTAGCACATACATTTGTTCAAACAATGTTTTATGAGGCGTTGACGTCCTGTCTAAAAAAAGTTCTGGTAGGGATGACAGCATTTCATTTCATTTGTTCAGTTACATATGATGTATCATGGGAAATCATTAACTATTTTCCCTGAAGATTTCAACATTATGATTTTAGATGACTATACTTAGGTTGGTAATCTCTTCATGTGAAATATAGCATACTAGACTTGCACAAAGATGTTAAGGTTTGCTTTTATCTTTAATGCCATTAAATTGAAAAATTTGAATTTGCATGCAAGAACGATAGCAGAAGAAACCAGTGTAAGATTTGTAAGTCTGCCTGTCAGTATTGACTTGAATGGAAATGTTGTTGTATATGTACCATTTGTATACATAAACCATGATTTACATCTCACACATGTCATATAAAGAGCAATCCATCTTCTATATTTAGAAATTTTTTTTTACAAAAAAATGAACTGTTTACAACAATTTTTTTCAGCATAATTGTAGTTATACCATTAGTTGTAGATATTGTGCACACTTGATTAAATTTTCATTCCATCCTCCCCAGATAATAAAACAGCTTATGCCATTCCATTGTGTTAAACATTAAAATTTAAATAGTATTGGTAATTAATGCAAAGTTTCTTAAAAAATATCTGATATTTTATCAAAATGAATGTTCTCGTTTTTGTGTTAGAACCATTTATAGCCGCTTCAATTCTAAGAATATTAATGTCAGAGGGACTCTTGTATTTTGTTTATTTCATTTATGTAACTGTTATGTTAAGGTGAAATGTTTACTGGCATGGTAAACAAAACTCCTTCAACTACTGGGATCTTTAATGCTCCACTTGATATTATAAACCTTAAACTTGACTTTAAAGGGGCAGTAGCACGTTTTTAGGGGGAATATAAGGTGATGTCAGGAAAATGAAAATTAATGGTTCCAATTAGAAGACATTGTTGTTAAACTAAATAAAGCATTAATAATTCAAATATATAACGTAAAGGTTAGCCATATGATTCCTTTTTCTTACACAAAATGAATAAAAGGTGTTCACACAAAATGGCCGCCAATGGATTTTGTGTTTATCTTCATACTTTGTCCTCTGACTATGGATGGTTGGCTTGTGTAATGAGATTTTTGACACTGTAAAAATAAAACATATAGCATTCACTTACAATTATCAGTGAAAAAATGGAAATATGAAATTATCAAAAAACATGCTACTGCCCCTTTAATACATCAAGGTTATAAATCAACCAATTCATTATTCAAGGACTGCAGATCTTAGCAGAAGTATATGATATCTAACTAACAACAGCGTAATAAAAACAGTCATGAAGGTACTTCTTGATAAACCCAGGTCATTACTTACCTTTATCATCAGCATCTTCTCTCAAAGTGATGTGTCAGCATAATACATCATTAAATATGAGCCATGAATCTGTTGGCTCGTATATACAAGTAAGCATTCTGCATTCATGACATGTATATTGTAAATGTCGTAATAATGACCTGATAACTCATGCATAACGCTGCAACCATTTAGAACATGTTTTATGGGAGGAGTTGCGTTCATTATTAAATCCACATTTATAGTATTCTGGGATTTGTTTATGCAGCACGTTTTGTATATAGTATTTATTCTGATGGAACAGTCATTTAGGAAACTTGAATTGTAGCTAATTTATTTTCTAGCATTTTGTTCACTGATTTTTAATTCTATTTGTTAATTTAGTTTTTATATTACATACTGTCGCAAGACTGCGGAATTCTGTTTAGCAAGGTTAAGTTGACAATGTACATTAATGACTTGAAAATGAAAATACCATATGATCAATGTGCTTTTGTTGTTTTTTCAGTAGGTGAAATTTATGAACATCTGTCAATTAGTGATTATTCATATCTTGTAGTTAATTAGAAAATTAAAAATTGTAGTCACGTGATCCTAAGCTCGCAATGAGAGTGAAGCATTGCTAGACACATCCATAACTTTTCGTGCAGCTGTTATACCAGTTGCCAAACTCTAGATAATCATTTTTAGCTCACCTTTACAAAGTAAATGTGAGCTTATGTCATGGCGCTTCGTCCGTCGTCCGTCTGTCTGTCCGTCCATCTGTCCGTCTGTCCGTAAACTTTCAGGAAAAAGACTACTCCTCCTAAACGAATCCAGATATCATTCTGAAATTGTAGTATGTTATACCCATGGTGATTCCTCACAGAAAGGTAGACGTTTCAGTTTTGAGAATCCAAGATGGCCGCCATGGCAGCCATATTGAATTTTCAATTAGATTTCAGGAAAAAGACTACTCCTCCTAAACAAATCCAGATATCATTCATAAATTGTAGTATGTTATACCCATGGTGATTCCTCACAGAAAGGTAGACGTTTCAATTTTGAGAATCCAAGATGGCCACCATGGCAGCCATATTGAATTTTCAATTTGATTTCACAAAAAAGACTACTCCTCCTAAACGAATGCAGATATCATTCTGAAATTGTAGTATGTTATACCCATGGTGATTCCCCTTGGAACGGTAGACGTTTCAGTTTTGAGAATCCAAGATTGCCACTATGGCAGCCATATTGAATTTTCAATTAGATTTCATGAAAAGACTACTCTTTCTAAACCAATCTAGATAGCATTCTGAAATTGTAGTATGTTATAACTATGGTGATTCCGCACAGAAAGGTAGACGTTTCAGTTTTGAGAATCCAAGATGGCCGTGATAGCAGCCATATTGAATTTTCAATGAGATTTCATGAAAATGACTACTTCTCCTAAACCAATCTAGATATCATTTTCATATTGTAGTATGTTATACCTATAGTGATTCCTCCCACAAAGGTAGACGTTTCAGTTTTGAGAATCCAAGATGGCCGCGATAGCATCCATATTGACTTTTCAGCTGCAGATGACACATCATTATTACTAAATTTTAAGCTTTCATCAAGTGATCACTCGCACTATATAAATTCTCTAATTTGAACTTACTAATCATAATTTTATCTTGAATATAGAATATTTAAGATTGTCATGCAAGTTGTTCTATATTTTAAGTGTTTCTAAAACATTAAAATGAAAGACAAACATAAGTAATTAATTTGTTTAAAATATTTATGGCAACTAGCTGCAAAAACCCAATGACATTAAACGTCATGTTGGATTTTGAACAATGGTATCTCCCTTATATTCCTTTAAATACCACACATAAGGGGTCAACCAGAGTTCAGATATTTCTGTTGAGTCCACTATGCTGTCTAATACACATCCCAATACAGACTGCTAGCATCATAGTGTCAGCTGCTAGTCTGTTGCATAATCAACCTGACCCAATTGATATGGTAGAGCATTATGCTATATGGCCATGTGTATGCAATAAGAGTTATGGAAATTAGACTTGTATTCTCATGACAGCGATATGTTCTTTCTAAGAATAACAACTTACACAAAACTTGTCACTTGTTTTGTGTTTAGCAATCTACATGATAAGTTGATGTGGAAAGAGTTATTTTGCATCAGGTTCCAGTTCCTGTGTTTTACTCATATTTGTACCATTTCTATATCTAACAGCAGTTCTTCTTGACACAAAATCAATTTAGGACATAAGCTAACTATATTTTGTGAAATTATATATATTTTTCACAACAATTCATGTTCTCTCCCGTCAAGTCTATTAATTCCACACATAAGGGCTTAGCCAGAGTTCAGGTTTACATGCTCAGCACACTAGGATGCTTCTCCAAATATACGTACACAAAGCCAAATACACAAATTGCTACACTCTCCTTAATAATAATAATAAATAATAATACTAATTTTAACGCCTAGTATCCAGTCCAGGACTGCTCAACGGCGATACAATGGCTGTACAATGTATATTATTACCCTGAAGGAATTGTACTTTCGAGTCAAGCTACTAAGCGCCTCGCGCGACCATATAGGTCCGTACTTTCCCCATTTTCACACACTCTCCTTAAAGGGGCAGTAGCACGTTTTTAGGGGGAATATAGGTTGATGGAAGGAAAATGAAAATTAATGGTTTCAATTGAAAGACAATGTATTTAAACTAAATGGAGCAGTAATAATTCCAGTATATAGCATTAAGTTTAGCCATGCGATTCCTTTTTCTTACAAAAATGAATTAAAGGTGTTCACAAAAAAATGGCCGCCAATGGATTTTATGTGAATCTTCATTCTTTGACCTCTGACAATGGACGATTGGCTTGTGTAATGAGATTTTTGACACTGTCAAAATAATACATTTAGCATTCACTTACAATTATCAGTGAGAAATTTAAAATATAAAGTTATCAAAAAACGTGCTACTGCCCCTTTAAGGATCTGGGGCTAGCAGCCCTGCCTGCTTGTATATTGCATAGTAATCCTGACCTAATTGATTAATAGAACATAATGGACTTTATGGAAAGTATATAAATTGTCTTTATGAAAAGTATACTTGTATTCTATTAATAGTAATACTTTTTACAAATAACAATTTAAACAAGTCAAGAATCAGCTTTTTTGTACAACAATCTGCACGATGAGTTAATATTAACAAGTCAAGAATCTGCTTTTATGTTCAGTAATATACATGATAAGTTAATAATAGAGGTATTTTGTATCAGGTTCCAGTTCCAATCACAGGGACATGTATCGCTTAAATACAGCGTTAGAAAGACATACATACTCATAGACCCTACCCTAATACTATATATAAGGTATAGTATAGTATATATATATATATAGTATTAGGGTAGGGTCTATGAGTATGTATGTCTTTCTAACGCTGTATTTAAGCGATACATGTCCCTGTGGTATTTCCGACTTTTCTGGAGCTTTACCTCTAAAGCGGAAACTTTAGTTGGAAGCATTTTGTTATAAATAATCCAAACACTGTGAAAGGAATATGTGAAAGGCCAACAAATGTATTCAAATTCGAGTTTCAAGCTTCAGTGCGAAAATTGGTGTTTTGACTTCACATTATAGAAAATCTAAACTCAAATATCCCTTTAAGTAAATAGCATAAAACTTATTAAGCTTGATTGGTCGTACCGTATGGAAAACCTTCCGCCAGGCTTGTAACGGATATGTATTTGAAAAAAAAATAGATAAGGAACATGGTATGCTGTTTCTGAAAAACTGGTAAAAGAATCAAATCGTCGACAAATAATTTAAAAATAATTTAAAGATGTTTTCAATAAAATGATTAAAAAGTATACTAATTCCAAGTTCCGTTATTTAGTTACGTATATTATCTTTGTGCAAATCAACTTTTGCCGTTTTTAGCTCACCTTTACGAAGTAAATGTGAGCTTATGTCATGGCGCTTCGTCCGTCGTCCGTCTGTCTGTCTGTCCGTCCGTCCGTCCGTCCGTAAACTTTCGGTAAAAAGACTAATCCTCCTAAACGAATTCAGATATCATTCTGAAATTGTAGTGTGTTATACCCATGGTGATTCCTCACAGAAAGGTAGACATATCAAGTTTGAGAATCCAACATGGCCGCCATTGCAGCCATGTTGGATTTTCAATTAGATTTCACAAAAAAGACAACTCCTCCTAAACGAATCCAAATATCATTCTGAAATTGTAGTATGTTATACCCATGGTGATTCCTCACAGAAAGGTAGACGTTTCAGTTTTGAGAATCCAATATGGCCGCCATGGCCGCCATATTGAATTTTCAATTAGATTTCACAAAAAAGACGACTCCTCCTAAACGAATCCAGATATCACTCTGAAATTTGAGTATGTTATACCCATGGGGATTCCTCACAGAATGGTAGACATTTCAAGTTTGAGAATCCAACATGGCCGCCATGGCAGCCATGTTGGATTTTCAATTAGATTTCACAAAAAAGACTACTCCTCCTAAACAATTCCAAATATCATTCATAAATTGTAGTATGTTATACCCATGGTGATTCCTCACAGAAAGGTAGACGTTTCAGTTTTGAGAATCCAATATGGCCACCATGGCAGCCATATTGAATTTTCAAGTAGATTTCACAAAAAAGACTACTCCTCCTAAACGAATCCAAATATCATTCTGAAATTGAAGTATGTTATACCCATTGTGATTCCTCACAAAAAGGTAGACATTTCAGGTTTGAGAATCCAACATGGCCGCCATGGCAGCCATGTTGGATTTTCAATTAGATTTCACAAAAAAGACTACTCCTCCTAAACGAATCCAAATATCATTCTGAAATTGTAGTATGTTATACCCATGGTGATTCCTCACAGAAAGGTAGACGTTTCAGTTTTGAGAAACCAACATGGCCGCCATGGCAGCCATGTTGGATTTTCAATTAGATTTCATGAAGAAGACTACTCTTCCTAAACCAATTTAGATATCATTCTGAAATTGTAGTATGTTATACCTATGGTGATTCCGCACAGAAAGGTAGACATTTCAAGTTTGAGAAACCAACATGGCAGCCATGTTGGATTTTCAATTAGATTTCATGAAGAAGACTACTCTTCCTAAACCAATTTAGATATCATTCTGAAATTGTAGTATGTTATACCTATGGTGATTCCGCACAGAAAGGTAGACGTTTCAGTTTTGAGAATTCAATATGGCCGCCATTGCAGCCATATTGACTTTTCAGCTGCAGATGACACATCATTATTATTAAATTATAAGCTTTCATCAAGTGATCACTCGCACCATATAAATTCTCTAATTTGAACTTACTAATCATAATATTATTTGAATATTGAATATTTAAGATAGTCATGCAACTTGTTCTATATTTTAAAGTGTTTCTAAAAAAAATGAAGATGAAAGACAAACATAATTTATTAATTTGTTTAAAATCTTTATGGCAATTAGCTGCAAAAACCCAATCACATTAAACATCATGTTAAATTTTAAACAATGGTATCTCCCTTATATCCCTTTAAATACCACACATAAGGGGTCAACCAGAGTTCAAATATTTCTGTTGAGTCCACTATGCTACTCTAATACACATCCCAATACAGGCTGCTAGCATCACAGTGTCAGCTGCTAGTCTGTTGCATAATCAACCTGACCCAATTGATATGGTAGAGCATATGTTATATGGCCATGTGTATGCAATAAGAGTTATGGAAATTAGACTTGTATTCTCATGACAGTGATATGTTATTTCTAAGAATAACAACTTACACAAAACTTGTCAACAATAAGCTTTGTTTAGCAATCTACATGACAAGTTGATGTGGAAAGAGTTATTTTGCATCAGGTTCCAGTTCCTGTGTTTTACTCATATTTGTACCATTTCTATATCTAACAGAAGTTCTTCTTGACACAAAATCAATTTAGGACATAAGCTAACTATGTTTTTTGAAATTATACATATTTTTCACAACAATGCATGTTCTCTCCTGTCAAGTCTTTAAATACAACACATAAGGGCTTAGCCAGAGTTCAGGTTTACATGCTCAGCACACTATGCATCTCCAAATAAACAAAGCCAAATACACAAATTGCTACACTCGCCTAAAAACATGATGGCAGCCATAATCAATTATCATATAAAAGATGGTTACACAATTCAACCATATTACCACATCATTCATTTTAAGTTGAGCTTTTGTACCCTCGGTACTTTTATTTATATACCTATCTATATAGCATATAAATAAGCTATGACAAATGGTCAACCATCTTGTATCTGTCCCTGGGGCGGGATAGCGCAGTGGTTAGCGCGTTTGGCTTCGGATCAAGAGGTCCGTGGTTCGAATCCTGCCAGGGGCTCGGCAACTTTGTCTGCAGTAGTGAACTGTTCTACACACAGTCACGTTTGGGTACAATGCTACACTGAATTTTAAGCGCAGTACCACACATGGTAAGCTAGTTCCAGCCGATGCTCACAGGTTTCACCGCAATGCATAGCCACAAAATAGCCAAAATAGCAATAACACTAGCAGCCGCAATATAAGTGGAATAATCTTGAAAACGGCGCTAAACCCAACGTCACCTCACTTCACCTGTATCTGTCCCTCAGGAGATACATACAGAGACCTGTGTACAGACTTTTTAAAAGAGCAATTAATAAAAAAAAACATTTCAGGAGGAACAGATCCAAGTTGGCTGACTCTGTTGTACCAATTTAACTCATCTGGCCTGTAAATCCCGATGGGTTTGTGGCATGGCATACTGTCCATCTCTCCATAACTTTGTGCATTTTTCAACATCTTCTCAAGAAAGTCCTAGAAAGCTGAAACTTTGTGTACAGACTACTTGATAAGTGAGGATTATGATTAAAGCTTAGGTGGGCTACAGGGGCCACACCCTTAAAACCTATTTTCATCTTCTTTACCAGAACCAAATGACCTAGACAGCTGAAACTTTGTGTTCAGACTCCTTGACTAGTGAGGATTATAATTTATAGCTTTGGTGGCCCTGTGACCCCTAATAAGAACCATAGGGGCCATTCCCATAAAACCCATTATCACCTTCTCTAAAAGCAAAAGGCCTAAAAAGCTGAAATCTTGTGTACAGACTACTTGACAAGTGAGGATTGTTGGGGAAAAAAAGATGGAAGCAGACAATTTCCATCACCATAACATTCTATTGGATTTCGGAATGTTGGAGCATCACTTGTCTAGGTGAAACTGGATCAGATACAAATTTGTCAATTTTTGCAATTGATTATTTGGAAGTTTGAGATCTTAAAAGAAACTGGAATTTCAAACATATCCAACCTTGTTTTGCACTAAGGAGTGCAGAATGTAGCTGATTGTAAAACACACGCTCGTCGATATTTAAACCTATAAATAAATTTTTCAAAAAAAGAAAAGCAAAAATGGTAAATTCCTTATAAATAAAGATTTGTGGAACGGATTTTTACCAATACTTAATATATATTATGATATGAAGGTTACAAAATGCATTTTCATTGCAGACGATGATCAGAGATCAATAACCTTTAACACAGTTAGGTAAACGTGAAAAATCTCACAAACGCAACTGCAGTCGAATACAGCCACTTATGCAACAGCATGTTATGCACGTGCAAAAGGCACAGCAAGCACTATAAAAGTGCAGGGTTCTCGATTCAGCATCACTTTGCTTCCAACTCTCACCACGAATTTGATTATGCCACGACTTGACGAAGCCCAGAGGAACAACGCAATCGGACGGTTGCGAGTCCAGATTAGAGGTTGCAAGGTTTTTTAAAGAGACACAGAGTATGTTGATAGGATCACATATGTCAAATTTTGGAATCGATGTTATTACATCGGGAACAACTAACTGTTACTGAAAATAACAAGTTAAAGGTCAAACAGTACATTAGAGCGAAAATACGGCCATTCAAAGTCGGGATTTTGATCGAAAACCGGACATTCGTGGCTCGAGTGGCGCGCGCAAATTCGCCAAACGTTATTTTGAAACCTTGTCATAAGCTCACAGGAAGATATATTCGATTCGATAGTGTATTAGGTATTGTAACTAATAGGTAAATTAATTGGATGCATAATTTCGAATATTAAACGTATTTGAGATGTTTTCTTGATTTTTCCATAAAATCAATCATTTTAGAGATATTATGCATAAATGGATATATTTGCAAGTCCAGTGATGAGATATGAACTTCAATCAGCATATTAGATATTTTGTAGCTTATCAAAACCAAATAAAATTTTAAGAAAGATACTCTGTGTCACTTTAATGTGTCCCCTAGCACAATAACAAGGCTTTGGAACCGCTACCAACAACAGGGATCCACACGTGACCTTCCCAGATCCGGTAGACCACGGGTCACCACTCCTGCCCAGGACCGCTATATCCGGTTGCGCCACCTACGCCAAAGGACGACCACTGCTGTCTCCACTGCATCCACAATACCAGGATTGCGCAGAATCTCGGACCAAACTGTGCGCAACCGTCTACGAGAGGGAGGGTTGCGAGCAAGACGTCCTGTTAGATGCGTTATTTTGACTCGTCAGCATCGTCATCTACGACTGCAATGGTGCCAAGCGCATAGGGTATGACCTCAAGCACGATGGAGAACCGTATGGTTCAGTGATGAATCCTGATTTATGCTCCGCAGGCAAGATGGAAGGATCCGTGTCTACCGCCGGAGACGTGAGCGCTTGGCAGCAAACTGAATACAGGAAGTCGACAGATTTGGAGGGGGCAGTGTCATGATGTGGGCAGCCATCTCTTACAACGCCAGGAGTGATTTGGTGCATGTCAGGGGCAACATGACAACACAGCGCTACATCGATGTGATCTTGCGTCCTCACTTCGTCCCCATCATGGCCAACGTCAATGCTGTTTTTCAGCAGGACAATGCCCGTCCCCACACAGCACGGATCACAACAGCCTTCCTAACACACAACAACATCAACGTTCTGCCATGGCCATCCAGATCCCCAGATTTAAACCCTTTAGAGCATCTCTGGGATGAATTGGATAGACGTCTCCGACGGCGACAACAGCAACCTTTAGACACTACAGCAACTGGCCGACACTCTGGTTGCCGAGTGGGCAACAATTCCCCAGGATGTCATCCGCAATCTGATTGCATCTATGGGCAGGAGGTGCCAGGCAGTAATTGACTCTCATGGGGGCCACACTCGTTACTGACTGTACGTGACGTTAGATGTGACGTCGGTACATTAAACTACTGTCGCTGAAGCTTCGATTTCTGTTGTTTACATGTGCAAAAAATCATATGTCTTGCATTGTTAGTTCATTAATTAAATGTCCTTGAAAATCAATTGAAAATCTTGTTTTGCGTTTCTTTTTTTGAAGAGTTTTATATAATAAATGCTTACTGTCAAGATCCGTGAATAAACCCAACTAGTAAATTATTTCTGCATTGCTAAGCATCATGAAAAGAAACAAGAAAATGACTGTACCACTTCAAAGACATTGAAGGCCTGGCTGCTGTGAGTGAGCGAGGGTTTAACGTGTCATCTGTATTTCAGCTATTTGACACGTGAATGTAGCCATCCAACAGAGGGACAAACAAGGGAGAAAGGGATCGAAAGGATCATGATTGAAAGACCGAGAGAAAGGCATATATAGCATTTTTTGGCAGTCAAACTACATTCAAATTGATAATATAGAGACTGAGAAATTAATTGAATTAATAAAACGATAACATCTAAACTTTGAAGAGGCCAAATGTTCGCATCCTGTCTCAGCCAAACAAATCATTTTCTCGCCACCTTCTCGATAAAATTTCAACGAGAAAATTATTTGATTGGCTATATCCAAAGTCGGGCCGCGCGAGCGAATCTAGCTTCTGAGCTCAGTGTACAGATAAGTGGAGTAAGCGTAATGTTCGTACCCTGAGACAGCATGAAATGTTCGTAGTTCATCCAGAAACTTGCACGTCAGCTAGGCATAAGAACACCCTTTGAAGACGAGCGAAAATATTAGACTGCCTGAAAATATCTACATCTCACGAAATGCCGCTCAAGTTACAGTTTAAAGACTCGGTAGAAAAATCATTCATCAGAAGTTTGATATCATATCTACTTGTTTTAATCAACAATAAAATACTAAACACGTCCAAAGTATAGTCCCCCCTGCAAAAGTGCCATAGCTTTTTACGAACCCACTTTCGGTGACATCTCAATATGTGTGTAGGTTTTACACAGCGTCTCAGTTACCGCAATTGCGTCCGATGGGTTTTAGCTTGGGCGGCAAATAGTAACTGATTCAGAGAAAAAGAAAACAAAATCTGGTCTTGCGACACAAAGACGGCTTTTAACCATATATATTTAGGAACTGGAAAATCTGAGATGGTCACACTTGATTCGTGTTCATGTCGACATGTTGGAGCTGTTTCATCCTCGATAATTCAGCGCTTTAGTTCCGATTGATCTACACTACAAGCCCAGGAAAACTTTACGGGGGTTTATCTCAAACCCAATTACCTCCCTTTGCAATGACTCAGCTAAACGCTTGTTTTTTTAACAAACAATTGGATCACTTCTAAAACCAGTTGTCTATCTCTCACTATGCCTTTCTTTCCGTCTTTTCCCTCATTCTATTCGTTCCTTTTCTCCCTGATCTGTCTACTCTATTTTGGAATGCACCATCCATGTGTTAAATAGCTGAAAAATTGCTGACAACACGTTAAACCCCAACTCACTCACTCACTTGATGTCGCGAACGGTTGAGTTGTTTACGCAGTTGGTGTCTGCGTTTCGTTTCTGATTGGATAACATGTTCGTAAAGGGAGGTAATTGGGTTTGAGATAAACCCCCGTAAAGTTATCGAGGATGGGGCTGTTTCGGTCATTTAGCGTTTCTATGGGAATCAAAATGCGTTCAAATAGTAGGGAAATTTGCCGTCACACGGTTCCGATTGAAATTTATCACTCACACTAGTATTAAATTCGCCGACTGTTGTCATTTCAAGACTGAATATATGGAATGGGATAAAATATGCTTAAAACCTACATTGGCAAGTTTTTGATTTCTATCATTAATGTATTTGTTTGCTTCGGTAAGCAAGGTCAGCCGCTGACATAAACAGCATGTCAGTCGGTTAAGTTAATTAAGTGTACTCTTTCCATTTCGTTATCTTCAATAATATGCCAAATATGGTCAATGCGAAATCATGTACAAATGTATGTAGTTTGCAACATTGCAATCGTGTAAGGGAAGGGGGGGGGGGGGGGGGGGGAATTGATTTCCTTTATCCATTTTTCGATGTTACATCTTGCGAGATACGACTGAACATGGTTTTATTTTTGGCACACATCCCCTTCTGTTAAATTTAAAATACTGTTCATCATGGTTGAGATGGAAGATTATTCTATCGATTGGTGGAATTTGAGCCGAACGAACCAGATGTTTTACTACATATAGTATACTGCTTAATAATCATCAAAACAAAGTTTAAGAAATCATGCGTCTCAGATTGGAACAATTTATTCAAGTTTTAGTCCCCGTTCCTCCTAACCTCAATCTCCTGTCTCTATATAGGGATAAACATGTACATAACCTACAAGCTTGCCTTTTTAAAGGCTTTTCTTATATAGATAAGAACTACTGCTAAGTCATATTAAAGGGGCAGTAGCACGTTTTTTGTTAATTTTATATTTTAAATATTTCACTGATGATTTTAAGTTAATGCTAAATGTATTATTTTGACAGAGTCAAAAATCTCATTACACAAGCCAATCATCCATAGTCAGAGGACAAAGTATGAAGATTCACATAAAATCCATTGGCGGCCATTTTTTGTGAACACCTTTCATTCATTTTGTGTAAGGAAAAGGAATCGCACGGCTAAACTTTACGTTATATGTTTGAATTATTACTGCTTCATTTAGTTTAAATACTTTGTCTTTCAAATGGAACAATTAATTTTATTTTACTGACATCACCTTATATTCCCCCTAAAAACGTGCTACTGCCCCTTTAAGAGACCAATACCTGCGGCTTGGAGTAATGTGAGAACCCATTGTTAGAAATGTGAGGTCTTTATCTGAGAACTACTCTATATTGTTTTCACGCTAAAAGTGATTCTTGCTTGACATTTATTGTTGCGAGTAAGCCTCTGTTCTAAAAGGTCAAGATCCTGGGGTTCCGGTTCAATATTAACCATACCAATACAAAATACACTACTGAAAAGTAAAGGAACACTCAAGTTGTAATATCATTTGCACCAACTTTAAATGTCAGCAGCTCAAAGAGTTTTTGTTTTAAGCTTTGTTCATACCCACATGCATACCTTACATTGGGCTTCTAATTTTTAAACTTTAAAGAACTTTATAAAATTTTGATAAATTTAGAAAATATGTAATTTTTAGTGACGTTTATTCAAGAAAATGTCTTCATCAACTTTTTCACTACAAGGGATGTCACTTTCAAAGCGATAAAACCACCAAAGACAAGACCGCAATGTTTTGAACCAGAGCCATCTGACATCCTCTGATTTTCGTTTTTGACCCTTGACTTGTTTCTGACATCAAATCGCAAAACAGAAACTGCGTCACGCACAGAATTTGATTCCAATATGTCAGTAAGATTACTTCATAAAATACGTAACTTTTACCATGCGTTGATTATATAGGGGTACACATGTTCCTTATATTCTTTTGAGTAGTATACAAGCATCCAAAGTACAATAGCACCCTAAGTAGGTCTTCTATCAATACCTTTCTTTAGATAGAGTATCTACTGACAAATCAAAGAAAATTGGTCACCTTGCTAAACTAATTAAGGCAAGGCCGCCCTCGACAGAAAACATTCCATTTTTACATTTCCATGCTGCCACTCACGACTGATGTTTAGCTGTATCAAAGAACTGTTGTTTAGCTTTATCAAAGAAAACAAAATGCCCTGAATTCCAGAGATTGACAACTGTTGTTCCTCTCCTTGATAACCGCTATTCCTATTACGTTTGATGACGTATGTACAACTAATAACCACTTGAACAAAGCGATTATACCTTCTTAGTCTCTACCCTAATTAACTCCTGTTTCAATTTAACGAGATAAGATATTCTGACGAGGTGACTTGATAACGTATACGTACTGAGTTTATACCTTGAAGAATTTTTTTTCAAAGACAGATGAATAGAGGTGTCCGGAAAAAAAGTCCTCGGAAAATAAGTACCGGAAAAAAGTCCTAAATTCAACTAGGAAAAAAAGTCCTCCGGAAAAAAGTCCTATTTTCGATTTTAGGTAACAAAGTATGACAAAATAATAAACTTTTGTTGTAATTCACTTTATTCAGATACAACAATGCAATAATCATTAGCACTGGTAACACATTGTTGACTGATACAATACATAGATATCTTTATTCAGATACAACAACATTAATTAGCACGGGTACCAGAAGTTTTTGGCATGATTTCTCACAGTGGTTTCAAATCAATTGCTCACAATCAGGTGATTTTAATCTACATGTTGAATTGATCCTCTTTGGATGTTCATCTTCTTTTAAAACTGAACCAACATTTGATCTAATTATCCTACTCGCCAAGTACCACATCTATAGATGCAAGCTACAAAAGAAAATACCAATTCTAATTCACTTTAAAAGAGAATTGAAATATTATCATATTATTGAAAAATTTCGATATTGTAAAAGATCTATGCTTGAAGAATTTGAAAGGAAATGGGCAATATACAAGATGATATGATTACTGAAAAAGTCTGAATCAGCCAAAATAGGTATGCAAGTGTGTGACTGTGGTGAATGAATGAGTCTTCTTGTCAATTTCCTGTACATTGTTGAAATGCTGATATGCTACTGTGAATTGTACCATGAATACAGGAAAAAAAAAATAAAAAAAATAAAAAAAATTAATTAGCACTGTAAACACATGAGTACATGAGTTCTAATTGACTGACTGCTTTACTGGAGTTTATTCAGGGACGGACTTCCTGATTCAATAGATTGAGATAAACTCATATTTTCTTAATTCTTAATTCATCCAAAATGCCTCTCAAAGTAAAGTCTTAAAGTTAATTACACCATATTTAGATATCACAACATCCTTCTTGAAAGCTCAAGTACAAACAATTCATGTTTCCTTAACGATATCTTTGATGTTCATGTCTATTTAACCTGTTTTTATAGTAATAGTACTTTTTTTCCGGAGGACTTTTTTACCAGTACTTTTTTTCCAAGGACTTTTTTCCCTATAATCTGAATTGCAAACTGATGAACATGTTAATCTATATGAGTGTCTAGTTGTAGGTATATATTTTTGCATTTTCACGTATAATTTGATGTATTTAACACCAGAAAACATGAGTGGAGGTTCTTTTTAATAATTCAATTTCATTGTTCTTCACTTTTTTGTTGAAAATGACAGTCGGTTGGAAATGTAAATCTTTTTCTGTATCAATTTCGTGAAACAGCTATCAATATGTTTAATCAAGATTGGCATTCATCATTAGAAAGAAGCTCAAGATATAATTCATATAGAATGTTCAAAACAACTCTTCAGCCAGAAAAATATTTGTTACATTTAACGTCTAAAAAGTTAAGATTTACATTTGTACATTTTAGATTGGGCTTATCACATTTAATGATAAATGAAGGGAGACGTAAGGCGATAGCTAAAAATGATAGAATATGCCCAGTATGTAAAGACGCTGTGGAAAATGAAATGCATTTTCTATTTATTTGCCAATCTTACGATAATTTACGTAAGAAATATATTCCAGAATATTATCTATGTAAACCTCCAGTTATCGCATTTAAAGAGATTCTTTCTACTAGTAATACCACCAGCATTTTAAAACTGTCACAATATGTCACATATGCTATGTCACGCAGAGAACACTTGTTAGCATCTGCTTAGTATATTTGTATAATGTAACTATATATGACTTATGTATATTATGTAACTCCAATTGTATATGGGCCAGAGGCCTTAAATGCAATAAAGTACTTTGACTTTGACTTTGACAATCTGAGCACTGCACCTCCCTTAGACTCATATTGTGTGCACGTCATGCATAAAGACACCGTTATGTTTGACGTCATTGTATTGTGATGTCATTATCTAACAGTATAAAGCAAGAGTGGTGTAATTGAAATGTATTGTTTAAACTACTGTGTACCGTTCCATTTTATATCTTCTGTTTGATGATGAAAATTGTGTATGTGAACCAGTATGTCTCCATGTTATTATTATAGTTCTCATGAATCTGATACACCAAAACGTACATTACATTTATTCAATTCTAGACCAAGCCAAGCCAAGCCAAGCCAAGCCAAGCCAAGCCAAGCCAAGCCAAGCCAAGCCAAGCCAAGCCAAGCCAAGCCAAGCCAAGCCAAGCCAAGCCAAGCCAAGCCAAGCCAAGCCAAGCCAAGCCAAGCAACACTATGCCAGGTCAAGCAACACTATGCCAGGTCAAGCAACGCCACACCATGCCATACGACACCACGCCAAGCCATACGACACCAGGCCACGCCACGCAACGCCACATCAAAACATGCTGCGCCGAGCAATACACCACACCACGTCACGCCATGCGACGTCACACCAGGCTACGCAAGGCTACACCACACCACACCACGCCAATCCACACCACACCACGCCACACCACACCACATTACACCACGCCAGACACTATACCACATTACACCACGCCACACCACACCACGCTAATCCATACTATACCACACCACATTACACCACGCCAGACAATGCCATACCACATTACACCACACCACGCCACGCCACGCCACGCCACGCCACGCCACGCCACACCACACCATACTACAACACACCACGCCACACCACATTACACTACGCCAGACAATGCCATACCACACCACCTAACGCCATGCCATACCACACCAAACCCACACCACACAAACGTGTAACGAACTAGATCGCCAGACAAGACGTGATAATTGGTTTAAAAGAAAGTTTATAAGAGTAAATTTATATTATATGAGTTGATTATAATTTTGATTAAACAGAAGGATTAACAAGTTATTTTTCATATCCACATGGTGGAATGTTTGTTTTATCATTACTGCTAAATCAAAATATTGATATTGCATGGTTATATTTTCAGTAAGCAAATCACGTCACACCAGGCTACGCAAGGCTACACCACACCACACCACGCCAATGCACACCACACCACACCAAACCACACCACACCACATTACACCACGTCAGACAATGCCATACCACATTACACCACGCCACACCACACCACATTACACCACGCCAGACAATGCCATACCACATTACACCACACCACACCACGCCACGCCACGCCACGCCACGCCACGCCACGCCACGCCACGCCACGCCACGCCACGCCACGCCACGCCACACCACACCACACCACACTACAACACACCACGCCACAACACGCCACACCACGCCACACCACGCCACACCACATTACACTACGCCAGACAATGCCATACCTGACCACCTAACGCCATGCCATACCACACCAAACCCACACAACACAAAAGTGTAACGAACTAGATCGCCAGACAAGACGTGATAAATGGTTTAGTAGAAAGTTTATAAGAGTACATATATATTATATGAGTTGATTATAATTTTGATTAAACAGAAGGATTAACAATTTATTTTCCATATCAACATGGTGGAATGTTTGTTTTATCATTACTGCTAAATCAAAATATTGATATTGCATTGATATTTTCAGTAAGCAAATCGATCTAAGGATACTAATAGTACTAAAAATAATATGAAAAACAATTTTGATTCTTTGTAATGATGTCATGTAAAGAAAATGGGTACATCAATTCAAAATGCATAGCAATAAATAGATTTCGTCTTGAGGATCGATTACACCGGGGAGAGGAATAAATCATTCACTTTTTAGCTCATCAGGACTGAAAGTCCAGATGGTCTTATGGCATGGCCCGTCGTCCGGCGTCCGTTCGTCGTCCGTCCCTCTGTAAACTTTTGACACTTTCGACTTCTCCTCATGAACCATACACATTAGAGAGCTGAAATTGTGTGTACAGGTACCTTAGCATATGGATATTCTAATTTGTAACTTTGGTGACAACTTTAAAAACCTATTTTCATCTTCTTCTCCAGTTCCAGAAGGGCTAGAGAGTTAAAAATGATATGTGCAGACTCCTAGCCAATGGGGATTCTAATTTGTAACTTTGGTGACTCTGTGACCCCAAATAGGGTCACAGGGGTCACAACCTTAAAAACCTATTTTCATCTTCTTCTCCAGTTCCAAAAGGAGTAGAGAGTTAAACATTATATGTGCAGACTCCTTGGCCAATTGGGATTCTAATTTGTAACTTTAGTGACTCTGTGACCCCAAATAGGGTCACAGGGGTCACAACCTTAAAAACCAATTTTCATCTTCTTCTCCAGTTCCAAAAGGAGAAGAGAGTTAAAAATTAGATGTGCAGACTCCTTGGACAATGGGGATTCTAATTTGTAACTTTAGTGACCCTGTGACCCCAAATAGGGTCACAGGGGTCACAACCTTAAAAACCAATTTTCATCTTCTTCTCCAGTTCTAAAAGGACTAGAGAGTTGAAAGTAATATGTGCAGACTCCTTGGCCTATGGGGATTCTTTATTGTAGATTTCGTGACCCCATGACCCCAAATAGGGTCACAGGGGTCACAACCTTAAAAACCAATTCTCATCTTCTTCTCCAGTTCCAAAAGTAGTAGATAGTTAAAAATGATATGTGCAGACTCCTTGGACAATGGGGATTCTAATTTGTAACTTTAGTGACCCTGTGACCCCAAATAGGGTCACAGGGGTCACAACCTTAAAAATCTATTTTCATCTTCTTCTCCAGTTCTAAAAGGACCAGAGAGTTGAAAGTGATATGTGCAGACTCCTTGGCCAATTGGGATTCTTAATTGTAGATTTCTTGACCCCATGACCCCAAATAGGGTCACAGGGGTCACAACCTTAAAAACCAATTCTCATCTACTTCTCCAGTTCCAAAAGGAGTAGATAGTTAATATCGATGTGTGCAGTCTCCTTGGACAATTGGGATTCTAATTTGTAACTTTGTTGACCCTGTGACTCCAAATAGGGTCACAGGGGTCACAACCTTAAAAAACTATTTTCATCTTCTTCTCCAGTTCCAAAAGATCTAGAGAGCTGAAATTATATGTGCAGACTCCTTGGCCAATGGGGATTCTAAATTGTAGATTTCGTGACCCCATGACCCCAAATAGGGTCACAGGGGTCACAACCTTTAAAACTTATTTTCATCATCATCTTTAGCTCCTAAAGGTCTATTAAGCTGAAAGACTGCATGTAGACTCCTTGGCCAATTGGGATTCTAAACTGTAGGTTTCGTGACCCCATGACCCCAAATAGGGTCACAGGGGTCACCATCTTAAAAACCTATTTTTCTCCATTAGATGACAGTCTTTATTTCTCCTTGGATATTTTAGTGTGGACTTCTTTCACTGTCTGATATTGGCGATCTTGAAAGTGTTGAATAATAATAAATCATTTGGGTAAGGAAATTTATTCCGAAATCGTTACATTTGTTGCGTAATTTTTTTTTATAGGTTTTCTTGCAATAGGTAACATCAGTTTCATTTTTAGCTCATCTGGCCTGTATAAAGCAAACTTGATATGATGCCTGATGAGCTACAGAGCCAATGGCTCTATTTTTTTAATCGCCCGAATCCGCAAAGCTCCTACCCTAAATGCTTTCTAGCACTGTCGACTGTTTACTCCATTTGAAGCATGAATATGTCAAGCGGCCTCTCATCCGGCCACTGCAAATATTTCCGAATTTTGGGTTATTATATTGACTGATTATTTAGGGACACCCAACGGAGAAAACGGGGTATTGTAAGAGATTTGCAAATGCTATTACGATTTTGCCACTGAATGGCAAATATGCAACCGGGGGTGAGATTATTATTCCATTGAAGCGCTTGTAAAATCTCCAAACTAAGGGAAAGTTTGACGGATTTAGTTCTGTGAAAGTAAACATCTGAGGCGTAATTTGAACATTTAAATGCACATCAACAACGAATACGTATGCCCTTGTCTTATTGCAATCACGTGACAAGTATATCATCGTGTTGGGGTAGGCTTTATGTGTGTCAGCGTGACCCTAAAGTCTTTTCAAATGCATACTTATACATACTAAGTAAAGTATCAATGTATGCACATTTTACACACTTATGACGGGCATAACACAATTTCCCTTGCTTTAGATCTAGGTAATTAAAAAACAACATAATCAATGAGGGTTTTGAAAATTTTATTACTCAAACAAATCATTTAGGCATTTGTAAGTAATACAAATTGGAAAATTGAACAATTGTATTTGTCATACGATGTGGACAATGACCATGGGGTCAAAATGTAGATTTCCTGAAAGTTGTTTCCAAATTGGGAGCTTGACAATGAAGCAAATTGAGTCACTAATATCGAGTGTGTCCACCTCTGGCATTGATACAGGCAAACATTCGTCTTCGGGCTGACGTAGTCAAGAGTCTGAGGACGTCAGCTGGGATAAGTCTCCATTCATCGATGAGAGCTTGTGCCATCTGCTGTCGGTTGATTGGAGGGTTTTGTCGACTCCGAATACGCCTGTCAATGTGGTCCCACAAATGTTCAATCGGTGAGAGATCTGAAGATCGAGCTGGCCATGGCATGACGTTGACGTTGTTTACCTTGAAAAAGTTGTGCACAATCCTAGCAACATGTGGTGGAGCATTATCTTGTTGGTAGATGACTCCATGTTGTTGTCGTTGCAGAAATGGTAGGACAACTGGTCCCAGTACCTGGTCGATGTAACGTTGACCCGTCAGATTAGCATTCACAACGACAAGATCAGTCTTTTGATCCATTGATCGTTCGAAATACCAGGATATGCTTAAAACAAATATCTGTGGCTGAAACTTCTCTTTGAAGTTTCCAAGAGTAATATAGAGAGAAACTTCTGCCAATAGTTTTCAATATCTAATGTTACTAAACTTTAGGGTCTCTTGACCCCAAAGCAATAAACTGCTATGTGTACTTTATGTTGTACCTCAATGTATGCTGTGAACATGGAATAATCTTGGAAATCTTGTGTGACTGTGCCAAATGACAAACTTGCTAGAACCTTATATATTACAGTACTTTAGTGTACTTTAGTGCAAATATCATGTAATTAAGGTTTTGTTATGACATCGATCAAATAAATCCAGCAGCAATAACAAGAGATCACCGGTTGTACGTGCGTTTAATAACCATTCTCTAACCATTTCCTGGAATTGTCTTGTCATTGGTGAATAATTTCAAAGTTTGGTAGGGAATGTTTTTACAGATGGGGTAATATTTTTGAAATTTCGATTTTCTTAATTTTTGATGAAAAATGTTCCGTATGGACTCCCTGAGGAAATAATCATCATCCGTAACTTAACTTAGTGCAAATGAACAGATATGAATACTGCCTAAAGCTGTTGATTACTTATGGAGCATTTTATTGAGAAAAATAATAAATAGCGTTTTCGAAATTTCGACCCCTGGTCACTTCAATGTCCTGCCAAAGTTCATACGGTAAACTGTTTCATATGACATAAAAATATGTTAACATAAAATGATTCCTTACTTATGTAGGAACATTTCAATATGATCCATTTCGTTTTTGATATGCTAAGATGCCTGAAAGACATCCCAAATTACATGATATTTGCACTAGGATACGAAGGTAAGTGAACAAACTTAAGGTACGCAGCTGTACATATCACGTGTCGTTACGAGACATTTTACGTGACCTGTGTTATCTATTGCGGATCAAATAAGGGTACATCCCCCGCAAGGGAGTTCTAAATATAGTTAATGCTGAGAGTCAAATGTACATACATAAAACGGGTTGCAACAACAACAAAAATCCCCCTTTTGCATATTCATTTATCAGCATATTACGTTTAATTTTATCACGTTTACCTCCCCATTCAAACTTAAAACGAATAGTGTTTAAACGTCTCAATGTTTTTTAGATGGATGGGGAAGCGCCATTAAAAGATGTGTAAAGGGGATTGCGCAATTACGGCGGATGCAATTAATAATCAACATTCAAAAGACTTATCGGTCGCCAAAATTTATAATATTCATATAGTTTATCTTTTCCAAATTCATAAAATATTCAGTATTCTTTTCTCCTTCTTCATACCATTAACTTTCTTAGAAATATGACTCCCTTTATTTTTGCAATTCTAATTTGTTCAAGTTTTTATTTTTTAAGCACAAATCCTTATTTTCGTCAGGATCTAAACTAGAAATCCTTTTTCCATTTCATATATTTGTCTTCCTAAGATTTGATCCAATTTGGGTTACACAAAGTACTGATACAGAAGTGGCTAACATTGGGGCACCAGCGAGCTCTGATTAACAACTTCTTTATTGAGAAATATTTTAATAGTATTTATTGTAAGGCGAAAAGGTTAAGTGATTGAAGGGTTGCCGCCAGGAATTCTGGAGAATAACTTCTTGGTTGTAAAAATGTTTTATAAGTATTTATTGAAAGGTGAAACTTTCAATTAAAAGGTGAAGTGAAAGATTTGTATTCAGAAGTGGCATACAAACTGGCACCAATGAATTCTGATTAACAACTTCTTTATTGAGAAATATTTAAAATGTAATTACTGCAAGGTGAACCTCTTATGTCAAAGGTGAACTTTTTGAACGGTCCACAAGGCGTACATGATGACAGCAACACATTCTGAAAAACAACTTCTTTATTAAGAAAATATCAATAATAATAATATGAAAAAGAGTAATTTTGGCCAAGTGAAAAGATGAGGTGCTTGCAGGGTGTACTTGGCAACCAATTTGGCAGCAACAATTTTTTAGAATTGTTTTTTTTCTTGAATTTTTGAAAAAAAAGTAATTATTGCAAGTTGAAACTTTCAAGTAAAGGGTGTACTTGGCTCCCAATTTGGCAGCAACAATTTTTTAGAATTGTTTTTTTTTCTTGAATTTTTGAAAAAAAGTAATTATTGCAAGTTGAAACTTTCAAGTAAAGGGTGAAGTGTTTGAAGGTTATTCATGGCGTACATTGGGACACCAAGAGTAAAACAATAGACAACAGTACACAACAAGTTTAAGCCTCATCGTCATACTTGCATTCGGTTCGTGATGAAATTTAGCTATTGGGGAAAAGAAATACATCACTCGGTAGAAAAATCTTTCGTCGAAAGATTCATATCATATTTACATGTTTTAATCAATAATAAAATACTTAAAGGGGCAGTAGCACGTTTTTATGGAGAATATAAGGTGATGTCAGGAAATCGAAAATTAATGGTTCCAATTGAAAGACAATGCATTTAAACTAAATGGAGCAGTAATAATTCAAATATATAATGTAAAGTTTAGCCATGCGATTCCCTTTTCTTACACAAAATGAATTAAAGGTGTTCACACAAAATGGCCGCCAATGGATTTTAGATCAATCTTCATACATTGTCCTCTGACTATGGATAATTGGTTTGTGTTATGAGATTTTTGACACTATCAAAGTAATACATTTATCATTACCTTACAATTATCAGTGAAACTTTTAAAATATAAAATTATCAAAAAACGTGCTACTGCCCCTTTAATTCGACGTCCAAAGTACAGTACTCTCTGCAAGTTGGCCGAAGCATTTAACAACCCGCTTTCGTTGACGTCATCATTATGTGTATTGGTTTTACACCGCGTCTCAGTTACCGCAATTGCGTCCGATGGGTATCAACTTGGGCGTAACTAGAGCCTGATTCGGAGAAAAAAGATAGGGACATCTACTCATGCTCGACAAAGACGGCTTCAAGGATTCAGTACCATAAGACAGAATTCCCAAAAATTAGAATCAATCACGACACTAATTAGCTGAGCAGTGCTGACCACCCCTAATTAATCAATGAACTGACCCGACCCGCTTTATTCACTAGTAACAAGTTGTAAGTAAACTACTAGATTCTCTGATTAAATCTTTTATCTAACCACGATTTGGTTATGATTGTCAGACATGGGATAATTGTGACATACGTATACGTATTCCAATGCACCATGATGTGATATTAAAATAGTATTTTACGGAAATGAATCCTCAATTAATAGAACAAACAGCAATCCTAACATCAGTTCATAAGTACCTGCTTTCCATGAATAGCATTTACTCATGTTTTGTGTCTGTAGCAGATATGATGTTTACTGTAGCATATTAGCATCTCCGTCAACATAATGCCTGATTTACACAGACTGGTTTGATAACAAATATGTTTTCATCAATTTATATTTTTGCTGTTTGTATTGCATATTGTGTCCAGTTGTGTCCAGTTGTTCCTTTTCTCATATTGTGAAACCTTATGTGTGTATATATGTGTTATAGAGACAACAACATGTCAAGTGAATGAAATTGTCTTTCATGTTATATAGAGTAACAAGTTAAATACATAAAAAAATGTTGTATCTTTATGACCTTTTTCTGTCTTTTGGGATTTTGTCTTTTATCATCTGGGCTCTTCCATTATTTTAAAGGGTAGAGGCCATGTTACACATCATTTGTCAACCATGAGAAGTGTTGTTTTAAGCGTTCTGTCTTTTGAGACGATACCCTTTCAAGCGTATATATTTAGGAACCGGAAATTGTGAGATAGCCACACTTGATTCGCTTCAAGTTGCGTGTCGGGGCTTACGTTTCGGTCATTTTATCTCCTATTTTATGATTTTGGTTCGATCTTCTTATGGTTGGTCGCAAACTATTGCTTAAAGTACCAAGAATACAGTAAAAATACTTTTAAAAACATTGCAGTTTTAATATGGGTCTTTTAGACTTCAACTTAACATACAAATAAAGCATCCATATTTTCAAATTTCTAAAAGCGTAAGATTGCTTGGGTTATAAATAAAGATAAATGCGTCAAATTACATACTTCGTGGAAAATCAAAAATGTAAATGTATATTTCTTTTGTTCAATTTCTACCTTAAAAACAACCCCGACATTATCAAATTTCTAAAAGCGTAAGATTGCTTGGGTTATAAATAAAGATAAATGCGTCAAATTACATACTTCGTGGAAAATCAAAAATGTAAATGTATATTTCTTTTGTTCAATTTATACCTTAAAAAAAACCCCGACATTATCCGTATAAAATATATCTCAGATCACTTTGTCAAATCTACTTTTCGGTGACACATTTGTCAAATGTATTTCCAAGCATAATTCCATTAATAGTAATGATATCATTTTGTTTCGATACATTTTCCTTTTTTCATGTCGATAGTGGCAAAACGACTAGGTGTAATAGCATGTGTCGAAATAATTTCGAAAATATTTGATTTTGATATGATGGAAATGAGATTAGATGACCCTGATCTTAAATAATCTTTTTTATCAAATATTTTTGTTATTCAATAAAATGCACAGTGGTGTTGTGGATAGAATATCGGTCTCTCACGTTGGAGGCCCGGGTTCGTATCCCGATTGAGACACTTGTACTCTGGGATTTCATCCTGTGTTGTGTCCCTTGCGAGGCACTTCATCCACAATGCAGTCGCTCTACCCAGCTGTTGAATGGGTACCTGACAACAAGATATACTGACCTACATAATCACAATTAGCGCTAAGCAGCAGCTGTGAAGCTACAATCCTTCAAGGTAATGACCTAGGTAGCGATTTGATATCTTGGGACGTATCGACATTATTATCATTATCATTCACCTGTATGATTATATGCTTCCCCTTTTAATAATAATAATAAGGGTACTTATATAGCGCACAACTCAACAAACAAGGTCCATGCTCAATGCGCTGAACATACACTAAAAAAACCATACAACATATATACAAATAGCTGGAGATGATGAAATAGTGCGGTGTCCAGATTGATGAGATATCTTATGTTTCCAATGTTTCTCAGATGATAATAACAAATCCGACATAAATTATTGATATGGAATGCATTCCATTGTAAGTCCTGAATCGAGATAGACACCAAGTTTTTTAGCACTTGAAGAGAAAGGTACACCATTATTCCCAATAGTTAGAATATCCAAAAGGCATTTTTGAAGACGAATTCTGGGGCCAAAAAGTACAATTTCTGTTTAATCTTCATTGAGTTTTAATTTGTTTTGTTTTTTGTCATCCAAGGTTTGATGGAACTTGTGATTGACTCGATGATGAAGTGTCAAAACTGTTCAACAGCTGCGAATCATCAGCATACAAATGTCAAGGCAATTGTTGATTGGATATCAGGGAGCCAAGAGAGTGAGTATAGATGATGAAAAACAATGGGCCCAGCACTGATCCTTGTGGGACGCCATAGTGCAATACACTGTCTGTCGACATCTCATTCTCAATTTGAACATCTTGTGATCTTCTTTTATTGTTTTTTTTCAGATAGCATTATAGCTATATAAGGTTATTTCATTAAATGTTATAAAACGATTTTCTTTGTATTTACTGCTGGGATACCTAAATTATGGCTGAATTTCATTCAATATTTAATTCATTTAAGAAATATTTTATATTATATCTTCTAATTCCGCATCCCACTGAAATACGTCCACTGATACCAAAGGCTTTAAGAAAATGACAGTTTTCGATAAAATGTTTATTACCTTTTTTATTAATTCATTAATGTTAAGGACTATCATAACATTCAAAATTCTAGCCGGCACAATTTGATTATTCAGTAAAATCTCCTGTAGTCATTTTAATTAAATCAGATTATCACCCGAAGAAAAGAGAAAATCGCTTTAACTGTGGCACTGATTACACAAGGTGTCTAGAGAACCATTTGTGTACAAAATTAATTCGACAACACCCTTCAAGGTAAAATATTAATCGGAAGGATAGAGAAACCCTGGATCTAAAGTGACACTTGGTGAGACGTCATATTTTATTTAATACGCTCGAATGTAAAAATTTTAAAAAAATAAATAATTCGTTTTCATGTCCCGAGGACAATTGACAATGCCTACATGTAGTTATTTAACGACAAGGTGATGTTTTGAAAATAACCAAGAGGCATTAAATCCTAATTATTTCATAACAAGGCAGGGCAAATGGATTACATCATGTATCTTAGCAAGAGGTATCAATTATTATTTATATCAAGAAACACGACTAGAAAAGAACTTGAAATATACAAAAGATAAAATGCTTAGTAAAATCATGTCATGAAAAAATAAAAGAGCGCACTAATCCAAATAAGCTGCACCAATACATTTTTATTTCATATCAATAAGGCAAATATAGAAGATATGTCGAAACTAAACAATAGGCAGGAATGCTGACTTATTTCATATACAGAGAATACATATAGAAGATATGACGAAACTTAACACCATATACCAACATTGATTTATTTCATATCAGGAGAATACATATAGAAGATATGACGAAACTTAACAACATATACCAACATTGATTTATTTCATATCAAGAGAATACATATAGAAGATATGACGAAACTTAACAACATATACCAACATTGATTTATTTCATATCAAGAGAATACATATAGAAGATATGACGAAACTTAACAACATATACCAACATTGATTTATTTCATATCAAGAGAATACATATAGAAGATATTTCGAAACTAAACAAGAGGCAGGAATGCTGACTTATTTCATATACAACGAATACATATAGAAGATATGTCGAAACTTATCAAGAGATACAAATGCTGACTTATTTCATATACAAAGAATACATATAGAAGAAATGTCGAAACTAAACTAAATACACAAATGCTGACTTATTTCATATACAGAGAATACATATAGAAGATATGACGAAACTAAACAAGAGACCCGAATGCTGACTTATTTTGTATATAGAGAATACATATAGAAGTTATGTCGAAACTAATCAAGAGACACAAATGCTGACTTATTTTATATACAGAGAAAACATATAGACGATATGTCGAAACTAAACAAAATATACCAAAGCTTACTTATTTAATTAAGACAAACCGTGATGAATATAGCAAAATCATAATGGAAATGGTTTTTACCTCATAAACCAGGAATCATTCTTAGGGGCATTTGAATAAAAAATCATTCTTAGTTACAATGGGAAGAAGAAATCATTCTTAGTGACAATGAGATAAAGAAATAATTCTCAGTGACCATGGGATAAAGAATTAATGCTTAGTTACAAAAGGATAAAAAATATATTCTTAGTTACAATGTAATAAAAAAATTGATTGAATCCAAAATTCCCTCTCACCAGTATTCAGTTTCGAGGATGAAAACATCTGTCAAGCTAATGAATCCTTTGAGGTCATTTTGAATGCAAAAGGGGTCACAAATTTGACAAGTTTATGTTTAGCCTAACATGCATATTTACCAATTATTTGATTTCGACATTCGATAGACTCGTCTCTCGGCCAAATTTGTCTCAAAACCGATTAAAGAGTGTCGTACGATTCTTATGATACACTTTCTAAGGAAAAGATTTCTTTCTTTTGGATTATATTTCGTCTTATTCCCTTAGAGATATGACAAAACGGCATGCTTCCCTTGCAACGGAAGGCTACAACATTTGTATGACGTCAAAGACGAAAACATACCATGCTACAGCTATCGTTTGCTAGGCAAAAGTTATATTTGTACTTGATAAATATATTATTGTCCTCAGAACACAGTGCAGCGCCAGTTAATGCGTTGTTCTCTCCTTATAATGTTGAGTGTCAAGCCAATCTTATTAAAATATGATCTATCTGCTACACTGCTTAACGTAGTGAAGAAATTATGATATCATTTTAATGAGATACGGTGTCAAGCAAGGCAGCAACAATCTTTTAAAGTCTCTTGGAATTACGCGACCGGGAATCGAACCCCGGTATTCCGTCAGTGATTGTCTCAGCTTTTTAAGTGAAATTTGTCTGCATGTCAGGCAAAGCTTTCATAACTAATATTTATCTTCCCTCGAGTCTTACAATGATTTTCAATTTATGACAGATAGACAGTTTAGGTTACGCCAGAAGATTGGTCATGGAGCAAATCAAGTGCTCCCTAAACGAGTGAAATAGTTTTTTAACAATTTATTGAAAATCTAAGAACTGGATCGCCGACTCTTATCATAGATGATTTTTTATTCTCACTGTCTCCATTATATCTGCTTTCTGCATCTGAACAGTTCAGAATGGATTGTTTTCATTGCATTTCAGTTTTACAATGTGTTATGTTACATCACTTGAACGAAGTGGCGTTGTTAGCATTGTCTTTTAGACCAATATTAAAAGTGAAGTGAAGTTCAGTATTAAAAAAATTAGTTTTACTGTACAGCTGCGTATCTTAAGTTTGTTCACTTACCTTCGTATTCTAGTGCATATATCACTTACTTTGTAACGTCTTTGAATGATGAAATTTCACTGCGTAAGTTAAAATTCAGTTTGCTTTGACATATTCGTATGTCATACCTAGCAGATAGCTGTAACAAATTTGGCAGGTCATTGAAATTTTTAAAAGACTGATTTCTATTTTGCTCTACAAAATCCTTAATAAGTGATCAACAGCTTTAGTTCTTATTCATATGTGTTCCTTTGCGATAATGCAACGTAATTGTGTTGATTTTTTTCCTACAAAGTTTACATGGATGCTTTTAATCGAAATTTGTGAAAATCCGATTTCACAAATATGACCCCATCTGTCTATTTAACAATGCCAAATATCGACATTCAGCAGCAGTGACAAGACGATCCCGAAATATGGTTTGGGAATAGTTATTTTGCACATGGACAGTTGATGATCTTCTGTAAGTTGTCCTGGAGTTATTCTATGAACGTCAAAACGAAACCGAAATTACATGATATTTGCACTAAGATCACAAGCAGGTGAACAAACTTATGGTATGCAGCTGTATTTATTATATCATATGCACCAAACTAGAGAACATCGGACCAAAATTAATGAAATAGGAGGCGATTTACCAAAATGAGCGAAGGCGAATCAAATGTGGCCATTTCACAATTTGCGTTTCATAAATGTACACTTGAAAGTCGCCTTTGTCGCGCAAGACTAGATTTTCTTTTCTTTTTCTCCGAATCAGATAGTCGTTGCCGCCCAAGCTGTGTCCAATCGGGCGCAATTGCGGTAAGTGAGACGCGGTGAAAATCCTACACACACAATCATGACGTCATTGAATGCAGGTTCGTTAAATGCTATGGCACTTTTCCAGAAGGTACTACATGTATACTCTGCACGTCGTATTGTTTTTTTCTGATTATTAAAACATGTAAATATGATATCAAACTTTTGACAACCGATTTTTCTACCGAGTGAGAATTTTCTTTTCTCAATAGCTATATTGATACACGAACCGCATTCAAAGTATGACGGTGGGGCTTTAAGACAAAAGGAAAGGTTTTGGTAATTTGAAATTTACGTTTGAGGGCTAAAAGCAATCAAAACTCTGAAAATGGCTTCTCAGAGGAAAGATTGATGTTAATGATGAACTATTTCCTGGCTTGCATAAGAATTTGCCTTGCAATTTTATGACAATGAATCTAACCATCTTTTGATTAGCATTTTCCAAGTTTTCTTTACATGGACAAAGAAACTACAGCCAGCCACGAGTGAAATATCAACTTTACCAATGTCAGGTTAATCGCAAAATTTTGCAAACTATATAATGAATACAGTAAAAAAGAACTCAACTATATAATAAATATAGATCTTTAATTTTTGCTCGAGTACTAACCTCTTGTAATCTTTTGATTAAGTTTTGATGTGTTTTTGGATTTATATCATCATTTATTGTATAAAGTCGGATCAAATCTAAAATGTATTTGGTCAAAATCACTGAGTGGCTCTTTAATAATACAGACAGACAGACAGACAGAAGATTTTATTAGCGCAAGCCAAAATTGGCCCATGGCCATACATTGTTTATGGAAGATACATATTAAGGTGGTGAGGTAGACAAATCGACAATGATAATTAATTGTTTCTTAATCGGAAAGCTTGATATACAAATTTACCCAGTGAACGCTGGGTGTTGATATTATCTGATGACAATAGCTGTATACATTTATAAACAGAATAATGCTTACAATAATATTTTTTTAGGTGAACAGTTCTCAAATGGGAGTACAATGGACATCGTAGTAGAAAGTGGAATTCATCCTCTATATCATGCGAATTACAGTGTATACATAATCGTCCATCCCTTGGGATTTTACTGCCACTATATTTACCTGTTTCTATTTGTAATGTGTGAGATGAAAGTCTTAATGTACTAAGTGCATATCTATGTTTGAAATTTAAAACATTAACAAAGTAACTTTCAAATCCGTAATTTGCCTTAAATAATTTATATAATTGATATGTGGTAGATTTTCTCATTTCCTGATAATACATTTTTTAATAATACAGCAGCATGTCAACTGCCATATTTCTGCTCTATCTCTCATTCCTGTTACTGTTATCTGTGGTTCTGAGTGACGCGAAAATTGAGATTTGACATGTGATGGCGAGAGCCTTCAGCGAACCGACAGAGAGAGGTCATTGAGAATACATTAGATATGACGAAGATATCATAACGTGCCTGCATGGCTCATATAATAAAACTTAATTTCACAAATAGTGATTGTTATTTGTCTATGGATGCGACTGTATAAGCAAATAGCGATGTTATCTAATGCTAAAACGTCTTGATGATTCTGGAGATGTTAACTGGACTTCATCAGTGCGAGAGTTATTATTTCAGTACGGTCTATCTTACGCCTGGTTGAATCAGAATGTAGGTAACAAAGAACTGTTTATAAGCATGTTTAAACAAAGATGTAAAGATATTTATTGTCAAGAGTGGTCAGCCTCTGTGAATAGTTCAAAATATTTCAACACATATTCAACATTTAAATTTAGTATTATGCCAGAAATATATCTACGGGTGTTGCCCTCGCTTTATCTGCGAAGAGCACTGACAAAATTTCGTTGTGGTATAGCTGGCTACAAGATACAACTATATAGAAGGTCAAAAAGTGAAGATACTTCCATTGCTTTGTGCCCTCACTGTAACAACAGCAAGTTGGAAAATGAATACCATGTATTACTGGAATGTCCATTTTATAATGATGTACGAACTAAATATTTACCATGCTATTATTACATTAACCCAAATCAAGACAAATTTATAAGCCTAATGATTGAATACAACATCAGTTAATATTATATTACGCTGAGCTGTGTTTTGTGCTAAAGTTTCACCTGTACGTGAGAACAAAGTGTAGACAATGTAAAGGCGGTCCAGAATAATTGTATATAAAAACACATGTCATTGTACTGTTGGCCTCATTGCCATTTATACAAATAAAATCTGTCTGTCTGTCTGTCTGTCTGTCTGTATAAGCAAACGTTATATTGAGAGAGTGTTATAAACCCTTAAGTCTACAAAAGCCAATTTGAACTTTTCAAAATAAATCATCAAGTGATTTTTGGAGAAATGACGAGAGGTCGAAAAATAAAGAGGTTTAAGAATTCTCATTTATGATCTTTTTTTGGTAGAATGTCAGAATGTATCCTTTACATTTATATTTCATAACAATTCAACAACTCTCTAAGCTTGTTATATCTGTCACGTGTTTCTTAACAACTTATGACCACGCTAAAGACCGTCTCATGTTCAACAACGTTAAAAGGTATCTTTTTAAAATTAAATTGCTGACGTATTTACTCTGTGTAATAATTGTCAAGAACTCCTATGAGCTGAAGTGGTTAAAGCAATTCTTGACTCAAGCTTCTATTCCAAAGTTTTCAAGTTCACCTGTCCTTGGATAAGCTACAAATATAACAAGCTGTAACATATACATAAGAGATCCATTTTCCTGATTAAGTTCAATGAAATACTTTCACCATTTTCTTGTGTCCAAATGTCCTTAAAACACAAATATGCCAATGGACTTTATGTGAATCGTTATAATTTATTCTCTGACTATGGATGATTGGTTTGTGTAATGAGATTTTTGACACTATCAAAATAATACATTTAACATTAACGTAGAATTACCAGGGAAAAATTTAAAACATATTGATAAAGAACCCCGCACTTCTGCCCTTTTAAAGACTTTTTATCCCTCTGAGAAGAGAACTTAAGCAATTTGTTTATCAAAATACAGCAATAGTGTTTTATATGCAAATAATTACAAAATGGTTTTGTTACACTAATTTCCGCGATTCTGATTGGACGAGAGCGCTTAAAAACCTGCTGCCATTTCTCGATGAATGCAGAAAAATTTGCAACCATACCATGTGCATTCATTCCTTGTGACGTCACACACACCTGACGCAATAGTCCGGTTTTGACAGTTGCGAGTTACGTTCTGTTGCAAAGACAGATATAACATATCCTATCACTTCCCACCTGCGTTTGTAACAAATAAATACATTCCTCTCCCTAACACAATCCATACGTTGACCGGAAAGACTGCATTTTAATAACTACGACTCCTCAAGCTTGTTCGCTCCGAGCGTCTCGCAAACGGCGGACATTTTGAACGTCGTGTGATATGCTAATTAGGGTTATTCCGAAAATGCGGATTCCGGTTAAGACGAATTGTGATTGCATTGGTGTCAATGGTTGCGAAAACGAAATTTAATCTTCGGCCGTTTTAGTTTATGGAGTTCTCAATTTTGATTAAACTTTGTATTGTTTCGTGTAACAAACCACAATCTCACGACATTGATGACAGATTTTTTGAAAATAATTAGGAAAAACTTTGTTAAAATGTTGATTTTGTAATTATAAGGATTGTTTTACATGTTTTGTGCCTCTATCGATGTATAACAGCAACACATTTTGTATAAAATCGCTACGCTGCGCTACGCGATTTTATACAATTTGTTGCTGTTATACATCGATAGAGGCACAAAACATGTAAAACAACCCTTAAATGGCGTAAATAGACGAAGAAAATAAACTTAACCAAACTAGTAATTTCTTATTTTTATAAGAGACATCACTGTCTTTATCTCCTAACAAGAGAGTACGACTACAAGCTAATTCCCACCTTCATTGCTTTAATTACTAATTGTTTTAAAACCAGGGACAAGACTTGAAGAGGTCTTGAAATTAAACAAGTTGTCACTTAGAGAGAGAGAGAGAGAGAGAGAGAGAGACAGAGAGATACAGAGACAGAGAGACAGAGAGACAGAGAGACAGAGAGACAGACAGAGAGAGAGAGAGACAGAGAGACAGAGAGAGAGACAGAGAGAGACAGAGAGACAGAGAGAGACAGAGAGAGCTCTGTAGAAGAATCATTGAAACCAAGCATGACACACCAAACATTATTTTACCCATAAGGAAGTTAAACAAAAATAAGCATTTCATACGCAGAGAGTTCAACAAGATGAGGTGTTGTTTTTGTAACCCGGGTATTATTGTCGGTGATAAAGGAAAAACAAATATCCTTAAATAGACATTCAACCTTTAATGAAATCCAAATTCCCTCATTACAGTAACAGTTGGGTAAAGCTAATGGTTACATTGAGACAGTTTTGATGTAAAGTAATACCCTCCTTTACCCGAGGCTGTTTCGTATTTTTCAAGTGTTGTTTCTTGAGACACAAGCGACCAATCAACCTTCTTAAATAAGCAGTCTAACATGGATCATATTTGTCTTGAATAACACCAGTTCCTAACAATTCTCGTATATACCAAATGGTATAGGTAAACATGCATAGAAACATGAGTAAATTGGTTTATTAGCGCCTCACGTCACCTGGTAATGGTATGATCTCTGGATTCGATTCGATTTAATTAAAGAATCTTTTACAATGTGGATGACATGTAATGATCACTTGATTAAGAACATCTTGATAGGTCTGTATGAAATAATACTTTTTTTTAGCAGAGTTTTAGATCAGAAAGAAAATATTTTAAGGGACAGACCAATCGGGGAAATTCAAGGGGACATTTTCGTTAATGCATATATTTCTGTTAGTACATGTTTATAATACAACGAAGTTGAAACAAGTTCTCATTTTGTTCATTTACATTGGACAAATTGATAAAGAAGATAACTAAAGAAGCGAATTTCATTTCCATTTCCACACAATACCCCGATAGGATTGTCCCTTTAAAGAAATGACGCATGACGGCGAGAGAAAACTCATATTTTGAAGGTATGCGTTATTAAAAGAACTACGAGATAAAGCCAAAACAAATTAAAGGAAAGTTATTTTCTTGTACTGCTCATTTCATTTTGTCAATCCTCCGTATATTCATACTGCAAGCGACTGCAAATGTTGTAGTGAATTCATTACTTGTACCTCGCATCCACAAAAGCAAATTTAGCCTTTTCAGAGACGATGGCCAAGAAAGAAAAGAAAAGAAAAAAAAACCTTTTTACTTAGCACATTTGATATCTCCGCATATGTTCATTAAATTTCAACAACTCTCGAAGCCATTTTTGTCGCGTGTATCCAAACAACTTGAGACCACGCTCAAACAACTGTTCGTTTCCAAATATGTTAAAAAGGCCTTTTTTATAATGCCTACATATCTATTCTGGGCTATAATAATCTTTATAGCAGTGTAGAAGATATCTTAAAATGTCATTTGTTGAACTGGCTTAGCTATTTCTATAGGAAGGCTTCAACTTATTATGGTTCCAGTTTATATTTTGAAAAGTTGAACAAGCTATACCAATTAAATATGTAAAAAGTCTTCCAGATTTTATGCAGTAAAATGTCATGGCTTTACCTAATTGCGTTATAATTTGTCTCCACTGGAATTTCCGAGGCTTAACTGCAAAATTGATTCCATGTCAATACAAAATAAAGATTAGAATACCATTCCCTAACATGAATGTTGTTTATTCCTGTTTACAAAACTTTCATTGTAAGTTGATATATAATTCTTATGTAAAATAATTAGAGGTTATTTGTCTTTTCTTGACAAGGAAGAAAGTTAATATTTTCACGAATGGCGCAACCACGAGTGATAATATAGAACTTTTCTTACTAACGAGGTGAGAGTACAATGGTATTTGTCAAACACCGACTCCAAACAGAGCCCGTCGCCTAAGCAACAGCATGTCGTCATGAGCGTAACATTGCATCAGAGCATTGTTCGATGACGTCAGATCATTGTTGTTATCGGTCACAAGCAACTGATAAAACTCTTTTTTCTCACTGTTGATCTCGGTATTTCATCGCCAATCATAAAACAAAACAACCTTATTTATTACTATATTACTATATGTATGTGAAATGATGTAAACCTTAAGGGTAAAATAAGTCAAGAAGGGATTTATATCATGGATCGGGTGTGGAAAAGGTGCGGGCTGGCCAAAGCCTCTCGGGGCGGAGCCCGGATCGCTGCCTCGACCGCGTCGTGGACCAATTTAGCTTGCGGGTTATCCTCCGGGGTTCTCGCATCGTCTTGCAATTATTTGCCACCTCAGAACTGGCACGGACCAGGGGAATCCGACTGTCTAATCAAAATTTAAGGACAACTGATGGGATTGGCAAACAAGCTAATCTTTGATTATAAAATTGCCTCTCCCGAAATATAAAATTATATTTCATTAAATAATGTGATTTTCAATGAATATGATTCCTTATAAGACAGTTTAAATACGCATGTGGTTATATCAACAAAGCAAAAGGTCATGAGCACTTGTAGGCTTACAAATTAAGTTTAGATAAAAAAAATCACCTATGCGTTTCCTTTTTGGGACAGTATACAGTCATTAGATAATATGTCGTTTACAGAAAATGATAACTTACAAGGCAGTTCAAATATGCATGTGGTTATGAGCATTTGCAGGTGAATATGTGGTTGATTTTAATGAACCTATAAAATAAAAATAAAATAAACCTGTAAATGACACCTGAGTAGTTTGGCCATTAACATTAACAAATTTCAAAGCATATGACAACGAGTGTGTGAAACGTTGTATTCTTTAATTTTCAAGTTTTCAAACTGATGGGATATATATACTGTCCTGAATAGATGGTATGAAATGTAAACTCTCAGGGCGTACAGGCTACCAACATTTTGGAGGCAAAGTAATGGGATATTGAGTGTCATACGATGGACAATTATTGAAAATTCATAAATATACAATTTAAGACTTGTGGTAAGAGGAAGGAGGTAGATGATGTCTCCTCAACGAGTTTAAATAGCCCAAAGAAGAATACGTTGCTTTCGTGTAAAGAGGCCTTTCGAAACGATTAATTCATTTAGCAGTTAGCTGAGAAAATCAGTCCTTCGAATATTTCGATTACAATAATTCGATTTATTTCAATCAAGAAAAAATGATGACCATGATTTGTTAATATATAATTATAGACTTGAAATGAGGTCAAATATGACACGACGAAAACAATTTCGTCTCAAATTGCCTATATAGCTAAAACGATTTTTTTTTATTATTCAGCCTTATGGAAAGATTGATTGAATGATTAATTCAGCAGTTTGCAGAAAAGATCAGTCCATCGAATATTTTGATTAACGTGATTCGTACACATCATGGCTGTCTGTAAGTCATAACTTGTGATTAGACCATGGTTGCTTTGTTGTGACCCATGGTCTAACCAACCTCATTTTCAGTTAGACCACGGACGGAATTACTTTTTATGAGCAAGACTCTGTCGTGATCAAAAAGCTTCTATTAAAAACAACATAACAAAAATATGCATTTTATTACATAAAACTGATTTTACAGATTGAGCAGCCTTTCAGGTCATTGGGTAGAAAGGCATGTGCGGCTTGATTTCAAAATGTACCCTTCAAATGCATTTCGTAGGATCTCCGTCGAATTTCGGCATCCGTCATCGGTTTTAAGCCACTCGTGAAATACCATACCAAATTGACATGACTGAGTGGTGCTTCTCCGACACCTGTAAATAAAATATACACCGAAATCAGATCTGTAGACTTTCATATCCTTATTCATTTATGGAACAACAACAAATAAACGCAGATTTTACAATGTTTACAGAGGGGTTACAACGAGAACAGCATGAAACAGTTCTTATCCAAACGGTCAAATTGTCCGCCACGTCGCCATTTACTAATACATGTATTGTAATATGGCATTTAAATAATATCAACTGAATAGACTACTGTTTTGTGAAACGATTTGTGTTAATTACTTGCTTATCGTTTTAATACTCACCAATTCACAAGCACAACTTCTTTTCTAAGGTTCCACATGTGTAGGCTAGAGCTGTCAATATACGGCCGATCCCTTCCATGTCCCTTACCCAAATGACAAAATCACAGCATGCGCATGTCGAAATTGAAGCTGCACGTGCATCTCGTGAGGATGCGTCTAAACGCAAATTTCACGAGCTCTATGGTTTTGTATTGATGTCAATTACTTGTGTGACACGGTCGCCGTAAAATAGTTCGCAATCATTCGTGGACTAACTAACCATTTAAACGATTAGACAACAGGCCCTCATGGTCTAACTATTACTTAGCGAGTGTTGTGTATTTCGATACCAGGAATGGCATTTTTCTGAAATTGTGCCAAATCAGCTTTGGAAACAATCGTTTGCAATTTTCAGTTAAAGGTGCCATGTAAGCATTTATTGAGAGTGTCATATGTACAGAATTTGTTCCCTACAGATACTTTAAAAATTAAACCCATTAACTTCGAGCGACTGGAGATGTGGAGAAATTAAATGGCTTTTATTAAAGATTTATGCGTTATGTTATGAATACTCAGTCTTTAAAAACCTTTAAGAAAGAGTTTTATTTAATAAGATTCCTTTCATGTTGCAAAATTTCATTGCTTTGATATTTTGAAATAAGTAAGCAACATAGACTTCCTGTTCTTATATGACAAGGTTATTGACCACGTGATGGTTAAGTGACTGGGCTTTGTTCAAACTTGATAGATGACTTCAGTTCTGCTCTTGTCAGCAAGAAGTTTGGTCCGGAAAAGATACATCGTGATTTGTTACAGAATAGCATAGGTATGACTCAGTTGTTAGATGTACTGATCAAACCGGAGAGACTTGTTATGAGACATAAGCGTCTCCTGTGACACATAAAACTTATATAGTTGTAAAACGATAACAAAATGAAAAGAAAAGGACTGTTATACAAGTACTTGTTATTCGACTATTAGAAGGACCGATTTTCTCTGCTAACTCCTAAATGAATTATTTCATTAATTGTTTCGTAAAGCTTATATAAAGAAAGTGAAACGTACTTATTTGATCTATATAAACTCTTTGAGAATTAGTATTACTTCGTTTGTTTGAAAACAAAATTTGACATCATCACTAGTCTTTAATTGTATATCATGGTCATTTAGTTTTTCTTATTGAAATTAATAAATTTTGTAATCAAGATATATAAAGGACTGATCTTCTCTTCTATTTGCAGAATGAATAATTCCATAAATCGTCCCTAAAGGCCTCTTTACATTAAATCAAACATTCTTCTTTGAGCTATATCAACTCTTTGAGACTATATTGGTTTCTTCCTGTCTTTGAAGATAGGTCTGAAATTGTAAACTGACAAACAAAAGAAAGTACACACTTCATATGAATCTATCATATTAAGATTTTTTTAATTACAATTTTTTTATTATTATATACTCAAACTGATTAGAACAAGAGTTAAATCATCTTTCAAAGAATTCTCTAAAGTGTTTTACTTATGTAAATTTTATATCAATGGTTGCAACAACATTATTATTGATAAAACACAAATGTTCATCAACAAGACAGACATGTCCTATGAAAATAATCAGTTAAAGTGGCAATTTTAACATATTGACAACATTTAAAAAATGATAGTGGTCATGATAGTGTAAATTCTATTTCTTACCCCTACCTACATTACAAAAAGACATCAATTATTTCATTTGAACGACTGCAAATATGTGTTACAGTTATAGTAACATAACTTGATATACCACATGTCTCTTAGATATCAAGGAGATCTTAACCAACTTTGATGTTGGGAGACGGATTTAAATAGTTTCACAAATCAAGAATGGAGAAATATAAATGAAATTCCGTTTCGATCTACTGATAGTGTACAATTACGTTGGCTTCAATATAGATTTATCAATCAAATCTTACCTGTTGGTAAATATTTATATAAGATAGGATATAAAGATTCCCCCTCATGTACACACTGTAATAAGTTCACTGCTGATATTTCGCATGTATTATGGAATTGTGAACATGTTCACTCTCTCTGAACCGAGCTTGAAAATTGGATAAATATCCAGGCGGAAATAAATATTAAATTCACTAAACAAAATGTTCTCTTCTGGTTCCCTTCCAAAAGAAATGATCCATTAAATGCAATATGTCTAGTCATAAAAGATTCAATTTTCAAATGCTACATAAAAAGGGTACTTTATCTGTTACGCATATTCAGAGAGAGTTAGCAAACTACTACAACATAACGAAAACTATAGCATATTCAAATCGTAACTAAAATAAATTTGTAAAATTCTTGTCCAGCTGTCACAACTTGTTTCAATGACGACTGCTAATCAACTGTACTGTGCATTATATATTGTCAATTGTACTTTGCTGACTTGAATGATTCCTCATGATGTGCTGTAATACCAAAAAAGTGGAATAAAAAAACCCAAAAAAACTTTGATGTGCAATTTATTTTGCTTTTTTACACGAACTCTTAATCATATGCATTTAAAGTTAGGTATGTAAATGTAAATGTTTATGACCCATATATGCCATTTCAAGGTGCCTGAAACGAATCAAGTCATATTTTTAAAAATCAACCACATTTGGACTTATTTTACCCTTTTGGTAAGATTCATTCTACACTATATATTTTAAAATGATAAATATAGTTGTTATAAATTGAACATATAATTATTGCAATGAAATAAGACTTGATATGAAAACATGCATGTTTTTACTAATAGACAAGGTTTCCTTTTTTTCATTCCTTTATTTTTGTTGATCATCCCTTGAAATGGTATTGACGTTAAGGTTATCATTTACTCTATAGACAAAATCATTGAGGCAAAACGGGTATGAATAATCATGTATCTTCTAATCTTCTAATGTTATTTCACCAAAACAATTATACTGAATAACCTATTAAAAGAAGCAGCTCACAGAAGGTTTTGAGAAGGCCCTCTTACTTTAATTTAACAACGAATAGAACCCCAATGTATAAACGGTATGGCGTGAGCGTCGACGTCACAATACGTTTCAGACATCTAACTATTGGCCATTGCATTGAAAGAAGAGTGGTAAAGAATAGCATGAAAGCATCTTCATAAATGTTTTGCATTCATTGCCAAAGAGATGCCAAGTATGATGCTGTAAATGGTAGCCACACTTTGTACTGCCTTTGACGCTACCTTGTTGAGTAACAAAAATAACTTGAAATGGTATTGTCAATAATCTTATTATTTTTTTCATAGACATTGGAATTTATCATTTTAACTATATGACATTTCTTGGCACTCTTAATATGTAGCAATACATTCTTTACGTTTTTGGAATAGTTTATCGCATGATGAGGTATTGAGGAAATTCATATTTTCATTCTCGGTACTGTTTGGTTATCATTTAAATGATACTTAAAAAACAAAAACATGATTTTGGAAGACTCCTCTATGATTAGAGTTGCACTTTTTTTTATACTCTTGGATAATTGAAGTGCACGGAAATGTTTAATTTCCTGTCAAATATTATTTCATGTGATATATGGCAGAACTGATGGGATATAACCTTATCTCCCATGTGTATCATTCCAATAACTACCAGACAGTTGCTACAAGTCTCACTTCCCAAAGGATACCGTCATGACTTTCACCAAGGTACCACATGTCGAGATAGCGGATGGGTATCTGTGTTTGCCTTCCCAAGATATTTCTATTCTGTCATTTAATCATGATGCAATTATCTTAAATTGCCCTTATTTAATAACATTATAATGATGATATAAATCATTGGTTTCCAGACTTAGACTTGTAAGGGATAGACTGTTGTGAGGTTCCCTTATTCCCCTAGACATTATTTGTTTATGAATGTGTTTCAAAAGAGGAAATTTTAATTAGTCATTGTTGGTTAAAATACAGGTGGATGTACAAGTCCTAGCATGGAAACCAAGGTTAACTGAACAAAACATTATGTCATATCTTGATCAAGTAATCAAATATTTTTGCAAAAATGTTTTCCCCATAATAAATTATTAAAGGACATCCAGTCATTTTCAAACCATTATTGCTCTTTTGATACAACAATAAGCTGTAGCTTTCTGTGCAAAGTGTAATCAAATATTCACACATTTTAATTTCAACACAATAAACTTTTACAAAAAAGAAAATCAGTGAGGTATCGAAAAAGTTTAACTGATTTTTCTGTTGTAGGTTTCCTCAAGACTCGTATGTTGAACAGCAAATTTATGAAAATTTATGAGTGCATGTGTATATAAAGATAATTTGATTTAATGTATAAATGAAAACAAGAGAAGACAGTAATTTAATAAATTGTCAAACTACAAACGTGATGATTCGAGTTTGTATTTATCATTATTTTTAGAATTTCAGTTGCACAATTGGTTGTCATGATCGTCAAGTCTTATGATCAGCTTTAGGTAAAATGCCAATCTCAAATTTTGTTTTGAATCAAATTTATTATTAAATGTTGCCCTTTTTGTTATTTCATGCCATTCATAGCATTGGCATTTTCATAATCCATAACTATCATACAGTATTGATACTGACAAAGATTTTCACTAAACTGTTGGAACACTAGACTCAATAGCTTTAGTTTAGCAAAATTATCTTTTTCAGTTTCATTAAGGTTGTACAATCTGCTCATGAATAGTTCATAAAATAATAGTATCGATACTGAAAAATATGTTCACTAACTGAGTGTAAGTGACGTGATTTCCTTTCGAACAAGAACGTTCAAAAGTTTCAAAGTCAAGTGTTTTTTATTGTAACTGGAGGTTCGTATAAGTTTGTGATACAATCGTTCGTTCATTATTCATTCACAAGTCAGTAATAATGTAAGTCTTATTATGGCACATGTTCATAAACAAAACCCGGTACCTCCGTAAGAACACTTTGAGTGTTTCGTTCATATGTTAGAGTTCATATTTCAATTCTTTAAGATCTTCAATACAAAAGGGGCATGGTCGCCGCCATTGTGGGGCTTACATACATAAAAACAAAAGGGCGAAAGGGACGTAACTCCCAATTACGACACGTAAAATGACTGCCGCTAAATGACATTGCTTGCGGTGAAGTGACTGCCGCTACACTCCCCGCCGAAATTGTCTTCTTACTGATAATTTTACAAAATCTTTATCCAAAACTGAAATAAACTTTAGGAGTACTTTTATATGTAAATCTTAAAACTTAAACATCTTTCACAGTTCATGTTCAAGTCTCTGAACAATATCCTGAAATAAAGATCATAAGAGTCCATATTCACATCCTTGAACCGGGCTGAAAATGAAAGAAAGTTTAGTTCATTCCTTCACATCGTCATCCTGCTCGATGAGCAAGACAAGCTTCTGGATCGGTCGTTCCAGGTAAGAGACAGGATGACGTCTCTTTCCAGTCTATTGTCAGCCATGGCAATCTTCACCTTCCGCACGTGATCATCTGCGTCAACATAAGTCTCGTGGACGCGGGCAAGGGGCCACTGACTTCTCGCTAAGTTGTCATCCTTGAGGATCACAATATCACCTACTTGTAAGTTTCTTCGAGGCCGAGTCCATTTCTGCCGTATCTGCAGGTTTTGGAGTACCTCCTTTCTCCATCTGGTCCAGAACTCGTTTAGTAGATACTGCACACGTCTCCACTGCTTGTGAGAATACATGTCAGTTTTCTGGAAGTTTCCAGGAGGGGGGAGCACAATCTTGCTTTTCATTGTCAACAGATTACTCGAAGACAATGGTCCGAGGGCTGTAGGGTCATTGAGATTATCAACAGATAATGGTCTACTGTTGACGATTGCTGAGGCTTCGTAGACAAGAGTTCTAAGTCCTTCATCGTTTAGCTGTTGTCCGGTTTGCTCCAATAGGGATGAGAGAACATTCCTAACAGTGCGAATCTGTCTCTCCCAACTACCACCCATGTGGCTTGCCGAAGGCACGTTCATGTTAAACTTAATGTCACAGTTCTCCCTGAGTAAGAAGTCTTGGACTTGCTCAGAGTTCATTTCTGACCATGCTTCTCGTAGTTCGTTACTAGCACCGACAAAGTTCGTTCCTCTATCACACCGTAGTTCTCTGATTGGTCCACGAATTGCAATAAAGCGTCTGAGAGCGTTGATGAACGAGTCTGTAGTCATAGTGCAGGCTACTTCAACAGGTACTGCACGACATGCAAGGCACGTGAATAACACTCCATATCGTTTCAACAACGACCTCTTTTCCTTTATGAGAAAGGGACCAAACACATCCACTCCACAATAAGTAAAGGGAGGGGATTCATCAACTCGTTCCTTTGGCAAGTCTGCCATCTTTTGTTCCTGTACCGTGCCTCGTGATCTTCTGCACGTGACACACCTATAGATGTAGCTTGATACAGCAGAACTACACCCTATGATCCAGAATCCAGATGCTCGAATCTCGTTGGTCGTCATTCCACGACCCTGGTGATGGGTTTTCTCATGAAAGTGTTTGATGAGAAGGTTTGTGAGGTAGTGTTTCCTAGGCATAACAGCTGGATGCTTGGTTTCATTAGAGAGAGAGCCTAGACGAACTCTACCGCCTACTCGAATTATCCTATCACAATCGATGAAGGGGTCAAGTTTGTGTAACTTGCTGACCGTCTTCAAACTGGATCTTCGTCTGTCCGTCTCATGTGTGCCTGCATGGTTTTCATGTTCCTTCTTGACAGAAAGTTGTTTCAGTTCATCACCAAATTCTTCTTTCTGAGTCAGGTGAATTATTTCATTTTCTGCCTGACAAATATCTGCCACTGTAACAGATTCATATACAGACCTCTCAGTATCATGTTCAATGTTCATTGCATCAGTCTTCTCCTTTGAGCGACACATAGTCTTCAGTCTTGCCCTTAATTTTAGACACAATGCTACAGTCCTTTTGGCCCTGTACCATGATGAACAATGTTTCAATCGTTCGAGTTCGAATCCTTTGGGGGATTCTGTCGTCTGCGCTGACAGCGCCTTTGCTTTCTTGATTTCTGGATCGTTGGGATCAAATGATGTGTCGATCTCAAAGGCAGTTGACAACGTAGGTTTCAATAGTAACAAGGGACCTGTCAACCACCTTGACTTGTTCACAAGTTCATTAACTGTGAGTCCGCGAGATGCATCATCCGCTGGGTTTTCTTCACCTTTAACATGCTTCCACTGTGAAGGGGAGGAATGTTCTCTGATTTGTGAAACCCTGTTTGACACAAATACTTGAAATCTCTTAGAGTCATTTGAGATGTACCCTATCACAATCTTACTATCCGTCCAGAATATTTCCTTGATGTCCGTGTACTCAAGTTCCTGGCACAATAGGGCACTGATTCGAACTGATACTACTGCAGCAGCCAGCTCGAGTCTTGGTATGGTCAATTGCTTGAGTGGAGAAACTCTAGATTTGCCCATTAGGAATGAGCAATGTACATGATCCCGTGTATCTATCAGTCTTAGGTATGAACATTGTCCATAGCCTACGTTGCTTCCATCAGAGAAGTTGTGGATTTCTACAGATTTCACTTCTCCGAAGTCACTACTTGGTTTGTAACAGCGTTGCACTGATACAGATTCGAGAAGTAAAAGTTCATTTCTCCATTTTTCCCATCTTGGTTTGAGATCATCACTAAGTGGATCGTCCCAGTCCGTACTGTCACGGCACATCTGCTGAAGTATGGTTTTACCAACCATCACTACTGGTGCGAGAAATCCAAGTGGGTCGTACACTGAGCTCACAGTCGATAGGATGCCCCTTCGTGTAAGAGGTTGATCCTGTAGGGTTATCCGAAATTGGAAAGTGTCAGATTCCACATTCCACTGAACACCTAGTGCTCGCTCAATGGGGAACTTGTCGTGATTCAAATTGAAGTCTTTCAATTCTTTGGCTCTATCTTCAGGTGGAATAGTCATGATCACTTCTCTGGAATTAGATATGATCTTGTGCAGCCTAAGTCCACCTTCATTGCACAGTTTCCTACTGTTTGTGATAAGATTCACTGCTTGATCTACAGTGGGCAAGGATTTGAGGCCGTCGTCAACGTAGAAGTCATGACGTAGGAAGTTTGCAGTTTCGTATCCGTACTTTGATTCATAGTCATGTGCAATCTGTTTCAGTCCAAAGTTGGAACATCCTGGAGACGAAGTTGCTCCGAACAAGTGGACCTGCAATCGATATTCTACTGGTTCAGTCTCATATGCACCCTTATCCCACCACAGGATCCTCAGATAGTCTTGGCGTTCCTTCTTAACTCTAAACTGAAAGAACATTTGTTCCAAGTCACACATGAATGCAATTCGTTCCTGGCGAAATCTAAGTAGAACACCAAGTAGTGCATTCGTCAGATCAGGTCCTTGGAGGAGATGGTCGTTCAAGCACTCACCCTTGTACTTGGCGCTACAATTGAATAACACCCTTATCTTGTTTGGTTTCTTGGCGTGATAAACTCCATGATGTGGGATATACCATGTGTTTATCTTCGGATCGTTCAGTTCATTTTCTGGAACTCTTTCAGCTTGACCATTTGAGATGATCTTTTCCATAAATGTTACATAATCGTTGTGGAACTTTGGATCATGTTTGAATCGAGATGACAACTGGTTGAGACGATGAAGTGCCTGTACCTTGTTGTTTGGAAGTTTCGGTTCAGTTCGTTTGAAAGGCAAGGGCATTTCATAATGGCTGTCCTCTAACTGTTGAATCCCTTCACGCATGATCTTCATGAAAGTCTGGTCCTCATAAGACATCACAGCATTCTTGTTGTGACGTTCACTAAAGTCAAGTTCCAACATCTTTACAGCATGGTAGGGTAGGAGAGTTTCCTTCACTGAAGTGACGAGACTGACGAACACTTCCTTCGTAGATCCTTCGTAGTCAAAGTTCATAGGAGTTTCAAGGGCCAGTACCCGATGGCTGACTCCAATCGGATCACTGTCATTCTCGATAAGATTATCTGGGTCTATTACTCCTACAATTCCCCATCCCAGGTCGGTTCTCTGTGCATATGGTTCGTTGCCTGTTGGAGGAATTACATCACGTGGTGCAAGAGCTTGGGAGCAGTTGTACCCGATGAGAAGTCCTACTTCTGCGTCACATAATGGCATAAGATTACCTGCAATTCTTGATAGATGTGACCATTGATGAGCTTTCTCTGGAGTCGGAATGTGATCCCGATTTGTGGGCATAATATTTCGAGTATATGCAGCAGGCAATGGAACTACTACATCACTTTGGTAACCTCGAACCCTCAACCCAGTTACCTTCATACTGTCAACAATCTGACTCTCTGCATACATTGTGGAAAGTTCAAGTTTCACTTCTGGTCCTTCAAGGTTAAGTGCTCTACATGTGTCTTCTAACACAAAGGTGGTGTCAGATTGAGTGTCTAACAGTGCATACACAAGTCTCTCATTACGTGGTTCACCTTGATGAGACAGCCAAACTGGTACGATCATAGAACATTTATTTCCGTTGCCGGTTTCGTTCAGGTGAGCCACTCCTGTGACACCACGAACAGGTTCAGGAGTTTTTCTGTAAGTCTGGTTCGTCATATTGGCCACCCGGATTGGAACATCACTGTGCAGGACAGTTGGATGTTTCTTGCTGCAAGTGTTGCACGTTTTCCTATCCATGCATTCTTTAGACAAATGTCCCCTTCTGAGACATCCAGAGCACATTCCCTTTTCAAACATAACTTCTCTTTTACCTTGCAAGTCCTTTTCAAGAAACAGTTTACAGTCTTCAATGTGATGTCCCTTTTCACACAAAGGACATTTTTGTTTCCCAACTTCTGTTGACAACGCAACAGCCGGTTTCCTGTCTGATCTAGGCTTTTGTGTAGACTGATTCACAAAACTTCGTGGTTTGTCTCTGCTGACATGTGAAGCACTCACAGTCTCACAAGCAACATTTGCTTCCTTAACCACAAAGTCAACAAAGGTTCCAAATGGAGGAAAGCGATTCGACCTTTCTTTCCATTCAGAAATGGTTCGTGCCCAACTATAGCTGACATAATCTGGCATCTTCGAGACCATGTTCCTATTTTCTCGTTCATCGTTCAAAACTTTGAGAGTATCATTGGTCCTAGATGCAATCAGACATTGTCTAAGAAAATCCCCATACTTGCGCATAGCAATACTGTCTCTGTTCTGTATCTTTGGCCATGAATTCAATTTGTCCCTGAATGCATTTGCGATTACAAATGTGTTACCGTAACGTTTTTCTAACAGTTCTTTTGCTTCTGCATAAGCATCGTCAGTGGTAAGCAAAAAGTAACCCTCTAACGCTTCCCTAGCAGTGCCACCCAAGTATCGTTTCAAGTAGTACAGTCTCTCTGGAGCTGCTATTTCACGTTTCTCTATCAGTGTCTCAAATGCGCTTTTCCATCCTGGGTAGTGAAGCGGGTCTCCACTGAATATACCTGGTTCAGGTGTGGGGAGTCTATTGAGGTTCATTTGTTCTGTCAGTGTCTTTGAGATATCAGCCATACCACAAAAATGATTTGAAGTGCAGGTATTTTCCAGAAATTGTTTTGGAACAAACTCCTTAGCCCTAATGTCAAGTTTTGTTGAATCAACAAAGGGGGTACCTTGCATTCCAATAGGGTTAATTTGGTTTGCCTGATTAACCTTATTTGTGGTTTCATGTCTTGCTAATGCTGGGGATTCATGGTTAAATTCAATTTCAGAGTCAACTTTGTTTTCCAGTGGGTTATTCCTAACATATTCCTTAACATAGTCACTTGGTGATTGTTCATTATTAGGAGGCTTATAATGACTGTCACCATACAGGTAGGTTTGTTCACTATCATAATCATCTAAAACACTCAGTTTAGCTTGAGCCATTTCAAGTTCCATTTTAGCTTGTAACTGTGATAATTCAGCACGTTTAGAAGCTTCCTGCTTAACATAATCATATTTCACTTTCAATGCAGCAACTTCAGCCGCCACATCGGCTCTCGAAGCACGTGACCTCGCCGACAAATTTGAAATAACTGAATGTCTATCACTCATGATTTCAAATGTTCAAATCACACAAATGTCTGATAATTTTCAAAGTTCAGTATTCAAAGTTCATAAAATCCATATAAAACTAGTGTTCCTACTGTAAGTGACGTGATTTCCTTTCGATCAAGAACGTTCAAAAGTTTCAAAGTCAAGTGTTTTTTATTGTAACTGGAGGTTCGTATAAGTTCGTGATACAATCGTTCGTTCATTATTCATTCACAAGTCAGTAATAATATAAGTCTTATTATGGCACATGTTCATAAACAAAACCCGGTACCTCCGTAAGAACACTTTGAGTGTTTCGTTCATATGTTAGAGTTCATATTTCAATTCTTTAAGATCTTCAATACAAAAGGGGCATGGTCGCCGCCATTGTGGGGCTTACATACATAAAAACAAAAGGGCGAAAGGGACGTAACTCCCAATTACGACACGTAAAATGACTGCCGCTAAATGACATTGCTTGCGGTAAAGTGACTGCCGCTACACTGAGAGAACACTAGACTCAACAGTTTTAGTTTTTGCAAAACAAAATTTGTTTTGAGTTTTAATGAGCTTGTACAATCTGCTCATTAATAGTCAGAAATGTGTGATGTCTCCATCGGAATTCGAACCAAGGCCTTTGGCGGGAGAGGCCAGCAAGCTAACTACTCACCGTGGCGCTCAACAATCACCTTCCTGTCTTTGCATAAATGTCAAAATCAATAAATGATACAATAATTACGTTGTATGAATATAACAAAAGCAATAAATGTTTGATACAGGTAATCACTATATCAATATTTCAGAGGAAATTTAACCAGTAAAACATTTAAACATTTGACCCCTGATTAATTCACCTCAATGAATATTAAATATAGAAATGATAACATTAACATTTGTTGAATTCTAGTATTTTTACAATGCCTGATAAAAAAAGAGATTCTTTATATAGATACACACATATGTGATTATTCTGGAATATGTAAGATACAAAAAAAAGCCCCGATACATCAACACTTAATATATAGGCTTCATAAAGTTTAAAAATAGGCGATATATAAGGTATGAAGCCTCTTTATGCAATGTATTGATAAGAAAAGGTTGCATTTAACAACACTCTGTCTTTGTTTTTAAGATTTCAACGTAATCTATCATTATTTTATTATTTTATGAACTATTCATGAGCAGATTGTACAACCTTAATGAAACTGAAAAAGATAATTTTGCTAAACTAAAGCTATTGAGTCTAGTGTTCCCACAGTTTAGTGAATATCTTTGTCAGTATCAATACTGTATGATAGTAATGGACTATGAAAATGCCAATGCTGAGAATGGTATAGAATAACATAAAGGGTATGATACAAAATTTAAATTTGATTTATCTAATTAAAAAATTGCAGAAATCGCAGTTCACCTAAATCTGATAAGACTAGACCAATAATGAAATAATGATAAACATCTACTCAAACCATAACATTTGTGGTTTGAAAATGTAATCCATATCTTGATGCGTTTTTGTGAGAATAGCAAAACTAGAATAACATGACTTGATGTTTGTGCAAATGTAGCTTCACTGTTGCAACATTATCCTTTAATTGAAATCACTGATGGCCAACGCTGTTTCCAGTTATATATTAAATCAATTTATCCTTATATACACATACATTCATAAACCTCAAAAAGTCAGATTAAATATACATGCATCAATTCCGCTAATAGGTAAAGATTTGGCAACAAAAAACACTGTTCTAGGATTCTTTTTTCTTTCTCGATATTGAGGATAATATGTTCAACATACGAATTGGGAAGAGATCAAGAACCACACCGATTTTCCATTTTGGAAAAGATTGTTGTGTTGTCAAACTTTGATAAAAATACTTGATTCAGATGTCTGCTGCATTTTGCTGTGTCCAAAACATTTATATTAGATAGGGGCAATTCAAGATAAATGCCTTGTGTGCGCATGACAGAACAAAATGTTCTGAGTATCATTAAAATTAATTAACAAATTTGGAAACATAACAGAAAACAAAATTGAATATATCATGAAATTTACAGTATTATAATTATTATTATAATTCATCACAAAACGTACTCTCCTAAAAAGGTGAATAATTTATGCTTCATGAAAGTGCGAAATGACCTGTAATCTGCATGGTAAAGTGGTGCAAATTCAAATGTCTGTATCCTATCTGTTAGCCTACCTCTATCTGTTTTAGTAATGTTTTTGTGATGTTTAGTCTAGGAGTTAGCGTCAAGGACACTGCATCAAAATTTGATTATTTATGTTTCTCTCTAGCGTTGTGGCAGCCAGTTGTTGAAGTGTCCGAAACGTATCGTGGAGTTGACGTTTACACTAACTATGTCTATACTATCTGCGTTCTATTTGGTTAAAAACCTAATGTAGACAATGCCTCACATGATTTTGTTGTTGGAATGGCAAGGTAGTGGACTTTTGAATATCGGTTTATAGTCTGATGCAAGTAAAGTTCGTGGACATTGGAGAAGTTCAAACATAGCCTTTGAAAACAGAGGCGATGATTTGCCTTCATGGTCGATTTGCCTTCATTGTCGAGTATCCACTTCACGTAATAAAATTTATCAGCCAGTGAATACCATGATAAATTTATTTATTAGCGGCAAACAACACATTTGCTTGCTGAGAGTTATTCCCCTTGCTCACTATATAAATCATGACGCGCGTTTGCGCTCTTCCTTTTCAGATCGTCTGTTGTCAGTGCAACATCTTTCAGTTTGGTAATTTCTGAAATAGTGAAAGAAGCGCTATAATATAGTTAAGGAAAACAACCAGCGCATTTTTGTGACAAAACAATTCCTATTAGAATCGTTGGATGGCCTGAACAACTGACGATATGTCAAAATCAAGCGAATCAAAATGGCCCGGCGTGTACACATTCTGCTCGGCTCAGGTGACAATTTCTCTTGTTCAACAAAAATAGACTCTAACACTCAACATCAAATAGAACTACACACCTGCAGATTTAGAATTTTCAACTTTTCCGCTTATATTGTATTTTGGTCAATAATGCAGTTTGTGAACATTAACCATCTAACTGCCAAGGTCAAGATTTCAACTTAAGCATGCATCAAGAATTGCGCAGCAGTTTTGTTGAGCCAGCTGCCTATTGTGATAGAATTTTGCTCCACCTTGGAAATTGTTTCTTCCCGGAGGAATGATAGATGTCACTTTTATTACTAATCATCTACACATCGTAACCGGGAACTTGCTACGTAATGGCTGATCTGGCTTAACTCCTTTGCCCATGTCACTATTTGCCTGAAATTTTAAGAATGATTTCCGACGATGTATGACGATCCTCGAAATACTTTTATTTCTCTCCTCGATTCATTTACATAGAAACTGTGATACCAAACTCAATATCAAAATGAATCACATGATCAAAGTCAATATGCTTTTGTGAATGTTCATCTTTATCAGCATAACTGAACACACAGTGGCCAATTCGTCAGTCAATAATTTGAAGTTCAAGAATATATAACTAGAGTGTAATTGAACCTCGCAAGGACTATGTTGAGAAACAACCTGAGATTAAGTACCGAATCGACTCATTCCATGTGACATCGTGACGGAAAACTTGAAACATAACAAGACGATAGGACTACCATGCTATGGTTGATGGGGCGTTCCTTGCTGTTCTTACCAACATTTGACATTTCAACTTTCCAAGGTGATTGAGTTAAACTCCCCAGGATGTTACTAGGCTATAAATAACATACCTTTTATATTTGCAGATCTTTTATTTTACATGCTTACACATTTATTGTTGTGTAACTCTACATTTGCAGACAATTGGGTTAAACTCCCCAGGATCTTACTAGACTATAAATAACATACCTTTTATATTTGCAGATCTTTTATTTACATGCTTACACAATTGTTGTTGTGTAACTCTTTACATTTGCAGACAATTGGGTTAAACTCCCCAGGATCTTACTAGGCTATAAATAACATACCTTTTATATTTGCAGATCTTTTATTTACATGCTTACACATTTATTGTTGTGTAACTCTTTACTTTTGCAGACAATTGAGGTAAACTCCCCAGAATGCTACTAGGCTCATGAATAAACTACCTTTTATATTTGCATAGCTATTTTATATCTGCAAGTTACATGCTAACACATTCATTGTTATGTAACTCTTACATTTGCAGAAATATGGCCTATCCCCATTCCCATATTTTCGTGGTATCCCACTATAAATTACCTACAATTTATGCATACCTTATCACCATTGATGCTTTTGGTGGGGAATTCTTGTATAGACAAGAATCTTTGGCGTGGAGTCTGGGGACCAAATGCATCCCTGGCAGTATTTTACCTCCAAATACCCTTCCTGCTAATTCCCCATCTACACCAGTCAGTGTAAAACTCCTGCTGGTCCTCCCTCTCATCTATTTCCAGATACTACCAGGGTGCATCCATATCTCTTATATTGCTTTTGCTCTTATATTGCTTTTGTGGTCCTATCGATGTGACGGCCTCGTAGGTCCTGCTTTGAGCCCGGCCTCTCGATGTGATGGCCTCGGGGGTCGGTGCTCACGTTGCTTAAGCTTAAGCCGGACCTTTCGACGTGATTTCCTCGGAGGTTGGTGTCCTATCAATGTGATTGCCTTGTGGGATTACCTGTGCTACGTTGCGACTCGTGATGCGAACCCCTCTCAAGTTAACAACTAGCACTTGTTTTTGGCTCATGCTTTTGGTGTCCTATCAATGTGACGGCCTTGTGGGATTACCTGTGCTACGTTGTGACTCGTGATGCGAACCCCTCTCAAGTTAACAACTAGCACTTGTTTTCGATCATGCTTTTGGTGTCCTATCAACGTGATTCCCTTGTGGGATTACCTGTGCTACGTTGCGACTCGTGATGCGAACCCCTCTCAAGTTAACAACTAGCACTTGATTTTTAGGGCTGCCATTACAACCTTATGGTCGGTAACCCTATACTTTTCTCATTGTTTTTTGTCCCTAGACTTCCATTGCCTTTTGTTTTACAAAATAAACTGCGCCCATTACCTCCAATCCCTTTCATAATTTTCTAATATTGTCCACTAATAAACAGTTTCGTAGACTTTTTATCTCAAACAGAGATGTGTTGCATCTTCACTATGGCTGTGACAAGTAATGGCGTATGTAAGTGACCCGGATGTAGACATTTTGGCTATGGTGGCAACTCTCTGATGCACACTTCATGGCCTCCTTTGGGAACAAACCAAACACAATATTGTACTCTGGTTAACATTCTCATGTCAATCACCTACAGATTGTTAATCTAATGTTACATTCCGACGAACGACAATATTATGACACTCAGTCATTAAATGATTGCCTTTTCATGCAAAAAATAATAAGATTTTTTAACAAATGTCTGCCTTTCGTTGGTGAAATTAATCTTAACTTCAAAACACTGTTTGTTCGAAAGAGTCTCCAAATATTTATTAAACAATCAAAAAGTTTAGAATATCCAGTTTTCTGCTCTAAAGCTGATACAATCATGTCAAATTAGCTGTTGGGGTCGCATTCTAGAAGTTGATGGTATAAGGAAGACAAGACTAATTCTATGGATAAACAACTTCTTTATTTGACAGTAGCGATGTTCAGTAAAAATCCTTATACCATTTTCAAGCATATGATATAGAATTTGCTTTGTAGTTGAAAGCTCGGTAAGAATCTAGATGAAATATATTTCTCTTAACAGTGTCAAATGCGTTAATAGGAAATGCATTTTTAGTGCACTTGTTCATTGTATGATACAATATTTAGAGACAGCGATATATGAAGTGAAAAAAATATGTATTTTTATCTTTTGAAATTTTTTTAATTTTAAAATAATATATAGCTTTGTTATTTAATTTATATAACATGATTTTCAGGAAGATTTTCAAGATATGTGAAAATGACTCGAGTAAAAAAAAGAAGAACTCTCCAAAAATTGATTTCAATCTACTAAAAGAATAGATACAAAACTTAACATGATAGTCAAAGCCAAATAGAAAATAACATAAAAATAATAGTTCAATAAATTTCAGGTAATTTCTGCTTAAAATTATCATTTTGATTCACTCCAAACGTGAACGTAGCATCTCGTACCACTGTGCAATTTTTGTGTCATTTATTATCTAAAAGTGCATTATAATGTGTCAATTTGTTTTATAGTATCAAATGACCTCCCTTCTGTATCATTTATATTCTAAACGATTATCATAGTTATCCAACTCACAAATCAGGACAATCTATGCAAACATAAACTCCTATTAGTAAATCTCTGCTTAATACTCAACAATTCTCATCAATAATAGAATTATTGAGTGATTCCTTGATGTTTGTAACATAAATCTCTCTAGTGATTATTTGTCCCATACTTCTGATAACGGAACTCCTTACAGCGTCAGTGGGTGTTGACAGTGCTGAGTTCACCTGATACTATTTTCCTGATGAAACTTCCTTGATAAGAACATATCATGTCACCAATATTCAAGAACTATCTTTCTGTCCTGGCGTTCTTTCATGATGTGTTTCTGAGTGTGCTGAGAGCTCCACGAGATATGACGAGATATGACGAGATATGATGTGACGAGATATGACGATATATGATGTTTGATGACGAAAAAGGATAATCAAGTGGCTGATAGTGACTGGTTTATCAGAATATCGAGATTGAGATATATTCATATTAAATCACATATCCTAAAAAATTCTGTTACAAAAAGATTGATTTTGTCGTATGTCATAGGACTCTGCCGCAAAAATAACAACTACTACCCTCACTGTAAGGAGGTTCCACTGTAAGGGGGGTAACAAAAAATTACTGAACTTCCTCTTTAATGAGACATTGGAATCAAATCATTGTTATTTTCACAGAGAGGGTATTTTACCAAGTACCAATATTGTTTTGAACCTTCAGAGTTCTTTCGTTATGAGTGATCAACAATTCTTTGTTGACATATATTTGAAGCTATTAATTAACCTACGCAAAAATCGGGACAATCGGCGTTAAAAAGAAATAGTAATCCTACTAACCTGAGTTTTGTATTCCACATTAATAATCCATGAATAGACTGCAGTGTAGATTTTTCAATGATGTTTCTAACAGTAACTGATAAAGCTCTGAGCACTCCCTAACACATGCTGGTAAGTAAACGCAAAAATTGGGAAAATCGATGTGAATCAAGAAAAGAACAATAATGATAATGATGATTATAATAAAAGAATAAAATGCAGTGCATCTGGTAAGTAAAATGGATGCTGAGAGAGCTGAGTGTATCTGATTCTTATAGAATGACCTTCATGAACTAGCCATCTTTTTGATCTGACTGTCAGTAACATTAAAGGGGCAGTAGCACGTTTTTAGGGGGAATATAAGGTGATGTCTGGAAAATGAAAATAAATGGTTCCAAATGAAAGACAATGTATTTAAACTAAATGGAGCAGTAATAATTCAAATATATAACGTAAGGTTCAGCCATGCGATTCCTTTTTCTTACAAAAATGAATTAAAGGTGTTCACACAAAAATGGCCGCCAATGGATTTTATGTAAATCCTCATACTTTGTCCTCTGATTATGGTTGATTGGCTTGTGTAATGTGATTGTTGACACTGTCAATATAATACATTAGGCATTTACTTACCATTATAAGTGCAATTTTTAAAATATAAAATTATCAAAAAACGTGCTACTGCCCCTTTAAGGCATATGATCTATTAAAAGTAACTGAGAAGGGATAAAGAATGGCGAGAGAAAATGTGATTTAAACATAAACGTGATGCCGAATAAAAAAAATATATTGCAAGATATTAACTGCTCTAAACAAATAATACTTTTTAATTATTCAATTATCGATTGTAAGTCATACATGTGATTGCAAAAGTTGTAGTGGATACATCGCCAGGTCTTGTATCTATACATCCATAAAAAAAGGCATATAACTTTTTTTAAAGAGGAAAGAAATAAAGAAAAGAACAAAAAGAAACCATGCCCATTAGTAAACACTTTTAACAATCCCTGCATGTTTTCATATAAAGTAATATTTCAATGAATTTCCAAAACTCTCAAAGCCTTCATTTCTGTCACGTGTATCCAAACAACTTGAGAGATGTAATCTCCATTGTTGTCTAGAAGAAATGTTAAACTGTCATTTGCTGAAATTGCTTAAATAATTTTATACAAAGTTTTCTACTCAATATGGTTTAAGTTTATCTTTATACAAATTGAACGAGTTATACTAATTACAAACAAAATCTTCCTGATTTTAATATGATATGATATTAACACTTAAACCAATTGCGTTTTATAGTGTGGCAACCTTTTTGTTTTATTATTTTAATGAATTAATTAAATAATATTTCATGTAAAAAACAAATAATAATTCAATACTGTGTCCAAATCATGAATTAAGTATAAATCCTGTGTACAATACTGTCAATGCAAAAAAAAATCTTCTTAAGTTGAGCAAAAATTATATGTTCAATTTATAACAACTATGTTCATCATTTTAAACTATATGTATATAGAATGACTTTTACCACAAGGGTATTAAAGTCAAAATGTGGTTGATTTTAAAAAATAGGACTTGATACCTTTCAGGCACCTTTAAATGACATATATAGGTCCTAAACATTTACAAACCTTACAGTAAATGCATATGATTAAGAGTTCTTGTAAAAAGGCAAAATAAACTACACACCACAGCTAGTTAAATTTTATTTGATATCTAAGAGACATGTGATGTATCAAGTTATGACAGTATAACAATAACACATATTTGCAGTAGTTTACATGAAAAAATTGATGTCTTTGTGTAATGTAGGTAGGGGTAAAAATAGAATTTACAATATCATGACCCCTATAATTTTTAAACTATTGTCAATATGTTAGAATTGCCACTTTAACTGATTATTTACATATAGAATATGTCAGTCTTGATGATGAACATTTGGGTTTTATCAATAATATTTTGTTGCTATCATTGACATAAAATTTACATAAATAAACACTTCGAAATATTTTAAAATGATGATTAAACTTTTGTTCTAATCAGTTTGAGAATACGATATGAAAAAAATATAATTGAAAAATCTTTATATGATAGATTCATATGAAGTGTGTACTTTCTTTTGTCTCTCAGTTTACAATTTCAGACCTGTCTTCAAAGTCAGGAAGAAACTAATATAATCTCAAAGAGTTGATACATCCTGTCTCAGGGTACGAACGTTACGCTATCTCCACTAATCTGTACCCTGGGCTCAGAAGCTAGATTCGCCCGCGTGGCCCGACTTGAGATATATAACCAATCAAATCATTTTCTCGTTGAAATTTTATCGAGAAGGTGACAAGAAAATGATTTGATTGGCTATATCCCAAGCCACAGATTAGTGGAGTTGGCGTAACGTTCGTACCCTGAGACAGGATGGAGTTGATATAGCTCAAAGAGAATGTTTTGCCGTTTTGTAAAGAGGCCTTAAGAAACGATTAATGGAATTATTCATAGAATATAATAATATTATTATGGAAGATCAGTTCTTTGAATATTTTGATTACAAAATTTATTACTTTCAATAAGGGAAACTTAATGACCATGATTATTAATATACAATTAAAGACTTGTCATGATGTCAAAATATGTTTTCAAAGAAACGAAGAAACACTAATGTCTCAAAGAGCTTATATAGCTCAATGAAAGAATGTTTGACTTTCTTTATATAAGCCTTACGAAACGATTGTTAAAATAATTCATGCAGAAGTTAGCAGAGAAAATTGGTCCTTGGAATATTTTGGTTGACATGATTCGTTTACATCATGACTGTCTGAAAGTCTTGTGATTAGCGAATGTTGTGTATTTTGGTACCAGAAATGGCATTTTTTCTGAAATTTTGCCAAATCCATTTGGGAAACAATCGTTTGCAATTTTCAATTAAAGTCCCATGTAAGCATTTATCTAGAGTATGTACAACCTTTGTTCCCTACAGATACCTAAAAACCTATTAACTTTGGGCTACTGGAGAAATTGAATGGCTTTTATTAGAGATTTTGTGCATGCTCATTTCAAAACTTTAAGACTGGAGTTTTTTAAATAAAATTCATTTCATGCTGTAGTTTTTATTGCTTTATTATTTTTTAAATTAGTCAGCAAAATAGATTTCTTCTACTTTAATGACAAGGTTATTGACTAGACATGGAATCATAGAGGTGAACTTCTGTGGGTTAAAAGACTGGGCTTTGTAACCAGCATGATATAATTATGACTACAGGGTTCAGGTTTTCTCCTGTCAGCAAGAACTTTGATCTGGAAGAGATACATCGTGATTTGTTAGAGAAAACATAGGTATGACGTAGTTGTTATAGATAGTGATGAACCAGACAGACTAGTTTTTAGAATAGCATTCAGCATCCTCTGTGACACATAAAACCTGTAAAATTGTAAAATGATATCAAAATGAAAGGAAAATGACTGAGATATATGCTTCACGTGTACTTGTTGTATGTGTTCATATCAGTAGTGTAACTTTAATGAGAAGGAATACAATTCAACCCAACATATTAATATACATCATTGACAAAAACTGGCACATCTAGACCGTTAGCAAGAACCTAAAGCAAAAAAAATAAATAAGGAGCCTTCTTGTCTAGACACTTTTGGCATGTCTAGATGCCTCAGCTTTAGGTTCAGGGCTCTTTTTTATATAAAATATTGAATATTAAAATTTAAGTGGAAAAACTATTTTTCAAGGACTACAAATGTATATGTTAGTCTAGCACATCTCGTACGTATTCTTCTAACTTAATTTTTGGAAATTGCAATGCTATCAGGGCACTGTTTGGACGCCAATTGCATTCATTCAGTTCCACCGACAATAATAACCAAATTTCTATATGGTACCACTACCAGGTACTAATAACCTGCTCAAAGCGCTTCCTATATCATAACCCTGAAGGAATTGAAAGAAGCATACACGCGCTAACTGCAATCATGTAGGTCCGCACATTCTGTTTTCAGGTACCCATTTCAACAGCTGGGTGGGCTGATTGCAATATGAATGAAGTGCCTTACCAACAACACAGGTGGGAACCCCTGTCAAAAATGTGTGATGTCTCCAAGATACGGTTCGCATTTTATTATCCTCCTGTCTCTGTCATCTAGACTACAAAAGTCATTGTATCTAACTAAACATATTTTCCTAAAATTTCGATGCCAGAAATGGCATTTTTCTGAAATTGTGCCAAATCAGCTTTGGGAAACAATCGTTTGCAATTTTCAGTTAAAGGTGCCATGTAAGCATTTATTGAGAGTGTCATATGTACAGAATTTGTTCTCTACAGATACCTATAAAATTAAATCCATTAACTTCGGGCGACTGGAGATGTGGAGAAATTAAATGGCTTTTATTTAAGATTTATGGGTTATGTTATGAATACTCAGTCTTTACAAACCTTTAAGAATGAGTTTTATTTAATAAGATTCATATCATGTTGCAAAATTTCATTGCTTTGATATTTTGAAATAAGTAAGCAACATAGACTTCCTGTTCTTATATGACAAGGTTATTGACCACGTGATGGTTAAGTGACTGGGCTTTGTTCAAACTTGATAGATGACTTCAGTTCTGCTTTTGTCAGCAAGAAGTTTGGTCCGGAAAAGATACATCGTGATTTGTTACAGAATAGCATAGGTATGACTCAGTTGTTAGATTTACTGATCAAACCGGAGAGACTTGTTAATGAGACATAAGCGTCTCCTGTGACACATAAAACTTATATAGTTGTAAAACGATAACAAAATGAAAAGAAAAGGACTGTTATACAAGTACTTGTTATTCGACTATTAGAAGGACCGATTTTCTCTGCTAACTCCTAAATGAATTATTTCATTAATTGTTTCGTAAAGCTTATATAAAGAAAGTGAAACGTACTTATTTGATCTATATAAACTCTTTGAGAATTAGTATTTCTTCGTTTGTTTGAAAACAAAATTTGACATCATCACAAGTCTTTAATTGTATATCATGGTCATTTAGTCTTCTTATTGAAATTAATAAATTTTGTAATCAAGATATATAAAGGACTGATCTTCTCTTCTATTTGCAGAATGAATAATTCCATAAATCGTCCCTTAAGGCCTCTTTACAAACATTCTTCTTTGAGCTATATCAACTCTTTGAGACTATATTGGTTTCTTCCTGTCTTTGAAGATAGGTCAGAAATTGTAAACTGACAAACAAAAGAAAGTACACACTTCATATGAATCTATCATATTAAGATTGTTTTAATTACAATTTTGTTTATATTATATACTCAAACTGATAAGAACAAGAGTTAAATCATCTTTCAAAGAATTCTCTAAAGTGTTTTACTTATGTAAATTTTATATCAATGGTTGCAACAACATTATTATTGATAAAACACAAATGTTCATCAACAAGACAGACATGTCCTATGAAAATAATCAGTTAAAGTGGCAATTTTAACATATTGACAACATTTTAAAAATGATAGTGGTCATGATAGTGTAAATTCTATTTCTTACTCCTACCTACATTACAAAAAGACATCAATTATTTCATTTGAACGACTGCAAATATGTGTTTCAGTTATAGTAACATAACTTGATATACCACATGTCTCTTAGATATCAAGTAGATCTTAACCAACTTTGATGTTGCGAGACCGATTTAAATAGTTTCGCAAATCAAGAATGGATCTACTGATAGTGTACAATTACGTTGGCTTCAATATAGAATTATCAATCAAATCTTACCTGTTGGTAAATATTTATATAAGATAGGATATAAAGATTCCCCCTCATGTACACACTGTTATAAATTCACTGCTGATATTTCGCATGTATTATGGAATTGTGAACATGTTCACTCTCTCTGGACCGAGCTTGAAAATTGGATAAATATCCAGGCGGAAATAAATATTAAATTCACTAAACAAAATGTTCTCTTCTGGTTCCCTTCCAAAAGAAATGATCCATTAAATGCAATATGTCTAGGCATAAAAGATTCAATTTTCAAATGCTACATAAAAAGGGTACTTTATCTGTTACACATATCCGGAGAGAGTTAGCAAACTACTACAACATAACGAAAACTATAGCATATTCAAATCGTAACTATAATAAATTTGTAAAATTCTGGTCCAGCTGTCACAACTTGTTTCAATGACGACTGCTAATCAACTGTACTGTGCATTATATATTGTCAATTGTACTTTGCTGACTTGAATGATTCCTCATGATGTGCTGTAATACCAAAAAAAGTGGAATAAAAGAACCCAAAAAAACTTTGATGTGCAATTTATTTTGCTTTTTTACACGAACTCTTAATCATATGCATTTAAAGTTAGGTATGTAAATGTAAATGTTTATGACCCATATATGCCATTTCAAGGTGCCTGAAACGAATCAAGTCATATTTATAAAAATCAACCACATTTTGACTTATTTTACCCTTTTGGTAAGATTCACTCTACACTATATATTTTAAAATGATAAATATAGTTGTTATAAATTGAACATATAATTATTGCAATGAAATAGGACTTGATATGAAAACATGCATGTTTTTACTAATAGACAATGTTTCCTTTTTTTCATTCCTTTATTTTTGTTTATCAGCCCTTGAAATGGTATTGACGTTAAGGTTATCATTTACTCTATAGACAAAATCATTGAGGCAAAACGGGTATGAATAATCATGTATCTTTCTAATCTTCTAATGTTTTTTCACCAAAACATTTATACTGAATAACCTATTAAAGGAAGCAACTCACAGAAGGTTTTGAGAAGGCCCTCTTACTTTAATTTAACAACGAATAGAACCCCAATGTATAAACGGTATGACTTGAGCGTCGACGTCACAATACGTTTCAGACATCTAACTATTGGCCATTGCATTGAAAGAAGAGTGGTAAAGAATAGCATGAAAGCATCTTCATAAATGTTTTGCATTCATTGCCAAAGAGATGCCATGTATGATGCTGTAAATGGTAGCCACACTTTGTACTGCCTTTGACGTTTCCTTGTTGAGTAACAAAAATAACTTGAAATGGTATTGTCAATAATCTTATTATTTTTTTCATAGACATTGGAATTTTATCATTTTAACTATATGACATTTCTTGGCACTCTTAATATGTAGCAATACATTCTTTACGTTTTTGGAATAGTTTATCATATGATGAGGTATTGAGGATATTCATATTTTCATTCTCGGTACTGTTTGGTCATCATTTAAATGATACTTAAAAAACAAAAACATGATTTTGGAAGACTAATCTATGATTAGAGTTGCACTTTTTTTATACTCTTGGATAATTGAAGTGCACGGAAATGTTTAATTTCCTGTCAAATATTATTTCATGTGATATATGGCAGAACTGATGGGATATAACCTTATCTCCCATGTGTATCATTCCAATAACTACCAGACAGTTGCTAGAAGTCTCACTTCCCAAAGGATACCGTCATTAATTTCACCAAGGTACCACATGTCGAGATAGCGGAAGGGTATCTGTGTTTGCCTTCCCAAGACATTTCTATTCTGTCATTTACTCATGATGCAATTATCTTAAATTGCCCTTATTTAATAACATTATAATGATGATATAAATCATTGGTTTCCAGACTGATACTTGTTAGTGATAGACTGTTGTGAGGTTCCCTTATTCCCTTGCACATTATTTGTTTATGAATGTGTTTCAAAAGAGGAAATTTTAATTAGTCATTGTTGGTTAAAATACAGGTTGATGTACAAGTCCTAGCATGGAAACCAAGGTTAACTGAACAAAACATTATGTCATATCTTGATCAAGTAATCAAATATTTTTGCAAAAATGTTTTCCTCATAATTAATTATATAAAGGACATCCAGTCATTTTTAAACCATTATTGCTCGTTTGACACAACAATAAGCTGTAGCTTTCTGAGTTAAGTGTAATCAAATAATCACACATTTTTATTTCAACACAATTTTAACAACACAATAAACTTTTCCAAAAAAGAAAATCAGTGAGGTATCGAAAAAGTTTAACTGATTTTTCTGTTGTAGGTTTCCTCAAGACTCGTATGTTGAACAGCAAATTTATGAAAATTTATGAGTGCATGTGTATATATAGATAATTTGATTTAATGTATAAATGAAAACAAGAGAAGACAGTAATTTAATAAATTGTCAAACTACAAACGTAATGATTCGAGTTTGTATTTATCATTATTTTTAGAATTTAAGTTTCACAATTGGTGGTCATGATGGTCAAGTCTTATGATCAGCTTTAGGTAAAATGCCAATCTCAAATTTTGTTTTGAATTAAATTTATTATTAAATGTTGCCCTTTTTGTTATTTCATGCCATTCATAGCATTGGCATTTTCATAGTCCATAACTTTCATGTAGTATCGATACTGAACAATTTTTTTTTCAGTTTTAATGAGCTTGTACAATCTGCTCATTAATTGTCAGAAATGTGTGATGTCTCCATCGGAATTCGAACCAAGGCCTTTGGCGTGAGAGGCCAGCACGCTAACTACTTACCACTGCGCTCAACAATCACCTTCCTGTCTTTGCATAAATGTCAAAATCAATAAATGATACAATAATAACGTTGTATGAATATAACAAAAGCAATTAATGTTTGATGCAGGTAATCACTATATCAATATTTCAGAGGAAATGTAACCAGTAAAACATTTAAACATTTGACCCCTGATTAATTCACCCCAATGAATATTAAAGATAGAAATGATAACCTCTACATTTGTTGAATTCTAGTATTTTTACAATACCTAATCAAAAAAGATGTTTTTTTATATAGATACACAAATATGTGATTATTCTGGAATATGTAAGATACAAAAAAAAACGAGACCTCAACACTTAATATATAGGCTTCATAAAGTTTAAAAATAGGTGATAAATAAGGTATGAAGCCTCTTTATGCAATGTATTGATAAGAAAAGGTTGCATTTAACAACACTCTGTCTTTGTTTTTAAGATTACAATGTAATCTATCATTGTTTTATTATTTTATGAACTATTCATGAGCAGATTGTACAACCTTAATGAAACTGAAAAAGATAATTTTGCTAAACTAAAGCTATTGAGTCTAGTGTTCCCACAGTTTAGTGAACATCTTTGTCAGTATCAATACTGTATGATAGTAATGGACTATGAAAATGCCAATGCTGAGAATGGTATGAAATAACATAAAGGGTATGATACAAAATTTAAATTTGATTTATCTAATAAAAATATTGCAGAAATCGCAGTTCTCCTTAATCTGATAAGACTAGACCAATAATGAAATAATGATAAACATCTACTCAAACCATAAAATTTGTGGTTTGAAAATGTAATCTATATCTTGATGCGTTTTTGTGAGAATAGCAAAACTAGAATAACATGACTTGATGTTTGTGCAAATGTAGCTTCACTGTTGCAACATTATCCTTTAATTGAAATCACTGATGGCTAACGCTGTTTCCAGTTATATATTAAATCAATTTATCCTTATATGCACATACATTCATAAACCTCCAAAAGTCAGATTAAATATACATGCATCAATTCCGCTAATAGGTAAAGATTTGGCAACAAAAAACACTGTTCTAGAATTCTTTTTTCTTTCTCGATATTGAGGATAATATGTTCAACATACGAATTGGGAAGAAATCAAGAACCACACCGATTTTCCATTTTGGAAAAGATTGTTGTGTTGTCAAACTTTGATAAAAATACTTGATTCAGATGTCTGCTGCATTTTGCTGTGTCCAAAACATTTATATTAGATAGGGGCAATTCAAGATAAATGCCTTGTGTGCGCATGACAGAACAAAATGTTCTGAGTATCATTAAAATTAATTAACAAATTTGGAAACATAACAGAAAACACAATTGAATATATCATGAAATTTACAGTATTATAATTATTATTATAATTCATCACAAAACGTACTCTCCTAAAAAGGTGAATAATTTATGCTTCATAAAAGTGCGAAATGACCTGTAATCTGCATGGTAAAGTGGTGCAAATTCAAATATTTTATTATTTATGTTTCTCTCTAGCGTCGTGGTAGCCAGTTGTTGAAGTGTCCGAAACGTATCGTGGAGTTGACGTTTACACTAACTATGTCTATACCATCTGCGTTCTATTGGGTTAAAAACCTAATGTAGACAATGCCTCACATGATTTTGTTGTTGGAATGGCAAGGTAGTGGACTTTTGAATATCGGTTTATAGTCTGATGCAAGTAAAGTTCGTTGACATTGAAGAAGTTCAAACATAGCCTTTGAAAACAGAGGCGATGATTTGCCTTCATGGTCGATTTGCCTTCATTGTCGAGTATCCACTTCACGTAAACAGTTTCGTAGACTTTTTATCTCAAACAGAGATGTGTTGCATATTCACTATGGCTGTGACAAGTAATGGCGTATGTAAGTGACCCGGATGTAGACATTTTGGCTATGGTGGCAACTCTCTGATGCACACTTCATGGCCTCCTTTGGGAACAAACCAAACACAATATTGTACTCTGGTTAACATTCTCATGTCAATCACCTACAGATTGTTAATCTAATGTTACATTCCGACGAACGACAATATTATGACACTCAGTCATTAAATGATTGCCTTTTCATGCAAAAAATAATAAGATTTTTTAACAAAATAAATGTCTGCCTTTCGTGGTGAAATTAATCTAAACTTGTCTTCTAAACACTGTTTGAAAGCGTCTTCAAATATTTTTTAAACAATCGAAAAGGTTAGAATATCCAGTTTTCTGCTCTAAAGCTGATAATAATCATGTCAAATAAGCTGTTGGAGTGGCATTCTAGAAGTTGATGGTATAAGGAAGACAAGACTAATTCTATGGATAAACAACTTCTTTATTTGACAGTAGCGATGTTCAGTAAAAATCCTTATACCATTTTTAAGCATATGATATAGAATTTGCTTTGTAGTTGAAAGTTCGGTAAGAATCAAGATGAAATATAATTCTCTAGACAGTGTCAAATGCGTTTATAGTAAATGTATTTTTAGTGCACTTGTTCATGTATGATACAATATTTAGAGACAGCGATATATGAAGTAAAAAAATATGTATTTTCATCTTTTGAAAAATGTTTTATTTTAAAATAATATATTGCTATGTTATTTTATTTATATAACATGATTTTCGGGAAGATTTTCAGGATATGTGAAATGACTCGAGTAAAATAAAGAACTCTCCAAAAATCTTCTAAAAGAATAGATACAAAACGTAACATGATAGTCAAAGCCAAAATAGAAAATAACATAAAAATAATAGTTCAATAAATTTCAGGTAATCTCTGCTCAATACTATCATTTTGATTCACTCCATACTTGAACGTAACATCTCGTACCGCTGTGCAATTTTTGTGTCATTTATTATCTAAAAGTGCATTATAAGAGTTCCATTTTGTTTTATAGTATCAAATGACCTCCTATCTGTATCATTATTTTTAAAATGATTATCATAGTTATCCCACTCACAAATCAGGACAATCTATGCAAACATAAACTCTTATTAGTTAATCTATGCTTGATACTCAACAATTCTCATCAATAATAGAATTATTGAGTGATTCCTTGATGTTTGTAACACAAATCTCTCTAGTGATTATTTGTCCCATACTTCTGATAACGGAACTCCTTACAGCGTTAGTGGGTGTTGACAGTGCCGTGTTCACCTGATACTATTTTCATGATGAAACTACCTTGATAAGAACATATCATGTCACCAAAATTCAAGAACTATCTTTCTGCTCTGTTGTTTTGTCATGATATGATGTTTGATGTGGTTTATGAGAATATCGAGATTGAAACATATTCATATCTAATCACATATCCTCTTAGATGAAAACAAGATTCTGTGACAAAAAATATTGATTTTGTCATATCTCAAAAGGACTCTGCCGCAAAAATTACAAATACTACCCTCACTGTAAGGAGGGTAACAAAGAACTACTGAACTTCCTCTTTAATGTGACATTGGAAGTAAATCATTGTTATTTTCACAGAGAGGGTATTTTACCAAGTACCAATATTGTTTTGAACCTTCAGAAGTCCGTCGTTATGATTATTTAACAATTCTTTGTTGACATATATTTGAAGCTATTAATTAACCTACGCAAAAATCGGGACAATCGGCGTTAAAAAGAATGAGTAATCCTACTAACCTGAGTTTTGTATTCCACATTAATAATCAATGAATAGACTGCAGTGTAGATTTTTCAATGATGTTTCTAACACTAACTGACAAAGCTCTGAGCACTACATAACACGTGCATCTGGTAAGCAAACGCAATAATTGGGGCAATCTGATTCTTATAGAATGACCAATTGCGTTTTATCGTGTGCCAACTGTTATGTTTTATTATTTGAATGAATTAAAAAAAAAATTCATGTAAAAGAAACAATTCAAAACATGAATTTAGTATAAATCCTGTGTACAATACTGTCAACGTAAAACAAATTATTCTTAAGTTGAGCAAAAATTATATGTTCAATTTATAACAACTATATTCATCATTTTAAACTATATGTATATAGAATGACTTTTACCACAAGGGTTTAAAAGTCAAAATGTGATTGATTTTAAAAAATAGGACTTGATTCCTTTCAGGCACCTTTGAATGACATAATGGGTCATAAACATTTACATTTACATACCTAACTTTAAATGCATATGATTAAGAGATCGCGTAAAAAGGCAAAATAAAGTGCACATCAAAGTTGGTTAAAAGTTACTTGATATCTAAGAGACATGTGATGTATCAAGTTATGACAGTATAACAATAACACATATTTGCAGTAGTTTACATGAAATAATTGATTTCTTTGTGTAGTGTAGGTTGAGGTAAGAAATAGATTTTACTCAATCATGACCCCTACCAATTTAAAAATGTTGTCAACATGTTAAAATTGCCAGTTTTATTGAATATTTACATATAGAATATGTCTGTCTTGATGATGAACATTTGGGTTTTATCAATAATATTTTGTTGCTATCATTGACATAAAATTTACATAAATAAACACTTCGAATTATTTTAAAATGATGATTTAACTTTTGTTCTAATCAGTTCGAGAATACGATATAAAACATTTGAAATGAAAAATCTTAATATGATCGATTCATATGAAGTGTGTACTTTCTTTTGTCTTTCAGTTTACAATTTCAGACAGGAAGAGACTAATTTAATTTCAAGGAGTTGATACATCCTGTCTCAGGGTACGAACGTTACGCTATCTCCACTAATCTGTACCCTGGGCTCAGAAGCTAGATTCGCCCGCGTGGCCCGACTTGAGATATATAACCAATCAAATCATTTTCTCGTTGAAATTTTATCGAGAAGGTGACAAGAAAATGATTTGATTGGCTATATCCCAAGCCACAGATTAGTGGAGTTGGCGTAACGTTCGTACCCTGAGACAGGATGAAGTTGATATAGCTCAAAGAGAATGTGTTGCCTTTATGTAAAGAGGCCTTAAGAAACGATTTATGGAATTATTTATGGAATATATTATTATGGAAGATCAGTTCTTTGAATATTTTTATTACAAAATTTATTACTTTCAATAAGGGAAACTTAATGACCATGATTATTAATATACAATTAAAGACTTGTGATGATGTCAAAATATGTTTTCAAAGAAACGAAGAAACACTAATGTCTCAAAGAGCTTATATAGCTCAATGAAAGAATGTTTGACTTTCTTAATATAAGCCTTACGAAACGATTAATAAAATATTTCATGCAGAAGTTAGCAGAGAAAATTGGTCCTTGGAATATTTTGGTTGACATGATTCGTTTACATTTCAGAAATGGCATTTTTTTCTGAAATTTTGCCAAATCCATTTTGGAAACAATCGTTTGAAATTTTCAATTAAAGTGACATGTAAGCATTTATCTAGAGTATGTACAATCTTTGTTCCCTACAGATACCTAAAAACCTATTAACTTTGGGCTACTGGAGAAATTAAATCGCTTTTATTAGAGATTTATAAGCAATTTTGTGCAGGCTCATTTCAAAACTTTAAAGATGCTATATCATACTTGCAATATTTTAAAAAGTATTTTTAATGTATACGTTGTATTTTTAGAAAAATTTAGCGACCAATCTTGAGAAAATCGGACCAAAATTCATCAAATAGGAGATTATTTACCAAAAAATACCCAAACGGCAGTTGACAAAAGGGCGAATCAAGTGTGGCCATTTCACAACTTCCGGTTTCTAAATGTACGCTTGAAAACCGTCTTTGTCGCGCTCAACTAGATTTTATATTCTTTTTCTCCGAAATAGGTATTCGTTGCTGTCAAAGTTGATACCCATCGAACGCAATTACGATAGTTGAGACACGGTGTAAATCCTACAAGCATAATGATTACGTCACCGAAAGCGGGTTCGTAAAAAGGCATACCCTATCTACGAGGATACTGTGCTTTGCGCGTCGAAATAAGTATGTTATTGTTGATTAAACAATCTAAATATGATATCAAAATTTCGACGAAAGATTTTTCTACAAAGTGATGTATTTCATTTCTCAATAGCTAAGTTTCATCCTGATCCGCTTGCAAGTATGATACAGCATCTTTAAGACTGGAGTTTTATAAATAAAATTCATTTCATGCTGTAATTTTTATTGCTTTATTATTTTTTAAATTAGTCAGCAAAATAGATTTCTTCTACTTTTATGACAAGGTTATGGACTAGACATGGAATCATAGAGGTGAACTTGTGTTGGTTAAAAGACTGGGCTTTGTAATCAGCGTGATATAATTATGACTACAGGGTTCAGGTTTTCTCCTGTCAGCAAGAACTTTGGTCTGGAAGAGATACATCGTGATTTGTTAGAGAATACATATGTATGACGTAGTTGTTATAGATAGTGATGAACCAGACAGACTAGTTTTTAGAATAGCATTCAGCATCCTCTGTGACACATAAAACCTTTAAAATTGTAAAACGATATCAAAATGAAAAGAAAATAACTGAGATATATGCTTCACGTGTACTTGTTGTATGTGTTCATATCAGTAGTGTAACTTTAATGAGAAGGAATACAATTCAACCCAACATATTAATATACATCATTGACAAAAACTGGCACATCTAGACCGTTAGCAAGAACCTTAAGCAAAAATAAATAAATAAGGAGCCTTCTTGTCTAGACAATTTTGGCATGTCTAGATGCCTCAGCTTTAGGTTCAGGGCTCTTTTTTATATAAAATATTGAATATTTAAATTTAATTGGAAAAACTATCTTTCAAGGACTACATAATGTATATGTTAGTCTAGCACATCTCGTACGTATTCTTCTACCTTAATTTTTGGAAATGTCCATGCTATCAGGGTACTGTTTGGACGCCAATTGCATTCATTCAGTTCCACCGACAATAATAACCAAATTTCTATATGGTACCATTACCAGGTACTAATAACCTGCTCAAAGCGCTTCCTATATCATAACCCTAAAGGAATTGAAAGAAGCATACACGCGCTAACTGCAATCATGTAGGTCCGCACATTCTGTTTTCAGGTACCCCTTTCAACAGCTGGGTGGACTGAGTGCAATATGAATGAAGTGCCTTACCAACAACACAGGTGGGAACCCCTGTCAAAAATGTGTGATGTCTCCAAGATACGGTTCGCATTTTATCATCCTCCTGTCTCTGTCATCAAGACTACAAAAGTCATTGTATCTAACTAAACATATTTTCCTAAATATATGTTTGGCCCACCGGAGCTTGGCAGTGTTCGTTCATTGTATGATTATGAATAACTTTTACCTTGCTATTGTACCTTTCCTAATTACAAGCAAAGAGATAGTTATCAGAAACAAAAGTCAGCACTTCTGAGTAAAACGACATCATTAGCATTAGGGCATTCTCTGCTCACAGAGGCAGATCAAGGTCATGTTGATTTAGCCTCTGTTCTATTACGACGAGTTTGTGGGATAGAATGGGAGATGCCTGATTGGAGGCAATCAAAATTAGTTGTGTAATCAGCGACGCTGTTCTTAAATCATCATTTTGGCTAGGGCTGAAACGGTTAACCGGGTACTCGAGTACGAGTCGGGTACTACTCGACTTTGATACTCGAGTACCCGGTTAACCGTTTCAGCCCTAGCCAAAATGATGATTTAAGAACAGCGTCGCTGATTACACAATTAATTTTGATTGCCTCCAATCAGGCATCTCCCATTCTATCCCACAAACTCGTCGTAATAGAACAGAGGCTAAATCAACATGACTTGATCTGCCTCTGTGAGCAGAGAATGCCCTAATGCTAATGATGTCGTTTTACTCAGAAGTGCTGACTTTTGTTTCTGATAACTATCTCTTTGCTTGTAATTAGGAAAGGTACAATAGCAAGGTAAACGTTATTCATAATCATACAATGAACGAACACTGCCAAGCTCCGGTGGGCCAAACATATATTTAGGAAAATATGTTTAGTTAGATACAATGACTTTTGTAGTCTTGATGACAGAGACAGGAGGATGATAAAATGCGAACCGTATCTTGGAGACATCACACATTTTTGACAGGGGTTCCCACCTGTGTTGTTGGTTAACCGGGTACTCGAGTATCAAAGTCGAGTAGTACCCGACTCGTACTCGAGTACCCGGTTAACCGTTATCTCCCTTGTAAGACCTTGCAATCCAAGATGGCGGAACTGACAGGTCGGGTGTAACGTCGCTCTCGCTTATGTGGAAAATATTTAAGTAAATACAGCAATTGTAAGGGTAAAATCACACTTGTATAGTTCCTTGCACCTTATCCTTGAACCTTTATTGTAAAGAGCAGAAGTTTCTATAATTTGAAGATGCCTTCCAGCCGAGAGAGAAACCAACGCAAAGGTGTGAAGTCAGCGACAGCTCGGAGCGCGAGCGAGAAGAGGAAGCCATCAGGCTCGCCGACAGACTCCGTACCACCTAAGACACCTAAAACGCCCAAGCCCCTTGTACAGTCAACCATGCCTGACGTCTTCAACTTTACAAGCACGCCTAAGGAGTCTACTCCTGACGAAGATCAGCCAGGTGATACAAATCCGCCATCATCAGATCAAGAAAGTCCTAACCAGTCTCACAACATCTCCTATCCCTCAACGCTATTCAACTTCATAGACAACGTCTCTATTGATGTCCTGACTGACAAACTGGCCGCTGCTCTCATGCTTCCTAAACTACAGCAGAAGTTTCACGAGACATTCTACGAGATAGCGAAGGAGGTAATCTACAACTTCACCTGTAGTATGATCGAGCCCATGCAGGATCAGGTGACAAAGTTGAGAGAAGAGCTTAAGACAACGAGGGAGGAATTGCACGCAAAAACAGATGAGTTGGAGCAATACAGTAGGCGAAACTCACTTCGAATCAGCGGAATAGACGAGAAGGAAGGCGAGGATATCGAGAAGGTGACTTTGGATACCCTCAAGAAGCTCAACAAGGAGATCTCTCTCTCGGATCTAGACAGATGCCACCGGGTAGGCAAACGTGTTCCAGGACGCAAGCGCCAGATAATTGTCAAGTTTCTGAGCTACCATGATAGGAACAAAGTGTATTCCAACAGAAGGAAACTGCGTGATTCCATGGAGTCGGTGTATATCAACGAGGATTTGACACAACATCGCAGTAAGTTGTTTAAGATGGCGAGAGACTTAAAGCGATCAAGGTGGATCGAGAATACTTGGACAAAAGACGGTCGTGTGTTCGTGTTGGAACAGCCAGAAGGAGCCATCAGAGTTGTGAATTCGAAACAGGATCTGAATAAGTATGTGCGTGCATAGTGTGATGTTGTTTCCTGATCGGAATACGTACGAACAAGTGACTGGATCGATTCATGAAACTGTAAGTTACTTGTTAAAATGTACATGAATATAAATTACCCTATACATAAACGTAACCCTTTATATGCAGATATATTAAATATTTGCATAACGTCTGCTGTGTATATATTTGTATATCTAAAGTATGCCAGAACCACATTTGTATATTCTCTGCCATGTTTTTGCCATATTTCTTAAATTTCTTTTTATGTGCTATTCTACTAGTTTTGAATCTATGTTCCCTATTTGTATTCCTGTCTCTTTCACGAAACAATGAAGATTTTATCGCTTGGTCTGCACTCCCATATCATTTCATATGTCAACAATACAATGTGTTATCGCCTAACAGTGAACTATCCCGATTTCCACGCAATGAGCTGTTAAGTTTTTGTTCAAAATTTCCACTAGATAATGGGTAACAATGTTATTCAACATCGAGTGGCAATCGGGACATTTCATTGTAAAACTTGTTCTAAATATTTGCGCTTGACTAAAACAATGCAATTATTCAATTCATGTAACTTTCGCCAATTTGGTACGCCTTTACATGAGTTACGTATTATATGCTCTCTTTTGTCTGTGTCATGTAAGACAAGCATTGTTTTCACCTCTCTATGCGTACTACAAAGCCAATTTCGTAATACAAGTGTAATCATTGTTTTCCTATTGTTACTCCAGCTTGCTGGAGATATTGAATCGAATCCAGGTCCTGAGACGCGTGCTACTCACGAGAAAACATTGACGACTTTTCATTTAAACACGAGAAGCATAAGAAATAAATTCGAATACCTATGCGAGTATCTATCAGATTGTCAGATAGTTGGTTTCACAGAAACTCACTTAGATCAGAATATTATAGACAATTCATTAAAATGGTCAGGTTATCATGACCCCATTCGAAAAGATAGAAACGCTTTTGGCGGTGGGGTTATTCTATATATCAAAAATAATTTAGCTTTTAAAAGAATGAAAGAGTTGGAAAATAATTATGATGAAACAATCTGGATACACATATACTTGCCAGAAAAACCACTTTTACTTTGCTTAGCATATAGACCAGAATATAATTCTTCAGAGTTTTGGAAGAGATTAGATATTTCTATAGAAAATGCCTTAGATATTACAAGTAAAATTGCGATCATTGGCGACTTGAATGCCGATCTTTTATGTAATAAGGGAAATCACCTTAGAGATTTGATGTTAAACAAAAACCTTAAAAACGTTATTACTGAAGCAACAAGAGTCACGAAGCATTCCAGTACTCTGATTGATCCTATAATAATAAGTGATGATGTCAATTATATTGACTGTGGAGTTACAGAGTTTGAAAATCAAATAAGTGATCACAAAGGTACTTATATAACATTGGTTACATCAATTAATACGAAAATGGCTTATACTAGAGACGTTTTATGTTACAACCAAGGTGATTATGCTACTTTGAATGCCCTTATTAAAGAAGCAAATTGGACCTGTCTATTTAACAATTGCCAAGATGTCAATCAAGCTTGCCAAATATTTTATGAAAGATTTAACAGTTTTCTTAAATCATGCATCCCTTCAAAGAAAGTCACCATTAGACCAAATGACAAGCCGTGGTTTGATTCCAAATTAAGAAAGGAATGCAGGATAAGAGATAGATTGAGAAAGAAAGCGATAAGAACAAAAAACATAAATGATATTACAAAATTCAAAAAGCAACGACAAAAAGTGAATAACATGAAGTATTATGCAAAAGAAAACTTTTATGCAAATTTAGATAACTTTCTTCTTGATTCGTTTATTGAAAATAACACCTCTTACTGGAAGCTTCTGCGCTATTTAGTGAAACAATCCGGCTCGAGTACCTGCATACCTCCTCTTAAATCTAACAATGACCATGACAGTCCATCTTGCTTCTCGGATTTTGAAAAAGCGGAAAGACTTAATGAATATTTTCAATCTATATCGACATTGGACACTACAAATGCATGCCTACCCAGTTTTAGTAAGCGTACGGGTGCTGTTTTTGATACTTTAATAATAACTAAAAGTGAAATTGAAGATGTAATTAAATGTTTACATGTGAAAAAAGCATCTGGGCCTGATAGAATTAGTCATTTGTTATTGAAACATGTTGTCTATTCAATAAGCGATGTATTTTGTTTCTTGTTTAATATGTCCTTACAAACAGGTATTTATCCCTCTCAATGGAAATTTGCTAATGTCATGCCTCTTTTTAAGAAAGGCGATCCAACTCTGGCGTCAAATTACAGACCTATTTCACTTATCAGTTGTGTTGGCAAAGTATTCGAAAGGGTTGTTTTTAAACATTTGTTCAACTATTTTCACACAAATAAGCTCCTATATAAATATCAGTCTGGATTTCAACCCGGTCATTCAACTGTACATCAGTTAATCGAAATTTATCATCAAATTTGCGAATCCTTAGATAAAAAGGAACATTATTGTATGGTGTTTTGCGATATTTCAAAAGCTTTTGATCGAGTTTGGCATCAAGGTTTAATGTTAAAGCTTGAACAATATGGTATAAATGGTCAATTGTTAGGTTGGCTGGCAAGTTACATAAGCAATCGGAATCAAAGCGTGTTTGTGAATGGAGCTATTTCAAAGCCGAGAACACTGAAAGCTGGTATTCCACAGGGATCAGTATTGGGCCCTTTCCTATTCATCGTTTATATAAATGATATAGCAGATAATTTAGATTGTTTAACCCGCCTATTTGCTGATGATTCATCCCTTGGTTATTCTTCGACGGATTATCATTTAACTGAAATGAAACTAAACGCTAATTTGGAAAAGCTCAATATCTGGGGTAAAAAATGGTTAATAAAATACAACCCAGACAAGACTGAAGCTGTTCTATTCTCGCTTAAAAATGATAAGAACATGATACACCTTCATTTTGATGGTGTTGAAGTAAGAATGGTTGAAAAACATAAACATCTTGGAATAACACTAGTAAGTAATAGTAAATGGGCGGATCATATAGAAAATATTATTAAAAGTGTTGTAAAAATGGTGGCTTCTTTTCGAAGTTTGAAATATGTTTTATGTAGAGATACGCTCAATAGAATGTATATTATGTTTATAAGACCACATCTAGAGTATGCAAGCGAAGTCTGGGATGGGTGTATACAAGAACAAATTAGCAAATTAGAGAAGATTCAATTACAAGCAGCACGGATAGTTACTGGCCTACCAAAATATACTTCAAATAAATTTCTATATTTTGAAACTGGTTGGGAAACACTGCAGGAACGTCGAATGAAAAGAAAATTAAACCTAATGTACAAAATTCAAAATCAAATGACACCCCAATATCTTGCTGATCTACTACCACAGAACGTTTCTTCAAAGACAAATTACAATTTGAGAAACTCTCAAAATATTTGCATACCGTTCTCGAGGCTTAAGCATTCACAGAAATCGTTTGTACCTTCAACAATAACTGCATGGAATAAATTACCAGAGAATATTCGTACTTCAAAAACCATCTCGAATTTTAAAGAAAGTATAACTAATAGTACTACCTGTGCACCTAAATATTTCTCTTGTGGTAAAAGAAAACTAAATATTTTGCATACCAAATTACGGTATTCTGTAAGTTCATTAAATTTGGATTTATTCAAAATTGGAATGAATACTGACCCCAAGTGCACATGTGGTAATATCGAGAGCTCTTATCATTATTTTTTTGAATGTCCACTATATCAAAACCAGAGAGATAATTTCATGTTAACACTGAAGCGCACATGTAACTTAAATGTTTTCATCGATCTTAAACTTTTGTTAGAGGGAAGTGCAGACCTTTCATTTTCTCAAAATGTACATGTATTTAAATCAGTTCAATCATTCATTCATGATACCAAACAATTTGAGTAATACCGTTATAAGTGTATACAGTTCTCTTCTTGTTATTGTCTTTCTTTTGTACCCCTTTACTGTCCAGTATCTGTCATCTTTGTGTATAAACATAATATTATGTATGTTCAATATTGTAAATACCAAGGAGAGGGTGTTCTAAGTTGGACAACTTGTTCCCAATCCTATTCTTTGTGAATAAAATATGTTTAAACCAAACCAGACCTTGCACGCAAAATGGCTGACAATTCGCGCTCATCAGTATGGGCATTCTTTGACTTAGATAAGAAAAAGACGAAAACAACATGTAAACTCTGTGCAGTACAGCTCTCATTCAAGGGTGGTACAACTTCATCAATGAGGAATCACCTGAAATTAAAACATGCAAAGACGTTGGACGCCTCGGAACTATCTTCACGATCCAAGCAATCGTTTGCTAAGAAGGTATATAAACTATTGTAAAAAGTATTGTCTGATAAATGGGTTCGAATTCATTGCTTTTGCCTATGTAACTTAGTATTTTCTTTTGATAAAATCATTTTGAAAACCTAACTGACAGAGGCCGAGATAAGCTGCTTATCAGCGGGAATTACGCTAGGCTAGCATCTCTGTTGCAAATAAACAGGCGTTAAAGGGGCTGTAGCACGTTTTTTGATAATTGTTTTTCATCAAATTTTCCATTTATAATAAAAGTTTATTCAATTTAGAATTACTTTAGAGGATAAAACGTCTTATTACACCAACCATTTATCCGTAGTCGCAGAGGATTGTATCGCTGTTATAGTGAAAACTACTGGCGGCCATTTTGATGTGAACAACTCCAAAGGCCCACACAACAAGCTGAAACAACTCAGGCATCGCAACCCCTTCCAAATCTTCCAATTCTTCCCTCCTTAAAGCAGGAAATTGAGTAGATAAAAGCCAGTAAAGAAGGAATCTTCATAGGATTGTTTGTTACGTCATTACGAGTGCCAAGTTATTCTCGTCTTGTTTGTTTTAGATTTACGCTAATGTTCAATAATTACTAATGTTGAATTTCTCATCATATAAGATATATATGATGTACACAACTACGTCACAAAAGACATTGTAGTTATATATGTTATTATGTTTACTTAGTAAAATAAAGAATAATTATCTTAAAATTTCAAGACACAAAGCAACTACTGCGTCGGACTGATTATGTTTTGTTTTAAAATTGTTTCATTGCAAAAGTTTTGTACCATGCTTCATTAAGCTGAACGTCTGAGAAAGACAGTTTGTGAAATTTAAAAACAAATTTTATGGCAAAAATGTTTTTGAGAGAGATGAAAGTGTCGTTTATTTGGAGAGAAAAATATGTTTAAAATCCACTAAAAATGAAGGAAATAGCGTTTTAGAGCGTTTAATATTTGAAAATGTTCAAAACCCCCCTAGCACACTCGGTTGCTACGCAACCTCGGCCAAGTCACTTGGTGACTTGCGTTCGAGTACTCGAGTACGAGTCGGGTAATGAGGAGTGCGTACTCTAGTATCATCTTTTGTACCCGTTTCAGCCCTAATTTGGGCTACTGAAACAAGACAAAGGCAATGTGAAATGAACCACCCTTTCCATGCGAGAAGCCTTGTCATTTGATAAAGAAATTCAAATGTATTGAGATGAAAGTTTTTTCCGCCAGGGGAAACTGCCGGAACCCACGGATTTCGGCGTAATAGAACAGAGGGTAAATCAACATGACTTGATCTGCCTCTGTGGGGAGAGAATGGTTTTAGGTTACATTTTAAGAATGCAAGAGTGATTGGTATTAAAAATACTTGATTCAGACTGACCAAGATATAAAATATTACATCATGATATCGGATATCCTGCTTTGTTTTATTAATTTGTCTATCATTTCAAAAAAGCAGATAAACATAAACACGATTGTGGAAGACTTTTGACATTCAAAGATCAAAGCATCGATTTCATTTTGCTTGATTAAAAATAAAATTGTACTGTTCACATAGAAATTGCATTGTTTGATCATCAATAATTTCCTGCTTCATATTTTATGTCCCTGACAGTTGTTACAAGTCTTACTTCCCCAAGGGTGCCACATGACCTCCCCCAGGGTACCTCTTGTCAATATAGCAAATTATATTGACATATATTGGGTTCACAGACTTCAAAGATGATATAATAATTCCAACTTTTAATAACTAAAAGTTTAAGTGACTTTCGGCCATGATTACAGATCATCCCAAGATGCCTTGGGGCAGGGAGCAGTGTTTAATTCCACTCCGGGGAGCATTAATTTACAAGCCTGTTACTTATAACGTGATTGATATTGATACGCGACAACGGCTGTAGGTGAATTTGTGCCCAAAACAAACTCGTCCCCACTGAGAATTTGTACCCAAAACGAACCCAAAATGTAAAAATATTTTATTTATTATGTAACAATATGTGATGTTTGATTACATTTAACAATGTTTTATATCTACTCCATGATTTTAACATCATTGTGACAAATAGGATATATGATAAATCGTTCAGTTCACATAATATGATTTACATCAATAAACAGTTCATGTCATACAGAGGACATACGGAATAATAACAACATATGGACAGAATGTGGCAGAAATCATTTATTTCTGTCAGGGCCATTCACTCTAGCAACTTCTCGAGGAGTTGACTTCCCATAGGTCAAAGAAGAGTTCGTTTTTTGCTTTTTGGGATCCTGTTTGCCGACGATCCAACTGACCGTCTGTGATGAGTTATAATTGTACTGGCAGGACCTCGGCCTCTCGGTGCAGAAATGGCACTAGAGTGTAGAAAGGCAAATTCTTTCTGCCAGCCTTCTGGTTTAGTCGCTTGTGCCAAGCTTCTACGTCATTGTTTGTTCTAACAGATTGTCCGAAAACACTCCAATGGGTCACTTTCCACACAGCATGTTTTATCGAAGTGTTTTCCATGTATTGGCACAGGTCGTTGAGTTGCTGAGTTGTTGCTTGCTGGCGAAGTTTTGTGAATGCTGGTTTTATGGGGTTGGCTTGCAAGAACTGGAGAGCCATCAGTTTCTTGACAAACTTGTTGGTTCCGTTGTCCGTTTTGTAAACCCTCGTCAGGCCCAGTGATTGCACCTTTCTGTAGATAGCTTGGTTGTGGTGGAAGGTGCAACCACTCATGTCCGCGTTCGGGAAAACAAATTTAAAGCCTTTCCATGTGGCAGCCTCAAAGTCGGTTGTCGTCTTGTTCGTAGCGGGGCCATTCTACCAAAAGTGGCAATTTTGGAATTAACTTTTGTCCAAAAAAAGTTTGCTTTCCCCGAATCTTTCATACTTTCTAAATTATCTTGTGTTGATGTCGGACAGAATTATTACATCAGCAGAGAAGTCTCAGGACTTGTTAAGTGTATAAAAATGTTAATCTCTTATACTTCAGAGAAAAATGTCATTACCGCAACGAACTCATAAATGGAAATTTATAAAATATCTTACTTCATGGTGATAAAAACATCAATAGTGTACAGTTATTTTGTGTAAGAATGTGTGACGGCATAAGGTTAAATTATTTTTAGAGCACGAGAAGTAAGTCCTTTTGCCAAAAACTAATTGTTAAGTTATGATTGTTCGGTTTTGACGATATCGAAGCATCTGTAATTAAAAAATAGTTGAAACTAGTAAAAGAACTTTGTCATGATAGCAAAGCGCTTGGAATTGTATTAGTAATCCAATATTTCTAAAGTTATAGCAACAGTTATGCTGTTCTGTAAATGGAAAATAAAGACTCGTTGCGGAAGTGACAAAGGTGTTGCGGTAGTGACATTTTAACGAGTAAATGACAAACTACAGTCTTTTAAATGTTATCTTTAATGACAAAGAAATTTGAACAAAGTAAACTGTGGGATAGTTATATAAAAAGACAAATTCTTTTAAGAATAGATAGGTGTTTTTAATTTCATTAATCAGTCAAACTGCAATGAAATATTTGTATATCTCCAACTTTAAAAAAGGAGAAGTTTCCTGTTATAAACTGCTAAAAAACGTGAATTTGAATAACAAACGTGTAATACTTGAATAATCATGATGTGCAATACATTACTATCAGTATGATCAGATAAGAGTCTATGATAGTGATTTAATCCATTGGTGTGATTTGGATATATATCATATTTGATATTGTTGGATCATTGCATGGTCTAATCCCTTCATAGAACATTCCTACTGAATAGATCTTTAAAAAAATATACTTAGTTAAACTCTACCGAACATGATTAAAATAATGCATCCAACTTGTATTAATGCATCTATACATGGAACTTTCACAATCTCAATTCATTGATGAGGAAACAGGAAATTTGAATGATCAACAGTAAAAAATAAAACAACGATTTCAACAATGTCCAAAATTAGCCACCATGAGTCAATTGTTAATGACATGCAGTGTCTGTAATTGGCAGATTAACTGTCTGTTTTAAAAGTGACTATCAATCCACTGGCAAATAGCTGACCACATGCCCTTTTCAATCTCAAGATGCCGTCTGGTTACACTTCTGGGTTCATCTATGAGTGTGATCAGTTGTTCTGGTTTGTACCACAGGACATCTTCTAGCAGTGAAGGCCAAAAGAAGCGGTTTTCCCCTATTCTGTGCATTACCTTGACCTCAATCTCATCTGCCTCAACATCTTGAATGATTCCTGGGTATGGCTTTCCATCATATTCTAACAGCACACCATTTTCCTTTAAGATCTTCAGTTATTTCCTTAACTGCATTTAATCCCTCTTTGTCAACATTGCATCGTTCAGACATTTCCTGGTCTTCTGCAAACTGGAATGTGAATGGTGAAAAGCAGTTGCACCATTCAGGCTTGCAACAGTAACAACTTAAAGTTCTGCAGCTGACCTTTCCTTTCTCCTTGGTGTGAAGCTGATGCAGTTTCATTGTGCCCTTGATTGTTGGAAGATCATCCTTCAACAGATTGTCCTCTGCAACGATATCTCCTTCCTCAACATAGTACAACATGATGTTCATTTCAGATTCTTTAAGAGCAGTGAAAAGAGACTTGGCATCAGGTATGTCTCTTCCATGTTTAACAAATTCATCTGCCTTTCGCTTCACAGCCGCACCGACACCGTCAGCAGCACCCTTGCCATGGCCTGCTTCAAGGAAATTCCAAGTCCCCTGCTTCATGCTGTAGTCTTGAAGCCGTGTGCTAAAAGCATAGAAATTTTTCTTGCTTCTGTATTGGGTTGTAGGTCCGTCACTTACGAAATGTACTGTGGTCACCTGCTGATGTTCTGTATTAAGATGCTGAAGAATGGGCTTCAGGTGCGCCCATATGGCAGACGGGTCATGTCTGGTGCTCTCTGATATTGTAGCAAATGAAGTTTTGAACCCATCGCCGTAGATCATGCCTGTGTGAAGACTAGCTTGCTGGTGAGAAGATCCAAAGTGAACACTTTGAATCTCTTCATTGTATTTACAACTGTAGTTTTCAGAAAAGTCAACATGGATTACCACTTCATTTGCTTCTAGGTTTTCCCTGAGGTTTCTTAGAGCTTTGTACTGATGTGAGATGTTGTACAGATGTTTGCACGCTTTAGTCAGTGCAGTTTTGAAATCATGTATGAGTTCATGGAGTGGTCCATGGACTACGGTCTTCGTTGTGATTTGCACAGTGTAAGAGAGATCTTCTTGGTCTGGACCAACCTCTTCCTTAGTTATTCTTCGATTTTCCCATCTCTGCCATGACGTTTGGAGTCCTGGATTGTGGGGATTCACCTGTATTTCCCTTGCACAGCACGTTTGACATTCACGATACATGCATGTGTTTTGGTTTGTGCTACATGTAATCTCTTTAGCAAGGACGGAAATGTCTTTTGTGTTAATAACCTTTAGATGATGAAGTTTTTCAGCCATGAAATTGAGGTTGGCATGTGTTTTGCACTGACAGGTGTTCCGATCACTTGTTCGGGGTATCAAAATCCAAAATGGGCGGAGGCGACAGAATAGAGAGTATGACAGTTTGATTTCGGAAAACTCGCTTAAAAACTTGGCATGTAGATGTTTGAGAGTATCTGTGAGAAACCTCTTTTGTTTCTTTACTTTGTGCCGTGTGATGGTTTCTTTTTTCCCAGCTGTCATTCGACTATTGTCATCTCTGTTGTAGAATTTGACAACACGTTCTTTTGCATACTGGATGATTCGTACCACTGAGGACTTAGGTTTCCTGGCGTTGATGACGGCCCTGTATGGAATGTTTGTCAACTGAGTGGCAGTTCGAAGAAGTCGGTACTTTTTCAGTATGCTATGGTTCAGTATCTTACCTAGTGATTTAACCTTCTTTGTGCGGTAGTTTTCCTTAATACCCTGAAGAAGGATATTATTGAATAAGAGTGACTTTCTAGCAGGAGATATGGACCGAGGTACAGTTTTGTCTAGTTGTTTCTTCTTTAGTCTTTGGAATCTTTTCCTGTACTTTTCAGATTGCCTTTGTGTTTTGACAAGCTTTACCTGCAATTTTTTAACCTGTCTGTGGGCTTTTGCTCTATCTCTTCGTTTAATGCGCCCTCCGCGACGTCTTGCTCCATACCTGTCCGGGCTCTCAGGTGATTGTGGAGGGGAATTTAATTCCAGAAACTGATTAATAGATTTCCTTCTTTCTCTTGATTTTCTTTGTTTTTTTGCGCCATTCTTTTCTTTGCTTTCTTTTGGCTCTTTCTGTTAAATCATTTATCCCAATCACTTTTTTCGCATTTTTTCTCTTTTGATAACGTTCTTTTTCCTTTCTTTAATACTCTTGGTGTTTTAATGGGTCTTCCTTCAATTTGGATGAAAATTCTACTTCTTTCTTTGCTTGTTAGTGGCATTGTTTAACCTCTTTGATCGCCCTTCTAATTTTGTCCTTAAGGTTGATAATGAAATTATACAAATCCACTGTTTCCTTGGCCCATATTCTGAACATGGGACTATTTCTTTCATAAACCTTTGTAAGAAGATTAAAGAAGTCCTTTTCTGCACTTTCGAGCTCCCTGTCAAGGTTTTCTAGGCATCTTCTTTTGATTATATCCATGAGCTGAAATAATAGTTTTCAAATATTATTTTTAAACAAAGTGTCAGGGGCAGAATAACTATACTTCACCATTATATACATTCAACATTCAATAAGGATAAAAACGTATTTTGTTAAAATTTTAAAAACTAATAAACACTTTTAATAAATTCAGTTTTGTATTGAATTATTATCAAAGAATACTTTTTAAGGGGGCAGTAGCACATTTTAGGGGGAATATAAGGTGATGTCAGGAAAATGAAAATTTAGCATTTACTTACAAGTATAAGTGAAATATTTACAATGTAAAATTATCAAAAAACGTGCTACTGCCCCTTTAAAAATATATTTTTCTAAAATTTACACATATATTTATGTTTCAAAATGGAACATACTCATAAAATATAAATGTAAATGATAAATAAAAATATATATGTAATAACATTTATTTCTTGTCACTACCACAACGTTTGTCTTTACTGAGCTTCCATACATTTAAAAAACAACAGCATCATGATATTTCATTGCATTGTCAAGCATTTATCTTGCATAAACAATTTTTGTAAGGTTAAATTTGCCTACACATATCTTCTCTGCTGCGCGGTAATGACATACAATAAAATCACTCACCTCAAATGCCTCACAAAATGACTTATTCTTCAAAAAGTTCTGACAAGTGGCATGTCTCCTGTGTCCACATGTTGAGCAATGTCACCTTGAACTTCAGTAAGGGAGAGGGCGTAAAGGGAGACAACTCTAGTGCTTAATTCCTTCTCTATTATGTGTCTGTTGCGGTAGTGACACAAATTTCAGGTACATAATAAAAATTGGAAAAAAAGGGATTATGTTGTTTGAATACATTCCCTGAATGATGTAAATAAATAGAATGCAGTATGTTTTTTTTAAAATAAAATAAAAGGCAAAATGAGCTGTTTATTTGTGATTCTTGACTAATTTTTGGAGATAAATTGACTTTGGGACATGCCCTTTAGGTTATGTGATGTTCTCAATGCTATTGGGTAAAACAAAAAATATATATAAGTTGAGCATTTTAAAAATATTTTTTATTTGTTTCAATGTTTTTTTGTGTATTGGCAACATGATTTGTTTTTTTCCCCTTTAATTTCAAGAACTATAGGCAATCTTAAATAGAGGACACAGCATTGCCACTTTTTGTAGAATGACCCAGCGATGTCGTCGGGCAGCAATCTCTTTACAGTCTCGAATACCTACAAATTAAGTTATTTAACGATTATTATTAAATTATTACTATATATATAAAACATAAATTATTTTAATTTATACAAAGTTACATAACATCTCAAATTTATCGTTTTATCTTAAGTATGCATACGTTTTTATCCATGAAGATTGGAAGGTTTAACAGGTTCAACAACATCGTTCGTTTGAATCGTTTCCACTGAAATTTCCTTTTCATTAACCTTATTGCTTGGTGCCCCAAAGGGAATATGATTTCGCTTTAAATGTTATATTAAAAGAGAAACAATGTTTTCTATTAAAGATGCTGTTAAATATTAACAGACTCAATTTAAAAACATCTTCATTCGAAGAAGAGTCTGCATTTGTTCTAGATAAATCATTAATTATTTCGCATTTAATAAATAGCAGAATCCACTTTTTTATAACCCACGCGATTTAATTTCACGCTGGGCTCGTCTGGCGATTTAAAAGTAATGTTTGTGTAAGAACGATGGTGACATCGAAAAAAGACTTATGTTTACTAATAGGTAGATCACTTACGACCACGTGACAAGTCATACTTAACGATGTCACTAAATGTTTTTAGAAAACATGTATTTATTATCAGAGCTACTGACATTGACTCGTGCTATATTTAGAATATGACCTACATCGCTGGTTCCATACAGTTACTTATAAGGCCGCGGCTTAGCTCAGCGGAGCTGGGTTGAAATCCCGTCAGATCATCGGAAAGTATTTTGTTTATTATCTGTAATACTACAGTTAATAATTTACCAGCATGACAAGGAGATATGGTTTTGGCAGTACGTTTTGCACAATTTCCTGTCATTGTCAACGCTACATGACAACCCATGCAGTGCTTTTACTTCAAGTAACAACATCACAATGCCATAACATCATAAACTGTCACTGTCACATCACTGTCTTGACAATCTAGTGTTGTTGTGTTCAGAGATTTAAATTTTTTCTCTGATATCTCAAAAAGAGTGAATTTGAATGATAAATAGAATATCATCCTCGTGTGTTTTGATTTGAAATATACCAACAATCGTTGATGAATGTAAAAAATATTCATAACTTGCAGCAATTCGTGTTGATAGAAATTAATTTTGTGAAATTAACTTTGAGTAATACTCATATTAATATTACTGCTGTTATCCAGTGTTGTATATATTATCACCCAAATTGTTAGACAAATCACAATCTCCTTCATCTGCCTATGTGGCACAAAGCATGCCTTTTTAAAGGCTTTTCTTGTTTGAGTTCCCATTATTGCCACTCACAAAAAAGTCAGTGATAGTTCTTTTTTGAGCCATTTAGTTGACCGTCATATTAAAACCACATGGGTCGTCTGCTAACCACGATCGATAACAGCTTACAGAAAGTTTGAAATAGAAAGTAAGAACCACAAAAGCGCAAATATTTTAAATAACTAGATTAGTGTTTGCTGGACACCGCAAAAACAGAGCAGCCCCGAAACTTGGGGTTTCGCCTAACCCTGTTCCGCCTTCTACAAGCCTCACCAAATTGGGAATTTTCTCATGACCTTGACCTTTGACACTCAAGGTCACACAATCAATGAACACATTTCATTGAGTATAACATTATTGTAATGAAATAAAGTGTTAAAAATAGAGCCATTGGCTCTGTAGCTCATCAGGCTTCATCATCAATTATGCTGTAGAGTGTTGCCAATGTGATTCCCCCTTTGTAGAGGCCACAGGGGCACCAATCATAAAATTAAGTATATATAAGTGACAAGTTTCAGTTTTCTAGGCCTTATACTTCAGGAGAAGAAGATGAAAATAGATTTGAAGGACGTTCCTGTTGCCTTTATTAGGGGCAACAGGGTCACCAAAGCTACAATTCATAATCATCACTAGTCAAGGAGTCTGTACACAACGTTTCAGCTTTCTAGGCCTTATTCTTCTGGAAAAGACGATGAAAATAGGTTTTTAGGGCATGGCATCTTTGGCGCTTATTAGGGGTCACAGGGCAACCAAAGCTACAATTTATAATCCTCACTCTTCAAAAAGGCTATACACAAAGTTTCAGCTTTCTAGACCTCATGGTTCTGGAGAAGAAGATGAAAAAAGGTTTTCAGGGCGTGGCCCCTGTGGCCCTTATTAGGGGTCACAGGGCTACCAAAGCTACAATTTATAATTCTCATAAGCCAAGGAGTCTGTACACAAAGTTTCAGCTTTCTAGGCCTTATGGTTCTGGAGAAGAAGATGAAAAAAATAGGTTTTTAGGGCGTGGCCCATGTGGCCCTTATTAGGGGTCACAGGGCCACCAAAGCTACAATTTATAATCCACACTAGCCAAGGAGTCTGTACACAAAGTTTCAGCTTTCTAGGCCTTATGGTTCTGGAGAAGAAGATGAAAATAGGTTTTTAGGGCGTGGCCCATGTGGCCCTTATTAGGGGTCACAGGGCCACCAAAGCTACAATTTATAATCCACACTAGCCAAGGAGTCTGTACACAAAGTTTCAGCTTTCTAGGCCTTATGGTTCTGGAGAAGAAGATGAAAATAGGTATTTAGGGCGTGGCTCCTGTGGCCCTTATTAGGGGTCACAGGGCCACTAAAGCTACAATTTATAATCCTCACTAGCCAAGGAGTCTGTACACAAAGTTTCAGCTTTCTAGGCCTTATGGTTCTGGAGAAGAAGATGAAAAAAATAGGTTTTTAGGGCGTGGCCCATGTGGCCCTTATTAGGGGTCACAGGGCCACCAAAGCTACAATTTATAATCCACACTAGCCAAGGAGTCTGTACACAAAGTTTCAGCTTTCTAGGCCTTATGGTTCTGGAGAAGAAGATGAAAATAGGTTTTTAGGGCGTGGCCCATGTGGCCCTTATTAGGGGTCACAGGGCCACCAAAGCTACAATTTATAATCCACACTAGCCAAGGAGTCTGTACACAAATTTTCAGCTTTCTAGGCCTTATGGTTCTGGAGAAGAAGATGAAAATAGGTTTTTAGGGCGTGGCTCCTGTGGCCCTTATTAGGGGTCACAGGGCCACTAAAGCTACAATTTATAATCCTCACTAGCCAAGGAGTCTGTACACAAAGTTTCAGCTTTCTAGGCCTTATGGTTCTGGAGAAGAAGATGAAAATAGATTTGAAGGACGTTCCTGTTGCCTTTATTAGGGGCAACAGGGTCACCAAAGCTACAATTTATAATCCTCACTAGCCAAGGAGTCTGTACACAAAGTTTCAGCTTTCTAGGCCTTATGGTTCTGGAGAAAAAGTCGAAATTCCACAAAGTTTACGGACGGATGGACGGACGGACGGACGCCGGACACCATGCCATGCCATAAGCCCATCGGGCCTTACAGGCCAGATGAGCTAAAAATTAAATTAATCCATTTTCTCCATATATGTTGACCTTGCTGAGACCTTGACCTTCGACAGTTCGTACCCAAAACTTATTGAAAATTTTGTACTTCTCAAGAGATAATATATACAAAATCTAAACTTCATAGCACAAAAACTTTTCAAGTTATTGTGTTTACAAGGAATTGCAATAACTCATATCTCATGACCTTGACCGTTGACCTTCAAGGTCACACAATAATTGAACACTTTTTGTTGAGGATAACAATCATGTATTGATTAAAAGTGATCGTAGTTAAAATTAAGCATTTTCGCTAAACCATGCTTAAGTCATGACCTTGCTGTGACCTTGACCTTTGACGGATTGTAGCCGAAACCTTTTCAAAATATTTTACTTTTCCAAGGATGATATATACCAAGTTAGAGCCACATAGCACAAAAACTTTTCAAGTTATTGCGTTTACAAAGAATTTTGCAGTGATTTTATAACTCGTGACCTTGACCTTTGAACTTGAAAGTGAACATGTCATAATGATTCCCTGGAAGTATTAACATTTAGACATGTTCATGAGTTCTGAAAAGCTAAATGGGATAAAGTTATACCCAAATTTAGTGCATTTTGTAATAACTCATATCTCATGACCTTGACCTTTGACCTTCAAGGTCACACAATCATTGAACACTTTTTGTTGAGTATAACACTCATGTATTGATTAAAAGTGTTCATAGTTAAAATAAAGCATTTTCGCTAAAACATGCTTACGTCATGACCTTGCTGTGACCTTGACCTTTGACGGATTGTAGCCAAAACCTTTTCAAAGTTTTTTACTTTTCCAAGGATGATATATACCAAGTTAGAGCTTCATAGCACAAAAACTTTTCAAGTTATCGCGTTTACAAGGAATTCTTAGAGTGAATACATATCTCGTGACCTTGACCTTTGACCTTGAAAGTGAACGTGTCAAAATCGTTCCCCCAAGGTATGAGTAGTAAGGTATGAATAAGAGTTCTGGAAAGCTTAGTGGAAAAAAGTTATAGCTAGTAGTACGAGTGCGGCGGCAGCGGCGGCGGCGATGGAAACTTCACAAAAACTGCTAATTATCTTTCGCACTATGGAATAGAAAACAAAGTAGGCCAAGTGACATAGGCAGTGTTCAATTTTTAAACGAAAGATATTATTGGGTAACGATGTAACTTCGTAAATATCTTCCATTTCATTAGATACGGGTCATGGCATGAGCAATGCTTACATCGAAGCAGTATCTACGTTACGATATCAAGGTAACATGAAATTTCTATTGCGCACAGGATTTGCGGGATAGTTCTTTTTTTTGCATGATCATTCCAGAACAGTTTAATTATTGCATGCATCCCGGGATCATGCGGCCTAAATTTATCTCTGTCCCTGCTTTCTTTTTTTGTTCATCGAAAGTTTTGCTGCAATAACTTCTAATGCTGCTTTCATTAAGATGGCCAGTCACTGAACCGTGGCACCAGCATGGCAGAGTAACCGAGGTCGCTCTTATGCAATGATTTGTGTAGATCTCACTGAGATGTGCTCTCGTCGATAGTTTTTTCATCAGCTTACTCAAAGCCTTTTCGCCAAGAGGTTGGTTGCCAAACCAAGGGCCTGTCGAGGTAGTTTTCTTTAAACGATATTGAACAAATGCATCACAGTTTGGATTTAGTTTGGGGGTGTAAAGCATAAAGCTTTTAACAGGGCATCTCTCATCCCCTGGCACTTCACACATGCGTGGATTTTGTGTTTTCTCTGCTGTTTATACCCATGTTCTTGTCCTTTTCGTTGAATGCCATCTCCACATACTTCACTCCCCTTTCACCTGTACCCACATGGAAACTATTCTTGGTCAGCTTCCGTAGACCCTCTCTACTTCTGCGTCCAAAATTAAGCAAGTTCAAACCATACCTGACTCAGGATTTTCACATGATAGAGTTCAAGTGTCATAGAGCTAGATCCAATCAGAACATGGTCATAGGTTGTGAATTCCATTGAGTGAGCATTTATGTTCCTGTTATGTGGCAGAGACGTCAGGTAGCAAAATAACGCTGCTCTGATAGCCTTCAACTCTGATTTACAGTATGGTTTGCCATCCTTTGTACTGCCTTCACAGTTAAAGGGTCAAAGTTTTTTTTAAAAATAATCTAGCCCAATATTTGTTCAATATTTATCGACATAAGTGTCATAATGGGTCATAACGCTTGAATATTTGTTTTACGTTGAAAACATTAATTTTGAAATCTGGACCATAATATAATTTATATCTATTTGTAATATATATGCCTACCTCTGAAATTATTAACTCCCACTTTGTGGATTGGTAGGTCGATTCTCTGTTCTATATGCTGCAATGTTATCAACCTCATCTTTTCTGTTCGTCTTGCCGCAATGTTATCAATTTCATCTTCGTCCAAATCTTCTATTTACTTATCGTGGTGTGGTGGTTTGTGTGCTTCGACGACCCCGAGAGCTATGCCAGCTGGAGCTTACATGCTCCAGGTAGGGTCACCCAAGCTGGACAGGTCGACGGGTAGAAGCCAGACCAAACTTGAGTCCTTCTAAAACCTGCTTTCTATCTCTTACTATGCCTTTCTTTCCGTCTTTTCCCTCATCCTTTCGATCCCTTTCTCCCTGATCTGTCTACTCTCTTTTGGATGGCAACATCCACGTGTTTAATAACTGAAATATTGTTCAAAACACGTTAAACACAATCTCACTCACTCACTGACTCCTTTTGTTTTGACTTCCAATGGATTTTCCAGAGCCTTAATTCTAACCAGAAAATTGTCAATATCATTCGATCTGTTGTAATATCCATATCTTTAAACTCTGGATCATCAAGCATAGCATCGGGATAGATACTGGCATGTTGTTTTGGTCTGTCAAGTTTATACTTTGGCAAGTAGCAATTTCGCCATCACTTTGTGGAAATGTGCCGAGGGGATAGGTTATGTCTATAAACCAAGCTTTTCTTTCTCTGCAAACTCACAACTCTCCTTCGCTTTGTTTTGCATCAACAGACACCGAGTCAGCCATGATAGACAATAGATGCTCCCTCGAGTTTGATCAATGGACTTGACCTATATGACGTCATTTGATAAGTAACGTTTAATGATTGAAACGGCCTCAACAATCTCGCGCATGCTTGTATCGTCAAACACGGCACATCATCGGTCCCATTGCCAGCCATTGTTTTAATGCCGTGCGTATCTTATATATGCTCATAAATTAAGGGCCTGGGCCCTTATTAGAGGAAATATTGTACTCCGTAAACTAGAGAATGTTCGAAAATTTAAATGTTGAAATTTCTGTTAATTTCTGAGTTAACTGTCAACCCTGAGCACTAAAGGACCCCGCAAACACTTTTGCCCACAATATAATTTTGAAATATCAAATTTATATTTTTCAGAATTATCATATTTCGGAAGATAAACCTTAAAAGTTTGAAGTTGAAATCTGCAATTGAAATGTAATTGAGTGATTTCTAAATAACCATCAAAGATTTGTCCTTTATACAGAGTAAATGTAAAAACAACACCATGTCCAAAGGCTATATTCTAGCATTTCAATCAAACCATCTTTAGAAGATAACTTTAAAATGAAATCAAACTTGAAATTTGTTGACATAAGCAATTTTCAAGAGAAAGACAAGTTGTGTGGAATCTCCTGACAATTTAATTTTTGGGTGATGATTTATTTGATTAAGATTTAACTGAAAACAGGACACTTGGTACAATGGGATTTTAATGACTATCATTGCGTTGACATAACAACGCATAACTCTAGGTATTTCTCCCCAAATCTCACAAAGCATTAACTTTTAATGAGAGTACATAGTTTTTGGGCGTAAGTGAAATTTTCAGTGTACTTATCATAATCGTCTTTATCTTGTTCTGCCCTTATACTGCTGTGTTTACCATGACGGCGCCCTTATGAAGAAGAAGAGATTGTTGTGTTTTCATCTAATCAGCTTCTATAAATTCTTGTTTTGTGTTACAAATATCAATAAGATTTGTCTGAATTTTAAAAGTTGATGATAAATAGCAAATTCTAAGCAGGGATCAATTCATAGATATATGTCAACTTGTCACGGTCATTTGTTCAAGGTTGACTTTTCTTTTGCATTCTCTCTTGTTGCCATGCAGTTGATCAATAATACAACAATCACAGGATCAAATATCCTGTTACAAAGCGTAATTAGCGAAATTAACAAATAACGATATTCGAAATTAATTTTGCTTCTATGTCTTTCAACAATGTGCAATGTCTAAAACCAAAAACCAAAAATATAAAGTGGAAATATCCTTTCAGAAGATTTTGAACTGTTATTAAATAATGTATCAGATTTGTTGCTGTACAAATTAAATTGTCATGTTCACACTAAAATTGTCAAATCGTAAGGGTATTTTAAAAGAACAGAATAAATAATTATTTTGATTATATTAATAATGTAACAAAAAAGAGGCAGGGAGATATTTACCACCCATATTTAAATGAAACATCATTATTTAATTTAATAATTTGCTAATTTCTTATTAGGGGTTTCTTTCTGAAACGTAAATTAAGAAAAATATTCTTGATAATTAGCCAAATTTCCTTTCTACAAAATTCCGATTTTTCTTATAAACCCGAGTTTTTATATCACTGAATACCAATATATCAAATCTTGATATTTTCCATCAACCTCTTTATTATCCTTTCATCAAACGTCATATCTTGCCATATCACATGGATCTCTCAGCACACTCAGTAACACTTGACAGAATGACTGAGCCGAATGATAGTTCTTGAATATTGATGACATGGTAAGTTAGTTTTATCAGGAAAATAGTATCAGGTGAACTCAGCACTCTCAACACCCACTGACGCTGTAAGGAGTTCCGTTACCAGATGTATGCGACAAACAAACACTAGAGAATTTGTGTAACAAGCATTAGGGGAACAATCACTCGATAATTCTATTATTGATGAGTAATGTTGAATATCAAGCACAAATAATTATCAAGAATATATGTTTGCATTGGTTGTCCTGATTTGTGAGTGATGCAAAAGGGATGTCATATGATACTTTAAAACAAACTGACATTTCTCATAATTCACTTTTTGATACTATTACTTTAAAAAATCAATGAGAACAGCACGAGATATGGCGAGAAATGAAGCATGGTGGCAAGAGAAAATTTGATTTGAACATACATGTACATGTGATTTTGAATTAAAAAATTAGGGGAGATTGTAACATATAATGAAAATTATGCTTGCACTGCTCAAAACAAAACAAAAACTTTTTCAACTCACCAATTATCGGTTGTAAGCCGTTCATGCGATTGCAAACGTTGAAGTAGATTCATCGCTAGGAATGATCAACAAAAATAAAGACAAGAACAAAATAAGTGAGTGAATGAATGAGTTGGTTTTAACGTGTTTTGAACAATATTTCATTTATTAAACACGTGGATGTTGCCATCCAAAAGAGAGTAGATAGAAAAGGGAGAAAGGGATCGAAAGGATGAGGAAAAAGACGGAAAGAAAGGCAAAGTGAGAGATAGAAAGCAGGTTTTAGAAGGACTCACATTTGGTCTGGCTTCTATCCGTCGACCTTTCCTACCAGGAGCATGTAAACTCCAGCTGGCATAGCTCTGGCATAGCTCTCGAAGCACACAAACCACCACACCACGATAAGGTAATGAGTCCAGTGGTGGAGAACAAAATAAAGAAACCTCACTCATAAGCAAAAGCGTTTTCCAACCTCTGCATGTTTTCATATAAAGTTTTATTTCAATACATCTCAACAACTCTCGAAGCTTTTATGTCTCTGTCACGTGTATCCAAACAACTTGAGACCAGGCTTAAACAACAAATATGTTCATAAGACATAATGCTTACATATCTACTCTGAGTCAAACTAATCTTTATAGTTGTCGAGAAGATATGTTAAAGGGGCAGTAGCAAATTTTTTGAAAATCTTATATTATCAAGTTTCCACTGATAACACATCGTTAATGCTAAATGAATTATTTTTATAGTGTCAAAAATGTCATAACACAAATCAATCGGAACCAATTATTTACATTTTCCTGACATCACATTATATTCCCTCTTAAAACGTGCTACTGCCCCTTTAAATTGTCATTTGCTAAAATTGCTGAACTAATTCTAAGGGAAGTCTTCTACTCAATTTGGTTTAAGTTTATCTTTAAACTGACAGTCTTCCATATTCATGTTTTTTCTGCATTTTTAATAAGGAATTTGCTATTCATCATATTTATCTTACAAGTTGTTCGTTAAATCACTCATAAAAAGCATAAGTTTGATGTACTCTATAACATTTTTACAACTTCTAATATCGCTTTCCTTATTTGTGGGTCAATTTTTCATGAAGTGGCATTAAGAAGTGTCAACTTGTTTTGAAATATCAAATGACCCTCCTTTTAAATTACATTTTAATTAAATCTGTGCTTAATACTCATCATTAATCATATTAATAGAATTATCAAGTGATTGTTTTCCTTGTTGTTTTTTACACAAATCTCCCTCGGGCTTATTTGTCGCATACATTTGAATAAAATATGTTTAAACTAACCAACCAAACTCCTCATATTTCCTATCATTATGCAATTTTTGTGTTTCATTTTCCCCTCTAAAAGTGCCATATAAGAAATGTTGATTTGTTTTACAGTATCCAATGACATCTCTCTTACATTATTCATAATTTGAATGAATATCATCATTATTTCACTCCCAAATTAGGACAATCAGTGCGAACATAACCTCTTCATAATCTGTTCATAATATTCATAATTAATTTTCAAAGATAGAATTATCGAGTGATTGTTTTCCTTGATGCCTCTCTAGGGTTTATTTGTCCAATACGTCTGATAACCAAACTCCTTACAGCGTCAGTGGGTGTTGAGAGCGCTGAGTTCACCTGATACTATTTTCCTGATGAAACTACCTTGATAAGAACATACCATGTCAATATTCAAGAAAATATTTCAGCTGTGTCATTCTGTCATGATATGTTACTGAGTGAGACTGAGATATCCAGGGAATATGGAGGTGTGACGTCTGATGATGAAAATGATAATGAAGAGTCTGATCCAGCAATCGTTTAGGAGAATATCACGATTTGATATATGACTCGGAATATTCATTGATATAAAAACTCGGTTTTGTTACATTATTTATATATTCTATTTATAATATTATATTTTCTCTTCTTAAGAAACCCCCAGATGATAGGTCAATTTTAGTGTGAACATTAGGATTTAATTTGTACAACCAGAAATCTGACACAATAATAAATAATCCTTCAAGTCGTTTGAAAGGATGTTTTCACTTTTTGTTTTTAACATAGAAAATTGTTGAAAAACATAGCAGCAAAACAAATTGCGAATATCACCATTTCCTGTCAATTATCCTTTAATACCACTTTTAACAGGATTGATGATTCTCTGATAATTATTGAACAGCTGTTAATGGACAAGAAATAATAAACATGAAAAATCAACCTTGCACAAATGACTTTGACAAGTTGAAGTTGTCAGTACCTCACTAATTTTGACAATTATCCCCGAATATTATCCGTTATGAGTAATTGTAATCCAGCATCAGCTATAAAAAGCAGACAATTTTATTGATATTTATAACACATAAGTCCCTTGGGCACCCTTTGCATCTACAACTGATAATCACTCCTCACAGTGCCATCGTAGGGAGTGGTCGGGTCTTTTGATATTATCGTTTTGATTAGATTACCTTGATTAGCGTCATTTCATTACGTCACCATGTTACAAAACGTTTTTCTCTTTAATTTATCATGATACTGTAGCTGATTCGAAAGTACAATTCCTTCAGGGTAATAATATACATTGTATCGCCATTGTACCACCGTTGAGCAGTCCTGGACTGGATACTAGGCGTTAAAATTATTATTATTATTAATTTTATTATTATATATCTACGTGTTGTAAGTGAGAGTTGTGACGAGAAATGACAACATACCATGGTAGTGTGATGTACATTAATGTGTGACAGACAGTCAGACATACAAACATACAGAATTATTTGTGGGTGGCCATGGGGCCAATAGTACAAATGACAGTATGTCGTTTATCTTTATGTTTAATGTTTTTTTGTCACATTAAAGAGGAAGTTCCGTAGTTCTTTGTTACCCTCCTAGGGAACCTGCTTACAGTGAGGGTCGAGTATTTGCAACCTTTGCGGCAGAGTCCTTTCAATATATGACAAAATAATTGTTGTTGTCACAGAATATTCTAATCATCTAAGAGAACATGTGATTTGATATGATAATATCTCAAACACAATATTCTCCTTAACCATTATCACATTCAGCGTCTTTATTATTTTTCGTCATCAAACGTCATATCTCGTATTATCTTGTGCAACTCCCAGCAATCTCAGAAAAACCTCATGAGAGAACGATAGAGCAGAAAGAAGGTTCTTGAATATTAGTGACATGGTTTGTTCTTATCAAGGTAGTTTCATCAGGAAAATAGTATCCGGTAAACTCATCACTCTGAAAACCACTGACGCTGTAAGGAGTTTGCTCATCAGATGTGTGCGACAAATAAGCCCGAGAGAGATTTGTGTTACAAACATCAAGGAAAACAATCACTTGATAATTCTATCATTGGTCATTAAGGAAGAATATAAAGTACAGATATGAAGAGTTTTTCCTAGAACTGATTATCCTGATTTGCCAGTGGATTAACTATGATATTCATTCAAACTTTGAATTATGTAGGAAGGAGGTCATGGTGATACTATAAAACAAATTTACATTTCTCATAATACACTTTGAGATGATAAATGACACAAAAATTGCATAGCGATTGGATATGTTGAACAATAAGGACAATTCTTATGGATGAACAACTTCTTTATTCTGTGTAAGCGTCGTTTCGACATAGATTCCCGAATCCCTGAATACTGAGTTAGACCACCTAAGACATGTATTCACCAACTACAACGATTATTCTGCAACCTTTGTCAACCAGACCATCTCCAAGACCCTCAACCCTGCGACTAAGCCTCCCCGCCAACAAACTGCCCCATTCTGCATCAGCCTCCCCTTCATCGGACAAACTAGCCATCACATCCGTCGACTGCTTAAGAATCAGGCCAAAATAGATGTAATTTTCCAGAGAGGCAGTTCCATCCAAAACCAACTGAAAGCCACAGGCAGACCTGAATCGGAAAAAAGCCAGATCCTGCAGGTGTTGTCTACAAAATTGATTATGTTACATACTTTGCAATAGCGAAATTGAGGGAAAATACCATCTCGTCTACCAGTATTTTTTCATTGGTAGCTCACCCAGTGTTTGAAATAATTGAAGTAATAAGATATACACATCAATGGTAATTAAAGAATTATTTAGTCGATATTTCAGTTAAAATAATGATGCGTTACTCTGGATAGTCTGTTTATTACGTCACACCCGCGCGAGTTTCATGGCCCCTAACCCAGGTAGATGTTCACAGCCGATAATTACGCTGTCTTAATGAAAGGCTTATTAAAGGTTTTTATTGGACAAATTAACAAACATCAAGTCCAGTTTATATTCTTTTGAAATCTTTGAATGAAAATCGAGAAATGGTCAAGTCGAGGTAAGTGGATGTTTAAAGATGCATAATCAGAGTGCAAACATGTGGAAGTATTTACGCGCGGACGGAAAATTTGATTTTTAAAGTTGTATAAGATATGTGCGATATTTTCAAAAATGGTCATTGGATATGTAATTGTGATAAAATTCTAATTTCAATTAATCCTTAAGGCTTGCATTATAAATTTTGGACCGTCAAATGAGGTAAGGAAAATTCAAGTACACAAATCACGATAACGTTTTGTTGGATTATTGGATTATGGGTTAGTTTTTATCTACGACAAGTTTTCGAGGGTGATTTACTTTGAAATGTTAGTTAAGTACTTTGTTGATAAAAAAAATCGGTTTTTGGTGTCAGAATATTGTTAAATGTTTTTTCTACCAAACTGCGTAGTCGGAAACGCATTTTTAGAGCATCCGACAATAGAAATGGAGATCTCAATATGCCCCTTTAAGGGTTAATTGTCCAGCATCCATAAAACGACCTTAATCAAGACGATATTTGCATTATTGTTTATTGAGCAAACTTTCGAATGTTTGAAAAAGCTACAGTTAATGTCATGTTTACTAAGAAAAACCTTTTAAATAATTAAGCGTAATATTTTCCCATTTTACAGCTGTGGGTGTATAACTATTACAAAATGCAGCTCATTGCGCCATAAACTACTCATTAGATGGTTCCAAGGTTAAAAAAAACCCAGTACATCGGTTAAGTACATCGTTTTGAAACACGTGGTCATGTCTTCACATTGCAATTGGTAATGACATTACTGCAGAATCGTTAATTATCTTGTAGTTTATGTTTATTCTTTTTAGTTTAATATACCACTACAATTGGCATCGCAAAATTAACTATGAGAGAATAGTCTGATGATATATTTGCAAGGATTTAAATGCATGATATGCGAGGGCAGTCGTTTTGGGGTTAACATTTTCCAAGTGATAACCCAGGGCATCATATCACTTTGCATTGTGATGTCATGTTATAAAAATGCTTTGACGGCATGCCTATGACTTTTTGCTTGTCCACCTTTGCTTGAAGTTAAATTTGAGTATTATCTTTGATTTGACTAAGGTATAAACAGAATGTCATATCATACGATGTTTACGACACACGTGCTTAAATCTGAGCACATCAATCGCTCTCGCTCGGCAATTATTAATATTTTTGCACTCGTGTCGTAAACATAGCATGTCATGGACACTCATATAATATCCAATATACAATGAATAAACAACCTCGAAACAGCCCTTCACTTTTAGATGTTAATGAAAACCAATGTTATGTATTATACTTGTTTTGTCTCTAAAATTGACAATAAAGCAGACTCTGTGAATAATAAAATCATAACAATTTCAATCCAATATTCTCGACATGGGTCTTTAAGGAGTTAGGCTTGTAACGACTGTCTAGGACATTATTGGGATTATACACCGGGGACATCCATTTGATATAACCCTCATTTTTAAAACAATACGCACAGGATGTTAGTGATTATTATAAATGATTGCAATTTCCGAGAGAGCATCAAGTTTCGAGTTGTACAAGCTGAATTCTGATACTTTAGTCATCAAATATTAAAAACAAAGTGCTGTTTCAACATTCTATAAATGATTAGACAACGTCCTATAACAAAACAGAAAAAATGTAAAGAATCAATTCAAATGAAATAAATTCTTCGTATATGACACAATCATTCTAAATCATTCTAATATTGCATACAAAATATTTTCATTTCTGTTTGTGTATTAAAGCTCTTATATGCATATTATTATGAATGAAACCCTTGTTTCTTACTTAACTCACAGCTTAGCTATCTAAATACGTGATTTCTCTCAATGTCTTCAATAGAGCTTTATTTTTTCAGAATAAATTATATTTACATTCCTGCACAAAATTACCATGTATTCAGTATGTCCCACAAGATGCGCTTAAAAACTAGTGTAGAATTTAATTGAAAGACGAGATACCAGTATACTATTTGTTTTTTCAATTCATTATGATAAATGACGTTCAGAATATTATCAGAACTTGTTATTCACTATTCGGTCATCTCGGCTGTAGTTTACTATGCTGTTTTCGTCGATAATTTTTATTCCATGGCGGTACTAGAAAATGCCAGATAACATAAGACTCAGAAGATGTTCTCTAAAATGTGGGAGTAAATGACCTTGCCATAGTTTTAGTTTTTGCAAAAACGATCTTCTATCAGTTTCATTGACACTGTACAATATGATAATGAATTATTTATTGAGAAATGAACATCACGTTGTAATCTTAATGCACAACTTGTCAGCAAATACAGGATAACAACTTTTTTGCATTTCATTTCCATACAAAAATCACCGATAGATTTGTGCCTTTGAGGGAGACCCCCTTCATCTTTATACCTATAATATATATATGGATTTTGACATACATAAGAAGTGTTGTACATGTACATACATTTGGCATATTTCTCAATCAAGCATGAGGGACTAACACAATATAGAAAAATTAACATGGAGATCTTGTATAAGCATTATATCAGGAGCTAGTGTTCAATTCATTGCTAATAATCTTCCATTTTTTGTCAAAACAAAACGTATTCAGATTTTTCCTCGCGATAAATTTTTCAATTTGAGCGACATCTTTTAAAATGTCTTTATAGATCTTGATATTTGGTTTGGACCCTTTGATGTTCATGACATAGATATGACGTTTTGCCAACAATATCATATGATTCAACAAGATGTTATTGGTGGCGCAGAATAATATATCGTGAGTTGAAGTTCTGCAGTTGGGTTGAGGACTCTTTTGATAAGGTCAGTGAGTTCGGTCCAAAGATCCTATCAGTTAGACATTCAACGTATACATGATAAATATTCTCACTTGAACCACATGATGGACAAATATCATTATCCACTTATTTCATTTTTAACAATTCCTTTTTAGTGTAGATTGCTCTATGAATAAATTTGAATTGGAATTCAAATAACTTTGTGTCTTTAGTTGATTGTCGATATTCTAAAAACATTGTTCTCCAATTGATATCGTCGTTAAGTTCGTTATCCCATTTGAGACACGCTTTTGGAAGATTGCATGCAGCATCAGTTAACTTATCGTTAAATAACCTTGAACCTTTAGAAGGTTTAACAATATCATTCCAAGGGGATTCTATTGATATAAGTTTTTTAGATTTTGTTTTAGTTCCGCAAATGAACAAAAATCATTACCTTTGCAAATATCTTTAATATGAATTATTCCTTGTTTGAACCAATTGTTGATTATGAAATCTGGATTGGATAATTGGTGATTTAGCCAGAGAGGTTGCATACGTATTTCATTTATGCTGTCTTCATTCTTATGATAGCACTTAACATATCTATGCCAGGCGTCCAGTGAATCTTTCCAAAATGGGTTCTCAACTTTATATCTGTGATTGATATTCGCTCCTAACGTGAGAACGTGTTTTATTGGAAAACCAGCTAAGGAATAGCCACGTGGTTTAGAAACATATCTCTTTAAACAAGAAATCCTTAATGATTCAATAAACGTTTTGAGATCAACCATCCTGAGACCGCCATCTTCATATTTTCGCATTAAATGAATATGTTTTATTTTGTCCCTCTTTTCATTCCATATAAAGTTAAAGAATATTTTATTCAAATTTGTAACAAAATCTTTCGGAGGGTTTGGAAGAGAAGTAAGAATATGAACTATAGTAGATAAAGCCAAAGTTTTAATGACCGTTATCAAAGTTAAATTTCGTTTCTTCCAGTTCATTAGTATTCTTTTTATATTTTCCAGTCTTTTTTTGGTATTGATTACCCAGAGATTTCTCAAATCTGCTTAAGTTTTATCCCCAGTACATCGAAATCATCTTTATGCCAATCCAGTTTAAAGTCATTCGATGAATTCAGGTCACTGCCGGCCATTGCACCAAGCCAAACTGCTTTTGTTTTGTCCACATTTATCTTCAAACCAGACATCTTATAAAATGTCACAAGACTTTTCATAGCTTCATTAAGAGAGGCTTCCGAACCATCAAGAAATAATTCCGTATCGTCTGCATATTGACCAATGATATGCTCAATTTCATTCAGAACAATGCCTCTTATTTTTTGTTATCTCTTATCATTATTCCTAATATCTCAGCAGCGAATAAAAACAGATATGGAGAGATTGGATCACCTTGCCTACAGCCCCTTTCATTATGAAAGAATGTTGATAAATGCCCGTTTTGAATAATACATGATGAAGCATTTGATATAAGTATGTTAACCCATTTTAGAATATTTTTCCCAAAGCCGAACTTTTCCAGAACCATCATGAGGAATTCCTTAGAAACCGTATCGAATGCCTTCTCAAAGTCAATGAGGATTAATAAACCTTTTTCATTTTCAGTTTAGTTTCGAAGATAATGTCATATAAAAGTCGAATATTTTCTGTAATGCAGCGGCCTGGGATGAAACCAGTTTGGTTTTCATGATTAAGGGTATCAAGGGTCGTTTTAAGTCCGTTTGTAATACATGAGCTTATGATCTTATATAATACATTAAGGAGAGAGATAGGACGCCAGTTTTTTTAAAAGTCTTCTGTCTTTGTCTGTTTTAGGAATACAAGTGACCACTCCTCTATTCATTGTCGTTGTCATATTGTTCTTTGTAAACGTTTCTTTAACATAGCGATGAACCCAGATTTTAATATCTTTCCAAAAAATTTGAAAATTCGACGGGTAATCCATCTAGCCCTGGACTTTTATTGTTTTTCATTGATTTGACCACTTGTGAAATTTCTCCAAACTAATCTCTCGTTCTAGTTCGTCTGACTGATCCTTGTTTAAGCAAGGAGTTGTGAACTTTTCTAAAATAGCTTTACTCTCATTATCCATGCAGTCATTTGATTTATATAAGCGTTCGTAGAACCTCTTCTGCTCAGTAATGCTTTCGTTCCCGTCAGTTATTTCGTTACCATCATCAGTAATTAGGGAATTGATTAGTTTATTTGTATAATTTCTATTTTCCAAATGACAAAAATAGTTTGTTGGTTTCTCGCCTTCCTCATACCATTGTATTCTATAACGTATTTGTATTCCTTTCATTTCTTCCTCTTTTATGTTCTCAATTTTAAGTTTCTTTTTAGAAAGGTTAGAAAGAAGGGATTCGTCAACTTTTTGAAAATCGTTTCTCAAATCATTCTCCAAAGCATTTATGTCTTCTTCCAATTCTTTACATTTTTCGTTTTTATTCACAAAAAGTTAATTGTCTAGGTGTATGGTCAAACTTTGTCTAATGAATATTAAATAAAAACATAATGCCGGATTTTTCTCCTACCGGTTTCTTTTTTAATCTTCAGGGAGAATGAAACGTTACAAAAGTCTATCATATATATATATACATGTTTAATATAGCAGTGGTAAGAATTTACACTATCATGACCTCAACCAAGGGTTGTCGATATTTAAAAAATAGGCACCTTTATTGATTTTCACATAGAGTATGTCGTCCTTATTGATGAACGTTTGTGTTATATCAAAAATTAATTTAACAATTTATAAACATAAAATTTCACTGGATTTAAAAAAAAAAAAAATTTAAAGTATTCATTGAACGATGATTTAACTCTTTTCTAAGCTCTTTCAGAATACAATATCAAAAACTCAAAATATTTGTATTTAAAAATCTTACATATGATAAAGTCAACTGAAGTGTTTAGATTCTTTCGACTGTTCTGACTAACACGTAGCTGACTATTATGTTTCTTATCGCGCAAGTTCACGTAAATAGGAGAGTATATGAATATCTTAAAATAACCATACATTTCCACGAAAATAGTACTCGTTAACTGTATAAATTGTCTCTGGTTTCAAAATTTCCTAATATAACAGCACGATATCAACATATTTTTTTCAAAGTACCTCTACCCTCACAGTTTAAAATTGGAAAGAATCGATGATATCTCAGCTGTAATTTTTTTTTTATTATTTGTATATAACATCTATTAAATACCTCTCAAAGAATTTACACATTGTGTAATAACATCGCACGCAGATCGAATGACGTTACGTCAAGACGACATCATAATGGCGACCGGCCGCGATGGTTTCTTTAATTATTGGACGGTGTAACTTAAATATTAATGAATAAAATATTAAACTTGGTCCCGCTTAATAACATTTTTATGAAACACGTGAATAGTGTCGGTATGTAACTCGCTTTCGCTCGTTAAATACCAAACCAATCAATCGTTTAAAATGTTATAAAAGTTTAGTATTCTCTCTATATCTCTCGCCATCAATTGTCATCTCTCGCCAAATCTCGCCATATCTCGCAACATCTCACACACTCAGTACCCAACCAAAGGCAGTACTAAGATGAAATGAATGAGCAGAAAGATTGCCTGACTTCGTGATAAAACTTTGTAAAGAATGATATCATCAGGAGTTCTCACAACTAACTTTCATTGCCTCCTGTCAGGCATCTCTCATTCTACCCCAATAAAGTCGGCGTAATAGAACAGAAGCTGTATCAACAATTCATGATTTGATCTGCCTCTGTGGGGAGATAGTGGACTTCTCGGCACTCCGAACACGTTGACGCAGTGAGAAGCTTGGTTTTCAGATAAACCGAACCGATGTGCCCAAGAGGGCTATGTTAATGGAAAAAGGACAATCGATATTTCAATCATGGATAATGAATGTTGAAACCTTACTGGTTGCCCATCAAATACCAAATAATTTTCAAAATCTATCAAAGTTTCTACACAACCTGGTGCCGGAGTACATCACAGAAATGACCACACCTTACATCCCTAAAGGAGTCCTGAGATCCCAAGACCAGTTCCTGATTAAAGTGTCACAATTCAAATTGTCATATTACGGAAAAATATCCTTTCAATATGCTGCTGCTTTTCTTTGGAACTCTCTTCTCATAAAAGATAAAAAAGCTAACATCATCAAATAAACCTCAACACCTATTTATCTTTAAATAAACCTCAACACCTATTTCTCTTTAAATAAACCTCAACATCTATTTCTCTTTGAATCAAACCTCAACACCTATTTCTTTAGACTCGCTTATGACTGATTTGGTACTTACTGCACATCTGTATAAACACCTATTCTGTACAAAATCTAAAGACCTGATTATGCCGCCTTGAGATTGTATTATTATATTAAAATCGGCGCATTATAGATATCCAATATTATCATTATTAATACGAAACACCGAATAATTCAACAAATATTTTGATGCACTGATTGCCCTGATTGTTGCGTAGGTTGAATCTTCAGTCATATATCTGTCAACATAGAAATGATGATCAATTAAATTGAAGGACATTTGAAATTACACAAACATATGATACTTGTTAAATCCCTTCGCGAAGGACAGACAAATTCGTCACAAATATTGTACTGAGATGTCACTTGAAAAGAGATTTTTTTCAAAAACGCTATCGATGTACAACTGGATTCCTTTAGTTTGTTACCTAACGGTTATACGGCAAATCTCTTGTTACTCAATGTAAGCGATAATGTTTCTTTTTCACTTTAGAAGAGACATTTTTAATGAGAACAATATAAGTATTACTATTGTCCATGCCCCTGGTTAAATTCAAGAGTTTGGCAGCCCGTTTAAATGACAAGGGGTCGAGGAAAAGCAATTGACGTCTATAGTTAAAGTTACAAATAAGATGACAGTCACACAAAGATTACAAATTGCAAGATATTTGCACTGGGTTTTTCTCTTTCATTTATTCATTTGCATTCAGATTACCAAAGATACATTGTAGGTGAGATTGTTGGGCTTAACGTCAGTATTAGTAGTATTATTGCAGGGAGAAGGCCCGCAACGCTATTGTGGCTATATATTGAGGTGGAACCTGCGAGCATTGGATGGAACTAGCGAACCATGGGTGGTACTGCACTGAAATTCAGTGTAGCATTGCAACCTAACCTGACTGCGTGTAGAACAGTTCTCATCTGCAGACAAAGTTGCCGGGCCCCTGGCGGGATTCGAACCACGGACCTTCTGATCCGAAGCCGAACGCGCTAACCAATGCGCTTTCCCGTCCCCTACCAAAGATATGATAGTTGAACTAGAGTTACACATTTAATGAAATATTCGCTAAGATAATAAATTTCACGATATTTCCGCTAAGATAATTAAGTGCATGGTATTTGAATAAGGGTAACCAATTACATTTTATGTATGCACTTTGGTTAAAACGTGCGGAATATTTTCATTTTCTCTAAACTTACAAGTTACATGATATTTCACTAAGATTACAAATTCCATGATATGTCACTAAGATGACAAATTACATGATATTTCACTAAATTACAAATTGCGTTATATTTCATTATACGTGATATTTCACTAAGATGACATATTATATGATAGTTCACTAAGATTACAAATTACATATTTCATTATACATGATATTTCACTAAGGTTATAAATATGACAGTTCACTAAGACTACAAAAAAATATCTTTTTCAATCTCTTGTGCTTTAGCCTGAAAGTGACTCAGAGCATTTTCGGAGTAATGTAATAAACATAACATATGGTCCCGATATGCGGGAAAGTACAACCCTTGTCAAAGGATAATATGCAAATGACCAATAAAGTTTTTAGAAATAGATACAGGGAAGATACTTGTATGTATAATTGTTAATGTTAATCAGAGATCTTCAAACAAGTCAATTTATTTGGCAGTTATTATTTCTTTTATCTATGGGGTTGCGAAGTCTCCATCAATGCCCCTAAGTCTTACCCATGGCATCAAGGAAAGTTTCTTTGTTTTTATCTTTTCTTTCTTTTGTTATATTTAAACACAAAAAAACTCACTTGGATACAATAACCACTTCTGGAAAACAATTTATGTATAGGGTACTAATATACATGTAGATACTAGTCATGGAGTCCTTTAAAAAAATTAGCATTGTCTCAGCCAATTGCAGAGGTTTAGCCGACAAAAGAAAACGTAAAGAAGTTATGAATATATACAAGAAGAAGAAATTCTCTATCATATGTCTTCAGGATATCCATATTTCGACCGAACAGAAGAATGTTATGAAAAATGAATGGGGATTAGATTGTGTAATTGCACCTTTTAAATCAAACTCGAGAGGAGTAGCCATTTTATTAACCAATACTTTTGAATATGAAATACATAAGATTGCTAAAGATGATAATGGAAATTACATTGACGATTGACGGTTTCAGACTTACTCTTACTAATCTATATGGGCCCAATTTGGACTCCCCGTCTTTTTACATAGACTTATTTAGTAACATTATAGGTATGGGTAATGATTCAATCGCAATTTGTGGAGACTGGAACCTTGTTTTAGATCCTTCGATAGACCTAGAAAATTATAAGAATATTAACAATCCTAAGGCCCGTCAAGTTGTTTTGGACAACATGGAAACTTTGAATTTATTAAACGCATGGAGAGAGGTAAATATTGATAATAGGAAATATACATGGTGGAAAAGAAACCCTCGACAACAAGCTAGACTTGATTTCTTTCTAGTAACAGAAGACCTTTTTAACATAAGCACAAATATACAAATATTACCTGGCTATAAAAGTGATCATTCTGCAGTAGCCCTATCTTTATCAACACAGAAAGGTAAAGAAAAGGGACGCGGTTATTGGAAGTTTAACACATCATTATTAAGACGCGAAGAATATATAGAATCAGTTATTGAGTTACTAAAGGATACTAAGCATGAATACGCACACCCTAAGTATACTGTTGATGAAATAGATGAGATGGGAGACGCAGTTCTACCCCTAACAATTAATGACACGCTATTTTTGGAAACTTTTTTAATGAAAGTAAGGGGTAAATCTATTTCATATTCGTCGTATCTTAAGAAGTCAAGGATTGATAAATGTAAACAATTGGAAGAGAATATATGTCAATTAGAAGATGAAATAAGAAAAGATTTCCAAAATGTTGATGAAACACTTCTCGCAAATTTATCTAAAGAAAAAATCGAACTAGAACAACTTAAAGAAGAAGAAATAAAAGGAATACAGATTCGCAATAGAATTCAATGGTACGAAAAGGGGGAGAAGCCTACAAATTACTTTTGCCATTTAGAAAATAGAAACTATACAAATAAACTCATTAATTCCCTCATAATGGATGATGGTTCTGAAATAACAGAGGGAACTACAATTATAAAAGAACAGAAGATGTTTTACGAACGCCTTTATAAATCAAATAAGGAAATAGACGACGAAAGTAAAGATATATTACAAAATATTGAAACTCCTTCTTTAAGCAAGGATCAGTCGAATGATTAGAACGCGATATTACTCTTGATGAAATTTCGCTAGCTGTGAAATCCATGAAAAACAACAAAAGCCCAGGGTTGGACGGTTTTCCTATAGAATTTTTTAAGTTTTTTTGGAAAGATCTCAAAATATGGGTTTATCGGTATGTAAAGGAAACATTTAAGGTAAATGCCCTTACAATAACAATGAATAGAGGTGTGATCACATGTATACCTAAACAAGGAAAAGATAGACGTTTTCTCAAAAACTGGCGTCCCATTTCTCTCCTTAATGCATTGTATAAGATTATTAGTACCTGTATTACTAACAGGCTCAAAAAGACCCTAGATATTCTTATTCATGAAAATCAAACGGGTTTCATCCCAGGCAGATGCATTACAGAAAACATTCGACTTTTGTACGACATCATGTACGAAACTAAACTACAAAACAAAAAAGGTTTACTAATTCTGATTGATTTCGAAAAAGCGTTTGATACAGTCTCGAAATTCGTAATCATGGTATTAGATAAATTTGGATTTGGCAACAACATGCAAAAATGGGTAAATATTCTTTTAACAAATTCCTCTTCATGTATTGTTCAAAATGGACATCTATCAACATTTTTTGAAAATGAACGAGGGTGTTGACAGGGCGATCCTATTTCACCGTATTTATTCTTATTTGTTGCTGAAATACTCGGAATAATGATAAGAAATAATGAAAATATAAAAGGCATTCTCCTCAACGAAATCGAATATATCATTGGTCAATACGCCGACGATACGGAATTATTCTTAGATGGTTCGGATACCTCTCTTAATGAAGCCATGAAGACACTCATAACATTTTATCTCATGTCTGGTCTTAAAATAAATGTGGACAAAACCAAAGCAGTTTGGCTTGGAGCAATGGCTGGCAGTGATATAATTTTATCCCATGATTATAAACTAGACTGGCATAAGGAAAACTTTGAAGTTCTGGGAATAAAATTGAATGCTAATTTAGAAAACCTTTGGGTGATCAATACAAAAAAAAGACTTGAAAACATAAAAAGAATTCTTTTGAACTGGAAAAAACGACATTTAACCTTGATAGGAAAAATAACTGTTATCAAAACATTGGCTTTATCTACTATTGTTCATATTCTTGCTTCTCTTCCAAATCCCACTAAAGATTTTTTAACAAACTTGAACAGATTATTTTTCAACTTTATCTGGGACGGAAAGAGAGACAAAATAAAACGAATAAATTTAATGCGAAAATATGAAGATGGTGGTCTTAGGATGGTTGATGTCAAATCATTTATTGATGCATTGAAAATCTCTTGCTTGAAGAAATACGTTTCGATGTCAAACGACTATAACCTAGCCGGTTTTCCCATTAGATATATTCTTCAGGTAGGCGCGAATATCAACAGAAAATACGAACTGCAAAATCCTTTTTGGAAAGATGCACTCGATGCCTGGCATAGATATATCAAATGTCATGTAGTCAATGATAATATTAATGAAATACGTATGCAACCTCTCTGGTTAAATCACCAAAGTTGCAATCCAAACCTGATCATCAATAACTGGCTCAAACAAGGTATAGTTCATGTAAAAGACATTTGCAAAGATAATGAATTCTTAACATTTGCAGAAATCAAAACAAAATATGATGTTAAAGGCACAGTGCTTGATCTTAATAGAGTCATCCTTAGCATTCCAAGAAAATGGAAAGATGTCATTCACTCATTTGACTTGTCAAGCGTAAGGGATATGCCACTAGACTCTCCTTGGAAGGATCTTATTGCTCCTGCAAAGGGATCAAGATTATTTTACGACAATCTTATATCTGATGCAACAGGTACATTACCAAACGTATGCAATGATTTAATCAATTGGAATTCAACATTTTTGAAATATAGACAATCAACCAAGGATACTAAGCTTTTGGAATTCCAATACAAATTTATCCACAGAGCCATCTATACGAAACGGGAGTTGTTAAAAATGAAACTAGTTGATAATGATATATGTGAATCATGTGGAGCAAGTGAGAATATTTACCATGTATATGTAGAATGCCCAATCATTCGAATGTTTTGGAACGAAATCGCCAACTTCTTTAGCAGATCACTTAATCAAACATTCGAAATTTCAACACTGGATATATTATTCTGTACAACCAATAGCAGCTTGCTAAATCACATAATATTGTTAGCTAAACGTCATATATTTGTTATGAACATCAAACGTTTGAATCCAAACTTTACAATATTTACAAAGATTTTAAAAGATGTTTTTGACATCGAGAAATATATTGCACGAAAAACTTTTAACATGAATTCTTTCGATAGTAAATGGATGCTTCTCAAAGATGTCCTTTAAACCATTGATTTAATCATTTTTTGTTCGTATCCCGATCACCCATGAGGGATAAATCTTCTCATATGTATTCTCCATTCCCACTGTTGTTTGTAAAATATACATTGTCATCTGTTCATGCTTATTATGTCATAAATTCTTGTTTTCCATCTCAACTGTACCCACCATTGATTGTATCCAACTGAAGTGAATAAAAACATTTCCAAAAAAAAAAAAAACAAAGTTTTTAGAAATAATAATAATAATAAATGATACTAGATAACAATAAATGATAACAAATGATAATAAATAACAGCAATAAATAATAGATAATATAATAATTGATGATGATGATGACGACGACGATAAAGATGATGGTGATGATGAATGCATGAAAAATCCATATTGTGATATCTTTGCATATAAGCCAGTGTGTCTAAAAAGAAAATTGGATATTTTCAATTTCGATATCAATTGCTTCCCCAACGGTTTTGTCTCTTGTCTTGTCACGATCGCTGCGTTAGCAAATCATTGATATAGTATTGCAGAACATTCATGAAAAAACTAAAAGCCATAAGCTGTTAAACCATAAAATATCAGTAATATCAGATTGCGAAGATAGTTTATCGAAATGGTGTCAGCATTTCAACTCCACTTACAAAGCTGGCTGCCAACTCCGTAGATGCTGATATACACGTAGACATGAATTTGATATCTTTGTTGTAAAGAGGGTTTTTTATTAACTACAGGTAATTTTCTTTCTGTGACTGAATTGTGTCTATTTGGATGAACTAGTCCTGCAGAATGGTGCAAAATATCAAGCCAATTGTGGTAGATGAAGTCTTTATAACATGTTTCTACTTATTTAGGGGTGTTTCTGCCTTCCTAAAGGCCTAAAACCTAGCCTCAATAATACCCGTTTCACTCCGATATTGAGTCTAGCAAAATGTTGAAGCGGGTCGCCTCAACCGATCTATCGAATTGACCAATCAGGGATCGCCTTACCAAGCCGCAATAGTCTTCATTCGCACAGATAACGATGGAGGGTCATAATTGGCCATTTGCTCTGTAGCTCATCAGGTTTTACATTTAATTTTGCTTGAGGGTGTGGCCAATGTGGTTCACCCCTTTAGAAGTGGCCACAGGGTCACAAAATCGACAGTTATTAATCCTCACTAGTCAATGAGTCTGTACATTAAGTTTCAGCTTTATAGTCTTTATGCTTCTGAAGAAGATGAACATAGGTTTTTAGGGCATGGCCCATGTGGTCCTTATTGGGGGCCACAGGGCCACCAAAGCTACAATTTACAATCATCACTAGTCAAGGAGTCTGTACACAAAGTTTCAGCTTTCTAGGCCTTATGACTTGAGAAGAAGTCAAAATTCCACAAAGTTTACGGACGGATGGACGGACGGACGGACGGACGCCGGACACCATGCCATGCCATAAGCACCTCGAGCCTTACAGGCCTTACAATCGAAGTGTCTTAATTAATATTAACTTTAAGAAGAAATACTTACCTTAGTGTTTTGTCTCCCATGTATTCTTTCCCTTTGGTCTTCCGCTCTTTGAACCCGTATAACTATGTGTCTTATACAAGCTTGATGAACGTCTGATAATTCACTGGATTTATTTCTTGCTTATTGACAAAACAAATACTATTGTCTGTTTCTTTCTTATTTTGATATATTAAGAACTGACCCGTTATTTACAAGAAAATGTAAATACCGTTCAATCTACATGTTTTTCTTGGTCGTTATTCTTATATTATGTTGCTATTTTTGTTCAAGTTACGTGTTTTATAAACTTTCGTTTCTATACCCTTATATTTATTTTTCCTTTTCATTTCTTCTTCTACATGTCTTGTCTGTCACTCTCTTTGCTAAACCTTTCCCTCATCCCAATATTCTGTTCTCTCTTTTTGACCTGTTGCTCTTATTAACCTGTGTATTTCTGTTTCTGTATATCCCTCAGATAATTCGTTGATCTCAACACTTGTTTGTCAACAAGACATACTTCCCTGATTTGAATCCTTTCTCAGGAGATTAGATAAAGCTACTCACCCCAATTAAGTGTATTTATCTGATAAGGGGAAGCCTAATAGTTTATATAAGTTATCTCATCATACGTGTCCAGTCGGTTAATTACCCAGATCATTCATTATATTCTGGTATTCTGTTTATGGACCACCTCTTCTTTGTTTCTGTCAGGGTGTATTTAAAAATTATTTCAGAGGAGATTATTATCATTATACTACGATGTTGGACTACAGTTGACCCAGAAAGTAAGTACCCCCTTTCTAGAAATTTCTAGAGATTTTCTAAAAACGAAATTTTCTAGAACGTATCAAGACATTTTCTTTATGTTAATATTTCTAAAACAAAATTATCATTAATCACCTTTAAACTTATTCAACGATAGATTTTTTGGAAAATGCAAGCATAAATGGATAGATAAAGATTGGTTTAAGTTATATCTGGAATTTCCAAAATTTTGAAAGCATTAGAAAGCTGAATACACTGGTGAGATATAAATTGGAAGATACATATAATCAAGTCTGGTTGTCTATTAGAAGATAAATAGTTGCGTTTGTAAAATTTCAACACCCGCAAATTTAGTTTAATACCGGCATTAGCCGGAGGTTTTAAACCCTTAAATTTGCGGGTATTGAATAACAATGAATCCCGGAAATTTTACAAACGCAACTATTTATTGATATTGTAACATGACCGTTAGTTTAAGAGCGAACTCTATTTTTGCGTAGTGAACTCTGAGTTGAAAGGATCTATAGACTGATCCATTATTGTTATAGGTGTTCGCAGCTATAAAGAAGAAGGAATTCCCAGTGTTATAGATATTAAAATAGTGTCCTTATATTGCAAACCAGTTGCACGCGTAACGATGAGATCTTATAGTTTTCACTGTGAAATTTCTTAGAGAGAAAAGGGTTATAAAATTCAATTACCAACAGGAACAAACCCGACTGAACAAATATCTTAAACTCGCCCAGACCATTGTGACGGTGACGCGATCATTATGACGTCATAACTGTTGGCCTCTGTGACGGTGTGCCAAGGGAAAGGCATTAGAAAGAAACTGGTCGCATGGCACAAGGCGACAAATTAGGAGAAACTTAGCCAATTAAGAAAGTTTAGTTACAGAAAACTAAAGCATCTACGAGAATGCGCAAGTTAGAAAATGACAACAACAACAGTAAATTTTGAATCGGGCACGAATATTGGGAGAATCAAAACATTTTAATTTTGAGGCGGACCAAAAAATGTATCCTTTCGCAGTGATTCGCCCGAGCCAACTTGCGAGTGTTCATTGCCATTTAAAACTGGAAAATCCTTCAAATCAACCAATCAGAAACGAGTATTTACCGAAGTCATGTTACAATTGTCAATAATTCCCCAAAAGGTGCTATATATATATTTTTTTAATATATATATTTACATACATACATATCCATACTTGTATTTTTATAATATCTTCACTTGCATATAAATCTTGAAATTCTTGATTGTACATTACCATTTGAACTAATTTATTGTATAATATGTATCATGTGTGTCCTCATATGCCGCTGCCTGCGGCCTGAGTGTAAATAAAGTTCAGTTCAGTTCTAGGAAGTTTCTAGATACAGGGTATGTTTATTTATTGCATGACTGTAGATGTATTTCCTATCGACAAAACATAGTCAAATAGAGCTACTCACTCCATGCAGAATATCGGTCTGATAATATAAACCTATAATAGTTTTATAAGTTAACTAGGTACAATGGCCATATCATTCATTATGATCGTTATGATGTAAGGAGTATTTTTTTCTGTGTAGATTTTTATCATTGAAATACAAGTTTGTATATTGTATTATGCTAATTCAGTAACGAGGTTACACTTCAATGTAAATTATATTAATACTCAACTGCATATTCATTCACAACAAGCAAGTATATATATTATTGATAACTCTTGAGTGTAAGAAACCATTAGTGCCATAGTGACCTATTATGTGATTCGTCCTTTATACTGAAGTAATCTAGAAAATGGGCTTTATGATGTCAAACAAACGATAATGTTATTTCAAGCAACCCATGGGTGCCGTATCTCCCAGTTCTTGTAATGTGATCTATGTAACTAACTTATCTCTGACGTTTTAGAAACAATCGTGAAGAAATCAAGCTGTTGTGGTTTGCTGGTGTACGAGAGGAAATGACTTTGCTAGATATGCAAATTTTAACAAAACAGTAAAAATGTATCAGTTATTATCAAAAGGAGTGAGTGAGTGAGTGAGTGAGTGAGTTGGTGTTTAACGTACACGTGTTTTGAACAATATTTCAGTTATTAAACAGGAGCATGTAAGCTCCAGCTGGCATTATTATCAAAAGGAGAATTCTTACAAAATCAATTTATATTTCTAGAATGGAAAGAGGTAAAACAAATTGCATACATATTATCATATGGTATTTCACATTTTGAGCAAGGTTAAATTCTATCTTTAGTCAATATACTGAAATGTTTGTGTTCAATTTGAGGAATCCTACACAAGTACTAAATTGCTTGGGTTCATCTTTGGTTTACGTTCAAACAAAAAAAAAACCTCATGCATTTTTGCAATAATTGCAAAAGGGTCATAGTCACGTGACCTTGGTGCTGATGCAAAGTCACGTGACAAAAAGTTATAACTGCTTATAATGAATATAAGGAACCCTATAGTGAAAAGAAAACATGTCGAATTTGAATTGAAATGGTTGATTAGTTACAAAGCTATGAGCCGGACACAAAGTGTAACGAACGGACGGACGGTACCCATTTTACATTCTCTCCCCACAGAGGCAGAACAAGTCATGTTGATTTAGCCTCTGTTCTATTACGACGAGTTTGTGGGATAGAATGGAAGATGCCTGGTTGGAGGCAATCAAAACTAGAAATATGTGCATGTGATGCACTGTGATGTCCCCCGCTAACATTTAATCCGAAAGTGACCCTACCCCCATTATGTACAAATTCCAAATTTCCATGGAAACCAGCAAAATAACAATTCAGAATAACCAAAGTAGCAAAAGGGACCACTCCCCCAGTAGTTCTAACCACATATCAAGTCTAGTAAAAATATTTTGAATAGTTTTTAAGCTAAAGTACGGAAACAGACCCTACCCCCCATATACACCTAGTTCAACTTGTTTCTATAGAAACCAGGAAAATAATTCAGAATAATTAAAATGGAAAAAGGCACCACTCCACCACTAGGTCTAACCACATACCAAGTTTCGTAAAATCATATTAAATAGTTTTTGCGATATGGCCCTGGAAATGGTCCTCACACCATATGTTCTAAGTTGAAACTGTTGCCATGGAAACCAGGAAAAATCATATAATTCAGAATGACCTAAATAGCAAAAGGCACCACTCCACCACTAGGTCTAACCACATACCAAGTTTCGTAAAAAAAATATTGAATATCTTTTGAGATATGGCTGGGAAACAGTCCCTACCCAAATATGCACTAAGTACAAACTGTTTCCATGGAAACCAGGAAAATAAAACATTTAGAACTAGAAATATGTGCATGTGATGCACTGTGATGTCCCCCGCTAACATTTAATCCGAAAGTGACCCTACCCCCATTATGTACAAATTTCCATGGAAACCAGCAAAATAACAATTCAGAATAACCAAAGTAGCAAAAGGCACCACTCCCCCAGTAGTTCTAACCACATATCAAGTCTAGTAAAAATATTTTGAATAGTTTTTAAGCTAAAGTACGGAAACAGACCCTACCCCCCATATACACCTAGTTCAACTTGTTTCTATAGAAACCAGAAAAATAATTCAGAATAACTAAAATGGAAAAAGGCACCACTCCACCACTAGGTCTAACCACATACCAAGTTTCGTAAAATCATATTAAATAGTTTTTGCGATATGGCCCGGAAATGGTCCTCACACCATATGTTCTAAGTTGAAACTGTTGCCATGGAAACCAGGAAAAATCGTATAATTCAGAATGACCTAAATAGCAAAAGGCACCACTCCACCACTAGGTCTAACCACATACCAAGTTTCGTAAAAAAATATTGAATACCTTTTGAGATATGGCTGGGAAACAGTCCCTACCCAAATATGCACTAAGTACAAACTGTTTCCATGGAAACCAGGAAAATAAAACATTTAGAAAAACCAAAATAGCAAAAGGCACCACTCTATCACTAGGTCTAAGCAAATACCAAGTTTAGTGAAAAAATATTGAACGGTTTTGGAGATTGAGGCCGGAAAAGGTTCCTACCCCCAATATGCACTAAGTTCAAAATGTTTCCATGAAAACCAGAAAAAATAAAAAATTCAGAATAACCAAAATAGCAAAAGGCACCACTCTATCACTAGGTCTAAGCACATACCAAGTTTAGTGAAAAAATATTGAACGGTTTTGGAGATTGAGGTCGGAAAAGGTTCCTACCCCCAATATGCACTAAGTTAAAATTGTTTCCATGGAAACCATAAAAAATAAAAAATTCAGAATAACCAAAATAGCAAAAGGCACCACTCCATCACTAGGTCAAAGCACATACCAAGTTTCGTGAAAAAATATTGAACAGTTTTTGAAATAGAGGCCGGAAAAGGTTCCTACCCCCAATATGCACTAAGTTCAAATTGTTCCCATGGAAACCATAAAAAATAAAAAATTCAGAATAACCAAAATAGCAAAAGGCACCACTCCATCACTAGGTCTAAGCACATACCAAGTTTCGTGAAAAAATATTGAACGGTTTTTGAAATAGAGGCCGGAAAAGGTTCCTACCCCCAATATGCACTAAGTTAAAATTGTTTCCATGGAAACCAGAAAAAATAAAAAATTCAGAATGACCAAAATAGCAAAAGGCACCACTCCATCACTAGGTCTAAGCACATACCAAGTTTCGTGAAAAAATATTTAACGGTTTTTGAGATATGGCCCGGAAAAGAAAGCATTTCGGAATCACGGAATCACGGAATCACGGAATCACGGAATCACGGAATCACGGAATCACGGACGGAGGTGAAAACATTATGTCTCCCGAAAAATATTTCGGGGGACATAATAACCAAAGTAGCAAAAGGCACCACTCCAGCACTAGATCTAACCACATACAAAGTTTCGTGAAAAAATATTGAACGGTTTTGGAGATATGGTCCGGAAACGAAAGCCTCCCCCAATATGCACTAAGTTAAAAATGTTTCCATGAAAACCAGAAAAAATGAAAAATTCAGAATAACCAAAATAGCAAAAGGCACCACTCTATCACTAGGTCTAAGCAAATACCAAGTTTAGTGAAAAAATATTGAACGGTTTTGGAGATTGAGGCCGGAAAAGGTTCCTACCCCCAATATGCACTAAGTTAAAATTGTTTCCATGGAAACCAGAAAAAATAAAAAATTCAGAATAACCAAAATAGCAAAAGGCACCACTCCATCACTAGGTCAAAGCACATACCAAGTTTCGTGAAAAAATATTGAATGGTTTTTGAAATAGGGGCCGGAAAAGGTTCCTACCCCCAATATGCACTAAGTTCAAATTGTTTCCATGGAAACCAGAAAAAATAAAAAATTCAGAATAACCAAAATAGCAAAAGGCACCACTCCATCACTAGGTCTAAGCACATACCAAGTTTCGTGAAAAAATATTGAACGGTTTTTGAAATAGAGGCCGGAAAAGGTTCCTACCCCCAATATGCACTAAGTTCAAATTGTTTCCATGGAAACCAGAAAAAATAAAAAATTCAGAATAACCAAAATAGCAAAAGGCACCACTCCATCACTAGGTCTAAGCACATACCAAGTTTCGTGAAAAAATATTGAACGGTTTTTGAGATATGGCCCGGAAAAGAAAGCATTTCGGAATGACGGAATGACGGAATCACGGAATGACGGAATCACGGAATCACGGACGGAGGTGAAAACATTATGTCTCCCGAAAAATATTTCGGGGGACATAATTAGTTGTGCAATCAGCGACGCTGTTCTTAAATCATCATCTTGGCTACTGAAACAAGGCAAAGGCATTGTGATATGAACCACCCTTTCCATGCGAGAAGCCTTGTCATTTGATAAAGAAATTCAAATGTATTGAGATGAAAGTTTTTTTCCGCCAGGGGAAACTGCCGGAACCCAGGGATTTCGGCTTATTAGAACAGAGGCTAAATCAACATGACTTGATCTGCCTCTGTGGGGAAAGTGAGTGAGTGAGATGGTGTTTAACGTGTTTTGAACAATATTTCAGTTATTAAACACGTGGATGTTGCCATCCAAAAGAGAGTAGACAGATCAGGGAAAAAGGGATCGACAGATTTAGGGAAAAGACGGAAAGAAAGGCATAGTAAGAGATAGGAAGCAGGTTTTAGAAGGACTCAAATTTGGTCTGGCTTCTACCCGTCGACCTGTCCAGCTTGGGTGACCCTACCTGGAGCATGTAAGCTCCAGCTGGCATAGCTCTCGGGGTCGTCGAAGCAAACAAACCACCACACCACGATAAGGTAATGAGTCCAGTGGTGGAGAGAATGCCCATTTTAATACCCCCCGCAACTTCGTTGTTGCGGGGGATAATAAGGCGCCTCATCCACATCACCAAGGGACATGCTCTAAGCGCATAACATATCTACAGTCACAGCATATGTATAGTCACTATATGTACTTGGGAATCAGTGCATAGTTTAGAGGTAGTTCTTGATTTTTAAAATTTGAGTTTATTATATAAATATGTTTTCTATTTCCACTTGCAATTGATAATATGGTCATCTCAAACATTAAATTATCAATTAATATATTCAAAATAATTTCAGATATGAATATACAAAAGTTGTATCGGTGTAAATCCAGTTCATACAGCTGCTAATCAAAGGTTGCTAAACAACCAAGCAAAGGAAAGTACACATGAACACCACATTTTGTTTAAATTTACTAAATATCTAAGATATGTGATGTAATCTTTACATTTTATTACACTTTAACAATAACACATATTTGCAGTAGTTTAAATAGAAAATTTGGTGTCTCTTTGATGAACAATTGTATTATAACAAAATTAATTTTTGAAAAGAATGTTAATAAAAATTTGTATTTTTTTAATTATTTGAATGATGATGTAACTATATTAAAAAATTGTAATTAAAAAATCCCAATATGATAGAATCATATGAAGTGTGTACTTTCTTTTGCCTGTCAGTTTACAGCCTTTATGTAAAGCGGCCTCAAGAAACGATTTATGCAATTATTCATTCTGCAGATAACAGGAAATATTTATAATTGAAAAATTTACATTGTTTCAATTGTTTACTTTCTTTCGCCTTGCAGATATTGTATAATTTTGCATTTACTTCGATTTATCAAACTAACGCATCTTTATTAAGATCAGATGAAACTCAATATTGGCATGACATTTTTAAAAGGGCAGTAGCACGTTTAGGTGGGATATGAGTGATGTCAGGAAAATTAAAATAAATGTTTTTTTTAATTGCAAATCAACGTATTTAAACTAAATGAAGCAGTAATATATCAAATATATAATGTAAAGTACAGCCAAACGATTCCTTTTCTTACACAACATAACTTAAAGATGTTCACACAAAAATGGCCACCAATGGACTTAATGTGAATCTATGTCCGTTAATACTATAGTTCTGTATTTGCACAAAATGCTTTGTGCAGCGAGTGTATTAATCTGTAAAATACACGAGAAATTTAAAAAAGAGCAAACTTTAATGTTTCAGTTGATGAATGTTTATTTGTTTACATATGACATGCAATTTTCTGTGGTCATCACCGTGAAGACATTTCTCTCTTAACTTTTCCGTACTTTACTCTCACCTAAGTAGTGTTGCTATAAATCTACAACAAAAAAAGATTTAAAAAATAGGGGTTTATCATGAGAGTATGGCTTTTAGAAATAGAACCTGTTAAGTATTAAGCATAAGAGCAATACAATCACCTTTGTTATCAAGGGTTGTAACAAAGTAAAGTGACATACCAAAGGTTCATGCTTTCTTAAAATGTACGCTAGGACTAAGATGCATGAGCATAAAATAAGTAAGGTAACGTGTTTTAATTTAGATTTTAAACCGCCATATTAAAGCATGTAAATTTAGTAAATTTGAAATGCTACGGTAAAAATTAAAATGAAAGTTGACTAGGTTATTCTAGTTTTAACCAACTTCGTATACCTAGTCAGATCGAATAAAGAACAAATCATTTAAATCTTGGTTTAATACAAAATCTTTGTGCACATATTAAGTAATTGGGGATGTCTTGAAGCTTCATAGCATTGTGAAATCGATGCAAATGATGTTGATTTTCATCGCAGAAATGGGGATTCGATCTTCCTTAACATAACTGTACACCATACCCCAAAAATAGTTTTGTCTGATAAAAGAAGTAAAAGGGGCCGAGTTATCAAAAACATCATAATTGTTTTTATACAAAAGCCCTTTTTTCACTTCACTAGTTCTTTTTCATTGGTGAATAGCTGTTAATAAAAGGCATATTATTTCTTCTCCTAAAAGAAAGTTATGTATTACACGTCTACTATATAGAATTTCGTATAGAAAGTAGTCTTCCTTTTAGATTCTGTACGTAGTGATTAGTGGTAAAACATCAAAATTACATTAGTTAAATGAAACCAACATGAGGTTACAAAGGTCACATTTACAGCATATCATGATTTTTCTTGGGGCGGAGTTTCAGTCACGTTGTTGTTCCTTGAGCATATAACTGTTGAAAATGACTTTGAGCTCTCGTGATTGCTTTTTGTAAGTCGTCATTGCTAAAAACTCGCCAATAGTAAACGAAATCGTGTGTTGCGCGGTTCACGTGCAAGTTTACTCAAAAGGGTTTCGAATTTAGGATTAAGTAGAATACGACTCCTCACAATCGTCATTAGTTGTACACGAGGTTTAATCTTCGGACTAACGCCCTCAGACTAAACCTGATGAACAACAAATGATGAGTTTGATGAGTCTATTCTTAACATATCCTTGTTAGTGAATAGCTTGATTTTATCATATAATGGAGGGTGTTATCGATGCAAAAAAGCTATCATTCTCGATAATCCAGAGGTAAGGTTCCGATAATATCTCCACTAACCTCTGGAACCAAATAGGGCTAAATGCGATTCATAAATTACCTCCCTTAGTGGCATATCGTCCAATGAGGTATCTACGCTGCCTTCAGCAGCGAGCCAATCGCTTGGCTTCTTTCATGACACCCCCCCGCTTCGTCGATAAATAGAAATTTCATGCGAAGATATAGATTTTGAGACTAATTGAGTATAATTATGAAAAATAGAGCCATTGGTTCTGTAGCTCATCAGGCTTTAAATTTGATTTTGCTTTAGGTGTGGCCAATGTGGTTCTCGCCTTAGTATTCAATTCTTTATTTCTGAAGTGTAGGCCATCGGCCCATAACTACATAATGTTATATTGTACATGACAAACTGGTGTGTATACAATAAAAGGTTTTCAGCTTTAACATATTTGGTACATTGCATGATAAATAAAGCATGCTAAGTCATTAATAAGTTTACAATCTGTTGTCAATATGAGAAATTTGAATTTAGCTTCATTTTGATTTGTACAATATATCTGAGGTAAATATTTAGAACGGAGTTGGTGGAATTTGGAACATACAAGGAGAAAATGGTACTCATCCTCAATATAACCTTCATCACATTGTAAACACAGTCTATCATATCTACTTATATTAAAATGCCTTTCGTTTTCAATACGTAAATGATGTGAAAAACATCTCAATTGAGCAATAGCTACTCTAAACTTCTTGATATTAACCGCACTTAAGTATAATTCCTTTGAAAATGATAGTTTGAAATAAGAATAAGCGATAGATTTGGTGCCAATTTGAAGAGAGCTATGCCAATTCTGCTCATGAATATAGTTCAACCGACTCATAAACTCGGATAAGAACGACGTAGGAAGACTAACAAATTGCTGTTCCCAGACATAAGCCTAAACTGTACAACAGATCACGACACTTCGAAGACCAATTAATTTTATTATGTTCTAAAGCCCTCAACATCATGTAGTAACATTTCTTCGGATGGCGGTTATCGGGCATAGATAATAGCCAATATGTTATTGCCCTTTTGTATGCAGATAAAAATAGAGCGTAACGCCCACATTCGCCTCTAGCTATATTATTTGGGGTAGAAATCTTAACACCTTAATATCTTTTGCAAGCTAAAGTATGTACCGATTCCATGAAATCATTCTGCCCGCCTTAGTAGGGGCCACAGGGTCACAAAATCTACAATTTATAATCCTCACTAGTCAAGGAGTCTGTACACAAAGTTCCAGTTTTCTAAGCCTCATGGTTCTGGAGTAGAAGTCGAAATTCCACAAAGTTTACGGACGGACGGACGGACGCCGGATACCATACCATCCCCTAGCCCATCGGACCTTACAGGCCAGATGAGCTAAAAAGTGAGTGAGTTGGGATTTAACGTGCTGTCAGCAATACTCCAGCTATTTAACACGTGGATGTTGCCATCAAATTTAAGTGGGTAGACAGACCTGAGAGAGAAAAAAACTGTGTAAAGAACTTTAAACATAAGTTTTGCATAAATAACCGCTGGTCGGTAGATTAAGCACCCTCATGTATTTTGGAATGTTTCTTGATTATATGCCATCCCACTTGACTCAAAACCTTATTGCGGTGTGACGGTTGGTGTGTTTCACCGACCCTTGGAGCTATGTCAGATGGAGCTCACATGCTTCTGGTAGGGTCACCAACGCTATGAATTAATGGTCAACGGGAACAAACCAGACAAAATTTGTGTCGTTCTTAAACCTGCTTTCTACCCCTCACTACTCCTCTGTTCTCTAATCATGTCAAACTTCTTTCTCTCCGATCTTCTCTTTTGGAAGTCAACATCCACATTTTTGGAAATTTGCTGATAGTACGTTAAACCCCAATTCACTTACTCAGTACGTTAAACCCCAATTCACTCACTCAACGTTTATCTGCCTATTTGATGTCTTTCCTATTTCTGACTCTGACTAAAGGCCTATCTGATTGGTTACTACAAGACAGTAATGCAACTAAGGGGAGGAAAGTTATGAATCACATTTAGTCCTTTATTTGGTCCCAGAGGTTAGTGGAGATATTATCGGAGATTATCAAGATTGCAAAACTTTAGATTTCAGTAAAATCAGGTTGCAAAGTGACACAGTTGTGAAGATTTCATAAATTGAATATCTACAGACCCTATTAAGAATAAGGACTTAAAGTTCACTGTAACCATGTAGGTCGGTGTGCTGATATTTTAATGTGAACATGATATTAATATTTGATTGCTGTAAAAAGGATGTTTTAGTGTATATACATGTAACCGTCTCTAGAACAGTCCGGCTTAGTTGATCTACTTTTTACTGGAAATGACGTACTTCTAATGGAAAACTTTACCTTCCTGATTTACACTGTGAATCCTTTCTCTGAAGGTTCATTCTCACCACACAGAGGCAGATTAAGTCATGACATGTTGATACAGCCTCTGTTCTATTACGCCGACTTTGTGGGATAGAATGGGAAATTCCTGATTGGAGGCAATCAAAGTTAGTTGTGCAATCAGCGACGCTGTTCTTTAATCATCGTTTTGGGTACTGAATCTAGGCAAAAGCATTGTGATATGAACCACCCTATCCATGGGCGAAGCGTTGTCATTTGATAAAGAAATTCAAATGGATTGTGATGCGGGTTTTAAAAAACTGCCGGAACCCACGGATTTCGGCGTAATAGAACAGAGGCTAAATCAACATGACTTGATCTGCCTCTGTGGGGAGAGAATGCTGAAGGTTATCAGATAACCATTAAATAATTCCACTCACCCCTCACTTACTAAAGCTCTCACCTCTGTCGTGTGTGTGGGTCTAATACGAATCCAGTATGTCGAGTAATTAGACAGGGTTTCTTTGTGTGTAAAGTGTCATCATATTTGCTTTTAAATAGACACACATGCTTTTTTACTTATTTCGAATTCATTAACTAGTGTTTTATTATTGTATTCATGATGACAATTTCATGACAATATGTCCACATTTAAGAGCAGTGATAACATTGTTCGCCTGTTATGCACTATTGCCTTAGTATGAAATACCAACTGAAATACGAATCCTTTTCTTATGCATTAGAAATAAACATTGTATTTTGCGCGATTTGCGAGATTATTCAGGGTCGGATACAGCCTCCTATTTGCCCCGGGAATTTTTTTAAAAGGAAGTCGGTTTAAAATGGCGCAAATGCATTTTCCTACACTTTTGATACTTAGGGTTTGAGTTTGTGAGTTGCTGTGAGCAGTGTTTCGGCTGTTTGACACGTGAATGTTGCCATCAAACAGACAGTAGACAGATCCGAAAGATAGGGATGGAAAGGAAAAGTCGGAAGGAAAGACATAGTGAGGAGAGAAAGCAGGATTTGGAACGATTTAAATTTGGTCTGTGTTCTACCAGTCGACCTGTCCAATTTGCTTTTCTCATCAAACATGACAGCAAGAGAGGACTGGTTGATGTAATGCCTCAGTCTCGTTTGTGACTCGTTGGTGCGTACCCTAAATTATATGTGCTGATTTTCACAGTTGTTGAGAAAAGGCTCTAGGCAGACAATTTAATCACCATAACATGCTATTGGATTTCGAGATGTTTGAGCATCGCTTGGATAAAGGGCAGATGAAACTGGATCTCATGCAAATTTGTCAACTGAGGAGTGCAGAATGTAGCTGCTTGTAAAACAACACACGTGGCAAAACATCCAAAATAGAGTCTGTCTAATGAAAAACAAAAGTATCTTTAACAATGATAAAGATGTATTATTTTTTGGAATGTATACTCCCCCGGTTGGCTCCACCTTTAATGTTAGAGCAACAGAGCAGCTTGATGACTGGCTGAGCGACAACGCGGATCTCGACTGTGACGTGCTGATATACGGAGACCTTAACGCACGTGTAGGCGAGTGTAACAACCTTTCCTGAAGAGTCGCTCGTCTACATAGAAAATAGACCATCTTGTGACAAAAGCAATATCAAATTTGGTGAGTAGTTGGTAGATTTTTTATATTATTCATAATTTATACACTTCAATTGGAGAGCAATCGGTGATAGTTTTTGCAACTACATGTATATATCTCAACAAGGTTGCAGTGTTGTAGATTATGTTATTGGTTCGGTTAATATGCACTTTTTGTGCCATTATATGTTAGTTGATTTCAGGGTAGAATCTAAGCACATGCCAGCATGTCAGATAGAGAAGTGTTCCAGCTATACGTATACTGTTATGCTTCGATAGAGTCCTTAGAGTTGTTATCTGTATCATTATCAACCAAACTTATGTGGCCGTAAAGATCGTGGGCTAAAACTTCCCACATTGTTTTTATTTACAGTTACTTACGGTTGATAATGATAAAGATAACAACTCTAAGGACTCTAACGACTCTCAACAGTATATGTATAGCTTGAACCCTTCTCTGTCTGATATTTTCTTTTATCATAATACTTGCTTATAAATACAGAGATTTTGAATGCACGATACACCCTTCGTCAAGCACCCTGTATCAGCCCGCAGGGCAGATAACCTGTATCAGCCCGTCGTCAAGGGCAAAAACCTGTATCAGCCCGTCGCCAAGGGACTTGAACCTAGAACCCTTGGCAACGAACGCAAAAAATAGATCGAAGTCGCGAGGAATTTAGAGTTGTCTCCCTTTGTACGTTAGAACGTGGCCCGACATCGCGAAAACGCTGCAGTCACTTGCGGATAGGATTTGTCAGTTTGATTATAATACAACCTTTCTTTCCCGTTTGGAAATTCAACCAGAGATTGAATGAACTCAAAAGTCGCATGAGGTGTAGGCTCTGGAGCTGAACGTTTATTGGTATAATTGTATTATAGGTTATCCAAACGAATAAAATCAGCCGCATGTTAATGTTTTGAATTAAAGTTAAAAAATGTTACAATTATTTTTGTAGTTTGTTTAGTAAGTATATATGATAGTATGATATGGGAATTTTCATATCACATTCGGTATCAGCCATCGACCAATATCAGCCCTCGAGCTAAAGCTCTCGGGCTGATATTGGGATCTATATACAATATATCGCAGACTTGTCAGCTCACTTATACAGAGTTGACGTTGCTTGTACAGTCGGATCTTAATCTCGCCGTTAGAAAATTTGCAGATATTGTTTTAACCTCTGCAGACTGTATGAGGAAAGTTTATTTAAATGAAAGTGGTAAAACTAATGGAGAGTTCTATAACTCTATAACAGCAAGTGTGCACAATCTAAAAAGGCAGCTCATACAAGTTTGAGAACCCATCGAAAAATAAAACACATCTTAATAGACGCGGCACTATTGAGAAAACATTATAAAAATACAGAACGAGTAAATTGAACTTTCAAAATCAGACACAAAATAAATTGGAATAAACTTTGTCTTACTGTGTTTTGGAAAGTTCTCAGGAGCATTTCTCATAAAAAAAGTATAACAAATACGTATAAGGGGAGAAGTTTGTTTAAAACATTTTAGTAGCGTGTTTAAATCTACATTGACAGAGTCTTATACATTTATTGATGGTGATGATTTAGCTATTGACGAGACTACTGTGTCAGTTGACATTGATAATATTGTGTTGGCGTCCATATTACTGACATGGAAATTCAAGTAGCTCTTAATCATTTAAAGAATGGTAAATCACCTGGTAATGATGCTATTACATGTATGTGTGAAATTGTTAAATGTTGCGACAAATATTTCCGATGATAAATACATTGTACATGGTTACCTCTTTATTAGGTGTAATAAGTAAAGTTTACACTAGTGTCCTCAAAACGAGACTAACACATGGGGCTTACTGTAAGGATAACATAAGAAACGCAAGCTGGTATTAGACAGGACTACTCTACTGTCGATTATATTACACCTTATACAGAAATGCATATCCAAAAGACGTAAACTTATATGTTGCCTTTGTCGATTTTAATTAAGAGCCATCAGAAGAGATGGCTCATCCCCCGGCCCCACCGAAGTTGAATGATCAGTTTAAGCATATATTTTGATATACTGATTGTGTGAATAATGTTGTATTTATACATGCAGCTAGATTTGATTGACTTTTAATAACCAACATAAGACTATGATAAACCACTGCTAGGTCTGTTTAATAAGTAAATGCTTATGTAATGCCATCGTCAAGTTCCTCATGTTAATGTGAAGAGAGACGAAAACAATTATCCTGAACGATTGAATATGCTGTTTGATTAAAACATCTTCATTCCTTCGTTAGACAGTTTAGAAAGTATTGGTAATGTTGGAATGAAGAATGTCATTGGGTTTAAACTCCCTGCAATTTGAACACACCAAAATGCACATTTGTAAACGGTTTCATTGAATCAGCCCTGATGGTTTTCAATTTCTGCTCTGGAAACGCCATTTTGAGTTGCGTTTTCACGGAAACTGGAAAAATATAAAATTCCAGAAAGATTAAAACCCCAAAAATACAACTACATGCGATGATCAATCAACATACCAAGTTTCATTAAGCTAGGCCTAACTGTTTTCACGTTCTGCTTCCGAAACATATTTCTTTCCTTTCCATGGAAACCGCAAAAATAAAATTTTCCAGTTACAGTTTCATTGTATTAGCCTCAATGGTTTTCAAATTGTGCTCCGGAAACTAATTTTTTAAATTGTTTTTCCATGGAAACCGGAAAAATGTAAAAATTCCAGAAAGTTGACAATCCCAAAAGGCACAACTACATATCATGGTTAGTCATTAACTAAATTTCATTGAGCTAGCCCTAATGGTTTTCAAATTATACCCCGAAAACACATTTCTAAGTTCCGTTTCCGTGGAAACCACAAAAATAAAAAATTCCAGAAAGTTGAAAACCCCAAAAGGCACAACTACATGCGATGATGAATATACCAAGTTTCATTGAGCTAGCTGTAACGGTTTACAAGTTCTGCTCCGGTGGCCCTGTGACCCCTAATAAGGGCCACAGATGCCATGCCCTTCCAACCTATTTTCACCTTCTCCAGAAGCATAAGGCCTAGAAAGCTGAAACTTTGTGTACAGACTCCTTGGCTAGTGAGGATTATAAATTGTAGCTTTGGTGGCCCTGTGGCCCTAACAAGGGCCACAGATGCCATGCCCTAAAAACCTATTTTCATCTTCTTCTCCAGAACCATGAGGCCTAGAAAGCTGAAACTTTGTGTACAGACTCCTTGAATAGTGAGGATTATAAATTGTAGCTTTGGTGGCCCTGTGACCCCTAATAAGGGCCACAGGGGCCACACCCTAAAAACCTATTTTCATCTTCTTCTCCAGAACCATGAGGTCTAGAAAGCTGAAACTTTCTGTACAGACTCCTTGACTAGTGAGGATTATACATTGTAGCTCTGGTGGCCCTGTGACTCCCTAATAAGGGCCACAGGGGCCACGCCCTAAAAACCTATTTTCATCATCTTCTCCAGAAGCATAAGGCCTAGAAAGCTGAAACTTTGTGTATAGACTCATTGACTAGTGAGGATTATGAATTGTAGCTTTGGTGACCCTGTTGTCCCTATTAAGGCAACAGGAACGTCCTTCAAATCGTTTTCATCTTCTTCTCCTGAAGTATAAGGCCTAGAAAACTGAAATTTGTCGCCTATATACTTAATTCTATTATTGGTGACCCTGTGGCCTCTACAAAGGGGGAATCACATTGGCCACACTCTACAGCATAGTTCATGATGAAGCCTGATGAGCTACAGAGCCAATGGCTCTATTTTTATAATTTATGAAAAACGATGATTTTCAAATGAGAAACATTTCAACGTGTCTTTGACAGCTTGAACTCACGTTCTATCATCTTATGTTATAAAGTTGGCGAGCCTAGAGTTGTTTCCCTTCGGTTAAGTTGCAGTGGCAACCAGCGTTGAAACAACAAAAATATTCGGAGCTAAATTAGAAGATTCGCCTGTGGATTTTCTAATCCAAACTAAACAAGCTTAAAGCAAAGGAACCTGAAGACGTATAATGTGAAAATAAGACTTGACCTGCCTTTGGTACCTGTGAGTAAAATTCTCCGGTCGGTTTCATTCAAGTTCAACCCCTGATGGCAGCGTTTTACTCTGCGTGGTCATACAGATATATGGCTACCGGACCATACGGTTGAGTTGTGATTTCTAAAATTAGAGAGACACAGAGTACATTGTATGTTCATAACATCACATGTGTCAAATTTTGAAATCCATGCTTTTACATCGGGAACCACTAACTGTTACTGAAAATAACAAGTTAAAGGTTAATCAGTACATTTGAGCGAAAATACGGCCATTCAAAGTCGTGATTTTGATCGAAAACCGGACAATGTGGCTCGAGTGGCGCGCGCAAATCCGCCAAACGTAATTTTGAAACCTTGTCATAAGCTGACAGGAAGATGTATTCGATGTGTTTATTAGGTATAGTAACTAATAGGTTGATTAATGGGATGCATAATTTCGAATATTAAACGTATTTGAGATGTTTTCTTGATTTTTCCATAAAGTCAAGCATTTTAGCATATTTGCATAAATGAATATATTTGCAAGTCTAGTGACGAGATATGAACTTCAGCATATAAGATATTTTGCAATCTAAATAAATTTAGATCAACAGGTTTTATATTTGGTCATACTGTTGATCTAAGATTGGCCCGTAAGGCGGGTCATCCCGCTGACCTCTGAAATCAGCCGCTCGGCCAATCAGAAAAGTTGCCCTAGCTCGCTGGAAGTTCGAAAAACTCAGCTGCACATCTTTTGAAATGGACGGTGTTCGGAGCTATGTCATTCGGAGCAGAGCAGAGCGACCATTTCGATTAATATTCCGATTGCTTGGATGTATTAATAGATTATTGTTTTTCTTTTAAAATGATTTAGCGTATTTGCTAGTTGTCAATGACAAATGATGATTGCACATCGCACAGATACTAACGTGGCGAATAATAATCACAAAGTTTGAACATCATAAATGTCAATATTTACGAAAATCATCATGCAAGGGGAGGTAACTCTTTTTTTTAAATGAAACTCATTTGCACTAATTCCTTCATTACCATCCAAATAATTAAAAAATAGTGCTTTTTTGTCAATCATAAAACTAAAACTATTTCATACAACCAAAATAAAATCAACATACTGATATTTTTCTTATAAGGATCAAAAGCAAGGTTTATTTTTCACAGTGCACACTGTTATTGAGAACAGGCCATAAGTTAGTATATATTTCTTCCGTCCACAACCTCAGGGAGCGACTATGAACTGTTTGTGACATCGAATTTGATTGATCAAATCGCGAATTCCTTATTTGCATAGGAAAGGTCACCGGGACGACCTCGCACACTGGTCAATCTTAGATCAACAGTATGACAAAATAAAAATCTGTTGATCTAAATTTATTTAGATTGGATATTTTGTAGCTTATCAAAACCAAATGAAATTTGAAGAAAGATACTCTGTGTCACTTTAATGCCAATGCAATGTATCATCTATATTTTAATGTCTCTCTCCGTTACCAAAGGCATTGAAAATGTTGTAGTTTGACGCATGTCATGTGTCATCGGAATTTTCAAAAGAAGTTCCGATCTTGACCTTTGAAATTTGCATCGGTAACCGTATATATGATCCCAACCGAAAATATCCGTTGCCTTATTAAACCTCTAACACTATCCAATGTATGATCAAATTGTGTATCATTACATATATCAAAAACTTCAAACGCAATGATATCAGTAATTCCGTTAAGAGCAGACAGACAGACAGACAGATATTTTATTAACGTCTCACCTTGTGTATACAATGCATATATACATATTAATTTATCAATAAAATATACACAAGCCATTCCTTAGGAATTATGAGAGACAAAAAAAGATAATCAAAAGTTTAACATTGTACATCAAAAATGTTATAAAACATATCAGTAAACATCCTTTGGGATAGAAAGATAAACTATAAAAAGGTAATATACGGTTTTAAATTGTTACTTATATAAACACCATCTTCTTCTTCGTAAAATATTAAAACAGGCTTTGGCACACAATAGAGTTAAATCAACGTGGGTAAAGAGCACTTCAAACTTTCCTGCATCTGTAAAAAGGTTAAAATTTGGGCAAAAATATTCAGCTTATTTAAAAAGGGAATATCGTAAATCATCATATAAAGGACAGTTTAAAATAACATGATATTCATTTTCAACACAGCAATTTTCACACATAGGGCATATCCTCTCTTCCACGGGTAAATGTTCATATCGCCCTGTTTCAAGTCGTATAGGTGCTACTCCCAGTCTGAATTTTGCAAAAGCACTTTTATAACATCGGGGTATATGAGAGACTACAAAATGTTCGACTTGAGCAAGTTTCTATGTACTTGAAGATTCTCACTGCGAGTGACCTGCCTTTTTGCACGAACAAGCTAATAAACAGGCTTAACAGTGTCTATAGCAGCCTCTTGTATTACATTGTTATCGTAATGTGACCTATATAACTAACATAACATAACTCACCAACGTTTATGTTACATTCGTGACAATAGCTAAGTTTGTATTTTTTTAAAAAACTATTTAACTAGTTTAGACAAGGGTTATTATTCTTGGAGCGCCTTGAGCATGTGGTGTGGATATGTGCAATATACACGTACGGGATAGCTCAGTCGGCAAGAGCGCCAGTTTCAAGTTGCTGAGGTCCAGGCCAAGGTGTAAAAACCTAGAGTTCACCTCTGTTAGAACTCTATAAGTGTCACCTTGGAGCCTGTAGTGCAACTGCGCACTTGAAAGTAACACGAGTTCATGTCAGTGGCTGAATGGTGTGCACCCAGGTAGCACACCTACATCGGGCCGACGTCGGCTAAAGATCGGCGCCGTCGGCACATGTTTTACATCGGCTAACTGCATCGGGCCGACTTTGACCAAAGAGCGGTACCATCGGCCCTTTAACATCGGCAAACTGCATCGGACCGACGTCGGACTGATGAGTGGGATTACATTTAGTGGGGGGAATATATATGCACATACTGATAGTTACTTGGTGCAGCAATGCCTCCGAACATTTCTACCGAAAGCATTGTGTGAAAAATCAACTTCAGGCTCCAAGACGATCCTCATGTATGGGCCGTTAACGGATCCGCGGCACTTCTCTGAAGATCGGAATTGTAGTGAGAAGGTATCATATTTCTCTAAGAAAATGTTATGAATAAAATTTAACATTAAAATATTTTCATTATTTTGGGGTTTCTATCCCTCCTTCAAACCATTTCAGATGAGTATATACAAGAAAAGCCTTTAAAAAGGCATGCTTGGTGCCACATAGGCAGATGAAGGAGATTGTGATTTGTCGAACAATTTGGGTGATAATATATACAACACTGGATAACAGCAGTAATATTAACACGAGTATTACTCAAAGTTAATTTCACAAAATTAATTTCTATCAACACGAATTGCTGAAAGTTATGAATATTTTTTACATTCATCAACGATTGTTGGTATATTTCAAATCAAAACAAACGAGGGTGATATTATATTTATCATTCAAATTCACTCTTTTTGAGATCTCAGAGAAAAAAATATAAATCTCTGAACACAACAACACTAGATTTTCAAGACAGTGATGTGACAGTGACAGTTTATGATGTTATGGCATTGTGATGTTGTTACTTGAAGTAAAAGCACTGCATTTGTTGCCATGTAGCGTTGACAATGACAGGAAATTGTGCAAAACGTACTGCCAAAACCATATCGCCTTGTCATGTTGGTTAATTATTAACTGTAGTATTACAAATAATAAACAAAATACTTTCCAATGATCTGACGGGATTTCAACCCAGTAACCGTATGGAACCAGCGATGTAGGTCATATTCTAAATATAGCACGAGTCAATTTCAGTATCTGATAATAAATACATGTTTTCAACGTAAACATTTAGTGATATCGTTAGGTATGACTTGTCACGTGGTCGTAAGTGATCTACCTATTAGTAAACAGGGTAAGTCTTTTTTCGATGTCACCATCGTTCTTACACAAACATTACTTTGAAATCGCCAGGCGAGCCCAGCGTGAAATTAAATCACGTGGGTTATAAAAAAGTGGATTCTGCGATTATTGAATGCGAAATAATGCTCTTATCTGGAACAAATGCAGACTCTTCATCAAATGAAGATGTTTTTGATTGAGTCTGTTAACATTTATCAGCGTCTTTAATAGAAAATATTGTTTCTCTTTTAACATGACATTTAAAGCGAAATCATATTCCACAGTTTAATGTGCCAAATATTTTGTATTACCCACATGGTGACGTAATGCATTTTTTGCTACAGCTCTGTTCATTGGTCTTTTGATTTGGATACAACACATGTGATTGGCGCGGCTTCCCTTTGAAAATATCAAGAGTAATATTGAGAGAATTCAGAAAGGTTTTAAGGGAATCAAATCATAATAACTTATTTTGATAAGAATGTAATATTATCATGATTAATGCATTTAGTCCGTAAGCTTCGCGCCCAAAAGAAAGCCGTTAGATCCCGCCTTCTCTCACTCCTGCGTGCTAGCACCTTGTATCGTAGCCTTCCATAGAAAACCCTGAGGATTGGAATGAGGACTCTGACGGCAACATCGGGTAAGATATCAATTTGCTATTTCTTATTTTAATCCTATCTATCGCTTTTCTGTTAATGGGTTTTTCTTATGAGAAGAAATAGTTATTCTCCTACTGGTAATTGATGCCAATTTAGACTAAGCTATTTACTTAGTAATAAAGTGGACAAACTCATGAATCTTTCTTCGAATACAGTGCTAATAATTCAATGTTACATCTGCACTTGACAAGTTTCTCTTTTAATCATTCAATTGACTGAGGGTGATAGAGTTATGAATCTGAAATGCACACATAGCATCGAATCAATTTATTTAGCACTCAATAATGAATAGAGAACTCGGTACATTTAGAAAGACTCGCATCTGTTATTTCTATTAACAAACAATGTTCTAAAAGGACTAAGTTGCCAAGAACATTCTCGCCAACAAGTGTAATTTAATATATATGGCCGACCTCACATGTATCTATAAACAAGAGCCTGATAATCAGGGTCACAGGCTACCCCACATTCTCGCTGTCTCTATTTATATCTAGTGCCGGGATATCCTTTCCCTTGCTTCTGTAAATGTATACAATGGTTTTAAACAATCACATTGAGTGTGTTAATTAGCTTATACACGGTTGTATATATAGCATTATGGAGGATTACATACATGATTCAATACATGTATACAATAAAGCTGTCATATATGTATGTATATTAATATTGCAGATATATATATTAATTATAACTATTGGGGATGAAGGAAGATTGTCTGATGTGAATATTGACACATGCTTTTCAAAGCGTGAAGTCGTAACATACCAACAGACAATGTTTTCATTTCTTAAATACGTGAAGACAAACATAAGAATTCGTCAAAACTAGAAAACTTTCCTTGGTTGATAAATAAGTAATTACATTCCCAAAATTACATATAGGGTATAGCGTCAAACATGATTTGATGCGATTACTGACTGGTATTAAAGAATATAATATCCTACTAACTCAACTCAAGTATTGAATAAATACTTTCTGACTTCTCAATGGAGAAAAAAAAATCAATTATCTCCTTGATTTGTCGAGAAATTTTAGTTTAGTTTTAATTAACTTTTGCGCATCGTGCGGTCCCTACATTAGATATTCACATTTAGTCCTCGTCAGAGCATTATTTTATCATAGATATATCTCCTTACATATAGATTAATAAAAAAATTCATTTAATTCACAGGCTGTCAAGAAAAACACGGATACAAGGCAAGCTTCTGAAAAGACATTGAACATGTCATTAAGGAAATGCTCCACGGTGAAGCGAACAGGAATGTGGAGGAAGTGGATGAAACAATGATCTTTTGATATCCAAATTTTAGCTCTGATGCATTTACTTTTTTCACTGATTAAAATGTTAATATCAAATTAAACCATTTGTTTTCCTTTAATTTTATTAGCATGATATGGACTTACAGATTATTGTCAAAGAAAATAGTTTTATTCTAGGTTTTAATTACGAAATAACACACCCATTTATTTTTATGTGAAAGTGTCATACTTTGTTATGGAAAAAGTGGCCTTGTATATGTAATGAAGTTAACATTAAGGTAAAAGGGCCACATATTCCCTCGCGATAGTTGTTTTCTTAATTATTAAAGTTATCTTTAGATGCAGAATTGATAATTTTACGACTTTATTATACGATAATATTAGTGATTCCAAGCCTGAACTTGAAAATACTTAACAACAAGAGTTATGGATTTTAAGAGCTAATAGTCTCACACTGATGATTGTATTAATCAAAGTAAGGTCAGCTCAAGTTCAATGCCCTAGGAAAATACTACTAATTACTAAAAAGTAATTAATGATTCAAGTACGAACCGATGCTGGCCCGATAATGTAATGCCGACATCAGGCCGATGTAGAACCGATGAGCAAAGCTTCATCGGCCCGATACAGTTTGCCGACGTCGGGCCGATAATGTTAACAGCGTCAGGCCGATGTCGGGCCGGTGTAGTTGTGCTACCTGGGCACGTGCAACTTTTTGGGTTTTTTTCCCTGTTATACCCTGAAAATAGGCTATCGTGACAGGAATCGTATCATTCTTTAATATCTCGATAGGTATCGTATAGCTACATGTCTATTTCGTCACAATTTTAGTCAACTTATTGGTTGCAAAAAGTGCAGATATATGTACATGCACCATTATCGTTCAGAGATGCACAACATTTTGATACACGTTTAAATATATAATACTCAAAATAATCAAAGGAACACTTAAGTAGTAATATCATTTGCACTAACTTTAAATGTCAGCAGCTCAAAGAGAAGTGTTTTGTTTGAAGTTTCGATCATACCCACATGCATACCTAACATTGGGCTCCTGAATTTTAACTTTAATTTATTCTTTGAAAATTTGATTAATTTTGGAATTTAAGAAGTTTTTCATCACATTATATTGGAAAAGTGGTTTCATCAAGCTTATCACTACCAGGGGTATCCTTTACAAAGCAATAAAGTCACGCAAGACAAGGCCGCACTATTTTACAAGCTGAGCCACCTGACATCATGTGAACTTCATTTCCGACCCATGCCTTGTTTCTGACATCAAAGCGCCCCCAATAGATTTTATGTGAATCTTCATACTTTGTCCTCTGACTATGGATGATTGGTGTGTGCAATGCGATTTTTGACACTGTCAAAATAATACATTTAAGATTAACTTACAATTATCAGTGAAAAATTTAAAATGTAAAATTATCAAAAAACGTGCTTCATGTACTGCCCCTTTAAGGGTGTCATTATTGCTTAGAGCAATATGCAAGTTCAACTTTTTGGTTTTATCTGTGTAAGTTATAATTCTTTGACTGCTAGTGTTCTTATGCAATCTGCCGAATTATGGAAACTATTTTCATAGATCTCTTCCGTCAGAGGTCCTCTTCATTACAATTCCCATTTCGTCTGTTCATTAGATGTCTTTATCTGTCTGGTCTATTTAAAGTTGTATCACTTCCCTTGAAACCTGAGTAATAAATTACCTAAAAGACAGATTTGTAATTTTCAAAAATACATAACTATCCTTCAGAAAAGGAAGTTATATAACTAATATATTATATGTGTCAGCTTCATACTTACCATATTGCCTTTAATGTTTCATATTGATTTAATTTGTATTCATAGTAAATTTCAAAATTTATATGACATATTCACAAACAATCCCTTTTATATACGGAAAAATATAAAGCACCCCAGAAATTCTAAAACTAAACAATTAAAGTTACGATACTTTGAATAGATTTATGACTCTTAACATAAAAAATGTATATTTTGTAAATACTTTCTTCAAAGAAAGATAATCCATGTTGACATTTTAAGAAATTACGATTGAAACCTCACCAAAAAAGTGCAAAACTAGGTAATAGACATTAGGTTCAGAGATCAAAAATAACATTTGTGTTACCAACATGATTTCACAGATCAAATCTTTAAATTTATCTTGAAAAAAGGAAGTCACTGGTCGTTGAAATGGCGTCCCTATTTTCAAAAGTTATTGTCAATTATTGACGAAAAGGCTGGAATCACCACTATTTTGGAATGATCATTGTTGTATTACTTTGAGTATGATCCGTTGATAAAACACTTCTCATTGATTGTTAGGGGTCACTACAGTTGACACTGACCATATTTTGTTATTAAACCATTTTCCTTGAATTTAGTTTCCAACATTTTCGACTTTGAAGGTTAGGGTTAGAGGGTTATTAGAGGTCTAAATAGTGACTTTTTACTAAAATGTTGATACTAATGTTTGACCGGAGGGCTTAAGAGAATGGAATAACCCACATCACAACTACCAATAACAACTTCCAAACCTCAGAATAATGTAACTCGTTTTTTGACATTAAACTACACCAATTCTATGAATGTGAACAAAAGATGCGAAACGTTATCAGAATGAATTTTTCTTCACTTAACTGCAAAATTCTTATTCTATATCATATTATACGATTACCTATACAACCACATCGCCTTCTTTCTTATCATGCAACTATCGCAGCCGAAAACACGTGGGGTGCTTTACTTTTTGTCCCACCGGTATGTAATACCGTGGGATAAAGTCATCGCCCTGTCCGTCTGTATGTCCGTCCGTCCGTAATCATTTCGTTTCCGGAGCAGAACTCAAAAACCGGTCCACATATCTTTCTGAAACGTTACATGTGTATTGCCCACCTACTGAAGTGGTGCCTTTGATATTTTCAAATTTCTGAAAATTTTATTTTTTATTATTTCCATGGAAACGGCTCGTATATGGACTCTGTTCATGAAAGGTTTAGTTTCCGGAGCAGAACTCAAAAACCAGTCCACATATCTTTCTGAAACTTGACATGTGTATTGCCCACCTACTGAAGTGGTGCCTTTTGATATTTTCAAATTTCTGAAAATTTTATTTTTTATTATTTCCATGGAAACGGCTCTTATTTGGACTCTGTTCATGAAAGGTTTCATATATATAAAACCGGTCCACATATCTTTCTGAAACTTTACATGTGTATTGCCCACCTACTGAAGTGGTGCCTTTTGATATTTTCAAATTTCTGAAAATTTAGCTTATTATTTCCATGGAAACGGCTCTTATTTGGACTCTGTTCATGAAAGGTTTCATATATATAAAACCGGTCCACATATCTTTCTGAAACGCTACATGTGTATTGCCCACCTACTGAAGTGGTGCCTTTGATATTTTCAAATTTCTGAAAATTTTATTTTTTATTATTTCCATGGAAACGGCTCGTATATGGACTCTGTTCATGAAAGGTTTAGTTTCCGGAGCAGAACTCAAAAACCAGTCCACATATCTTTCTGAAACTTTACATGTGTATTGCCCACCTACTGAAGTGGTGCCTTTTGATATTTTCAAATTTCTGAAAATTTTATTTTTTATTATTTCCATGGAAACGGCTCTTATATGGACTCTGTTCATGAAAGGTTTCGTTTCCGGAGCAGAACTCAAAAACCGGTCCACATATCTTTCTTAAACTTTACATGTGTATTGCCCACCTACTGAAGTGGTGCCTTTTGATATTTTCAAATTTCTGAAAATTTTATTTTTTATTATTTCCATGGAAACGGCTCTTATTTGGACTCTGTTCATGAAAGGTTTCATATATATAAAACCGGTCCACATATCTTTCTGAAACTTTACATGTGTATTGCCCACCTACTGAAGTGGTGCCTTTTGATATTTTTACATTTCTGAAAATTTTATTTTTTATTATTTCCATGGAAACGGCTCTTATTTTGACTCTGTTCATGAAAGGTTTCGTTTTATATATATTAGCTTATATTATATTGATTAAATTTACAATTATCTTTCAAAGGTTTACATCTTACGATCATGTGGAACCGGTGGGATATGTCATCTTCTGATGACTCTTGTTTCAATATGTGTATTTTGTTTTCAATTGTTAAAATTTGAAAATTCTGACATCATTTTTTAAAATCTAAATATTTGGATCTCTTTTGTGTTTAGAAAACTGGTCTAACAATAGAGATAATACTAATAATTATGATATTTTTTCAGGAACATCCTCCAAGTGTTCAAGTTTTAGAGAATAACCAACTCGGTACGAGTGATTACGGGATATCTGCCCGAGTCGAAATAATGTTCACAGTCGCGAGCCTTGGCGAGCGACTGAACATTATTTTGACGAGGGCAGATATCCCGTAATCACTCGTACCGAGTTGGTTATTCTATATATTACCCATTTGTAATGAAATATAATTAAAAAACGACTGAAAAAATGCGATTGAGAAATTGTAGTAATGCTGTAGTAAGTGTTACCAATCAGCTGATCAGTATTCATACGCTTGTCCAACCGAACATCTCCAGAGTGACATTAGTCAACAACGCATCGGAATCTAGTTCAGTTTCAAAATAATACGAAAATGACGAAAATATTGTCCCTGAATGATATAATACACTTTTCAACCTTGAACAAATTAACAGACATTAAAACTCTTAACAAACAGCATTATTTGATAAAGATAATAAGTATTTGAATCAGCCGATCGTCACGCCGTACTACCACTGTGATGTGTTGTTGACGGCACAATGTTGTAACGAAAATGTCAAAAACCTGTCAATTTTTTAAAACTATAATTAATAAAAGTGGCAATATATTTAAGAGAAACTTACAAAGAATGCATCAAAACAAGTCTGTCTGTCAGGATAATCAAATAATCTGAAGTTTGAACAACATTTGTTACTTTCGACGTTACTTTCATTCACGAAGCAAGTGTCAAGAACGATAACTCTAATCGGCCTGTGATCACGGTAGGATTGTTCCAAGGGCTGATCAACTATGGGTATGTTTATTTATAAAAGTTATTGCTTTCATGAATGTATGTATTGAATTTGAGTCCCTATTGTTTTTATGTGTTAATAATTACTAATGGATCAGTGAAATTCTTGTGCTTGGATTGATTTCATGAATATTTCGATGGCAGCCATGTTTGTTTACAAACAGACAGCGCTTATTGTACCTTTGGAAAAAGCACAATCTTGAGATCACAATGAAATTTAACACGTAGATGAATAGTTTCAAATAATACTGCGTTTAAATATCAACCTGTAAGTTATACGATGTACAGTAATATTCATCGTTCTACGATTATATTTTTAACCTAATCGACATACGTTCGACACGTTCAATTTATCAATGAAACTTGAAAATAGTTCCGTCGACCAATCGTCTTTCATTTTCTTAGGAACCGACCAATCAACGTTGAGAATCACTAAAAAGCACATGTGCGGATATCAACAAAATATCCACTCGTGTATCCTCGCCCGTATGGGTAATATACATTATTTATCCATATCATTTCCTATTTCAAACCTGTGTTATGTCATGCACTTCGTATGCGCCTCTTCATTGACTCTCATGGATAAAATAAAGTAAAAATCTGATCATCCAAAACAAAAAGCTTTCTCAGTCAACCATTATCTAAAGCCTATCGAGTAAGTTTCCAGATTCGGGCATTTCTCGCAGGATTCAACGGTTTGTTTCAGTATAATGATTTAATTCACTACACTTAAATTATTGACGTAATGACAAAAATTCTGAATGATACACTGTTTTAAACATATTATACGGTCTATTCTTAAGATTTTTTACAATACAACATCATTTACAAAAACTTGTAATAAATAAAAAATTATTAAACGAATTTGAAATTAAAGAATAACTGATTAACATCATCAATCATTTACAGTTATAAAGCTCTGGTTTACAATTGCTGAGATATTATACGTTTTATTCTTATTTCACATATCGCTGATAACAACGGATGTTTCCTGAAAATATACTTCACAAAATAATATAAGGAACATTTGTATATTGTGCCTCTATATACTTACTACATCGGCGCATGGTTAAATATATTTATTTTATGAAATATACACTATTTTACTGACATATTGGAATCAGATACTTGACACAGTTAGTGACACAGTTTCTGTATTCCGCGTTGCTTTCAGCAACAAGACACTTAGACAGTAACATGATAAAGTTCAAGCTATTACAATCTCGGGAGACTTTATCGCTTTAAATATGATAGCGCTGGTAGTGAAAGCTTCATGAAGACATTTTCCTTTAAAAATTAGATTTATAACTCCAAAATTCAAAATTTAAACAAATATTGTTTTAAATAATCAAAATTAGTAGCCCCATGTCAAGAATGCATTCGGGTATCAACAACATTTTCAAACAAAAAACTCCTCTTGAGCTTCTGACATTTAAAGGTGGTGCAAATGACAAAACTGCTTAATTGTTCCTAACTTCCTTTGGGTAGTGTAACTATAAATTTGTTCAATCGTACATGTGTACATGTACATCAAAGATATTATTTTGAATTTTTTACATTCATTACATAAGGACCATCTTACAAATTGGAATCAAATATTGATACTGACATGTAATTTCTGCATTGACCTTTGACATCAGAAACAATGCAGGGGGCAAAAATGAAAGTCACATGACGTCAGATCGTATATGTCCATAAAGGTGCAGTCTTGTCTTAAGTAAATGTATTGCTTTGAAGGTGATATCCCTTGTAGTGAATAGACGATAAAGATATTTCGACAAATAAAGGATTAAAAATTCAAAAATTCCAGAAATGACCACAAGTTAAGTTGCCTTTGGTAAGGTATACATATCGGTATGACCAAAATTCTAAACAATACATTCCCTTTAAGTTGTAGACATTTAAAGTTGGTGCAATGCTACTTTAGTTTTCCTTTGAGTGGTAAATTGTTGGGTTGTTAACAGCACAACCTAATCCAATTCATTTCATCACGGAATGAATATGTTAAAACAGTATGTAGATATAACTTGATGAAACTAAAACGCATAAAAAGGAAAAAATGCTTCGAAACTAATCAGTTCAATAACAAATCTTCAGTTTCAAATAACTATTACGCACTTCTAAGTCACATTGTCGGAGACAGACCAATTGGTTTCATTAAACTTGCTTTAATTCAGTACACTAGATACAACCATAAAATCCACTTTGTTTCTTTACATGATAAAGTAAGCGGCTTTTTAACAAGATAAAGACATTATAGATTTACGGCATCAATTTTTAAGAACTTTTCCCGCATCGTCATCAGATTGAATGGCTGATTTGATGTCTCTTCGTGGGTGTTTTGCTTCAAGTGCACAATTAAGTGATTTATCAAGAATTTCAATAATGTATTAGCCTGGAGTTGTTAATTTAGATGTCCAGAATGTCCTTTTCAAGGATGGTGAAACTGAGTTAGAAAGTCTATGGTTTTTAAAAATAGTTTTTTCAATCTCTTTTGGATCATTTGGTATATTTTTAAAATTGTTGTCCATATTTGTATATAAATTGAAAATGTAAAAAGTATCAATCGTGGAGAAGCATATATGAAAGTTTTAAAAAATAGAGCCATTGACTCTGTAGCTGATCAGGCTTTACACTTATTATGCTTTAGGGTGTGGCCAATGCGATTCTCCCCTTAGTAGGGGCCACAGGGTCACAAAATCTGCAATTATTTATCCTCACTGGTCAAGGAGTCTGTACACAAAGTTACAGCTTTCTAGACCTTATGCTTCTGGAAAAAAAGATGGAAATATGTTTTTAGGGTGTGGCTCCTGTGACCCTTACTAGGGGCCACAGGGCCACAAAAGCTACAATTTATAATCCTCACTAGTCAAGGAGTCTGTACACAAAGTTTCAGCTTTCTAGGCCTTTTGCTTTTGGAGAAGAAAATGAAAATAAATTTTAAGGGCGTCGCCCATGTGGCCCTTATTAGGTATTATTAGATAAAACATTAATTTATCTTTGGCTTTAATTTGTTTATAAACAATAATTCTTTCTCCGCCAGGCAAGCAGGTTCAGTACAATCAACTTCGTATGTCAGGAAAACAGAATAGTTATTCTTTCCATATGTTTCTAAATGAACACTTAGAGGATTGTGCGATCATGTTTTAGTTTGATTTGTGAACTATGGAGATTCATTTTCCTTTTTAATTTCAGTTCTGTTTTTCCGATATATATTTCTTTACATCAATCACAAACCATGACGTAAATAACATTTTTGGAATCGCATGTCATATTTCTTTTCACAAAAACCTTTTTATTTTCAGCGTTTGACTGAAGTACCATCAATTATTATGTTACATGATGTGCATCGTTTGTGGCCACATTTTCTAACGTGTGGAATATTAGTATAAGAATCAAATTTAGACTTTGTCAATAATTTTCTACGATCTTTTATAATTTTTCAGCAATCGTTGCATCCTTTGGCATTGATGTAAAACGGGATTATGTTGATTTACTATTATGTATTTGTACTGAAAAATACTACTATAGTGAAATTGCATGATGTTATGGTATAAAGATATTTGATACCAACATAAACATAAAAGACCTATAGCTGCGTGACTTAAGTTTGTTCACTTGCCAGCGTATCTAGTGTAAATATCGTGAACTTGTTTAGGTTGGACGTCACAAGAATAACTTCAGCAGAATTAATACAGGATTGCCGGTTGTCTATGTGTAAAATAACAATTGTTACTCTTATTTGCAAATGACCTGGTCCCCCTTGCAGCTATACACAAGTAACACTAATCTTAAAACTCTACAGCAATGTTTTTAAGGTTCCTAATAAATAATGGTTTATATAGTCATACATCTCATAACTTATCACTATTATGAATTATATCAAGCGAAAATTGCTGGCATCATTAATTTTGATACACTTAGCTTAACCCAATGTTTTCCATTTGCTAAGAGGTACTTAGAATGTTAGAAATCTATTAACCCTTGTTTTTCAGAAGTTTTTATAAAATCCCCCGGGAAATCCCACAGAGCCCGTTCCTGTATCCCATTTTTTCAACAGCCATGAGCCCGGATATCAATCCAATTGAACATCTCTGGGACATTTTGGGCCGCAATGTCCGACAACATTACCCCCCCCCCCCCTATCCAGCACTCAACAATTTAACTGCCGCTTTGCATAGGGAATGGACAGAGTTCCTCAGAATCAAATCAGGAGATTGGTACGAGGAATGAGAAGTCGTCAGGAATCAGTCATTCGTGCATAGCGAAGCTACACTTAATAATCATGGAAACTCTATTCTCGGATTTGCAGAACATTATCATCCGTTCCCATGAATAATGTGTTTTAATGATACTGAAGTTTACGCTTCTTTAGGAAAAGTAAACCTGGCAATGTTTTTGTATCAAATCATGTCATTTTTCACATCTTGGCTATCTGGCAATAAACAGAAAAACTATAATGAGATTTGTGTGTTGTTTCTTTCATATATTCATGTTTCACGATGAGATTATCAAGATACTGAAATATATGATATTCACAATGTTATTGGTCATTAAAGTTTATTCCTCAGCTCGTTGTGAAACCAATCCTGAAAACAAAACATACACTCACCTGCCAGAACAAAGAAAGTACAAACCATAGTTTAAAGGGGCAGTAGCACGTTTTTTGATAATTTTATATTTAAAAATGTTCACTGATAATTGTAAGTTAATGTTAAATGTATTATTTTGACAGAGTAAAAAATCTCATCACACAAGTCAATCACCCATAGTCAGAGGGCAAAGTATGAAGATTTACACAAAATCCATTGGCGGCCATTTTTGTGTGAACACCTTTAATTCATTTTGTGTAAGAAAAAGGAATCGCATGGCTGAACTTTACATTTTATATTTGAATTATTACTGCTCCATTTAGTTTAAATACATTGTCTTTCATTTGGAACCATTAGCTTTCATGTTCATAACATCACCTTTTATTCCCCCTAAAAACGTGCTACTGCCCCTTTAAGTCTACTCAATATCAAACAAATATATAGAGAATAGTTCATTGTTTTTGCCGAATATCATTTCTATCTCATCGAGTGGAGTGAGAAAGTGATATTTTCACGAGTGGTGCAGGGAGATAATCGTGTTTCAAAGGGAGGTAATAGGTTCGGTCCTACTTTTCTCAACGCAGTCAAAATATGGATGATATTTTCACTGCAGTGAAAATATGACTTTCTACTGCTTTTCTTGAAATATGGATTATATTTTCGCTGTATAACCCTATACTTCATTGCTAATTATAAAATAAAAGATGTTAAAAGTTAAAACACGTTAAGAATAACACATACTTGCAGTAGTTGGAATAAAAAAAAGTGTCTGGAATCAAAAAATAGTGTCTGGTTAAAGATTTGTTAATATATCTATGTTTAAGGCAGGGGTAAGAAATAGAATAATGACCCTTAGTATGTTAAAAACTTTGTCATTATGTGAACAAACAGGCAAAAGATTTTCACATAGAATATGTTTTCCTTGTTCATAAACATTTATGTCATATCAAAATCAAGCTCGGAACATTAAATAACAGAAAAATGCCTTTTTCTAAAATATAATTCAAAATGCTTTAACGTATTCCTGGAATGATGAATTCAAAGTCGTGTTCCGATCAGTTTGAGAATACGACATTAAAACCACGAAATATTCGTATGATAACTTCTTACATATGATAAATTCAACTGAAGTGTGTACTTTCTTTTGCCTGTCACTTGATAATCTAACAATATTCGAACGGACCCAACGATGAAGTGCCCATTCAAACCAATGATCTTGTTGGTCAACTTACTTATACGAGTTAACGTGTAATCACTACCTAGAGCGTTCACAGAAACCAACCACTACAACCTTGTCACTATAACAGACAATCCAAACCACATCTTTAAACCAGTATTTTTATCAATTATAAGCACTATCCACACCGTTCACAGAAAAACTGTGTATTCAATAATCCAGTGCAACTATATCACTATAACAGACAGCCCAAACTATATCTGATGAAGCCCCCTGTAAATCTAACTTTGACAACTGTAAGTGTATTGCAGTATCTCCATATCGCGGGGTTACCAACAATGAAGCTTTCACTTATTCCAGTGATCTCGTTATGAATAATTCAACTGCAAACATGTCGAAATATTACAGATAGCTTCAATATTTTGACAGTTAAAATCGATTATTTATTTTAAAAGATAAGAGATAAGATAAGATAAACTAAGATAAGATAAGATAAGATAAGGACTTTTATCCACAAAGGAAATTTCATTTACATTCATGTGAGGTCTGGAACATTAACAAGAACGAATATGATCAAACATACTTATAATATTTATTAAAATTATATATATAATTATAATATTATTATATTAATATAATACTAGCCAGTAAGATGGATTCATTCTACTTCGGACTTCATATCTTTTCAATATATTCAATTCTTTATTTCTGAAGTGTAGGCCATCGGCCCATAACCACATATGTTAGATTGAACATGACAAACTGGTGTGCTTTAACATCTTTGGTACATTGCATGATAAATAAAGCATGCTAAGTTATTAATAAGTTTACAATCTGATGTCAACATGAGAAATTTGAATTTAGCTTCATTTGGTTTTGTACAATATATCTGAGGTAAATATTTAGAACGGAGTTGGTGGAATTTGGAACATACAAGGAGAAAATGGTACTCATCCTCAATATAACCTTCATCACATTGTAAACACAATCTATCATATCTATTTATATTAAAATGCCTTCCTGTTTCGATACGTAAATGATGTGAGAAACATCTCAATTGAGCAATTGCTACTCTAAACTTCTTGATATTAACTGCACTTAAGTATAATTCCTTTGAAAATGATAGTTTGAAATGAGAATAAGCGATAGATTTGGTGCCAGTTTGAAGAGAGCTATACCAATTCTGTTCATGAATACATTTCAACCGACTCATAAACTCGGATAAGAACGACGTAGGAAGACTAACAAATTGCTGTTCCCAGACATAACCAAAGCCTAAACTGTATATACATGTACATATAAAGATATGAAGTCAGAAGTAGAATGAATCCATTTTACTGGCTAGTACATTCAGCTCAATATAGGAGCATCTTCAGGCCATATACAATTATACAATTTGATAAATAATTAAAGTACAAGGGTATAAATCCACTACAACTGTAAGTGTATTGCAGTATCTCCATATCGCGGGTACACATCAATGAAGCTCTCACTTATACCAGTGATCTCGTTATGAATAAATCAGTTGCATGCATGTCAAAATAACACACAGAGCTTCAGTATTCTGACAATTAAAACCAATTCTTTATTCAATAATCCACTACAATCATTTCACAATGGAAAAAAATATTTAGTACACGTTGGAAGTACTCTGTTCAACCAGTGATCTTGTTTTCAGTCAATTGCATTATATGAATATATTTCATTATGTAAATTCTATTTCTTATCTCTGCTTACATTAAACAAAGATATGTTAACAAAACATTCAACAGACACCAATAATGTTATTAAAATTCTGCAAATATCTGTTATCGTTCACATGACATAACTTACTACGTGAGACGTCTCTTAGACATGAAGTAAATCTTAACAAACTGTAGCGTGTACTTTCGTTAGCCTGGCGGTTTACTTGATCTAGAGAATAGACCATTTGTATAACTGAGAGCTTATTGTCTGTCTGTCTGAAATGAAAAAGTCATTTTGGTGCAATAGATTTTTAATCATAGATCATTGGTTTAATTGAACCCTTCCTCATAATGTTCCTTATAATGACTGTAGGAAGTTCTGATTTTGTGTCATGCCTGCAGATGGTTTATTGAGAACAGAATCTTTAGTATAACCATGAGCGTTATCGGGTATCGGATTGTCGAGTATGATATTCCAAATGGTTGCGTTGAATTCATTAATCCAATGTGCCTTGGTTTAACTGACTATTTCTAGATTTGGGTTACATTGTCATGAAGTTGTGATATTGTGTTATGCCTGCAGCAAAATCATAACTTTAACTGAAAGCATTATCTGTTATCAGTTCGATTGTGTGATATGATATTCTAAATGGTTTTGTTGAATTCAATAATCCAATGTGCCTTGGTTTTACTGACTATTTCTAGCTTTGGGTTACATTGTCTGGAAGTTGTGATATTGTGTAATGCCTGCAGCAGAATCATAGCTTTAACTGAAAGCATTATCGGTTATCAGTTCGATTGTATGGTATGATATTCTAAATGGTTGCGTTTGATTCATTTATTTAATGAGCTTTGGTTTATATACTTGTTTTTGGTTAGATTGTATTTTGGTAGTGGGTAAGGGGGTTAATGCAGAAACTGACTATTGTTTTAGCACGATGACTCGGACTTTCCTTAGATTGTCTGTTATAACGATGTGATATGAATGTAGTAAGAATACTTGATATTATCGGTGTATATCGACATATTGCTATACAGAAACAACATGATATGTAATAGTTACTAGCATAGTAAATCGCATGCATAGGATAATGGCAGGGACACTTTGTCCGAGAGACCAGTAACTTGTGTAGGAAAGGTTTACAAAAGTGTCCTTGCATCAGATGTCAGGACTCTTTGGCCTAAAAGTTCCTGATATCGATAATGAACAGGACACTTTTATGAATGGTTGCCATGGACGACGAGGTCGAAGTGGGATGTAAATTTCGTTGCACACTTCTGAAAAAAAATCAAATCAGTGGACGCTTTTTAAATTTACGATTTGCATCTAAAATTGCAGAAAAAACAACCCAATTAAACGTGATTTTACAGAAAGCCGTAAACAACGTATGTAGCAGTAGAGTGAAAATATCGCAAATATGTGAAGGCTCATAACCAGTCATAAACTAATACCCATTTCCAAAATAGGACAGCTGAACAATTATTGCTATTCTGATCACTGTTATGAAGTCAAGAGACTGCATGCAAAACTTTAAATTAAAATTATTTTTTATCGTATTGATAGAAGTCTTTGTTTTTATTGATTTGTACTTTTGGTCATGTGACCACATATACTAAATAAAGCTCTTCTTCTTCTTCTTTAGGCATTGGTTTGTTAGAAGGCTTCAACCATTGGACAGATGGCTTCAGCAATTGGTTTGATAGGTTTTAGCCATTGGACAGACTGCTTCAGCCATTTGTTTGATAGAAGGCTTTAGCTATTGGACAGAGGGTTTCAGCCATTAGTTTGATAGGAGACTTTAGCCATTGGCAGAGGGCTTCAGCCATTTGTTTGATAGAAGGCTTTAGCCATTGGACAGAGGGCTTCAGCCATTAGTTTGATAGAAGGCTTAAGCCATTGGACAGAGGGTTTCGGGCATTAGTTTGATAGAAGGCTTAAGCCATTGGACAGAGGGTTTCAGCCATTAGTTTGATAGAAGGCTTAATCCATTGGACAGAGGGCTTCAGCCATTAGTTTGATAGAAGGCTTAAGCCATTGAACAGAGGGTTTCAGCCATTAGTTTGATAGAAGGCTTAATCCATTGGACAGAGGGTTTCAGCCATTAGTTTGATAGAAGGCTTAATCCATTGGACAGAGGGCTTCAGCCATTAGTTTGATAGAAGGCTTAAGCCATTGGACAGAGGGTTTCAGCCATTAGTTTGATAGAAGGCTTTAGCCATTGGACAGAGGGCTTCAGCCATTAGTTTGATAGAAGGCTTTAGCCATTGGACAGAGGGCTTCGGGCATTAGTTTGAAAGAATGCTTAAGCCATTGGACAGAGGGTTTCAGCCATTAGTTTGATAGAAGGCTTAAGCCATTTGACAGAGGGTTTCAGCCATAAGTTTGATAGAAGGCTTAAGCCATTGGACAGAGGGTTTCAGCCATTTGTTCGATAGAAGGCTATAGCCATTGGACAGAGGGCTTCGGGCATTAGTTTGATAGAAGGCTATAGCCATTGGACAGAGGGTTTCAGCCATGTGTTTGATAGAAGGCGTAAGATATTGGACAGAGGGTTTCAGCCATTAGTTTGATAGAAGGCTTAAGCCATTGGACAGAGGGTTTCAGCCATTTGTTTGATAGAAGGCTTAAGCCATTGGACAGAGGGTTTCAGCCATTAGTTTGATAGAAGGCTTAAGCCATTGGACAGAGGGCTTCGGGCATTAGTTTGATAGAAGGCTATAACTATTAGTTAGATAAATGGCTTTAGCCATTGGTTTCTTAGAGGGTTACAGGGTATCTGAGAGACAATGAATGAGCGCAATACATATTTTATTTGAAGATCATTGGTTTGACTGAATATTTACTGATGTTTGTGAAGCGATGGTGGTATTGTGACATGCTTGCAGATGATGTATAATATAAAAAAAGGACCATTTGTTTGACAGGGGTCAGATTGGAAATAGGTTGTGCTTGCATTTGGCATGATGCAGTTGATTGAAAAACAACATCACTGGTTTGAGAGAATGCTTCTGAAGTTTTGTAAGCTTGGCTATTTTAAAATCGTGATATAACTTGAGTTTGAGTATTGATACTAATGCTGTTTATCATAGTACATCATAGTTTGATTTTCTGGTGCATTTCCGATAAAAATGTAAACTACGGTCATAACTGATTTTCATATCGCTTGGTCATAGAAACAAATTTAAGGATGTTTGATCATGTTAATTTCAAACGTCCCTTAAAAATGAACGACTAACAATGTTATACCCCACTTCCGGTCTCGTTGCTATGGTTTCATTTGTTCTAAGTGTAGGTGTATTGACCGACTTTTCTAATACGCCTACTTTGTATTGCACACCCACAATAAGTCAGATGAAGATATTAAATTTAGGCAAATCAACGGAGTTGTAAAGTTTAGAAATATCTTTTTGAGAAATGTTAGCAACCAAAGTGGGAATCGAACCAGGGGCCTTTATGATGCGATGCAACGCCTCTATCAACTGAGTGTAGTGGTACTTTTGTAGTGTCATACCTAGATTGTTATATTTTCCTATATAAGCATATGTATAGGTACTAGGTTGTATCTTTTAAATGTAATGAAGTAAATATTTAGTTTTAAATATGTAATTAGAAGATTATTGTTAATATTCTTTTGATCTAGTTAAATCAAGACATATATACATAGAGAATAGTAGACAGCTCCTTTTCGTCAAATATACTTGTCTAAAAAAGAAACGCAAACAGAAAAATCAATATATGTTTACATGTTTTATGAATCGAGATGACACACTAAATAATGAATGAACAACTGCAAAAGTTCGCACACGCTGAGACACATATTTCCCCGACCGCATTCAGTCCTTTTCGGCTTACCCTGATGTCTACAGCTGTGACGTCACTGCGATAAAGTCAGTACCTATAGTGATGCCACCTTGAGCATTAATCATGTTCTGCATCTTGCCTGAGCTTGGACTGGATAAACGTCGAAACGGCGATTTAGATGACCATGGTAGCTCGTTGAGGTTCTTCTTGGCAAGATAATCCATGGTGACACGTGCACTATGCGATCTGGCGTTATCATGCTGAAAACCTCTCTTCTGACGTTAATGACCGGAAGTACGTCACGTTGGAGGATTTCATCAAGGTAGCGTAAAACCGTCAAATCTCCTTGTACACGAGATCTGTTTTGCCATTCCCAGAGATGCCTGCCCACATCACGACACTCTTACGGTCGAATCAATCAAGTTGGAAAATGCCACGTTCAGAGTAACGTTCATTTCTCCGTCGGTAGACACGCATCCTTCCATCATCACTGAACCATATTCTCTTCCAGTGTACTAAAGTCCATGGTCACCATCCCAAACGAGCACGACGATGGTGACGTAAGAGAACAGGTGCTGTATCCGGCCTCATGGACTAATCCCATGCCTCTCGTAGGCGATTCTGTATGGTTAGAGCTGATATATATATACGAAGCCCAGGAACGCTGTGTATATGTTAGTAACTTCCCTCCTTACTTTGGACTACAGGTTCACCAAATATACAATTTGGAATCCTCCTTCCTTACTTAGGAGTTTGCACACAAAGTTTCAACTTCCTAGGCCTGATGCTTTTTGAGAAAAAGATGAAATTAGGTTAAATGGTGTGGTCCCTTATTAGGGGCCACAGGGCCACAAAAGCTATTAATCGTAATCCTTACTAGTCAACGAGTATATTCACACTGTTTCAGCTTTCTGGGCCTTTTGCTTCTGGAGAAAAAGATTTAAATAGGTTGTAAGGGCGTGGCCCCAGTGGCCCTGAATAGGGATAAAGGGCCATCAAAGCTACAATTTATAATCCTTACTAGTCAAGGATTCTGTACATAAACTTCCAGATTTCTAGGCCTTATGGTTCTGGAGAAGAAGATGAAAATAGGTTTTACGGGCGTGGCCCTTATTAGGGCCCACAGGGCCACCAAAGCTACAATTTTAATCCCCATTATTCTGTACAAAACGTTTCAGCTCCCTAGGCCTTATGGTTCTGGAGAAGAAGATAAAAATAGGTTTTACGGGCGTGGCCCCTGTGGCCCTTATTAGGGGCCACAAGGCCACCAAAGCTACAATTTATATTCTTCTAGTCAAGGAGTCTGTACACAAAGTTTTAGCTTTCTAGGCCTTATGGTTCTGGAGAAGAAGTCGAAATTCCACAAAGTTTACGGAGGGACGGATGGATGGACGGACGGACCGACGGATGGACGGACGGCGGACACCATGCCATGCCATAAGCCCATCGGGCCTTACAGGCCAGATGAGTTAAAAAGTCTGTAGTCAGTGTCAAGACGCTTCGCCGTTAGCTAGAGTACTATTTCTAATTTTTTGCATCGCTACAGACTCCAAAAACTCAACAAGAGATTGACACAGATCAGGGTGGGGCAAGAGTGACAACTCCAGCGCAAGGCCGCTTCATTCGGGTGTTCCATCTTCGCAAATGGACAGTTAGTGAAAACATGAAAACATGAAAACTGACCTATTATATTTTGCAAAGAAATATGCTAATGTAACACGTGAGTCGATTGAACTTTTTCAAATCATTATGCCTTGACTGTCAGAAGAAGTAAAAGCGGGCAAGAAAGAACGGTGTAGTTGTAAGGCCAATCCTTACAAAGGAATTTGCATCATGTAGACAAATGGATATTTGACATGCACTCACTTCCACGAGGTAGTTTTAAGTGTTTATCGGGATCATTTGACAAAATGTTGTGTGTTGAAGACTCTGACCTCTAAGCGTGTTATAGGGGGTGGCATACCAACTTATGGATATTTTCCTTTTCATTGGAGCACCTCATGATCTACAAAGTGATAATTAAAAGTGGATTGAAAGGACAATTTTCAAAAAATCAGTTTGATCTTTGCCCAGAGAAATTCTTAAATTTGGAAGAAATCGAAAAAATATAAATTGATATCACTACGTGAGGCTGTCAAATCAGATTCAACGACAGGTGGACATGGCTTTATGAAATGTAACCGTGTGAGTCTTAACTGTTGCAATAAATAGTGTTCAATAACAACCATATCAGGGGCATATGAATGTACATGTATGCTACAACAGTGTTAATATGTTTGTTTGTTTACTGTTCTACAACTTGATGCTCTAAAATAAAATATTACTTCATCAAAGGTTCTCTTTTCTCATTTTACTGAATGCCTGGTGTTATTTTTCAGTCATTCAGTCAAATGACTGAAAAAGGTAGTCATTTTGTAGAATGCCTTGTGGTCACAGTCATTTGATCAAATGACTAAATCGTTCAGTCATTTGGCAAAAATACTGATCTGACATATTGACTGTAACATGATATGATAAACTTAGGTGAAGTGTGTACTTTATTTTGCCTGGCAGTTTACATCGTGCTTTAACTAACTCAACTGCCACCAAACAATCTAACTGATACCGAGGGACGTTCAGTCTAATCAATTCTGAAAACAATAAATGTACTACACTACAATATCACAACAGACAATCAAGTGATTACCGATTAAGCCCAATGAACCCACAAAACCAATGCCACTGTTCTCTTTAACCGATACCAATATGTTTTAGTCAAAGCAATCCGTCAAAGCCGACACTGCATTATTCGTAAGGTATCATAACTACTTAAAATCTCACTGATGCCAAGAAGGTTTCAGTTAAAACACTCCGTCAAAGCCTATATTACATTATTCTTAAGGTATCATATAACTGCCTACAATCTCACTTATGCCAAGATGTTTTCAGTTAAAAGAATCCGTCAAAGCCCATATTATATTATTCCTAAGGTATCATGTATACTTACAATCTCACTGATGCCAAGAAGCTTTCAGTTAAAACAACCCGTCAAAGCCTATATAACATTATTCGTAAGGTATCAATTCTACTTACAATCTCACTTATGCCAAGAAGTTTTCAGTTAAAAGAATCCGTCAAAGCCCATATTACATTATTCCTAAGGTATCATTTCTACTTACAATCTCACTGATGCCAAGAAACTTACAGTTAAAACAACCCGTCAAAGCCTATATTACATTATTCGTAAGGTATCATAACTGCTTACAATCTATCTGATGCCAAGAAGTTTTCAGTTAAAACAATCCGCCAAAGCCTATATTACATTATTCGTAAGGTATCATAACTACGTACAATCTCACTAATGCCAAGAAGCTTTCAGTTAAAACAATCCGTCAAAGCCTATATTACATTATTCGTATGGTATGACTGCTAACAATCTCACTGATACCAAGAAGCTTTCAGTTAAAACAATCCGTCAAAGCCTATATTACATTATTCGTAAGGTATGACTGCTAACAATCTCACTGATGCCAAGAAGCTTTCAGTCCAAGCAATATAACTTTGATCAAGAATATTAATGTTATCATACCGCCACTTCACAAAAGACAATCTAGTCGATAACCTATATTGATGCCAGCCCTGCTTTCTGGCTGCGACTGATACATATAACCAAACTGCAAAACCAAAAATCATTTATCACGAAAAGCAATTCATAATATTTGTAATATTTCAAGGACACAATTCCATCCTACATTAAGCTTTCGGCAAGTTCTATGCATTCTCTCCCCACAGAGGCAGATCAAGTCCTTACTTGATGTATCGATACTTCACTGAAACCATGTTTATAACAGACCTGTACCAATACCATAATATGTGAATGTTATTTCCAATTATCTGTATAGATAACGATAATAAAAGAATCGAAGTCAAGATACAGCCTCTGTTATATTACGCCGAGTTTGTGATATACAACGGGAGATGCCTGATTGGAGGCAATCACAATCAAAATTAGTTGTGCAATCATCATTATGGCTACTGAATCATTGCAAATGCTTTGTGATATGAACCACCCTTTCCATAAGAGAAGCGTTGTCATTTGATAAAATAATTCAAATGGATTGTGGTGCAATTTTCACGGATTTCGGCGTAATATAACAGAGGCTGTATCGATATTTCATGACTTGATCTGCCTCTGGAGAGAGAACGGTTCTATGATGCTGACTTGATGTTAAAGTTCAAGCTTTTACTACGTTTGTATGACGCTACCCACCCCGACCATACTGACACTAAGCCAGTAACAGATCAAAAGGGTGTAGCTTTAAGGGGATGCCCCCCCTTTGGATTTTTAAAAAATCGCTCAAAAAGGTGGACCCCTCTTTTTCCGATTAGGGGACACACCTTTTTATAATTGCTGGATGCCAATATATTTCTAATGCAATATAATATCTAATAAAAGTAATGCCCTGTTCTATAAACGAAACTGGATGCAATACTGTTAAACTGTCTGACTATATCCTGGTTTCAGCCTCTGTCATAGCAATACGCCTATGTACTTTAGTACCGAGTAACTTATTGATATCATAGTTGTAGCAGACTCAAATATAACCATATTAATGATTTAGTTCCATCGCTATCAACCACACCTCCGAAACTAATCGCTGGCTCTGTAAACCCACAGGGGTAATTGTTCCAGCCAATAGCTCTACAATCATGTAAATAATCCCATGACGATAATTGGTCTAACCAATAGCTCTACAATTCGGTAAAAACAATCAATCTTGCTAATAATTCTATAATCCAGTTGGTAAAGTCCATACACACCGCTATCCAAACACTAACAAGCAGTTCGATAATCTCAGCACGTAGCCGACTAACTCGCCTCAATCTGTCACCCCCGGCGCCCACCCCCGCGCCTCTCATCCCTCCCTCCCTCCCTCCCAACCAATGTGAGCGCTCCCTCCCCCTTCCCTCCTACCCACTGCGCGTGAACAACGCACGCCGAGCACGAGCCGATGAATATGGAGCGAGTTTGGTAGGACTGAGCTTCTATACTGCCCGTGCGTTGTTGAAGAAGGCCGCGCTTCACGCCTCGCCGTTAAGTTGTTCATGTGAGGAAAGCTGTCCTTCTTCATTCGGGATATGTAGAGTGTTCGAGCCGTGCACACTTCAAAGTACTTTTGGAGACATGTATTTACGAGATTGTGACAGTGAAGGTTTCCTGTGTCATCTGATCAATGCCTGCACCCTGCTTGTGTAGATACTTTTGATTAAGGTAAGTTGATTATCTGGAATTTGAATTTTGGACAAATGTATGAACTTTTATGTTTCAGGTAAAACATTTCGGTTTTAAGGTTGAAAATAATTCAACTATGAAACTTGCTTTTCGACCATTTAAAGTGTACGTACACTATCCCTTGGACATTTGATTAGTTTGGTTATTAAATATTTGAACTGTATAATTCAGAAAAGTTATTTAAGAGAAAATAAATGACTTTTCGAAACGTCACGTTCGGTTTTGGGACCTTATATATGCTAGTCTTAACCATCTTATATAAACTTGTTCTTTTCGTTTTTCAAATTTAATATACTAGAAACCAAATACAGTTTTATATCGGGAAAAGTGTTGTAAAAACGTTTAGTTCAACTTTCACAAATAATGCGTCATTGGAAAAAAACATTTTAAAATAAATAAAAAACTCTTAACAGCTTAAGTTCACGTAATACAAAATTCTCAATCAACAACACCTACTGACAAAATAGATATATAAAGGGCTCTTGATACATTTATATTTGGCTCAGTCAAAATATTTTACCTTTTTCTTTAAGATTATTTAAAGAAAAACGTTTTCAAGTGTGTAAGAAGTTTAGACAGAATATCGTCGCAAAACATCGATTTTCGAATCAGCTTGAGCATCGCCCAATGAAGCGAGCATGTAGTAGATTTGTGACGATCAGCTGATCGGTGTGAAGTAGGAAGGGAGACGAACTAGGCTCGAACTCGGATCTAACCCCAGGGCTAACACCCTCCCCCGCAGATCTTCAATTTACCCTAATCGGCGGGAGGGGGTGGATGCATTCCCCATCATTAGGGAAGATTGTGTTTCAATACGCGCATGAATTAGGTAAATTATACCTAGATGATGTTAATCGCCTCTACGCAGAGAAAGAGTTTGCATCGTTATCCTTAGATCGTTAGGCGGCAAACTCCTGATATGCTCCAAGCTGCTGTTTATGAAGTGTTGGGCTTATTGGTCGTATGTGATACGTGTATTTTCTAGGGTCGAATTTCGTATCGCAAAAAATCATGAAAATGACCAGACTTTAAACTGTACGATAGGTTTTCCTGATTGGTATTGAAGACAGCTTTCTCGAAGGGTTTTCATAATTCAATAAGTAGTTGGAATCTGTAAAAAGTACTTGGTATAAATCTCTCGTCTTTGAGTCTCGCTGGTCTGATGTCTGTATGTATGTCTGTCTGTCTGTCTCTCTGCATGTCTGTCTGTCTCTCTGTCTGTCTGTGTGATTGCTACACTTTCTCTACCTGCCCCATTTCTTTATTGTTTCCAGAAAGTTGAAAGAAACAAAGATAATGGCCAATAGGGTTCCTGTGAGTCGATGGTCCAATATGATGAATAGGGTTTCTCTCATTGTATAAGTATACCCTGTATGACTTGACAGTTTACTGCCTAATCAACGATGATTTTCTCTTTCAAGATTTTTAGATGCTATGAACTGTGTATATATTGTACCCACTCGCCGATAAACTACCTTATCTTATATCTTACCTTGAGATTAACAGGTGCGACTGACATTATATTCCCTTGGATCTTTGAATTTGTTGATGGAAGATACTTTAGGTTTACCTTCGGTTTTTTGTTTTTTTTTAGCCACAAAGAAATTCAAAGTTATTATCCCAGTACAAATCCTAGCTTTGGAACAAATGTGTGTCACTTAAGTACAAATGTACTTATTACCCTTTAAGATTCTAAAGTATAATATTTGGGTAGCTTTGTTATACTGAGAATAATCGCCTGACAAGTATGACGTCAACGTGTTAGTTAGTGACGTCACAATGCCAGAAAAGTCGCCACAAAAGGATCGGACTTTTGAAGACTTAAGATTCACTACAATGGCTGAAAGGCTTTAGGTGGGCGAATAAAACTGATCTTTATCTTTTGCCAAAAAATATTATAAAGTTATAATGATTATACCCCAATACGCAGACAGCCAATACAAGGACACTTTCAAATACCCAGTACACCTAAACACAAGGCCAACTACGTTAATCCCTCTGAATATAATGGGACAGTCCACTGACGAACAAACTTGTGTTAAATATGATTTGTTATCAAACTCGCTCTCGCTCGTTGGATAAAATCTACAATTCCTCCAATATGGACAGTTTGACACGATGATCGTATAGTATCTTTTGACTCCTACTGGTTGAAGATTGTTAGTCGTTATTACAAGTTAAATTGTGGTACCTTTGACTTATTATAAATATACCTTGATATACCCTTGTTGTCCTTTTTGATTATGGCAGTTTTACATACAAATATTATTTCCATTTAATTTCATTCTAGACCGAAATTTTCAATCGATAAAAGGGAATGCTAGTAAAGTAATATTTCTTTGTTTCTATGGTACAAACTCTCTTCCTTTTAGCGCCATTTAGTCGTAGGTACATTGAGACTTTGATATACCGTTACTTGTACACTAGCTGTCTTAGACATTAAAGCCCCATTAATTGTCATATTAGCATACGTTTCGTGATGAAATTTAACTATTGAAAAGAGAAATACATCACATCTTTCGTCGAAAGTTTGATATGATATTTTCATGTTTTAATAATAAAAATAATAAATTCTACGTCCAAAGTACAGTACCCTCTGCAAAAGTGCCATAGTTTATAACGAACCCGCTTTCGGTGACATCATCATTAAGTGCGTAGGTTTTACATCGCGTCTCAGTTACCGCAATTGCGTCCGATCGGTATTAACTTAGGCGGCAACTAGTGCCTGATTCGGAAAAAGAGAAAAAGAAAATCTAGTCGTGAGCGAAAAATACGGCTTTCAAGCTTATATTTAGGAACCGCAAATTGTGAGATGGCCACACTTGATTCGCCTTCATGTCGACATCCCGGGGCTTACGTTTCGGTCAATTTATAAAACTGTCTCTTTTTTAATGAATTTTGGTCCGATCTTTTCATAGTTGGTCGCAAAATATTGCTAAAAATACCATGAATACAGTAAAAATACTCTTTAAAGTATTGCAGTTTATATGGGTCTTTTAAGCTGTCATTGTATATTTTTTCAATAAGTAATTGTTTTGTACCATCATCCCCTTTGAAATACTAGTATCGTGCAAAATGAGATTACTTCTCATAACCATCCCCTTCAGAAATATCACAAAAAATATGACAAAAATAAGATAATAACATAAGAAATGAACGTTGCAGTAACGATTCGAAATATGAAACTTCAACACTCTGAAAAAGGATATACTATTGAAGTAACGAAAACGTAATTCTCATAAATGTTTGTTCAAGGTTTTCAGAACGGTTCACATAATCATATGACCAAGCGACTACAGCATAACTATAGCAATAAATACATCTCTTTAGCTGACTTGCAATATTGGCAATATTCAGACCAAATCATATCTTGAGCATGAGACTATGACAGATGGTTGCAATATCAAAGATCTCCCCATTACTTGGCAGTATCAATTGGCAGTCTGTCAAATTAATCGGCCCTGTATCGAAACTCAATTTATTGTATAACGGTCTACAAGTTTACTTGTTTGAGCGGCAAACTACAAATTGGCGACGAAACAACACATCATTCAGATAGAAAGTTCTTTACTGAGGAACTACTTGAACAAATACTCTCTCGCTCGTTGTATGCAGTGCTTTCAGCGTATTTGTTAAGCAAGACATCGAGTTTAGAACATGCTGTCTTTATTAAATAACAATTTTCTCGCAATTTATGCTACGAGAGGTTGGCTGAAAGTTAAACTCTTCTATATGTGTTTTCGCCGGTGAGAATCCCTTGTTACCGCATGTTGGTGTGTTCCCTTCACTGTAATGTCCAACTGATATGCTATATCCTTCTTTACTGAGTACAGTTTATGTTACCATATCTCCATATCATACCATAACGCACTGAACCATACCATGCAATACCATATACCAAATCAATACCACACCACACCATACCACACTTCACCATGCCATACCATACCATGGCATTCCATACCTAACATACCATAACTTACATACTATGTCATATGATACCATACCATACCTCACCATACCGTACCGTGCGCTACCATACTGTAACGTAGCGTGCCACGCAACGCACCGCTACGCCGCTCCACGCCACGCCACGCCACGCAACCACACAATTCAACACCACACCACAAAATTCCACACCACACTATACCATACCTAACATGCCGTGCCGTGCCGTATCATGCCATGCCATGCCATGCAATGCAATCTCAAATTATTTCATGCCGTTGCGTACGATACCGTACCATACTGCACTGCACTAAAATGTGAGTTTTTAGTCCATTTAAGTTTCTCTTCTCCGTGTCATGCATGGTTGTGTACAGATACCTGTAAATACATCGCTTACTCCCTGTGCTTCTCTTCTTCTCTTTATGAATGCTTGGTTTCTGTACAGATACCTTAAAATAAACCATTTAAAATACGACCTTGTGCATCCAAAAATTCAACATTTTTTACAAACGGTTTGTTCAGACACCGGTGAATACGTCATGAACTTACTTCCTCGTTCTCCACTAGTTCTCCATTCAAGGTTTTCGCTCAGTTTCCAATAAAACCTTCATATCACCTATTTTTTCAGTGCTCTATGATCATTGATGCATTTTGCTTAGATAAAAGTAAGCTCGCCATCAATTTACTACTCTATTTCCATCCATGCATGCATGGTTTCTATACAGAGACATGTAAATTGCTTCCTAAAACAAATCTTCTCCCATTCTTGCATGGTTCTGTGCAGAGACCAGGTTACTCTTCATAAACTTACAACCTCACCATTTAAACACTGTCCAGGCGTTCATGGTAATGATTCAGGATCTCGTAAATACGTCTTCAAAATATGTATTTACGCTTCAATCACCAAAGTCATGCATGGTATATTTACAGATACCCGTAAATACGTCATCAACTTTGGTTTAGATATCCAGCCATTCATACATGGTCAACCGGTACAGATACGTAATAAACATGTGACTGTATCAATTTATATCATTACGTCACTTTATAGCTGATAATGCACCAATAAGTCATAAAACAATCCTCATTATCAAACAGTTTTATATCCCTTTGACGATATCCAAACAATGCGATAATTCGCCCATAAATCTCGCAACACGTCATTGGCTATTGTCTGGCTTGTCAAATAATGCAATTGTTGTGTATGATAATTCACTTATGGTCCTGTGAATGAAATAACGATGCCGTCCCATGTTCAAATCGATCTATCAGAATTACTGATCCAAAGGATACATTTCCGTAGCTCAAAGCGATGTGAGATTATATACTAATCACCGTCCATATCGGCAATGTTACACTACAGACCGCTGACGTTATTTCTGACGATATGCAGTGTCCATTTGTAATAAACTCATGTAGCTATAAGCGGTGTTTAATTTGATTAATAACGTTTGACTTTGCAATGAAACAGATATTGGATATTCTCTCTGCAAATCTTCATTTTCATTTGAAAGGTTCATATATGTATTGTCTTACAAAAGTTGATGCACAGCACATTATGATGTACTGGATATGAGACTATTGATATTACTATTCTAACACAAACTCGATCACGTATCATTGTGGCGACACTCTCACTTGGCGACGATAACAATGATCCCCATATTGTAGCAGTGACATCATATTGAACACGTGACGTCATTTTAATGGTAAAATACTAGAGTAAGGTGCTATTTTCGACTAAGTGAAACCAATTCAAAAGTTCATTCAAAAGAATTATGAAGGTAATATATATCATACACAATTTCAGTTCGAAATCTTATTTTGGCACAATGATATGCCCGGCATAGTTAGAAATGAACAAGTATCATATTTAAAAAAATTGCACATTTGCAAAATTGTCACCTGTGACGTTTAAGGTCAGATGTAAGAATAAAAAACAAAGTGATCAACAAAATTATACAAAATCAAACTTATCGATTGTAGGTTGAGGATTAACTTGAACTTTTCTGGGTCATAGACTTAACTCTGCTTTCACTTGATATTGGTACGGTTCAAAGTCATAAGAAGCCTGTGAATTTTCTTATCTTACATCTATCCTATAGGCCTAATTATAAGGTTTCAGGGGAAATGATGAACTCGTGAACATGTCCTTGGTCTTAACACTTTGAATACGGAAGCGGTTCTATTAGATTTATAGAGAAAGTATCAGTATGTGCCGCTATGAGAGATGGTTACACGCCATTTCGATTTTTAAGCTGGGGTTTGTCAGGGTGATCAGTTGTCTCCCTTTCTATTTTCTTCTTTTTTTTTTAAAAAATGCGGAGTTTATCACCTGATGGTTAAATGGGTATCGATCTAGACTAAAATGAGTTGTTCGTTCTTTTATTTGGTTTTGAGTTTGAACCTTTTGATTTTACAGTTATAGGTCTACATTACAGGATAGATGAACGTGTTTCTCATTGTAAAAAGTGGAGATCGAAAATCAATTTTGTTTCAGTTTTTCAACACCATGTAATACATCATGAATTTGTGAAGTAGAGGCTTATGAATGACCTTGTGTAAACATGTATTTGTAAAAAAAATTATGATCAACGTCAAGAATATATTTGTCATGTAGTTTGATATGGACATCTTATGCGGATCAGAATGCACTATTAGGCGAGGGCTATTACGTTTGAATTGAAGTTCGCATATGGAAACGGCGTTTGTCGAAACTTTTTAATTGGTCTTAACCAAAAAAAGGTCTATTAGTTTTTTCAAAATAACTTTGTTAAATGGATAAATTCGAATTTCTATGACAATTGAAAATATGTACAAATTTACACTTATTCAAAACAAAATGACGTTTACATGCCATTTTCTCCATTACGGTTATGACATATGTTACCTTGTGTAGAATCATTTAACATTCTATGACAACTGAAAGTCTTTACATAAACTCGATTCAAACCAAATGTCATAATCATATAAATTGCTCTTTTACGTAAAACGATTATTTGGCATTTGTATAAACTTTGTTTTATGGATTCATTCAAGTTTCTAAGACAATTGAAAGTCTTAACCTACTTACATCACATCCAAACAAAATTACGTCAATTCCTCTGGGATTAAACACAAGTCAACACAGTGTGAACATGTTCATACGTCATATATACACGATGTAACTATTACCAAATCCATGTTTTGTTTCTTACATCTTTTTACTCTCAAAGTCAAATAAGGTATGACATGCCCATATGCATAGTAGCTGACATTGCAAGATAGAATGACATTCAGGGATTTCGCATCAATGCTTGTATTAATCCCGTTTTGAGCTTAACATCTCTTAAATCTATGTTTACGAAGCTTGTCACTTGTAATGAGAATACGAGGTTCACGATATCAGTATATTGGATTCTATGACCTTGGTTTGCTTGTAGTTTCAATTTCTGAAGAATTTCGTAAATAATGAAAACATTAGACGTCATTTGAATTCATACCTGATCTTTTGATTTAGAGAAATGTTTTTTTCTTCGTATTGTATTTTATAATTTCATAGTTGACCGATAGTGGCTATCTGATTCATGAACAATATTCCACGAAAGTCAAATAAATGATTTAAGGTTTAGGTTAATATATTTTGTTGTTACACTTACACCATTTGAGTGTTCAAGTACACCTTTTTGATTGCCAAGACCTAAAAATGACAAGTTTTCATTGAGAATTAATGAGACGAAAAACATGATGGTAACTTATTGCAAGAAATAATTCTTTTAACTAATGGGCGAATTAATTAGAAGTGCATAGAAATTTATGTGACGGTACGCGAATCACTTTCGCTAACTCAAAATGTTAAAAGAGGGTCACACTAAAATGGCCGCTTGTTTCGCTTAATGATACGTCACCCATTACTCTATTAATTTCATTCATTATTCATTATTCATTAACTACGGACAACCAAATTGATTAAGAGATGTTTCACACTCGGGAGAGTTTCAATTCAGAAGCAAAATCGGAATTGAAAAAATAATCATAAAACAGTGATACTCTCTCTTTGATACGGGGGGGATTGCCAATATGGCTTCTAATAATAATAATAATGCCAAGTTAAACCTTATATCCAGAACTGTTTATTGGCTGTACATTATTACACTGAAGGAATTGTACTTTCAAAGCTCCGTACTTCCCTATTCAGGTTAACAATTGTACAGCTGGGAAAACTGACTGCAATGCGGATGAAGTTCTTTGCCCAGTTACACAACACTGTGTAAAACCATGGTTATACATATTTGGTGTTTCCACCTGGATTCAAACCCTGGTTTTGGTGTGACAAGCCAGCAGCTCACCACTACACCAACGTGCTCAATTTGCAATCATTCATTGTAACAGTAGGTTGAAATGGCATACTGCTTTGCAATGTCAACATAAATGAGTTAATAAAGAGTGAAATAACCGCTTGTTCAACCCTTCTTATCAACAAATATGGCATTTATCAAGTGCAGCATTAGTGTTACGATAGTCGATAATATCCACTGTTGACATTTATACAAGCAGGTGCTATAACTTATTCATATAACGAACTTTTCATATAACGAATAATTCATCTTCGATTATATCATCCTTCAATTAAAGTATTGTATTGGCACCAATGGATTGATATTGACTGTCTGCCTATCTCATGGTGCTTCATTTTTGCTTCATTTTGCAATTCAATCAGGCAAGATCGTGGGAAAACAGATATAAACAACATGTCAGCAGCGAACGAATAGAAACAACAAAGTATTATATCGATTGTTTATTTAAACATATATATATATTTATTTAATCTGGTATTTTGATGAAATAAACTTCATTTTTATATTCTCTCTCCCTCGCTCTTTCTTTCTCTGTCCTACTTCCTGTCTCTATATCTCAATGTCTCTGACTCTTTCTGTCTGTCTGTCTTGCTGTCCGTCCGTCTCTCTTAGTTTAACCTCATCCGCCTATTTCTCTGTCCTCTCAATGTCTGTCTGTCTGTCTGTCTGTCTGTCTCTCTCTCTCTCTCTCTCTCTCTCTCTTTCTCTCTCTCTCTCTCTCTCTCTCTCTCTCTCTCTCTCTCTCTCTCTCTCTCTCTCTCTCTCTCTCTCTCTCTCTCTCTCTCTCTGTGTATATCTGTTTGTTTCTGACCGTCTGTCTCTCTCTTCCTATCTCTCTCGATCACTCTCTCTGTCTCTTCCTATCTCCCTCGATCACTCTCTCTCTCTCTCTCTCTCTGTTCTCTCTCTCGATCTCTCTCGATCTCTCTCGATCTTAATTAAGTAATCTCTCATATAAATGCGAAATGATCCATCAGCGAAACTCATACATGGGACTAAAATGGAATACACAGTGGCTATTTACAGCAGGTTATGCCGTGAGTAACTCCAGGCCTTTTTCTCAATGTATATATGCAGAATGTACTAATCCTTTAATCCAATATGATGTCATCTCGGGAAATAACATCAAAAGCGTGCATGTGAACAGTGTTTCATATGGTCGTACCTTGGTATCGATACGGAAGCCGATAGCATTGTGCTATTTAAATACCATTCCCACTTTAATTTCTATTTATGGTAAATTCTTGCCGTATTATTTATCTTGAATCGATGTTACCATAGCCGTAATATGTACAGGCAAATCGTTTGCATGGAATCGTTCTTTTATCAATTATCCAGTACAATTCCTTGACGTAGAAATTTAATAATGATGAAGACAAACAAGTCCTCATGACCTAGTTACCAATATGTGTAATTTGCTTACATCAAATGTATAAAAAACAATGCATACCTTTGCTATTAGAACCCCTGTACAGGCACACAACCGTTAAACACGTTTAGCTCCATGATGAAGACATACGCTTAGAAGCGTATTCGAAAGGTGTTTAACAATGTGCAAGGTCATATGTCAAAGGTCGAAGGTCAAATTGACTTATCAGTATTTGAGCCAGTACATGAACCTTAGAATCCACTTTTCTCTCATAACGTTTGAAAAGATAAGGGTAAAGATTTCTGCCACGATAGAAGAGGGTTTTATCACTTCCCACGTCATTTAAGCACAGGTTAGCTCGAGGTTAATGTACATTGCGGCACTCATCGATAATTATGAATCAAATTAGTTGCTCATATACTTATGAATGACGTTCCATTACCTGCGAAAGCGTTTATCGTGATAGGTCATTAGGTATATTAACCAAAACTCTCGTTTACTTGCATGATAGCTAGTTCAAAGCGTGTAATATTTCCAAAATCAGATTCCATTTAGATATATGATTAGTGATATATGGGATTGAGAAATTTCTTTGCTAAATTTATCTTATTTCAAATGTATTATCAGAGCAGATGCGTTTGAACATTTATAAGCAGCGTGCAGTTGTATATCATGCTGTTCATTCCATCGTCATCGTCATCATCATCACCATCATCATCCGCATAGTCATCATCATCCGCATAGTCATCGTCGTTTCGTCGTTGATCATTGTGATTTTATTAATCTTTTTATCATGTATCATTTATATTATCTGTAATCAATAAACTATTTGATCGAACCTGCAAAATGATAAGGCTTTTCTCACATCTTGGTACCTTTCACAAGAAGGAAGTCATCTTATGTACAAGGCGCGGGATAGCGCAGTGTTTAGCGCGTTCGACTTCGGATCAAGAAGTCCTTGTCCTCTTTGTCTGCAGTAGAGAACTGTTCTACACGCAGTCAGGTTTGGGTGCAATGCTACCCTGAATTTCAGCGCAGTTCCACCCATGGTTCGCTAGTTCCACCCGCTGCTCGCAGGTTTCACCGCAGTGCATAACCACAATGGTGTTGCGGGCTTTCTCCCTCCAATAATACTAGCAGCCGGGATATGAGTGAAATACTCTTGAAAGCGGCGTTAAACTCCAGAACACCTCACCTCACCTCATTTTCTGTATATGTACATGACATCACTACTTGGTTCTTTCTGACATAAGTTCCATAGCTAACTCGATGACGTCTTGTTTCCTATAACTAATACACATTTTCATATTGTCACATGATGCACTTAAACGCATTGATAATAAAGATTAACACATTTAGATTTAGATAGACATCCTTTAATAAGTCATGAGATATGTTGATCCTTTGATCATTTTGTTGATATTGTCATTTAATACACAATGTAAATCATTTGACGGTTATATTCAAGTGTCACAAAAATGGCTCGTATGAATATTATATAAAGCTCTTTTATAAAATATAAATCCAAATGCCAACACTCAATAGTTTACACTAATGTCATTAATTTTAGGATATGCCATTTTCGTTCAAAAGGACAAATGACAGCAAGATTACGTTTATTTATATCTATGAAACTGTCCCAAAATGGCTCTCAAAGAAAGATCCGTCTTGATGCAGAAACAGTCTTTTTAGTTTCGAACTTTTTTCATAAGCCTAGAAGCTTGTTTTGTTTGATTTGAAGTCATGGACAAATAACAATGACAGGTTTCTTTTTTATCGTTAATTCAATTTGAAGAATCTGTCCTCGGGTATTATGGAACATCTTTATATAATTTAGAGATTTTTTACCTTTGATCAAAAAGATTCTCTTAAAAAACAATCTTTATTCGAGTTCTTCAAATCCAATTATGAAGAAGGACAAAATATATTTTAGCAAAACCAAAATAAGAATTGAATTCAGTCCATAAATAAACTGCTCTATTGAAGACTATCAAAAATAAATATAACTCAGTCAATTAATGATAAAACTGCTATGTGTAATTAAATGGCACTGTTTTTTCGTTTTTGAAAGCTAGTAAGCAGTAGCAGTTTTTTGTTTTGAATATTTAAGTACGTATTAAGCAATAAAACATAACAAAAATGTTGAATATTCCCTGATATAATATCTTAGATCAAAGTAAACTTGTAGTTATTAGACCAGGCTTTCAAACTGCAATGTGACAAAAAATCAGAATGTTTTATGCAGTTTAAACAGATGACTTTTAACAGTAATTGCTTATGAAGCAGGCAGGTCTGTTTATTACTTTTTTAGCGGCTGTAGTTGAATTTGACGATTATCATCCGACACTAAGGTGATATGATGCCATTATCCACCTAGGTATCCACAGTCATGTGATTGGCACATGTCGTGGTTGAAACTGACACCTTATCACTTTATGTACATGTCTCTGTTAATCTTTAACAGTTTCTGCGTCAATGTCTTAACGACTTACCGTAGACGGTTCCTCTGGGGCAAATATATTTGTTGTCGGCAGCTCGTAGTGGTTTTTTTTTGCTTATTCTTGAAAAAAAAAGAGAATAAAATAGTAGGGGAGTCAATGGACGCAAGGAAAGGGCATGTGAAATGTATTTCAAAAATAATTTCATTTGTTTATAGATTTAGTTTTTTCATTTGAAACCTCTTGCAATGAGGTCATGTCTACTGACCCCTAGTGACCTTTGACCTTCCAGCATGCCAGATATGGATGCTAGGTGAAAGGTCACCTGACGTGCATATAGAGAAGCAGTTCGATCACAAAGGCAGCATGGTACAAGTATTAGGAATTATCTGATTTATAGAGAATACTAAACGACTTCCTGTTCAATAACATTTTATAACGAGTGAATCTTTTAGTTTTAACGAGCGAAAGCTAGTAAAATACAGATACCCTTCACGAGTTTCATAAAAATGTTATCAAACCGAACCGAGTATTATATCTATTCCTAGTTGATAACATCGCCGACATGACCATCGCTGACTTTGTGACGTCAAACTTAACCACTATGACGTCACGTCATTCGGCCAGCGCAGAGTTATTACACAATGTGAAATAACTTTGTAAATTTATCAAACAGCGATATCTCTAACGGACGAGTATTTATAATGATTATGCAATTGATATGGACAGGGTTAGTGTACTAAATATAAAATCTAAGAATTAAGGATTTGAATGTGATTAAAACCGATATGTGATTTAAGGGATATTTTAGTTCAAGGCACGTTGAATGAATTGACAATATGTGTTTGTGTTGTATTTCATCGTTTATTTTCTTTTGAGAACATATTCAATCAGCAATCTCAAAACAAAATTGCTCTACATTGAAGCTCAACTGACTACACTTATAATTAGTAATTCAAACACGCAAATGTTACCTAATCCAATGATATCCTTGTTTAGTTTTCAATTTTCAATGTTAAAAGGGGTTGCTACTTAGCACATTATATTCATAGTAAAAGCAATAAAAAAATAACTTATCTAAAAGTAGAACACTTCGGTTTTAAAATATAATTAACCTGATTAGATTATATTTGTATTTTGTAGCGTAACTCGAGCGTAATTTTTGAAACTTATCAAAAGCAGACACATTGACAGGTAGGGTTGAAAATGCTTTAAAACTTATTAAACATAAACATTAAACATGTACATTGGAAGTAATATTTCGGGTTCTGCACATGTATAAGTCTGAAGTTTTCATCATTTTAAAGGGGCAGTAGCACGTTTTTTTTAATAATTTTATATTTTAAAATTTTCACTGATAAATGTAAGTTTATGCTAAGTGTATTATTTTGATAGTGTAATAAATCTCATTACACAAGCCAATCAGCCATAATCAGGGGACAAAGTGTGACGATTCACATAAAAGCCATTGGCGGCCATTTTTTGTTACCACCTTTAATTCATTTTCTGTAAGATAAAAAAATCGCATGGCTCAACTTTACATTATATATTTGAATTATTACTGCTCCATTTAGTTTGAATACATTGTCTTTTAATTGGAACCATTAATTTTCATTTTCCTGACATCACCTTACATTCCCCCTAAAAACGTGCTACTGTCCCTTTAACTTCTCAAGTGTCACGTGGCGTTTAAAAAGTTCCACCCGTTGCATAAGTCATAAGGCAAACTTTCTCTTGTCATAAGTCTAATCATTTTGGCAAGTATCAAAGCCAATCAAAATGTCTTGAATAATACCGAGTGACTGTCAAAAAGGCAATTATCTGTGTCGCACATATTTCGAACGAAAAAATGGATGTAAGACGATTTTTGCTTTGATGGAAAGGTGGTATAGAATAATCAGATTGTACAATTCTGAAATGAATACTTCAAATCTTTCATTTAACATTTGTTTAAATTTCAACACATCAATCAGCTCTTTGGACGACATGCAATCAATTGCAAACAAGAACCTTTCACGGAAGTATACCAGATTCTTCATATATCTAGAAAGACAAGACCCTGAAACATGATTTGGTTAAACAATAAATGTTAACTGGATCCGTGATGCAGGATTATAAATGAACTGTTGTTTTGAAACTGAATCGAAATTAGAAAATCTTGCTTTTCTTAAAGCATGAATTGCTGATCAAAAATGATCAGATGCACTGTAAATACAACGTTTCGTTTAGTTCGTATGCTTTATTTCAATTTGACGAAGTATCACAATGTTTGCAAGACCAATATTGCAACTTTCACCAATTCAGTTGGTCACAATCATTCTTGGTGTTTTCCCTTCTCAAAAGCTAACCTACGAGCCATGTAACAGTGTTCTTGACAAAACGTTTATGCCATATCCGCTTTCGTTTAACCTCACAAGGCTAACTGCGCATAGTATCACGCAACCGGAAGTTTTCATAATGAACACGTATTCTAATGGAGAAGAACAACTTAACCACTTGACACACACTGATTTTAAACTAAGTACGATGTTTTTAACAAAAGGTATTTCAAGAAAGCCCTTCACCTCGTAAGTATGATTAATAGCGACCTATGTTCCCATATATTCTTCCTTGGCCTTCTTCTGAAACAGACCATCAACACAGGTTGAAAGAAAGTTGCATTAGCGTCTAAGCCTCTCAATATAGCAACTGTTTGCAACCAGAAGAATGTGGGTCATTGGGCATTGGTTTATCTTTGCATATGTCAACGCAACCCAGGTGGTATTATCATTTTCAAATTACAATGTTTTGATAAAATGTCATGAAAAATATTTTAACCTACATTTCTATTTTTTATCCATTTACAACTGCATTTATCTTCATTTGTTTTGTATAATTTACCCATGTATAAACTACATATTTGTCCCATAAAGGGATGGCAAGGCAAGCAAAATATATGGTATGGCTTGACAAACGGTATGAATAGCAAAAGCGATAGAAATGATGTTTTAGGTATAAAATCTACTCATTCAAATCTGAACAAACTGCTTCAGCGTTACTTTGCAATTGTAATTTATATGGATAAAATTAATCATCATTGATATATATAACATAAAAACTAAAACAATGATCACCTTTAAGAGAGTGCAGTATGATGCTGTGTTATCATAATATATAATGATATATAATTTCTTCATATGTCTTACAGAAGTATTCTACAATAAAGATGATCGAGCGAAACATTCTGTAAACGTTAAAAGGAATGGAATGAAAAATTACAGTAGTTTGATAACTAAATAATGATTAGCAATAGAGTGGTATCTAAATATTAGTAGAATACAAAATGATATAATCAAATTTAGATGCAATGAAACGAAGTATGTTAATAATCCATATTAGTTATAAAAAGGACATACATAAGATCGTTTTATACGCAATCATTAACTTTGTTTAATAAAAATACTATTAAATGGAAGGTCATTTAGTATTCTCTATTCAGTTGCTAAGTAACCATTTTGATTACAAAATGACATACACGAATTCGAATTTTGTTAAAAAAGTTTAATTTGAAATCAATGCAATATGACCACTCGTAGAATATTCTTTGACCTGAATGTCGTTGTGCTTCAGGACAATGCCTTAGTTGTCTCAAGTGGAACATATATCTAACTCTTTGTCGTGCCTTAACAAAAGCTCTAGCTGATAAATGACTTCACTTGTAGCTAGCAAGGCAATTGACTGAACAAAGTAGTAAAATTCTCAACAGGAAGTTCCAAATCTCAGAAATTCTGACAGGCCAAGTTGCAGAGCAGACGATTTCCGGTATGTTTATGTTCCGTTGTACCTTCCTCTGTACAAAAACAAGGTGTTTTTCACCAACTTCCGCTTTCCAAATCATATATAGCTTTCTTGAAACGTTTAAACACTCAACCAATTTGAAAACATATCGAAAAATGTTTGTCTGTGGAAAGTACATGACTGTAGTTTCTTCCGGTTGGAATAATGTAAGTAAACAGATATACCTTGATGGTTTATGGAGAAAGCTGTTCTTTTAAGGGAATCTCAAGTTTCATATACAATCACGTACCTCCATTTGCCCAATGCGGTCACTGCAATTTCAACTGACCTTTATATTACGGTCGCTAGATTCAACGGCCATTTTTATCTGTATATATATATATATTTTTTCAAAAATAAATATCATCTCTTCTCGTAACTACACAAATTCGTTGGTTTCTGGTCGTATTTGTTAAATGCCTCTCTTGTTTTAATTTGTTGCCTCTCATTGTACCTTTGCCATAATGGTCAGTATTATTATGTTTATCAATGTTATTATATGTGTAAACTTGATGAATTGATGTACCACAAAACAATTAATAAATAAACAAAAAACAAAAACAAAAAAATTAAAAAGTTTACGAGGAAACATCAAGAAAATTAAAGCAATGAAAGTATAAGAGTCACGTTTGACAAAACCTCTTGAAAATTAGGGAAAAAATTTACGACCTCTTAAACAAAACACATAATGAAAGTTTTTAAATGTTTTTTTAGTTATCGTATCTATGTGAAGAACTGTAGGTCTAGTAAATGAAGAAAATATATACACTACGGAAATGCAAGGTACCGTGCTTTTAACCAGGTATGTTCAAAATTCAGTATCAACAGTGGAAATCTATTGAGGCTAAAATATTTGAAATATTTCTGGGGAAAATGTGTTATAGTACTCCCGGAAATAGAAATAAAATGCTTTTTGTCGGTTATTTCTATATTTGGTACCAACTTGTTATTTTAATTCTAAATATTTATTCACAATGGTTTTTCCCAACTTTTGTTTCAGACAATTTTTGTAAAATCCCCCGAAATATATGAATTTACAGGAGAGAACAACGTGTAATTTTCACGCCTCGAAATTATTTCAAAGTCGAAATGTACGTTTCTGATGCAAGCTATAGTATGTAAATTAGCTGTAATCTCAGTACCATCCGTTAAATTACATTGTTTAATGTACAATAATTTTATGTTTTATGTCCTCTTCTATTCATAACTCATATGATTTAAAAATTCATAAAAAAAAGTTGAAAAAGAATGTTGTTTCCGTTGAGTTTACAGACATAAACGCGTGTTACAAACTACTATTCTTGCGAGTTCATTCATAACTTCTGTTGTCAATTGCAGAGTTGCTGTGGCAACGCACGTGCAACTGCAAATTCAGGTGAAAAGAGCGTTGCGGGTTTATTGTCACACGCATTGCTGCATTACCAGCTATTATACTCACCCCCTTTTGCGCATGCGTGAGAATCCCACTGGCCAGAGCTATGCGTTTGTAGAAGATTACTGTAGAAGCAGTTCTTAATACTCATGTAACTTAATAACCAATATGGTTAAAATAAATTCAAGGTTATATTCGTAATGATAAATTTATGCTCTTTAAGATGGTTATTTTAGTTTTCAGAAAACAATTTTTCTGATTGTTCCCGAGCGTTTTTTCAAATGTCTGTTTCATTTTCATATCGGCCCTTATAAACATGTATATTTGGATGAAATCTTCTCGAAGTGAGCGTCACGGGCATAATGATATATTTCTGCTTTTAGGATTTAAAATTCAAGGTCTTGGTTCCAAAGATGAAATATTCTTCTTCAATTAGGTGAAATCAAAATCATTTTAACGTAAATACCCATTGTTCCCAGATCATAAGAAAATTGAGAAAAACTGAATAATTCTGTGTCACGCCTCGCTAATCACGAGTCCCGGCCTGAGTGGTCTTAGCTCGTCACAGTGGGTATTCTTTAATTATGTTTGTATTGTAATATAACCCTGTGCTGCTTATCTCACTTTGAGCACATTGTGTAAGCTCACATTTAGAAATCTGCAGAAACTGTGGTAATGTATGAATACTTGGGACATATCATTAAACAACTCTGATGTTTCTATCAATTTGTTGGAACAAAATATATGAATTAAACAGAGTTTCAATTAATAATAATTAATAAAAATTTCGATTTTGGATTTTAAAACCTGATTGTCCCCATATGTGGCGGGATGAATTAAGCCTTCCTTCAGACATATGTGCCCGAGATATACATCGACATTTACTCATTATATGTTACTCCTAATGCAACTGTATGTTACCTAACAGCTTATAACTAGCGACAGTTGTCAATTTTTGTAGGGAAAAGGTCATATACAAAGTCTATCCCTTACCAAATAAGGGAATACACATGCAATTCGCAATGCAACTGAGTATCTTAAATAGATTGCATTCTGTAATCGGAACACAATTTGAGTGTTGCCAAAAACGCACACATCAGTTGATTGAAGCAGATACACTTTTGAACATTTCCAGAACCAACTCTGAACATGTAATTATATATATATAAGTTTTATTGTTCTAATATATCACTTTAATTAAATATGTGAATATGCCGTCCTACATACAGTACTTCTCCACAGTCGTCCAGATATGGTTAGCAAGTAAATTAATGCAAAAGTAATTATTTTTTTTATATTAATTCGTGTTCCATGTGTCTTTAACGCAAGTGTCTAACTCAGTAAAATGCACTTGTTAGATATACTGCTACAATTTTAAATCAAATTCATTTGTATTGTTAAAAACGCCACCAATAGAAATAATATCAAAGAACAATACATAGTTCCAAAGATTGACAGGAGAAAATATCATGTAATGAGTAACAATAGTCTGAAAATGAGATAAAGTATTGAATACCACTGCGTATCTCGACAGACAATACAAAGACCAATCGGTTTTATGTTAAATGTCCAGTTACCTTAAGCAAATATCACTATGTGAAAAAGGGAACTTTGTATATCAATTTGCATTTAACATTCGTGGTAAGAGTGAAATATTAAAATACCTTCATTCATAATATTTTTCTTTAGGCTTTTCATTTCAAATGAAGACTAGCAGAATTAGGACCTAGACTGTATTAAAGGCTCGTATCTAATGCACCGTGGTTGTGGACAAATGATGGTTTAGCTATACGTGTTACCATGTTAGACATAAACATAACGGACATTGTCATTTGAGGATATTGGAATTTTAATGAAATATCAGCTTATAATGGAATAAATAGATCATTATTCATAATGACAAATATTGCAAATGAACCTAACTTACTTTATTTGTGGCTAGAATATATTTATTCTTATATGGATAAAAGATATTGCTCATTTGAATGAGCATGTAAAGCTTAGTTTTTCATCCAACAATTGTTTCATAAACGAAGATAATTTATATGGACTTCAACTATACAATTTTATTTTGCAAAGTGAGTTATATTCCTTCAACATACCAACTTCTAAAAGGCCACTCAAAGAAGTCAATTGGTGCATATATCATAACTACTTAGTCAATAATCGGTCAAATTTGACACAAGTATCTAAATGCAATGCATTTCCACACATATATGGTAAACAAGTGGCTGTCAAGAGAATAAAGAAGTAGAGACCGATTAGGCTTGTTGGGCAACGTTGTTATAAAAGCGTTCGGAGATTTATTTTTCTATGAAATATTTTTTATGCTTTCCTTTATCTTATTTTTTTGTAATGAGCGATGCCGACATCAGGAAGTTATTGAAGTCACTAGGCGTCAATACAAAAGTTCGTAAACGGGAGAAGCTTATTCACATGTTGAATGAAACGAGACTTTAGATAAATACAAGAAGTCCCTTCCGAATAACTTACATTCAATTCATGATGACCAAAAACGTCCTTGTTTTGTTTTGCTAATTATTACATTAATTACTGACAAGTGTCACAGAGTTTTCCTCAAGGCATACTGAACATTCAGAGGAGCTACCTGATGTACTCACTAACTGAATCAAGATTCAAATTATATTAAATGTGTATTCTGTTCGCCTACTATCGCAAAAGATATACTTTTAATACACCATATAGCACCAAAATAAACAATAATCAGCAATCTTAAATGTTCAAACGCGATTTTAATTGAAATAGAAATAAAATGCTGTACAGTTAAGTGGCATTCCCTAATACAATGGTTGTATTCGAAACAAACATGAATGTTAATAAATTTGATGCTATGGATTCAAATAAAATATGTAAGACCTTATTTTCTTTTCCTTTAAAAGATCATTTTTAAACACCAATATTACATTTGAATTATTTGTTTACCAGATTGACAAGACATTGACAAAATGTTTTACACAACACAGAAGAGTTAAACTTAAAGAACACATCGAAAAAATGTACCTGTGAATTCATTCTGTGAATTTAATTTGTTTTTGGCTATCTTTATCGAGATTTGCTACTGTGTGGGACAGGTATCAGGGCTTCAACCAAGACATATAATTGTCTCTTGTAGCCTTTTTGGCGGCTTATACATTTTTATTCATGTATAATGAATATATTTATGAATGTATAAGATGAGACAGAAATAAACAAATTCTCTCTCTCTCTCTCTCTAATATAAATGTTCAATCATATCCCTGATTCTTTTAATCTTATTCTTGAATAATTGTAAATTATCAAATAGATGAACTATAAAGAGCTTAGAGTAAAATTTAGTCTCAGAAGAATTTTTTCAATATTGACAATATTTTTAAACAATACATGTATTATAACAAAATGGAGCACAGAAGATGCTTTAACTTCAGACCTAAAGCTGAGCGATCTAGACTTGCTATACTTTTCTAGACTGGGTTGGTCATGGATTAAATAGTTCCGCTTTAGGGTCTGGATGACAAACTATTAAGAGCACGATTGTACATACGCTAAGTTTGACCAAGGAGAGGAGCTCAGTCTGCCCGATAAGCGATGCTTGTTTACTTAACCTATATGATGCAACGAGATTAACCCCCTGTGGGGGCTGCACAGCAGCACTGGTCGCCGTTCAACCGTAACGCCGGTTGACTTTATGAGCCAAGGGCAGATAATTTCAGAAACTGACTCTAATAGCTGGTAATGAGAGTGACGTAATCTATAGCAGCTTTCGAAATGTATTGAAAATATGCAAATTTTTGGCAGTATTACATAAATAAAGGTAATTAGCAGCTTTCAGTATTTTTGCAGTTTCCGCCGCCGCTGCTGCTGCGTCCGCCGCGCTCATACTAATGGCTATAACTTTTTTAGTTCATCAGGACTGAAAGTCCAGATGGGCTTATGGCATGGCCCGTCGTCCGTCGTCCGTCCGTCCGTAAACTTTTGACACTTTCGACTTCTCCTCATGAACCATACACATTAGAGAGCTGAATTTTTGTGTACAAGTACCTTAGCATATGGAGATTCTAATTTGTAACTTTGGTGACCCTGTTACCCCAAATAGGGTCACAGGGGTCACAACTTTAAAAACCTATTTTCATCTTCTTCTCCAGTTCCAGAAGGACTAGAGAGTTAAAAATGAGATGTGCAGACTCCTTGGCCAATGGGGATTCTAATTTGTAACTTTGGTGACCCTGTGCCCCCAAATAGGGTCACAGGGGTCACAACTTTAAAAACCTATTTTCATCTTCTTCTCCAGTTCCAGAAGGACTAGAGAGTTAAAAATGAGATGTGCAGACTCCTTGGCCAATGGGGATTCTAATTTGTAACTTTGGTGACCCTGTGCCCCCAAATAGGGTCACAGGGGTCACAACCTTAAATACCTATTTTCATCTTCTTCTCCAGTTCAAAAAGGAGTAGAGAGTTAAAAATTATATCTGCAGACTCCTTGGACAATGGAGATTCTAATTTTTAACTTTGGTGACCCTGTGACCCCAAATAGGGTCACAGGGGTCACAACCTTAAAAACCTATTTTCATCTTATTCTCCAGTTCTAAAAGGACTAGAGAGTTGAAAGTGATATGTGCAGACTCCTTGGACAATGGGGATTCTAATTTGTAACTTTGGTGAACCTGTGACCCCAAATAGGGTCACAGGGGTCACAACCTTAAAAACCTATTTTCATCTTCTTCTCCAGTACTAAAAGGACTATAGAGTTGAAAATGATATGTGCAGACTCCTTGGCAAATGGGGATTCTAAATTGTAGATATCGTGACCCCATGACCCCAAATAGGGTCACAGGGGTCACAACCTTAAAAACCAATTCTCATCTTCTTCCCCAGTTCCAAAAGGTCTAGAGAGTTAATATTGATATGTGCAGACTCCTTGGACAATGGGGATTCTAATTTGTAACTTTGTTGACCCTGTGACCCCAAATAGGGTCACAACCTTAAAAAACTATTTTCATCTTCTTCTCAAGTTCCAAAAGGTCTAGAGAGCTGAAATTATATGTGCAGACTACTTCGCCAGTGGGGATTTTAAATTGTAGTTTTCGTGACCCCATGACTCCAAATAGGGTCACAGGGGTCAAAACCTTAAAAACTTATTTTCATCATCATCTTTATCTCCTAAAGGTCTATTGAGCTGAAAGACTGCATGTAGACTCCTTGGCCAATCGCGATTCGAAACTGTAGGTTTTGTGACCCCATGACCCCAAATAGGGTCACAGAGGTCACAATCTTAAAAACCTATTTTTCTCCATTAGATGACAGTCTATGGCAAATTTATTTCTCCTTGGATATTTTAGTGTGGACTTCTTTCACTGTCTGATATTGGCGATCTAGAAAGTGTTGAATAATAATACATTTGTTTTGTAATTTTTTTATAGGGTTTCTTGCAATAGGTAACATCAGTTTCATTTTTAGCTCATCTTGCCTGTATAAAGCAAACTTGATATGATGCCTGATGAGCTACAGAGCCAATGGCTCTATTTTTCTTCTAAACTTTCCAGAACTTGTATTCATAACTTACTGCTTATACCTCGGGGGAACGGTTTTGACATGTTCACTTTCAAGGTCAAAGGTCAAGGTCGCGAGCTCGAAAAACAATAAAAAAATCCTTGTAAACGCGATAACTTGAACAGTTTTTGTGCTATGAAGCTCTAACTTGGTATGTATCCTTGAAAGAGTAAACAAAATTGAAAAGGTTTTCGCTACAATTTGTCCAAGGTCAAGGTCACAGCAAGGTCACTACTTTAGCATGGTTTTGTGAAAATGCTTTATTTTAACTATGAACACTTTTAATCAATAGATGATTGTTATACTCAATGAAAAAGTGTTCATTGATTGTGTAATCTTGAAGGTCAAAGGTCAAAGTCATGAGATTTGTGTTATTGCAATGTGCAACTAATTTGGATATAACTTTTCAGAACTCATGAACATGTATAAGTGTCTACACCTCTTGGGAATTACAATGACATGTTCACTTTCAAGGTCAAAGGTCAAGGTCACAGCAAGGTCAACATATATTGTGAAAATGTATTATTTTAACTTTTAACACTTTAATTCGTTACATTAATGTTATATTCAATTAAATGTATTCGTCGATTGCGTGACCTTGAGTGTCAAAGGTCAAGGTCACAATAAAATGCCCAATATGCTGAGGCTTGTAGAAGGCGGAACAAGGTAAGGCGAAACCCCAAATTTCGGGGCTGCTCTGCTTTTGCGGTGTCCCGCAAACGCTAATCTAGTTTAAAGTATATTTTTGCAATGATTTCATAAGGCCTAGTTTGGAAAAATTTAGTAATTTGAACATCTGGAAGAATTACTTATATTTGTCGAGTAATACAAGAACAAACGCCAAAAACCATTTTATTTCTATTTCCGTGAGTACTTTAAGTCATAAATATTAGGGCAAGTGGGAATATGATGGTGATATTTGATCAGTATTTTATTATATTTGAACAGGAGTGTTGTACTAATTAATGGTCAACGTGTTGTAGGTCAACGTATTAACGCCCCAGGTGTTGCTGTTGCTTGATAACCTGTAATGAAGCTATGCAATCAACACTGATCACAGGTGTCATATGTCGTTACAGGTAATGAGCGCGGTTTTATCTGTAGGCTAGAATGATTTATAAACATTGAAACATCAGACGAGCACCTCAGGCGGAGAAACTGTTTCTGAATTCTCTCATGTGTGGAAGTTTCAAATCAATCAAGCGAAAATAGAATTTGCAAACTATGTTATCTTATTCAAATAGAAGATGAATATCACCTCGTTTTTAAATTGTCCAGTTTATGATTCTCTGAGGAAGTTGCACATAAAACACTATTATTATACATCCAGACATTTTAAATTTGCAGAATTGTTAAATCACATTGAAAGCATACAGTTCTTAAAAATATGTCCATGTTTGTGAAGATCAGAATATATCTCAAAACATGTAAATGTAAATCATATCCATGTGAATTACTCTTGCGTGTACACATTGTAATGCAAATGTATTGTACTACAGGCATGTGGCCTTTCAGTGCCGGAAATAAAATAATTTTTATTAGAACTCGTAATTTACGAATCTTATGTATATACTGTACAAACATGCTTGAGATATAGCTAAACTTTGAAAAAATAAATAAAGGGTACATTTTATCATAAGGTCACTGACAGAAAATCATTTATAAAACCTTAATTATCACTAACTTATTTTATCCAGTATATATAATAAGGGTTGTGAAATACGTCAAGTATTTCACTGTCACAGACAGGATTGAAATGAAGTCAATAACATGTACATGAATGTCAAGATTAACGATTGATGTATTTAAACCCTAGCTAAAAGTTAAGTATTTTACCCAGAAACCAAAAAGTTCGTATGCATGTTTCCCACGTGGTGTAGATGTGCCTTTAAAGGGACAGAATCACGTTTTGAGGGGGAATATAAGATGATGTCAGGAAATGAAAAAAGTGGTTCCATTTGAAAGATAATGTATTCCAATTAAATGAAGCAGTAATAAATCAATATATAATTCAAACTTCAGCAATGCAATTCCCTTTTCTAACTCAAAATTAATTAAATGTGTTCACACAAAAATGGCCGCCAATGAACTTTTTGTGAATCCTTACCCATTTGTAATTTGTTCTTTGACTATGGATGATTGTTTTGTGGAATGAGATTTTTGACAATATCAAAATAATACATTTAGCATTACATACAATAAGCAGTGAAAAATTTACAATATAAAATTCTCAAACAACGTCCTACTGCCTCTTAAAGACATACATAAGTTGTTAGTGTTTTATAGGTTTTATAACTAATACGTATCTAAATTGGATGTTGAATTTCTTCCTCGTAACATCAGGACGTTTTAACATTATCCTCAATTACAATTTGGGAGTTATAGGGATGAACATTAAAGCGAAGCTAGATGATTTGAACATCTCTCAGGACATATGGTATTTTGTCACATGGCCATTCACGAATATGACAACAACTATGAGTTACTTTCAGCTGGGACGATTCTTGTATACTACGCATTTTATATCAGTTATAGCAATAACCTTTAGCATTCAAACGTCACTGATAGCCTAGATATCCACCCATTTATATCGAATCAGAGTAATTATTTGACCTTTTTGAAGTGTTTTCGACTGTTACAGATTCGCAGCATTCCTCAAGCTGATGGTTTGATTGCACCTAGGTGATCCAAATTTATAACCTTTGGGATGCCCCCTCTTCTTCATCCTAATTTTAGCTCATGTGTAAGGCCCAATGGGCTTATGGCATGACATGGGGTCCGGCGTTCGTTCGTCCGTTAGTAAACTTTGTGGAATTTCGACTTCTTAAGGCCTAGAAAGCTGAGATTTTGTGACTCCTTGATTAGTTAGGATTATAAATTGTAACTTTTGTGGGCTTGTGGCCCCTGATTAAGGGCCGAGGCGGCCACGCCCTTAAAACCTATTTTCACCTTCTTCTTCAGAACCACAAAGCCTAGAAAGCTGAAACTTTGTGTACAGACTCCTTGACTGATGAGGATTATAAATTCTAGAGTTTAGTGAACCTGTGACCCCTACTAAGGGGGGGAACCACATTGGTCACATCCTAAAGCAAAATCGTATGTTAAGCATGATGAGCTACAGAACCAATGGCTCTATTTTTCAGTATTCCCCCCCAGCTATTTTAGTTAGATAACCCCCCCGCGTTTCCCCTAAATTATTGTCATTTCCCCTGGTTAATTTTGATACCAAAGTCTTTGACCTATTACAATTATCCATGAAAGACTGATGAGCTACAGAGCAAATACTCTATTTTCTAAAGAATTAAGCCTTCGGCACATCCCTTTTGTATTTGTTTTGTCTATACTTACATAAAATGCATCAACAAGCATCTGATTTCAGAGATAATTAGCTTATATGATTAAAATTAGAAATGACAAAATGTTTGGTCAAGTTTTCCATGTTCAATGGTCTTTTGATTCTATTTACAGCTGTAGTGCTGTGCGGGTTTGAGACGAGTTCTCACCAAAGCTATATACCTCAGATGATCAATGGCTTTTTAAAGGTGCAGTAGCACGTTTTTATTGGGAATATAAGGTGATGTCAGGAAATTGAAAATTAATGGTTCCAATTGAAAGACTATGTAGTTAAACTAAATGCAGCAGTAATAACTCAAATACTTTACGTAATGTTTAGCCATGTGATTCTATTTTCTTACACAAAATGAAATAAAGGTGTTCACACAAAATGGCTGCCAATGGATTTTATGTGAATCCTCATACTTTGTCCTCTGACTTTGGGTGTTTGGCTTGTGTAATGAGATTGTTGACACTGTTAATTTAATACATTTAGCACTAACTTACGATTATAAGTGAAATATTTGAAATATAAAAGTTTCAAAAAACGTGCTACTGCCCCTTTAAGGTAGACAGATTATGCTTTTCCTTCATCAACAAAGAGTTAATTGCTTAGAAAAGCGCGAAGTCAACCTGTTAAAAAGACTGTTACAATTTCAGTTAGAAATGTTGATAAAATACCGAGGAACGATTTACAACATATGCAGTAGAGGTATTTAGAAATTGATCAAATTTTGCTTCATTTTGATGTTTCTGTCCTAACAGAAACGTAACTTTGTAGTTTAAGGGACAGTCCTATCGGGGTACTTTTGTGGGGGAAAAAATTAGGAGTACTTCCTGTTGGTCCTTTATATTATATTTTTCATACTTATTTCACACCTTTTGGGAATATGTAAGTGCTAGTAACATTTAAGTTTATCAATAAATTTAATAATTTCACAAAGAATAAAATGCAACACTTGAATTTCTTTTTCACCAAAAAACCTAAAGAGCAGTAAATCAATCAAGCTGATCCCTCTAGAAGAGCCACTAGTTGTTGGAGTCATATATGCCAAACTTTACCATTATTCTTACTTGATTGAGCAATACGAACTGCATCCTGTCTCAGGGTATAAACGTTACGCTAACTCCACTAATATGTACCCTGGGCCCAGAAGCTAGATTTGACCGCGCGGCCCGACTTTGGATATAGCCAATCAAATCACTTCCTCGTTGAACTTTTATCGAGAAGGTGGCGAGAAAATGATTTGATTGGCTAGATCCCAAGTCGGGCCGCGCGAAAGAATCTAGCTTCTGAGCCCAGGGTACAGATTAGTGGAGTTAGCGTTATGTTCGTACCCTGAGACAGTATGTACGAACTGTTGCTGCATAAGAATTATTTTACAGTTAATCGGATTTGTAGATCGCATCATGACGGTGTAAGGTCGCAATTTTGAAAACCGTTTGTTTTTTAATTTGAAATCGTATTAAAAGTTTAGTGTATATAACTATATGGAAATAGTATTCGTGAAAATGTACTTCTAGAAGAATCTGTACTATGGAAGATAGTGGGAATATTCATTATCCAAATCATAAGATTCATTGCATGGAGAGGGTAGTCATTTGGATGGGGTTCTCGTCATGCTTTTTGTCAATTGAAATTAATTTCATCACATTATAGAAACCTCAACTCCTACAAACACGTAAGGTCAATATTTATGGATGACAACTTTATTCATAGAGTGCGACGTTTCGATACAGATTCTTGTATCGTTTTCAAGCATAAATTCAAGACAGAGCACATGAGGTATAAATACAGTATGGAATGAGATAAGTTAATTGACAATGAAAACAATACTTAATTGAGCAAATGTAACAATAACATAACAAAGGTATTACATATGGAGCAGAAGTAGGATTAATATGGAAGCCAACCATGAGTGGGATTGAGTGATGAGCTCATCGTATGCAGAGGGGATGAAGTAGCCTTAATCTCTGTTAATCTGAGGTCGGTACCTTTTGATCATGATGCGTTCTACTAATTTTCGTTTTGTGAAGTCTGATTGGTGTTTTGACAATATTGTGACGTCTTCCCAGTTGATATGATGGTTGGGGTTGGCTTGAAGGTGGTCACAGATGGCTGATTTGTTGTCAGATTTTTGGGTTGATGTTTTATGTTCTTTAATTCTAACATTGACTTGTCTTTATGTTTCGCCTATGTATGAATGTCCACAATTGCAGTCAATTTTGTAGATAACCCCTTTGGGGGATTCATCTTTGGGGTTAGAATGGTTTGTAGATAACAGTTATCAGAGAGTGTTCTCCTTAAAAGCTGATGGAGCCGTTGAAGACATTGCATTTCAAGGAGTTGGTCCACACGTGGTTGGGGTTTGATGGGGTTTTGGTCAGGTTCTTGCCATTCTGTTCGTCAACCGACGAAATCTGTTTACATAACAGGGAAACCTTACATCTTATTAATACGTTTGTAATGTTTAAAATAAACATTAAAGGTAACTGGTCATATTAAATTCTTGGTTTGCCTTTGTAATTACATGTACACAAATGTTGGATGTGTTTAAACTTTTCGGAGACAGTTGGTGAGTTCTGACAGGTAATCTGAATGCAGAGGTAACGCTCAGAATAACGTCTCAAAATATTCTTGCAAAAGGAAAATACAAACCAAACGTTCGTCTAAAGAATTGAAGATGCGATGAAGTTTTTTATGTCATTTGTATGACTCCTTTTTAAATATAAAAAAAAGGTTTTTAAACGTAATTGTGCCACCTTCTCTTTACTCAAGTCAAACCGACTACGTTAAAGTAAATTTATCTATGACATAAAAACTACTACACGATAACTTGAATTCAATTGAAATATTGAAAAGAGTTGGTTGTTGCACATTTATGAGACTGTTTTAGTAGTAATTAAATAGTTTCACATTAAGATATGGATAATACAATTTTGAATTATTTAATCATATTGGCATACATGGTATATTAGATAGTAACAAAACCAAACAACAGTTAACAAAAGTCTCATTAACCCGACCCGCGCCACGTATTTTGTAGGCTTCACTCTTGATCCAAGAGATGCATAAGCTACTGCACCAAACGTGCTTAGATCGCAATCTTACCAAGGGCTTGTCTGTCCGGAAATACACCGCTCTGATATAAGCTTTCCATAATCGGATGGAATATCTCCTAAATAAGGAATCAGGCATCGTTAGTGTAAATAGTGTATTAGGTTAATCAGAAAATAGTTACCATGACTCTTCTAAGGTGTTATTTTATCAAATACACTTGAAGCTTATCTGGCCTGAAAGGCCCGACTGGCTAATGGCATGACACGGTGTCCGGCGTCCGTCCGTCCGCCTGTAAACTCTGTGCATTTTCATCTTCTTCTCCAGAAGATTAAGGCCTAGAAAGCTGAAACTTTGTGTACAAACTCCTTGACTATTGAGGATTATCAATTGTAGCTTTGGTGGTCATGTGGCCCCTCATAAGGGTCACAACCTGAACCTCATTCATCATTTTCTCAAAAAGAATCAGGCCTAAAAAGCTGGAACTTTGTGTGCCGACTCATAGTTAGATCAGGAGGATTCTAAATTGCACATTTGGTGACCCTGTGGCCCTCATTAGGGGGAGCCACATCTGCCACACCCTAAAGCAGCATTGATATGAAGCCTGATGAGCTATAGAGCTAATGGCTCTACTTTTTAAGGAATATAGTTTGAATGTCATTTTCTTACATGTACATGTGTAATTTGAAGTATCTCTCCTTTACATGTTGATTGATATTTTTCAAATATAGTTGATCTACTTTTGCAATATTCTAAAGTTTTATGTTTGATATACGTTTACGGTTACATTTAGCTAACAGTTTGTTTGCAAAGTAATATCAAAATGAGTTTATATATATTTCATTTGAAATATAGTAAAGGTAGTTGCTATTATTTTAAGTATCACACATTAACAGACTTGTTGCTAATTGAATAGCTCTTGTGATAATGTTACAATATTAGTAAAACGCGTTCAGCTGAAATTAAAGACACGGTTGAAAATTTTCAGAGGTAGATTGGTGAGTCACACGTTAACTAAGACACTTGTTGCCTATTGCAAATCAGCCTAATAGAGTCCTTAAACGAGCGTTTAAATCTAACGAGAAAGGCGTATTTAGCCTTAATCATGAAAATAACATTTCTCATTTTTCATGTGTAGCTTTTTTAGAAGTCCGTTTAACTATCGAAAAAAAGTTCGAACGATGGTTTCAAAGGCGTTTTGAATAAAAGGATATGTATACATGTCAAACATGTTGAAATTATCAACATTGCAATAAATTATTACAACAAATATACATCCATGAAAAAACTCGCAATATATGAGAGGTCTACCGCGCGAAATCCTGACGCAACTGTCTCTATAAAATCTCGTGCTGTCTTACTTTACAACCTGTATGTGTACAGACATTGAATCCGTAAACTCGTAACTCAGATGCCTCGGCGCATGACCGGAAGTTTGTGAGGTGTCACGTGTCGCTGCTATCAGCGCCGATAAGGAGGGGAGATAACTTGTGAATCATTGTCACAGTTAATAAACTGAGCCTTCTGTATTTCCATTGGCAGGCAGTCTAGCCAGGCAGAGTGTACTTATTTGCTATGAAGACCTCGCCTTTCTGTATAGTATTCTTGCTCAGATATATGTTCTGCTTGTATACAATCTTGATAACACATCACTACGCTATCGTCTATATCTCAGCCTCTTCTTCAGTCAGATATGCTGATAGTCTATCCGCGTCACGCTTTTGTACAGTAAACGCAGAAAGAAACTCTCTTAAATACAAGTAGCAGCCTTTAAAACGGAACTTGAGATAACCGTTAACGTCTTCAGGAAAAAGATGGTTCCCATGGGTCCTATATCACGTTGGTGGTCGTCGATCTGGGATTCGAACACACACCTTGTACCTACTTGTAGTCAACCATTTAGATCGTTGTTTAAAACCGATTAACAAAGATTAACTGGAATAATGATTGAAATAACGGCTCTTGAAGAAGAACGTATTTGGTAAAGAGGCCTTTTCATTATCTATATCGGAATTCAAGACCAACGTATAGCAGATGAAATGTTTATATCTTATATTTGAAAATCATTAATATTAGTGTTAGAGGAGTAAGAAACGATTACCATAAACATGAGTTGATATTGAAATAATTAAATGTGTCAGATTTACTATTTAGTTAGGATAAACGTGAGTTAAAAAAGTAAGTTACTTGCACAAAGGCTAGACTTTGTTAACCCCCTTATGTTACTATTCTCAACAGAATAAGTTAAACATTGAGTGGAATATTTGATTGATGCTATTTTCAGGCCGTCAAAGAATGAAATATGATTTTATTCATAATTCTAAAATTTTGAAATATATCTAATCATTCTTGACGAAAACATGACTCCAGATTCTTATTTTACGACTTATTATTTTAAGACTAACCTGTATTTTTTAGCATGTACAGATGTGATCTTTGATCTTGCATAAATCAGGCTTTGAAGGATTTTTGATAGAGAAGGTGCGTCAATGAAAATTGAAGTGTAAAGTATTGTCAGATTCTGAGGAGATAGCATTTCCTCTTTGAACAATCAAATTTCCTGTAGAGAGCATGTGAGAATTTCATTGTCTTGTATGCAAACAACGATATCGGGTAAACAGCAAGGTACGATATTTGGTCCCTTACTCTCTTCGACTTATGCAGAATCTAACTCGCAGTCGAGTTATAATTGAAGTCACTGGCATTCATCGAGCACTTTACCTTTTCACTGGTAAAACTATAAGGAATTGAATGCTGAATTCTACAACAGTATGCGTTTGCATACCATAAGCTTATTATATTTATATCCAAGTCTCCGAAATAGTGATGAGACATTAACCCAACAGGTGAACCCCGCCGGAACCACCTTTAAATATCCGAGATATTGTATACAAAAATTACCACTTTATGAAGATGATACAGCTTGATTTACTTTCATCCATGGGTTCGGAATTACAACTTAGAAAGGCAAAACATGGAATTACGAGTGAAATAGATCCAATAATTGTATAGTATGCTTTTCTTTAAGAGAATGATTACATCTGTGTAATCTTTTTTCAAATAACATCTTTTATTTATCCGGACCGTATGTAAGAGTCATCACCCTGTCCGTCCGTCCGTCCGTAACCATTTCGATTCCGGAGCAGAACTCGATAACTGTATGACCTCAAGATATGTCTTTTGGGAGTTCAACTTTTTTGGATTATTAGTGTCGGCCATTTCATGGAAAGTTAACTCGAATACCGTTTTCGATGCACAGCTCAGTAATTGTAAGATCTAGCTTTATGAAACTTTTTATTGGTCAATCAACATGAGTAGATATAGGGGTGTTTTCAACTTCTGATCTAAATTTTGGCGATTCTCCTTTCAAGTCTGGCTGCTGGATTTTTATTCTCTTCCAAAAAAATGTTTTTGTCTGTTAAGAAAGCTTTAAAAGGGCAGTAGCATGTTATAGGTTGAATATAAATTGATGTCAGGAAAATGAAAATAAACGGTTCCAATTGAAAAACGATGTAATTAAATGAAATGAAGCGGTAACAAATCAATTATATAATGTAAAATTCAGCCATGTAATTCTTATTTCTTACAAAAAAATAAATCAAAGGTGGCTGCCCATGGACTTTATGAGAATGTAAAATTTGTTCTCTGACTATGAATGATTGGTTTGTGTTATGAGATTGTTGACACTTTCAAAATAATACATTCAGCATTAACGCACAATTATGAGTGAAAAATTGAAAATAAAATGTTCAAAAAACGTTCTACTGCCCCTTTAATGCTGTTCAACGATAAACGTCTATCTGATAACTCTAATCCTAAGATTTACCGAAAATGGGAAAATTAATTTTCCAATTCAAGTTTTAATTGGCACAATATTGATAGATTTGTAGAAGGAATCATAAGGACACATTGATTTTAGTTTAGATTTCTGTGTAGGAATATTTACAATAAAAAGAGCTTTTGAAAAATGAAACTTGTTGACAAAGTAATATGAACTTGTTGATAGTGAATCTTTATGTCGTGTTTATTGGGAATGCAATGTGACCCTTACCGTCTGGATGGAACTTGGATAATCATTTACATAAAACTATTAGAATTTACAAATTATTAGCTTGGTGTCTTTAATAGTAACTCATTATTAAATGACATATTTCCTGGTAAAAATATATTTATAGCCGTACTTTAAAGAAAATAATGTCAAAATTGCATAATTTTTTTAATATTTTGAAAGACATTTACATTGTTGAAAAAATTAATATCCAGAAGAAATGATAGAATTGATTTGTTGAAAAGGGGTTTCAGTTATTCCCAGTTCTATTGGTATAACACAAATTATGGTGAGGTGATCTGTAGTTACAAATTAAGAATTGCGGACAATTGTGGAACAAAAAAGTATTGCTGCTCTTTTGGGAACATCCTGCTACATCAGCGTATATGTCTCCGCTAATGCTACAACCTATCCCCTGATATCCTCCTATAGTCTTCTGTCGTATATAGCAAGCCAATCAAATGATGCCCTTTCAGCGATAGCGGCAAACTAGTTTCTTGGCTTCGTTCCGCGTGCTCACCTCGTGATCCAAATTAACCAATAGGAGTGCTATTAAATAATAAATCTGATTCTCGTTGCAGTCTCCCGCTAAGCTCCAAATCGCGCGCTCTTAGATTTCCACGTCCGACATCACTAGACAACAGTGTATGGAGTTCGAAATAGTTTGACTGAAAACAGACAGTCTATAAATAGCGCTGAGCAACCACCCGTCAGCCATACGACAGAAGACTATAGGAGGATATCAGGGGATAGGTTGTAGCATTAGCGGAGACATATACGCTGATGTAGCAGGATGTTTTGGGAATTGTATGTGTTCTTTTGTTTGAGTTAGCAGAATCTGCTTGAAGCCCGAGAGATCCCCGAATGGAAACAAAGCATTCTCTTCCAACAGAGGCAGATCAAGTCATGAAATGTTGATACAGCCTCTGTTCTATTTACGCCGACTTTATGGGATAGAATGAGAGATGCCTGATTGGAGGCAATCAAACTTAGTTGTGCAATCAGCGACGCTGTTCTAAAATCATCATTTAGGCTACTGAATCATTGCAAAAGCATTGTGATGTAAACCACCCTTTCGATGGGAGAAGCGTTGTCATTAGATACAGAAATTCAAATGGAGTGTGGAATATTTTTCCGCCAGGGGAAACTGCCGGAACCCAAGGATTTCGGCGTAATAGAACAGAGGCTAAATCAGCATGACTTGATCTGCCTCTGTGGGGAGAGAATGGTATAACACGCGCAGACACACAAGCAGTAATGCGTAACGCCAGACACGAATCACAAAACGAATCAATGCATGGGTGAATACAATAGATATCGTAAGACATATTAATATAGGATAGAATGTCTTATTTTATAATTATTATGATAGAATATGGGTATCCGTCCTTAACCCCTGAAATCATTTTCAACACCCCCAACTGATTCGAGAATTACCAATATACCTCAATCTTAAATGTTATCTAACAATTACAGGCCTTCAAAGTTTATATCTTTCTGAAGTCTTATTATCAACTTCAACCAACTAGGCTGCACTAGCCTACGCCTATAGTACGTATATTTTAACTCTTGAATCTCTTCTCTTATCACTCAATTGTAACCAAGCAACACTTGAAAAATGTATTTATTACACCTAATGGGCTCTTTAGATTTGCATTTAACATTCTTGAATAAACTCTTTTAGGAGTGATATTTTCGCACTTCTTAGTGAGAAAATGGGCTATTTTTGGTGCCCGTTCAAATTATCTCCTTTAAGAAGAGATACAGAAACGTTTTGAAAGGTATAAATAAAATGAAAATAGTACAATATTGCAATACCGCCTCCCCGGTGCAGAATGGTAGTTAATGTTATGATAAAGTCATTCTGTCGGTGCCAATAAGTCCGTTTTTCTTTGATGTCATGGTCGGAAGCAATCTACAAGAACCATGAAGATACAAAATATTAAAAGTGATTAATCGCTGATATCCTCCTCCTCCCCCTCTAGACTACCAATTTTACCACTTTAAGGAAACCCAATATCAGTTCGTGTTCAAGCGTTACCGGTTGTAAGCAAAAAGTTCAAATCTTTATTTTTTTAGTGAAAATTCATTAGGATCTACAGACGTTTCGATAAGGTTTTTATGTTTTTTCGTTCTTAGCATATTTTGTTACAAAGATTTTTTTATATAATGTCTTCAGTTTTGAATGTGTTGATGAATCTTTGATATAGTTATATATATGTATATCATTAATTATATATATTATCATGTAAGTATAATAGGTGAAAGATTGATGTTTATATATAAATAATGTTCAACTCAAAGGAATAGGAAGAAAAAATACGGAAAATGTTCAGTCAAATATATCCGAAAATCAATAAGTTGGACCAAAGAAAATGTACAGCTTACACTATGTAGCATCAAGCTTTCTGCAAAAGTAAAAACTCTTACGGGATTCGAACCCACAACCAAGAGACCGTTACAAGGCCCAGTGGAGAATTGGTCAGTTTTTAATGCAGCCAGTGCCGACTCTGAAGATATGGGTTCGAATCCCGCAAAGGACACGACCTGGCTAAGTATGTGATTATATACGATTCCAGAAAATTTGATCCCAATTTTGAAAGGTTACATTAAATCACTGACTAATGACATGAACTTCTAATTGAATAAAAAACATTGAAATACAAGAACTGATACAAAACAAAATGTTTCTTTTACTACGATGTACTTTTTACACAAACTATGTCATAGTGCCCTTTTATTGATATTTGCACGTATGCAATTGCTGATACGTCGCAAATAGCCCTACCTAAATTCAAGACTTTCATAAATGTCAACGTTCATATTTAGCATAATGTTTCATAACATAATCATTATTTTTGATAATATATATCATTTTGTTCTTGAAAATAGATAGTGTTTCGTGTGAACGTGAGGACAGAAATCACTCTCACATTTCAAATTATTATTGCTTTTTTTCACATGAATGTAAATGTCTTTTGATAACTATACTTAAAAAGACATTATACCAATTGCATTGATAGAGTCACGTTCGAAGTGAGCATAAATATAAGGAACATTCTCTAAAGAAGAACGTAAGAACTCTTAAAGGGGCTGTAGCACGGGTTTTAGGCGAGTATTTCGAAGCTCTTTATATAATATAATTATGCATTTTGAAAAAAAAATCAAACAAATCCATCATCATCGGGAATTTCATTATCGGGTATATTGCGAACATGGAAGTAGAGTAATTTGTTACTTTTTTATGTGTTTCATGAATATGCACGCATGTCCGAAGTACTGTTTCAGAGAAGATTTTCACAAGTATGTTCACAATGCCTAGCAAGTGTTAAGTACCGGGCGGTGTATAGTGTTAATAACAATATACCGCTGTCTGATTATGTTTTGAAATAAAGCGACACGTACATAATAATGAACATATTAGAATGATATTGGTGAATCTTCTATTCGATTCATATTATCTGTAATATGAATATGATGTGGCATGTGTGTTGATATATTACCTAATAGCCTTGAAAATAGGGTATACTGAATTACAAATCGGTTGGTTACGGATTCACTTTAATGTTTTTTATCCTTTCTTAATTCAAGATTGAGGTACATTCATAACTGTATACGTTAATCTGTCAACTGTCATACTTCAAACCGGCTCGTATGATCATATACAACTCAAAGGAGGTTATGGGTCAAACACTTATATTTCTTCATGGGTCTTCATAGATAAAGAATCGTGTAAATGCAGAGTGGTTCGTAGTGGGCAGTAGCATGTTTTTGTAAAATTTCATATTTCCATTTTCCACTGATGAATGTACGATTATGCTAAATGTATTATTTTGATAGTGTCAAAAATCTCATTAAACAAACCAAGTACACAATCAGAGAACAAATTATCAAGATTCACATACAGACCATTGTCGGCCATTTTTGTGTGAACAGCTTTTATTCATTTTGTGTAGGAATAAAGAATCGAATGGTTTATTTTATTCCACTTTTACTTTAGATAAATGGTCTTTAATTGGAACCATTTTTTTTAATTTTCCTGACATCACCTTGTATTCCCCCTAAAAATGTGCTGCTGCCCCTTTGAAAGGAATGTTGCACTGAGATTTGGTTGCATCTTTAGAGTTTTTGTTGAACCACGGAATGTGGCAAATTCGTTTTACTTGCTTCTGATCATGACCAATTTAAATTCAAAGCATCATCATGATGGTGTTTTTTATGGTCCAAAGAAAATTCTTATGACACGAAGAATGAATATGAGGTAATAATAACAGTACGAAAAAGATAAGGAGTCACTGTTATTTTTACATGATTTTCAAGCCCTTATATATAAAAAGCTGTATCCCTCAATGTTTCCTCATATGTATAGGGATCTATACCGCAACGTCGCAACTATCAATTCGAAAAGTTAGAGCATTTCCATTGTCTTCCTTATAGGCCTACCTGTTAGAATGCCACTCAAACAGTTCAATAAGTTTGACCCTAATTACTTTTGAGTGGTTTATATCTAATAATGGTTTAGGTTGTCTGAAATATTTTATTATGAATTGAAGCGAAATAGTAAAATATATAGTTTCTTCGAAAACGCTTATGTAAGATTTTTAGTTCATATGCCCTGAAATTGACAAATTGAGCACAAGTATTAACTTTGTTTGTAATGACGTCGACTTGTCAGCTTCCTGTTTGCGATCTTCAAATTTCACAAAAACACTGCATTTTTCTCAATTTTGCTTTAATTGAAAAAACGACAATGTGTAATTTCAAGAATATCCACATATCTACATTGATTAATGTTTCAACTTAACAACAACGACTTGTAACGTAAGGTAGCGTTTAGCGTTTATGTTTAACAACTGTTTTTGTTTCCAAAAAGATCAAATATTCACTATTAATTTGCCATGAAGTAAAAAATAATATTAAACTTTCTTCCAAAATATAATCACCCTTAGGTACAATGCACTAAATGTCGTTTTCAAATGGACTTTTTATACACGTTAAACAATGTTTTGAGTAAGTTAATTCTATTTGACGTTTGATTGGTTGACTGCACCCATGCATTGTTTGCCCGAAGGATTGTTTAGAAATATTGTAAATGATATGAATATTTGAGGTATCTTTTAAGTTGATAGGTTGGCTGGCATAAGGTATTTTATAGAAGGTATGCAATGGGAATGTTTTTCAATTGAGCTGTTAATTCAATAACGTGGGACAGATACGAACGGTGCAATGCGTTTTAAACACTTAAGTTACATTTAGCAGATTCCACGTTCCAAAATTCAAGCGTGGTTTCTTACTCAACGAAATAATGTCCACAAAGTTTCCAAATTCCTTTCTATTTCGATCCTGTGATTTGAGTAGAAAGAGTGAATGAAAATAGCTAATAATAAAAGAAACATTGTTCACGGATTCATCGCAGCGTCATGCGGAGATGTTCGGGCAACCAGCTGCTGTTGCATGTGAAGCTGTAATAGTGTTTTATTTTAATTGAGATTTGCTCGACATGTTTTTTACTTCTCCTCCATAAAAACTATAACCCTTTAGATTACGGCTAATTAATACATTCTGAACACTTGAAAGGGGACCGAAATAACTTCAAGTTCAGTTTGGTTCCTATCGACTATGCCGACTTTGGTCGCGCCTCCTCGCTTTTAACTTACAATGGCATTCCGTGAAAGAAAGGCTGCCTTCGACTATGTGTGATCGACCATCTTTACATCGGCTTCCATCTTCGATGCTTCATATGTTTGAAAACCATTCGTTTAGCACCTATTAAGCGTGACTTCCGGTAATGGCTGCAGTGTCGTCTGCTAGCGGAATGAGCACGTGCTGACGCCGTCCGTCCTTCCACGGTGACGTCATCAAGCCATAGCGACGCTTAGCGACACGTCAAATGCTGTCCGGAATAACAGACTTCCGATCCTTCCCCTGAAGCAAACAAAAGGGTCAAGTGATAGCAAATATTATATGAAAAGAGAAAATTAAGAATACGCATCAGAAGATACTATTTATGAGCATGATCAGCTAAACACGCATCGATGAACTGTAAATAGCCAGCACGGTAAACCTATAGGCCTATTGTTAGCACCGCGGCCTACACAAAGCTTCCTCCAGTGAATTAGGACTCTAAACAAAACCCACTTTGTTTGATGTGGAAAATGGCTAGTTTGATGTTGGGATGTCTGAACAATCGACCCATAACGATTATCAGAGCTAGTAGTCTAGCGCCATGTTGCATCATGGACTACGTTGAGCGTATTACATGGTGGTGATCCTTTGACCACTTGTTTGTCCGGGTTGCAAAATATTATTCATAAAGACCCATATAGTCTGAAAGGGTTTGATATTTGTGGGAAAATACAAGGTTATATTTTAGTTGAACTTGATACTAAGGATGATATTTTTTTGGTAAAAATGGTTCCTTTTATTTTGAAGTTACAGGTTAACGTTTGAGGTTTTAACAGCAATTTTATCATTTCTTTTTACTCATTTTTTAAATTTAATGTGTCCTTCTTCTAAAAACCAGCGTGTTCATGTTAGTATTAAAGCCCCTTCCTCATATGCCTAATCAATCTATATATCACGTTCGATCAATTTCATCAAAAGTCAAATATTAGACGAATGGGACTGACTGTCTTCTGATACCATTCAATAAACAGGCTGATGGTGTTGATTTCGTGTAATCCTCGGTCCAAATGTATGACTAAAATCTTATTAAGTGATCAATTATATATACACATGTATGACACGGGCAATTTAACCATATCGACGATACAACATCACAATTTCTGTCGATCTCTATTTTTTTTAAATCATATAACCTTAAAGGGGCAGTAGCACGTTTTTAGGGGAAATATAAGGTGATGTCAGGAAAATGAAAATTAATGGTTCTAATTCAAAGACAATGTATTTAAACTAAATGGAGCAGTAACAATTCCAATATATAACGTAAAGGTTAGCCATGCGATTCCCTTTTCTTACACAAAATGAATTAAAGGTGTTCACATAAAATGGCCAGATTTGTATCACTGTCAAAATTATACATTTAGCATTAACTTACAATTATCAGTGAAAAGTTTACAATATAAAATTATCAAAAAACGTGCTACTGCCCCTTTAAAGTTACTGAAATTGCCAATGTCTGTTACTATGTACAATTGTGCCAAATGCTATGGAAAGTGTGATTATATCGAAAAGTAACAATCGGATCGGCTCAGGAAAGTGATAATATAATGGTAAAAGTATGGAATCATTTTATCAAAAATATCCAACATAACTTTTATCAATGCAATCAATAAGGCATATAACTACTATAAATGTACGATGGTTGTTGCATTTGCTCCGCATATAACTTAGTGTATACCATTGTTGGCAGAGTAAGAGTAAAACTGTTTCAGTTTTTCACTAACATAATTATGCTTTTGAACGAATTACCTTTTTTTTACCTTCAGAGATGTTTTGGTGTCTTGTAACATAACACTTGCATGATTTTATTTCGGAATCACTATATAATGATAAATTCTGCATAATTCTGAAATCTGATATGTGTTCAACAGAAATACACTAAGGGGCAAAAGAAATGATACCGTATAAAATGCATGATAGGTTAACCTACGAGTGATAGTTACAGCTGATTATTCCATGTCTTCAAGAGCTAACTGAGCTATATCTATTAACACTTGAAAAACACGCCTTTTATAAAACGCCGTTTAAAAGATCCTTAACAAGACGAGAAAGGATAGTGAAAATGACCCTTTTGCTTGTTTTTAACCAGCTTACAGACGAAATGCATGAACAAATTAATTTCTATCAAGGTTTTTATATTGATAACATCTTTAGTTTTTGAAATTTATTAATTTGTATTTTTCAAATTACAAATATTATGACCAAAAATAACATTTTTGGGACCCCTTATAGATTTGAACAGTCATACAATTATAAGTATCATACTTTGATGTTTGAAATTGTGATCACTTCTTCAAAACTGTCGCATGTAATTTACAACAGGAGTTTATTTTGTACTCTTTTGAAAAGTTGGTATCGTTTCTTTTGCCCCTGGGTGTATTCAAATTTAACAAAGGTCATTGTAAAAGTATAAAACAAACAGCTGAACTAGTTAAGTATTATGTTTATGTAAGCATTTATTAAGCAGACTAATCATTTTCAAAGTTTCGAACTACTATGCGTTACTTAAACAGGAAAAAAAGTAATTTGTTTCTGGTTTCCGCCCGCATCAGTTTCAAACCCACGCATCAAAGCTTTTTTTTCGAGATGTTGATAATTGAAAAAATAAATCTTTATTCCTTTAGCCTAGAAAAGCATTGAATCATGAACTTTTAAATTGTAATTCGTACCTGTTCTTGTAGGCTTTCAAAGACTCAGTGATCAAGTGAAACACTGTTGATAATTATTTATTTTACCATCTTGATTTAATTTCATATTAAATGATAAAAACAAATTGGGAAATTAAAAAAAACCCATCGTATTACTTTTGCCGGTATGTAAAGACCAGAAACATGTTTTGGGGTCTAATATCTATTATTCTATGTTTAAATGGAACAGAATACATTGCAAGAAAGGCTTTCAATAGTTCATTGAGTACACTTATTTCCATCGCCAAGGGTGTCGATTATTTACACTGATTATTCTCTAAGATTGCTATGGAGATAACTTATCATCTCATCGATTAAAGGAAATTGGATTCTCTTATTTAAGTTATTTTTATCCTTGAGTACAATATTATAACAGCGGCTGTTTTCGAAATCCAACGCAGTTATGAAGGATGTGTCCAAATATATGAAACATTAGATTTGGTTCAAAATTAAATACATGAATTATGATTAATGCCTATAGCCTATTCTTTTTTTTTTCATTTTAACCATTGGAGGTTTTAAAAAGCTTGATAGTTAGCATTCTCTCCCAAAAGAGGCAGATCAAGTCATGTTGATTTAGCCTCTGTTCTATACGCCGAAATCCGTGTGTTCCGGCAGTTTCCCCTGGCGGAAAAAACTTTCATCTCAATACATTTGAATTTCTTTATCAAATGACAAGGCTTCTCGCATGGAAAGGGTGGTTCATATCACAATGCCTTTGCCTTATTTCAGTAGGCAAAATGATGATTTAAGATCAGCGTCGCTGATTGCACAACTAATTTTGATGGCCTCCAATCAGGCATCTCCTATTCCATCCCACAAACTCGTCGTAATATAACAGAGGCTAAACCAACATGACTGTCTCTGTGGGGGAGAGAATGGATAGTTAGCAGATCTTAACAAACATCATGATGGGTGAGTGTACTAAAATCTCTTTAGTCGGTGTGACAAAAACTCTGTACTTCGTTACGATCCGGCTCCTTCTTTATACAGGTCATTTGACCTTGAAATCCAGCCAATCACCAATGAGGTTTGGAAAACATCGGCACGATTCAAATTGATTAGGACTTTTGATTGGTTGATTCAATTGAAGTTAGGGATCAGATAAAAGGAATACGGATTTACTTTAATGAGATTGATGTGTCATTTGGCTACGTGTTCTTATGTTCTATTTCATTTGTTTTTAATATTCCCCTGACCAACGTTCAAGGGTATATAGTAACGATTCCGTCCGTCCGAGGACATTTTTGTCCGACCTATTACGGAAAAACCATTCAACCGATGGTTCTAAAATTTTGCACGTATCTTCTACCCAACAAGGAGGGGTGCAGTGGCAAATTACAAGCGATTTTGAGTGTTTGTTTTGTTAATTTTGTTTACGAAATTTTATTTTTGTACTTAGTAATTTTCAATTAGAATTTGTCTGACCCATAGCAGAAAATTAATCTTGAAATTGATTTAATATTTTTCACATGCCCTCTACCAAGGGGGGCAGTTCCAAATTACAAGGGTTTCGTTTTTTTATATTTTAAACAAATGTCAATGTTTTGTACCTAGTTGTTTTCCGATATCAGAATTTGTCCGAGCTACTGAAGAAAAACTATTCATCTGATTCATTAATTTTTGCGGATTTCTTCAAACATACTAGGCGTTGTGCCGTGCCAATTTACAAGCGATTTAATTTTTCTTTATTTTCTTACAAATTTTAATGTTTGTAGTACTAACTTTGTCCTCTGGTAATTTTCCAAGATCAAAATTTGTCTGACCGATTGGTTATTCATTCAATTCTTTTCGATTTTTTTTCAATGTAAGAATAATAGTATATATGGTCTGTATAATGAGGTGTCTTAGTTATGGGAAGTAAACAGAAAATTAGTTGGTCAGTGATGCAGGGTGGAGGGTATTAGTGGGCCACGCTCACTTTTAGCTTGTTTCAAATATTTTTTTATAAAATTGCAAATCGATTAAATTTGGTTTTAGATATTAAATTTTTTTTAAAGTGTTTTCATGTTATATATTTGGAAGTAGTTGGTTTGTCAAGTGCCACGAATAAGGATGCATATAACCAAATATAATTTAAATTGATATTTGAGATATTCTATCAACAGTTTTGCTCATAGAGAGATTTCATTGTATTTGAAAAATTTCATTGTGTGATGTTTGTGATTTTACAATGCTAAGATTTTGTAGGAGTAGCAGAGACAATATGTTTATCTTTATATTGAATATCATTAAAATTAATATTAGAGAATATTACCCGAGCAAGTGTTACATACGATTTCAAAAATGTTTTACCGTCTGAGCAAGAACTTAAAAGTGCTGCTTGGAACTAAGTGGTGGTTATTTGTGGCGCACATATGATGGTATGTATATATTACGGTGGTGTTTTGGCGTGCACAAATGACGTCATAACAAATATGACATCATTTTTGATTACTCTCCCGTTGAGAATACTACTGTTTAATAAATCTACTATATTATAAAACTGACGTCATAATCGTTAAGTATGACGTCACAATGTCAGCGGGCCAGCCGCGATTATCATGTCGATAATAATAATATGTTTCCTTAGACTTGACCTCAAGGCTGATCTGCAGTGAAAAAGTCATTTGTCAGAAGCTCCTTTTCAATTTTAGATATGATAATCGTCTTGTAGAATTATTATTTAGTATTATCTAAGTATGAAAACATGACCTCGCTTAAGTTAAGTTGATAATTATGGCCTAGTTACATTGGGATTTCGAAAATTCATTTATTTGCTCTCACCGCCCAAAACGCAACTCCAGATCCAACGATGCTATATCTTTAATTGCTGAGCGCCAAGATGGAAAGCCACTGCTCCCATCTTTTATTCTTTTCATCTGAGCTATTTTATATATAATAAATATTACTCCGCTTATGTTGCTGTTTGAAAACATTTCTAAATTCTGCTGATGAATAGCTGGTTGGGAACCCGGCGTATTTTCAGTGTAGAGAACGTGATGAAAAAATTACGCTTAAAGTTATCATGTGTTAAATACTAACGAGTACATTCGCTTGAAATGCTGGTGAAAAAACAAGGATGGAGACGATTGTGTTATGTCCACTAAAAACGTGACATATAATTATGTTTCTAAAACGTTTTATTGCTATATTCGCCAAGAGAAATGCTGGTTTTCTTCACAAGTAAAGGGAAGGTCACCGGTTTTGGTTCACTGACATCAATCGGGGTACGGGATAGCTCAGTCGGCAAGAGCGCCGGTCTCACGTTGCTGAGGTCCGGGGTTCGAATCCCATCCAGGCCAAGGTGTAAAAACCTAGAGTTCACCTCTGTTAGAAGTGTCACCCTGGAGCCCTAGTGTGTAGTGCAACAAAAACTGAGAACTGCGAATTCAAAGATCCCACGAATTCATATCAGTGGCTGAATGGTGGATACATAAACACGTGCATACGCCGAGCTGTCGGTTATCAGCGTTCAGCAGTGTTGGACAAACTGTTGTGACTATGTGTCTCAGTTCACCCATCTGTGAATGGGTACGCTGTGAGGCATAGAATGGTCCCTAAACTGAGCGCCACATGTGGATGCCGGTTGAATACTCCCCAGGGAGCTGAATTGGAAAAATGATTGGACGGTGAAAGAATGTCATTGACCAGGGGGGAAAATGTAAGCGCCTTGAGCAACCACTAGTTGATGGATATACGCGCTATATAAATATTCATATGATAATAAAATAATAATGATAATAATCTATTGCTTTTTCTGCTGCAGAGATGCTGGTGGGAACCCAGCGGTGGCTGTGTGTTGTGTTGACCCTGCTCCCCACTGTGTGCGGTCTATACCTCCCTTCATCCTCCTACCGTTACCACAGGCGCCCAGCATACGGTAAGTTATCTACACGTAGTGCGGTCTATACCTCCCTTCATCCTCCTACCGTTACCACAGGCGCCCAGCATACGGTAAGTTATCTACACGTAGTGCGGTCTATACCTCCCTTCATCCTCCTACCGTTACCACAGGCGCCCAGCATACGGTAAGTTATCTACACGTAGTGCGGTCTATACCTCCCTTCATCCTCCTACCGTTACCACAGGCGCCCAGCATACGGTAAGTTATCTATACGTAGTGCGGTCTATACCTCCCTTCATCCTCCTACCGTTACCACAGGCGCCCAGCATACGGTAAGTTATCTACACGTATTCTCATCGATGATTTTGTACCCCTACCCAGCTCACAAAATTACGTTGTGAAGACGTTAGCTTTACGTCAACCGGACGTCAATAAAGAACGTCCCTCGTGCGGATTCGAAATAACGTCCTCCAAACGTAAATAGAACTTAATCCTGTCTCAGGGAACGAACGTTACGCTAAATCACTAATCTGTACCCTGGGCTCCGGGCTCGCGCGGCCCGACTTGGGAAGTAGTCAATCAAATCGTTTTCTCGCCACCTTCTCGATAAAATTTCAACGAGAAAATGATTTGATTGGCTATATCCGCTGTCGGGCCGCTCGAGTGAATCGAGGTTCTGAGCCCAGGGTACAGATGAGTGGAGTTCGTTCCCTGAGACGGGATGATAGGACTTTCACACGACCTAAAAGTAACGTCCCGACAACAGTTCATGTTAAAACGTTTTCCAAACATATTAAAGCCAAAGTTCGGCAATGTCTACGCTAGGTTCCCCCCTCTGTCATCCCAATGATTCTATGATAATGAGCACGTAGAGCTTAGGCAAATGGAGCTGACGCAAATTTAGTCCATGATCTTTTAACTCCACTGCGCATTCAGAGCTTAGAGGGTATGTATTGTACAACGTCCGTCCGTACGTCCGAATATTACGGAACTAATGAATGGATTCTTAAATGTTTTGCACGTTCAATCATCACATTAAAGGGGCAGTAGCACGTTTTTAGGGGGACATTAAGGTGATGTCAGGAAAATGAAAATAAATAGTTCCAATTGAAAGACAATGTATTCAAACTAAATGAAGCAGTAATAATTCAAATATATAACGTAAAGTTCAGCCATGAGATTAATATTTCTTACAAAAATGAATTAAAGGTGTTCACACAAAAATGGCCGCCAATGGATTTTATGTGAAGCCTCATACTTTGTCCTCTGACTATGGGTGATTGGCTTGTGTAATGAGATTGTTGACACTGTCAATATGATTCATTTAGCATTTACTTACAATTATAAGTGAAATATTTAAAATGTAAAATTATCAAAAAACGTGCTACTGCCCCTTTAAGGGAAAGGTCCAAACAGTGGTACGTGATGCTGACCTTCATTTCAAGGTACCAATGAGACCTTTGAAGTTGCAAGTGGGTTATCGCAAGAACCACTTGTTGGATTATCTTCACAACCAAAAGTTTTATTCATATTGGAAATGTGCCGAAACCAGTAATGGTGACCTTCAGTATCATAGTCACAGAAAGGCGTTGTAATTTTCAGTCAAAACATCTGTATGTAAAGCTTGACAGCTTGATACCTAAAGAAGCGTTTTCCAGGAGTTCTTCTTCGGGTACCTATTACTTGAAACATGCAAGACCAATCATTTGACTACGGCACTATGGATATATTCTTGCATGTTCAATCTGTCAATGTCAATGTTTATTGTTAAGATGAAAGACCAAATAGATTTTGGTGATGTTTGCAATGTGTCATCGTGAAGCTATGAGTGATTAACTTTCAATATGTGAAGACAGACATACAGACAGACAGACAGACAGGCAGGGAGACAGACAGACAGGCATGCTTAGACAGGCAGACATACAGACAGACAGAACAGCAGAGACAGAGATAGGGACGCTCAGAGAGAAAAATGGAGACAGTTACACAGAAAGAGTGATCAAGAAATATGGTAAAGAGAGACAGGCATGGATTCTAACCCTAGATTAGGTTAACTTATATTTGTATAAATGATATTTCATCCCAAGTCATAAATCAAAGGATACAATGTATATGTTGTGAGTCTGAAGTTCGGGGTTTCTCAAGGTCACAAGCAAACAGTAACAGATGCAGGCAGGCATGCAAATTTGCTATTCGTTATTCATTTGTGAAAAAATATAATAGTCCAGTTAATTTGTCAGAGTTCCCACCACCAAAATATGAAGAGAAATGATGTTAACTGATTTACTTGTCTGTCATCCAGACCCAGAGATCCTAAAGCAAAAATATTCAATTGACGACCAACCAAGGCTACTAAATTATAGCAAGTCTAGATCACTCAGCTTTAGGGAGTTAAAGCATTTTCTGGTATTTATTTCTTATAATACATGATTTTTTAAAACTAATGTCACTATTGAAAAAAAATGATTTTTTCCTCTAGTTCCAAAAGGTCAAGAGAGCTGAAAAGTTGTGTGTAGACTCCTTGACCAATGAGGATTCTAAATTTTAGGTTTGGTTACCCCTTGACCCCAAGTGGGGCCACAGAGGTCACAACCTTAAAAGCCTAAGTTCATCTTCTTCTCCAGTTGCACAACGTCTAGAGAGCTGAAACATTTAGTGTAGACTCTTTGGCCAATGAAGATTCTAAATTGTAGATTTGGTAACCCCATGGCCCCAAATGGGGTCACATGGGTCAAAACCCTAAAAACCTATTTTCATCAAAAGTCTGATGAGCTACAGAGCCCATGGCTCTATTTTTACTTAGTTCAATACTCTCTAAATGTCACTTCATCAAAATATATCATAGATCATATACATCTAGAGATTTATGTCGCATGTTTTCAATGTGGGATGTTGATGATATAACAATCGAGGAAATTGGTCTTTACATTGAAGCATCTTCTCCTCTTCTCTTTCCTAATTTATATATATATATATATAAGTAAAAGCTGGAATTAGGCCAAGTATAAGGGCGGGGGCGATAACGGGATTTTGTAAACCCACGAATAATCAGAGAAAAACTCTAGAACTCTTGTTTACGTCTCGGGTATCATCTTCCCACGGCAAGGTGAAAACGTATCGAGCAACTCCTCGTTTAGACCTTGCCATCACAAGGTAGAAAACTGGTGATCCGGAGCAGCGACACCTAACGTGATCACGAGTTACGCCCCTTATCAGCTCTTTCAACAATAGCCAATGAAATTGCCGTTTAAATTGGGAACAAATTCAAAATACTAACAGACGATCTTTTTGAAAACTATCCGAGTGAAAATTAATTTTAAACTTCAGTCCAGATGGTTGTTTTTATGTTTTTGATGAGGACCGAGAATGCAGAGAAGACAAACATTAATGTATCACTCAAATAAAGTGTTTCTCTCCCTTGTAAAACGCATACAAAAGTATTTTTTTCAAATCGGGTCATTAAACATGCTGTCTTCTGATTGGACTATTCTACTTCCGTGCAGCGGGTTGACATGTTAGCACAGAAATTACGGCCAATGATGTCAAGGGAGGAATGGGAAAGTTTAGATACTTTTTCGTTTCGCCCGTGACGTTGTGAAGATGCTCGGGTATAGAATTGTAAAACGAACGAATGAATCAAAATTGATTTTCAGTGACTTTACAGTACTTTATTAGAACGTTAAGGTCAACGTTGAGAACATCTTCAGAATTAAGTACTGGAATTCGCCCGCGTCAGTTTCAAACCCAAGCACCAAGATGTTGACAAGGGGAAACCATGGAAATGTATCCCATGGCCTAGAAAACATTTAAATGCGGGCTCTTAAACTGTTACTTGTATTTTTCGTAAATGCCTCAAAGACACAGGGATAAAGTTTTTCAAAAAACCGCGTCATCGCATTATTTTTGCCTCTATGTAGAGACCAGAAACGTTTATTTAGTTTTTGGGAGGCTCAATTGTGTATGGACGTGTTTTTTAATAATGAAGAGTTAAGTAACCAAATTTCGATTAGTGTTATTTCAATTATCAATTTATTGATTATCTATATCAGTATTTATTACAAGCACAGTCTTGAGATAGTTTAGACAAGTTCAATCATAAAACTCGCAAGCTCGTGAGGTTACACTTCTTTGCAATTGTTTAAGCCTAACAAAATGTTTCTGGTCTTTGCAGACCGAAAAACGGATTAGATGACGCGGATGTGTTATTACAACAATTCGTTATTGTACATAACTAAACTAATCAGAAAATGAAAAAAACACATATCTATGTAAACTAAATATCTGTTTATGACTTCGAGAAAAATTACCTTTTAAATTATATATGAACAAAGAAGAGTTGCGTTTAAAAAAATCTAATTTTAATTTGTTTTCTTAGCTATGGGAATATTGTTCCATTTACTTTCCCTAGTCCATATATATATATTGTCAAAAGGCTTGATGCGTAGGATTGAAACTGACAACTGACGGAAAACCTTCAAACATTTCTAGTTTTTAGCTCATCTGGTATGTAAGACCGATGGGCTTGTGACAGGGAATGATGTCCGGCGTCCGTCCTTACACTTTGTGCATTTTCGACTTCTTCCGCAGAGGCATTAGGCCTAGAAAGTTTGTGTATAGACTCATTTACTTATGAGGATGGTAATTCATGGCTTTGGTAGCCCTGTAGCCTCCTAATTGAAGACACTCCTAAGGTAATTTGGATTCTTAAATAACCATTAGGTGACCTTATAGGGGGAACCACATTGACCACATTTTAAAGCATAACATGAAAGCTGATGAGCTACAGAGCCAAAGGCTCTATTTTTTGGGCTTATCATTCAACCATTGATAATGTCGAGCGACATTGTTTTCTATGATGGCCGAGAGGGGCCATTTATATTACGCGTTAAAGATCAACACGAAATCGCGAAATCGCGAAAACTAAATCTCGAAATTGCGAAATGGCGAAACGAACACAAGGCGAAATCACGAAAAAGGTACACGAAAATGCGAAACATGTAAACGAAATCGCAAAATTACGAACGGTGCGAGAGGCGAAATCGCGAAATCGCGAAACATGGTAGAAACGAAAAAACGAAATCGCGAAACATGAACGAAACGAAAGTGCGAAATCGCGAAAGTGCGAGAAATCGCGAAATCGCGAAAGTGCGAAAGTGCAAAAGTGCGAAATCGCGAAAGTGCGAAACTGCGAAATTGCGCCGGAAAGTGCGAAATTGCGAAACCAGGTAAGTGTTTATTGCGCATGTCTATAATGTCTAAAAACTACAAGTCTGTGTGCTATTTGCTAAATCTTTTTTCGGGACGTCTAGTGCTGTTTGAAAAGTTTGAAAAACTACAAGTCACTTTGCACGTTCTCTTACATAAATATATTCTACACAAACGTATACTTTATATGCACAAGAGAAACCTGCAAAGTTAGGTTAGGAGACAGAATTTATCATTTTCGGAAGCGATTATCTTATATACTTGCCGATGTATCGGGCCTTGTAGCCTCTTTGCGACACGGTCATTTCAGTTTATTTTACTTTAATTTGTAGGTAAAAAGATTGTCTTTAATTCGAGACCATGTTGAAATGTATGCGGAAAGGGGTAAGCACGGGAGAAGCCCCGTAAGAACGTGCAAAGTGAAGCGCGGGCATACGGACGTGTAGTTTTTCAAACTTTTCGCCGATTTTACCACCATTTTTGCGGGCCTCATAACTTTGTACACAGACATGCTATATCAAATCTGAAATTATCGCTGTAAGGGCTTTAAAATTGTCTTGAAAATGGTGTCACTAACTTACACATGCGCTATGTGACTAACGTACTAGAAGTCTCGCAAAAGATGTCGCAAATACATTTTGACATCATAGTATCAAAGTACATGAGTTTAACGGGCCTCATAACCTTTTTCGCAGTTTGGCAGTTTCGCGCAATCGCGCTTTCGCGATTTCGCACTTTCGCGATTTCGCGATTTCGCACTTTCGCGATTTCGCATTTTCGCACTTTCGCATTTTCGCATTTTCGCACTTTCGTTTCGTTCACATTTCGCGTTTTCGTTTTTTAGTTTCTACCATGTTTTGTGATTTCGCGATTTCGCTTCTCGCACCTTTCGCAATTTCGTGATTTCGTTTACATGTTTCGCGATTTCGTTTACATGTTTCGCGATTTCGTTTACATGTTTCGCAATTTCGTGTACCTTTTTCGTGATTTCGCTTTGTGTTCGTTTCGCCATTTCGCAATTTCGAGATTTAGTTTTCGCGATTTCGTGTTGATCTTTAACGCGAAATTAAAATGGCCCCTCTCGACCATCATTGTTTTCACTGGACTTATTAGCAACCAACTTATAGTCAATGCAACCAATAAATGAGTAAAGTGGAATTCAGAGAATTTTTTTTCATTTGTTCCCACATTTGATTTACAACATTTAATATCCATCCATGTCTCCTAGAGAATAATATGACAGATAAATGGTTAATATAACTTAATCGATAAAGAGATAAGGCAGAAATCAATCGCTTGAAATTGGGATCAGTGGTTTCAATGTTTTCCAATTTTCAATATAATATTTTGGAATACAATCGATTCTTATTTGATTTGATCGTTTTGAAACTAATTATTCATTTGGTCGTAGTTGAAACTTATTATCAATTTGATCGTTTGTGTAACTAATTATTCATTGATCGTATTTGAAACTAATTATCAATTTGATCGTATTTGATACTAATTATTCATTTGATCGTATTTGAGACTTACTATTCATTTGATCGTATTTGAGACTTATTATTCATTTGATCGTATTTGACACTAATTATTCTTTTCATCGTATTTTGGACTAAGTTTTCATTTGATATCCTTGTACAACTCCATTCAACCAACAATTATCATCAAATGATGTCAATATATCAACTTCCGAAAACATTTTCAGTTAAACTTTATGATTTCTAGGTCTATTATATCTTTTTATGGTTGAATTATTGTAAAATTGTAATACCTGTGATTTAAAATATTCGGTCGGTTTATTCAACTTGCAATGGCACTATTTTGGCAAACGAAACGTTTGTGGATTTTTGTATTACCCGAGCGAGAGCAAGGGTTATACATAAATTTGAGCGAGATTCGTGAAAGTCAAATGACACATATAAGGTAATATTTTCTTCATTACCCAATCTATATAAAATAAAATATCCAGAAAACGGCCTGTTTCCTATCACAGACGTAAATATACGGAAAGTAAACACTCGTTTGCCAGGCAAAAGTCAACATGTGCTCATATTGAAAATATGTTACTATTTGTCATGTAACATCTGGTTCAGTTTTAACTTGATAACCGTTAACATTATATGAAACCTTTTGAATATCTAAAATAGACCGATCAAAACTCTCTTTTACAGCAACAATAATACTAACTGTAATCTGACCGATTCAATGTCAAAAACACAAAACATGAGAAATCCAGACGCGAAATCCAAAGACATCAATTCGAATTAACTTTAACAACAAGAAACCTCATTATTTTCCCCATGTTAATTGGTAAATATGTACAGAAAACATTGTCAACTTTAAAAAACACCAAAAACGTTTTCATCGGTCCTCTAATAACAAAGATATCGCCCTTCAAAGTGCGCAAATTTTAGGCTTCTCAATTTGACAGTCTGAAAAGGGATTCTACCGGATGAACGATATTGCCTTTACTGCGCATGCGAGAAAGGGCGATGTGATGTGGCAGGTTATGATTAGCTGAGAGAAGTTTTACAGACTGTGTATTATTACATCATATACAGAACGGAAATGGGCCTAATCAATGTAAATATAACAGACAATGGTGGTAAATAAACAGAATAAACATGTTTTAGCACGATTTAGAAGCTTCATCTGTCCGGCAATAAAACAGAGTAGTAATTAAACAGTTATGGCACATCGTTACTGATTGTGTAATTACAGGCCTAGGGAGTCGCGCTTGGGATATTTCACACTCTTTGACAATGTTGTTACAAGAATTAGGGGATGTTGTTTTAGAGATCAAGCATGTCTGCTCATCTATGACACGCCCAGTTGTCAGAACAGAACAGAACAGAACAGAACAGAATTTTATTCTCATGAATCATACAGAATGATATAGAGAACATACAAGTAATCGTACATGATATACAATATATTTGGTTTAGAAAAGACTTAGAGCAGTTTTAGTAAAATGTGATAGTTTGAATACAAGCGGGTTATAATCTGATTTCATAAGTGAGATAAATTTGTTCACATGTGGGTTCGTACAGAAGTAGGTGGGAAGTATCTTTTTCCGTTCATCAATAAGATGCGTACATGATAAAATAATATGATATTCGTCACAAATAACATGTTTTTTACAAAGTGTACATGTTCTATTTGCCTCCGTTATATTTAACCATCTTCCCGTTTCTATTGGTAATCTATGATTAGATGTTCTTAATTTTGTTAACCAGGTACGAAATTTTGATGGGAGATCTAAAAGATACGACTCTAAAGTGAGTGAGGTTTTATATAAATGATAATATTTCCCTTTCGAAGAATTTTGAGCATCAGAAAACCATGATTGTTTGAACTGGTCAATTAGTGAAATTTTTACATGATGTTTTAACCAGTGGACGCTGGGGAAGTTTTGATTTTGCCAGATATAAGAAAGTCCGACATTTTGAAGAATATTCTTTACAATGTTTACTTGATCGAAATCAGCGTCCTGGAGAGTAGATCTAAACTTCATTATGTTATAAAGAACGTGGGGAAATTTACCAGTTTCAGTAATTACTTTACACCAATAGCTGATTATTTTGACTTTAATGTGAACATCAATAGGGTACCTGCCTAATTCACCATAAACCATAAAATTTGGAGTAGACTGCCTCACTTTTAAAATATATTTACAAAATCTTAAGTGCGTTCTTTCCAAGATGATTGAGTTTTCATATCCCCATACTTCCGAACCGTAAAGCAAAATGGGTAAGACGCACTGATCAAAGAGTTTTAGCTGACAGTCTATTGGTATTTGTAAATTTAGAATAGTTTTGAAAATTGAGAACATGGCTCTAGATGCTTGTTCCGAAAGTCTCTTAATTGCCTTAGTGAATTTTCCATTAGCATTAAATAATATTCCCAAATAAAGATATTCTCGAACGACCTCGATCTCATTACTAAAGATTGAAAACATAAACTTATTCTTAACATAACCTTTAGAAAAGATTATAATCTTAGTCTTGTCAATATTTACTTTAAGTTTCCATAGAGTACAATACTCTGCAAATATATCCAAGGAAAATTGTAAATCTTGAGCATTTTCTGCTAAAATTACAGTATCATCTGCATATAGTAGAACCAGCAACTTAATGTACATTCCAAGTTCTTCCTCAATTAAACTATTTACAACAGTTAAACCTTGAACATTGTTTTCACATAGGAAGCTTTCAAGATCATTTAAATATACAGCAAATAAAAAAGGAGACAGATTTTCACCCTGTCTTACACCAATGTTGCATGAAAATAATGGCGAAGTGACGTTGTCAAATTTAACACAAGATTTGATTTGTTGATACATATTGTGAATAACCTTGAAACATTTATTACTTAAATTAGCCTTGATAAGTTTCATCCATAACCCATTTCTCCAAACACTATCAAAGGCTTTACTAAAATCGATAAAGGCGCAGTATAATCTCTTATTGAGATGTTTATATATATCTATAAGTGATTTAAGTACGTAAACGTGGTCTATAGTTGAAAAGGATTTACGAAAGCCTGCCTGTGAATTACTTATCAAATGAATGGAATCTGAGTAATTTTGAAGCCTTTCCGAAATAATCGAAGTGAATAATTTACCCAAGCAGCTTACAATAGTTATACCCCTATAATTATCAACATTGGATGGATCACCCTTTCCTTTGAAAATGGGGGTTATATAACCTGTTACCCAAGCTTCGGGTACTACGCCATTGTCTAAAACACAATTAAAAAGATGTACATAAATAGGCATCATTGCACTAAGTGATGATTTGATGTACTCATTATATATACAATCAAGCCCACAAGCCTTGTCATTCTTAAGGGCTTTCACAGCACACGAGATTTCACTCTCGGTAATAGGTTTATCTAACATGTCATTCTCACCAAGCTCACTCGTATCAAGGTTTACATCATCAATTACATCCACTTCATTCATGCCTTTAAAATGATTGAAAAGTTTATCCAAATCAATATTGCAGTTTTTACGTTTTTTTGAAAAAGATTTTAAAATACCCCAAAAGGATTTTGGGTCTGATTTTTTTGCCAAACGTACTTTATCGGCACATTGCTTTTTGTATGCCGCGCTAGATATTTGTTGTCAAAGCACTAGTCATCCATTCGTCAACAATAAGACAAACTAGATCCAATAAAAAATTAAACATTTAGAATTTATCATATGCATTGCATCTGTCTTGAGATGAACACATTCAGTACAGACACATGAGATGGAGTATTTTGCGTTTGCAGTGACTTCAATAACGTAGGCTTTGGTCACTTGATATGTAAACTAAACTTTGTGCATTCAAACTTATATGTATACATATATGTTTTTTCAGGCAGTTGTTTGCGTTAGAAGTTTACAAATATTTAAAATTTAAAATAACATTATCTCAAACAAAGATATAGAATGGTATTTATTTTACGCTGATGAGTTGTCTCTTTGTAAACTAACATTGTTTCTTTATTTGATTGAGAAACGCTCAAGACATCATGAAACATGGTGTCATAAGGTGAATCAAGTTGTATTGCCAACCTTTATACAATTTCATGACATGATGCCTCAATGACACTCTCTTTCCGAATATTTCGTAGTGTGTATATAGCAAAACCTCATTCAGATTATATAAAATTACTTCAGGATTATTCATAAGTTCCTTAAAACATTTCACTAACTTGTTTAATTTGTCTTCAATTTTATCTGGCCACTCATCAGAAAATGTAAACTTAGAACTACTAAATTCAAAACATAACTATACCGTAATATCTAAGAGATTTTCAAAACAGGATTGAATATTAAGCTTTTGCCTTGATCCTTATGTTTATACCATTAATGAAGATATAACCTTAGCATTTAATTGCTTTGTTGTATTTTTTCGAAAATCGTTGTTTCAATACTGTCACTGTATATGATATGTGTACTGATCTGTCCATGTTTACGTTACGTCACTATTTTGTTAAGGAGCGGCATAAATATAAACATATACCCCGTTTCTTTTTTTAAAATAGATATGCGTAACATAGTTCTATGACAGGGCTATGACATACCATGTAGTCTCATTGATGAATTGACTTTAGATCCCTCTGTAGAAGCCGTGATTAAGCTATCAACAGTCAAAAAGATTCAACTAAAATTAGTAAATGTCTTCATTATATGTCTCACTAACTAACCGTCATACTGGAAAGTTGTTTTCTTTGTTTGTATAGTAATTATACGCCAAGTAAGTAAGTGACCGCTTGACTCAATACTGTAAACAATAGCAATAGCCTGACCAGTTTGGCGAGAAAGGGCGATGTGATGTGGCAGGTTATGATTGGCTGAGAGAAGTTTTACAGACTGAAAATATGATGTTTGTTTTCAAAGTCATTAAATGACTATTTTGCGCATGTTTTTGAACAAACAAAATATCGATGTTATCTCAAGATATCTTTCTGTATCCATTTCTGCATTGTGTATCCCCTCGGGGTTACATGTTGTTTAATTATTTCTGTTGTCTTTCCGTCTCGTACATCTTGCCCTAAAGAAACGAATTTTAATTAAGTCTTTTCATACCTACCTGGTATGTATGTCCTAAACAGTTAAAGTTATTGTATACACCTTGACCTTCTTTCGTTACTTCTTAGCCGTTTTAACAAACTATTTGTGTTGAAAGTCTTATGAAACAGATCCATTCGTGCAATATGATATCTTATCTAATGCTTATGGCATCTAGACAAGCACTTTTGCGCTAAAATGTGTATGGTGCAATTAAATACTTATCATTCTTTTCAATTGACATACATTCAGTCGACAAAGTCGATGAGGGGTGGGAAATTTACACGGGCGGGTTTGCGCAAAATGGAAAAAAAAGACTGCTGTTGAATACTGTTTACTAAGGACTCTGTCACATTCAGCGTATAGCAAGTGCGTTTAAATTGCGTATGGAACGTTTTCATACGCAACCAGTACGCTCAAACAATTACAGTATTTTGCCATACTTGTACCGCACATGGAGCGACTGATTTGCGAACATCCATTTACGTTTGGAGTGCGTTGATGATGCATATGATTTGCATATCCCCACTTTATTGTTGCAGATGATTGTATATGCAAAGCGTATACACACCATACTCTAGACGCTCATAACTTATGTCTACCGCATGCCTTGCACAAACAAAGAGAGCATGCACATTTCGAGCAGGTTGCGTCTTGACATACTTTTCAATCCTTTCTGTCTTTTTAGTACGTTTTCGTTGATAATATATGTATATATATATACAAAGGGACCTCGCGAAAAAGAAAAGCTTTGTTGCAAGACAGTTTATTCAAACAAAAGTTTACTGAATCCATGTCTCTATTACCTGTTATTCAAAGGTGTTCCCACTTAAATAGCAGTCCGTAGTTGTCGCCTGATACTTGGTCATTTCTGTACGAATACATAGCCCTCGATTGAGGTATTGAAACTTTTAGAAATGAAATATCGGAGAAAAAAACATCCTTCTCGCCATTAAAGCTAAGGTCGGATCCTTGTGTTCCATGCACTCACCCTCTCCGATTTGTTTACCCACTATATCATGCTGAAACAATAAGACACACAAAGACACACAAATGTGATATGCCAAGCACCTATAATAAGCCATTACCATACAACAAAGTGTTTCTAAAGTGCCATGCAGCTAACAGGCATCATTTTGAAAACTAAGCAAATAATAAAAAACTAGGCTCAGTATGCAAAGAAAGACAACATATGTTTTTACATGTCAAGGACCTATATTTTCGAAGTTTTTATCCAAAAACTTACATGATTACTATATACTATGGGAGTCTTGACAATTCAACTCATTTACTATCAGAACCCAATAAATATATGATGCGATTTTTATTTTCGGAAGGTGTTAGGAGGTGGCGCCGTGCTATTTCTGAACAGTTTTATTCAACGCGTCAATTAAAATGGAGATGCCACTCTTTCTAATCAGCGCCAATTAGTTAAATGCTTTCTCTTTAGATTTCACTTTGTTAGATACTCTCAGGGCGTGTGAGATAGTGTACAATTGAAAACAGCCAAAACATGATTGAAAACATGAATACTGGATATTTCATTATGTAATAAAGATTGGTTATAAAATGGAAAATTTTATTGTTAGTCTTTAAATGTTATAGAATAGAAATGCATAAACCGGCATTAAACCCTAAACTAGTCCCACATAACAACATTCATGTAACAACATTGTTAGTTCACATTACTGAATGTACTTCTTGAAATGTTGAATGTCTGAAACAGTTTGTGCACCCTTAGGAACTAATACAAAACAGAACAAAAAATTCATGTATCTTCGTTTTTGAGGAATAGAGAAATAATTTAGTTGGTTAGCTGGAAACCATTTCAGCCACCTCCGAGTTTCAGTCACCAATCTCATTAAAATCGTATCGTTCCCTGCTTCGTTTCTAATCTGAACGGAGCTTAAACTGATCGTTTCAGTTGATCGTGTATGTCCCCTCTTCCATTTAGTGAACACTCAACGATCTGCTGAAATGTCTGATAGATTATAGTGCAAATATATAAATGATAAATCTCAGTTCAGCAATACAGCGAGTTAAGAGTGATTCATTTGACCTAATTTCTAAACTAAGACTCTAAACTAACAACATAATTTACAACAACAAAAACTTGAAAAAAAAGTAAAACCCTTTAAAGTATTATTTAAATCATTATTGAACTCTTGTTCTTACCAGTTTCCTAATATGACTTACCAATATTTCATTCATTATATATGATAAATTCAACTGAAGTGTTTATTTTCTTTCGCTGGTCAGTTTAGTTTCTAGTTATAGCATTCAGAGCCGGGATGCATGGGGAGATATCAGCCTCGAGCTTGGTATTATAACTATAAGTAATAATAATCCTTGTATTTGAAACGTGATTGTGATTTCTGGTATGTGTTATGAGATTTTTTGACAAATAATACATTTAACATTAACGTACAATTATCAGTGAACATTTAAGATATGAAATATTAAAAAAACGTGCTACTGCCCCTTTAAAGGGGAGAAAAACTCTCCGGTAAACACAGGAAACACTTTATGCAATATCACGTCAGGTATAAACTGTTACATCATGGTTCTCACAGTTTTCTTCTTCCCCAATTTCAAAGCTCTAGAAGAAGGTGATCGCACACCTGTTTCAAAGCCTCGTTCTCATTCTGTCAAAAACCGCCCCCTAGCGGCGATCACAGGAAGTGCCGTATTGTATGTGGTCATGGAGCTGTCTACAAGAAGACATTTGAAGGGTTAAATCGTTATCTGTTCTTGCCTTTCTGTTCCCCTTTCTCCTCTCGCCGACGGAGCGTGAAATGTTTTCTCTACCGACAGTGTAGGTTGATTCCCGTCGGGATCTGCTTATATCGTTACCACCCCCGCAAGATGGCGTTGGAATGTGTCAGTCGTACTTTGGTGTCCCTTAGGAACCCCAAGGTGAAGGCCGGAGCCAATGCACATGCGCTTAACTCCGAAGATAAGATAGATATTTTTACCATTATTCGCCTTATTTTAGGACACTGAAAATTATTGAGGGGTACAAATAAAGCATTTTTTTACATTGAAATCGACAAATATATTTTTATGTGTTAAAATATAAAATGGAAGACCCAAGATTGAAAATTTTGCAAGAAGATAAAGTCAGTAAGAATTCCCTGTATTTTCTAGCTCATGCAATTATACAAGTAAATATCATGCGTGTGTTGAAGAGAGACTCGATTGAAGAGATTGTAGGAAGATATATATGATTCGACTTGTTTTCGTTATTCTTAATGTATGATGTTAATTTTCATAAACATAATAAATTATTTTCGGGTGCTCTTATTCAAATGTGATCTTTTTTTAAAACTTCGCTAAGCTGGAATTTTATAGACTTGTGAGATCTATAATGAGTGTAAGATAGAGAAGAAAATTATGATTATATTTTAATGAGATTGGCCTTTTGGGGTGAAAGCGGGAGGGTTTACGTTTGGAAGAAGGAAGGCATCCTATAATTGATAAGTCTGTTGGATTCTGGTTTGATTTGTACTCCTGGGGTAGTAAAATGCTTAGAGGCAAACATTTGGTGAGAATTTTATTTTATTTTATATTTTATGTAAATCTGTGAGTCAGTATCATGCGTGAGTTGAAGGTTGTAAGAGAACGAAAGGGATAAAAGAAGAGGGATATGAATATTGATAAAAAAAATTATTGTATTTCTTGAAATTGACATAAAAAAATATATGAAGGCCGCAAGTGTCACGAGAATGCCGTTAGTTATTCTCATGTGGATGCTGATGCTGCTGAGGTTGGGTAGAAATCATAATATGATTAATATCTCTGTTGGTATTATTCTTTGTGTTAAATAGTGATTTTTTCCTGAGGTAGTGTGTCATATGACTTTACGAAAAAAGTGTGAATTTTTGCATTACCCGAGCGAGAGCGAGGTTATACACAAATGTGTTCGAGTTTCTTTAAATAATGTGACACAGTTCCTAGGGGGATAATTCTTTATTATCGTTTCTATTCAATTTTATTTTCTTAGAATATTCCGAAAAACCGCCTGCTTCCCTTTCGACGGTCGACTTCAGTGACGTCATGAACAATGGTTTATGACGTCACAGACCTCAATATATTGGACGTCGCGCTACAACAATCGTTGCTAGGCAAAAGAGATATGTGCACATGTGCACAACTGGGAAAGATTCACTGGTTATGACTCACCGTGTAGGTTATAAATCATTATCGGTTTTTATAGAAACAGGTATTTCTAAATCTATAGTAGCAAATACAGTAAGTGAGAATTTGGTATTCTTCTAACACATACAAAATAGCGAGTAATTATCATATGTGTAGGATGGGGGTTGCGGGGGGGGGGGGGGGGGGGGGGGGAGTTATTATCATGTGTGAAGGAGAAGGGAGGGGGGAAGTCTGTGTGTGAGGGTAGTGAGCGGGGGTAGAAGGCACGTCTACCTGGCATGATTGCTAGTAGAACGCGCACCTGTTCATCAACGAAGCGTACCTGCAGGAAAATAGAAGCTGTTTAAACATCGACAATTATTCTCGGCAGATTAACTGCCTCTTTTTATGTCAAACGATATTTTGTAAATGTCGGAAACGTCCGTCCTGGCTTAGAGTTTATTGTGAACCACTTGCATCAATCACAAACCGGAAGTGCAGATCTCTTCGACTTGTTCCGCGATTCAGAGGCTTTTAACTTCAGGTGATTACTTATCTAGCAAGCAAGAGAAATAATTGCCTGTGATTTTCTTGTATTTCATTTTTATTGACGTGGAAGAATAATGATCTCGCGGATTTGATGGCCAATTAGTTATGAACATTATTTTGAAGATTTTGTAACACCAAATTATCAGGAAATATTCCATATTGCCTGAGAAAAGATATGTTCTTCTTTCTTTTCAAAGTCGCTTTTATTTCTTATTTTCTTGTTTGAACTAAGTTCATTTTAAACTGAAATAGTTATTTGTCAATTAGTCAATACTTGTAGAAAGAAGTTCAGTGATATTGAAAATGTGTTATAGGTTGATATACTAGATATGCCTGGTAAAAAAAATGCTATGCTATTTGTCTAAATGGACAATAGGTGCTCTATCTTAGCAGTGCCTTGCTTAATATCTTTCAATATGTGAGTTAACCAAAGTTAACAATATTAACAAAAGTTTACAAAAGACAAGTAGGTGACATTGGAAAGCGATAATTGAAAGCATTTAAAACCTTAGGAAGCCTTTGAAACCTTATAAAATAACGTTACATTGTACCTAACATCTTAACCTGTATTGGAATTATAACATTGCAACCAATGTAAAATGATTACAATCTTGTGTTTGCAACTATGGAGGAAATAACGTATACAAAAATACATATCTGTCAACCACAATGGTCCAATGAATGACTGCAGTCAGTCCCATCCCGACCCAAATGAACATCCCAAACCCCATCAAATACCTTTAGTATAGTATTGTTTTTTAGATTATTGTTATCATTTTTCAGCATGATTGATTGTATGAGCTCGAGCACGTTGATGCAACAGGGTTGTTTACTCAGACCTTGTGTGTTAAGTTGCAGTGAAACACCAAAGAGGGCGTTGCACCTTAACCACGAATTTGGCGATGAGAAGCAATGCTTTAACATTAAAATTTTGCAAGAATGCTGCATTACTGGAGAAGTTGCAGGCTTGTTTACTTAGGCCATTCTTGTTTCTGTTGCAGTGAAGCGGGTTCTGTACTAATTTTGGCTCAAAGCAGCAAGGTTTAAGATTTAGATACGAGGCATGAACTATGCCTTGCAAAGAAAGCTGCAGGGTTGTATGCTTAGTTCGTTTTGTTTTCTGTTGCAGTGGAGCGGCAAAGTTCCAAGCGGCTGGGTCAGCCCGCCTGTTTATTTTATCAGATGATGAGGCCCCAGCTGGCTCGGTACAAGGACAGGGCCTTCGTCGACATCATGTTTCAGTTCTTTGATATGAACTGTACGTATACACACTTTTATTCTTCTTATAACGAGGTCATTTATCATCGAGTTAAATTCGTCTAATGAGTTTTGTAAGGCCCCAACTCTAACAATGCTATTATTTTTAAGAAATGTTTAACTAAATAGTTATTGGTAATAGTAGGTAAGTAAACATTTGCTTTTATATCTTTGTATGCGGTTCGTGATAGAATTTAACTCTTGAGAAAAGAAATACATTACTCGGTAGAAAAGTCATTCGTCGAAAGTGTCATATTATTTTTACATCTTTTAAGCAACAATAAACTTCCTATTTCGAAGTCAGAAGTGCAGTACCCTCTGCAATTTTGCCGAAGCAGTAAACGAACCCGGTTAAGTCGCGGTTACAGCGGTTGACTCGCCTTCATGTTGACAACTAGGAATAAGTAGGTGCCGTTTCGGTCACCTTGGTAAATCGTCTCCTATTTAATGAATGTTGGTCCGATTTTCTCTTGGTTGGTCGCTACATATTGCTTAACATACAACAGATACAGGAAAAGTATTTTTTTAATATTGAAATTCAGTATATTTTAAATATGGATCTCTAATCTTTTTATCGAAGACCCGACAATCAACCGCGGTTGGCCTAGTCCTTATAACGTATTCTAGTAACAAATACTAGGCATAAGGAGATACACATTGTCATCACCGTTCGAGAGAATCTGCTGCACTTTCCTAATTTAGACATACTTTTTCGTTTATTGGAATACAGGCCTATTTAGAAAATAAATCACCCTAAAAGTTGTCAGAAATGAATTGTTATGCCGTAGTAATGCGTTCGACGCTCAAAACTTCGATAACTGGCTTCATTTTGCGTCCTATTCTTTGTGAAATTGATAAATCCTGAACAACTAAAATGCTAACTTTACCTACACAGGTGAAATAATTATGAAAAAATCAGTATAGACTATAAACAGGAAAATTCTCCCAAAGACAGTGTCTTATAGACTTTCGATTCGCGATCTTGTTAGTTTTGGAAAATATCACACAAAAGAATCGAATATTCTTTTCATGTGTTGCTAGAAAATTTATGTATTTACATTGCGTAATGTTTCGACTTAACAACAATGCCACATCATGCTGTAACAAGGCTTTCACGCTCGTAGCGACGATGAATGACTTCACTTCGCTTTGTATTGTTTTTCGACCTAGCATGCGCCTTCTCATACAAAGTTGTAAAATATGACAAAAAATGTACCACCATTTAGATGTCTCAACTCGATCGTGTTATTATCATGTAGTATAAACATTGTATTTATAAACTTTCCCTTGAATTTCGTTTCCAAGAATACTCGGATAGAACTGTCCCTTCTAATGTCGTGTCCACAATAAATGCCCCGATATAACCATCCCTTTAATAATATCAAATTAAAAATGCTAATGGTATACGCTTTAACGAAACACGTCAACCAAATTTATGTGCATGTACAATTCATAAGGAAATCGTTCAAAAAGTAATTGACATGCATTTAGCCATTCTCTCCCCACAGAGGCAGATCAAGTCACGAAATGTTGATACAGCCTCTGTTCTATTACGCCGACTTTGTGGGATAGAATGGGAGATGCCTGATTGGAGGCAATCAAAGATAGTTGTGCAATCAGCGACGCTGTTCTAAAATCATCATTTAGGCTACTGAATCATGTCAAAAGCAATGGGATATGAAACACCCTTTCCATGCCAGAAGCGTTGTCATTTGATAAAGAAATTGAAATGGATTGTGGTGCAATTTTTTCCGCCAGGGGAAACTGCCGGAACCTACGGATTTCTGCGTAGAAGAACAGAGGGTGTATCAACATTTCATAACTTGATCTGTCTCTTTTGGGAGAGAATGGCATTTACTCTACATGATAGATATGGTATATAGTCTAGCACGAGTAAAAGCAAAATGGAATATCTTGAAAAATGTCTCTCAATCTCGTCGGGTGTTGGGATGTTCTATAGTTAACAATTTATTTATTATATTTATGAGACGACAAGTCCTTACCCAGGCAGTATGAAATTGCAAGGAGAAAATAATTATTAAGACATTGTACATTATTTGTGTCATCTCACTCATTTAATGTTGTTTTGGACAATGTCGATTCAATACATGAGAATAAAATCTCTTTTTACATATGTGTCAATTAATTCTATAATAGACAGCTTAAGTTCACATTTTCACAAAGATATTTTATGGAGCAATACAATCACGGCTGGTCTAACAATAAGACTCTGAAATGAATGTTTTTAATAAATCTGAAAAGAATGAAAAGGAGACTGAGATTTCTTCATTTTCAGGCCGAAAATTGAGCTCTCAAGTCTTATTATAGACTTGCTTATGGTGCATTATATTTTAGGGTCTGGCTGACAGACTAAATCAAGGCCTAAACAAAAGTAGTTAACAAATACATAGCGGTCATATCGAATCAAATACATCTCATTAAAATCTGTAACAACTAACTCTCCCCGTGTTTCTTGTAGTAAGGTACATGTGATAAGCCTTAAAGATTTATGTGATTTTAATGACATCGCAGAGAAACAGATCGGACCTTTACGTGAATTAAATGGAATTGAAAATGTAATAATAAATTTATTTCACCAAAAGAGTATGACATGACCATCACAAAGAAAAATATACGTATGTATGTATGTATGTATGTATGTATGTATGTATGTATGTATGTATGTATGTATGTATGTATGTATGTATGTATGTATGTATGTATGTATGCATGCATGTATGTATGTATGTATGCATGAATGAGTATGACATGACCATCACAAAGACATTTATATGTATGTATGAATGAATGTCTGTATATAAAAAAACTTTTTGTTTAAAACATGTAACCACGCGTCCATTTAAATATGAAATCAAAATTTAATATTTGGTCTAAAATCCCACATTTAATAAATTGATAACGATGCTCTAGTATAATAACATCTCGTGACAACTCAAAACGAACGTAGACTGCTTTTGATCAATAATTATGTTGACATCTTCACTGAGAGCTTATCAAGTTTATAACTTTTACTTAATTGCTTCCAATGTTTACAAAAGGCATCGATACCATGGCCTAAATTAGAATCAGTATTGATACAAATGGAACAAGTAAACAGTGAATTTCCATAAAAAGCTTGGCAAAGAAATATAACAATTGCAGTTATCGGTATCTCCCGTGAGTTGTGACGTCATGAGCGTTGTTACCTAGCAACCATCAAGCTGTACGAGACTTTCCTCCCTTGAGACGGTTTCATGTCACCCCAGAACGGAACACATGCAAGTGATACACGGCATCTAACAAAGAATCGTAACTGTTTGATCAGCGTAGCGAAGCATCTCATAATTATACGTGAAAGATCGACCAATTGTCGATATGAAGTGATTAGATCAAGTGTGGTGGCCATGTCGCCCCGTCCATTATATCCTGCATTTGATGTCGTCACTTGGTAATAAACAAAATATCATCAGTAAATAGCATATTTGTTCAATTGCTGATATTTGTAACTACATCTATTTTCATTTAAACGCAGTTTGGTAAAGGGCATCCCGATATGGTGACAAGTTGGTTTAAGCGAAGTGGAATCACTGAGATGTATTGAAGAGTCTTTTAGGTGCATTTGAATTCTTTAAAAGGTCACGCTCACAAGCACTTAACTAAACCCTCAGGTCCTTAGCACCAGTTTCAGAAGTAGTGGGGGGGGGGGGGGGGGATTTAGAATGCTTTTGTGTATATCTTTTGTATACCCCACAAATTTGTCTTGAGTTAAGACCATATTTTAGCTCATCTGGCCTGTACAGCCTGATGGGCTTATGGCATGGCATGGTGTCCAGCGTCCGTCCGTAAACTTTGTGGAATTTCGACTTCTTCTCAAGAACGATAAGGCCATTGAAAGCTGAAACTTAGTGTACAGACTCCTTGACTAGTGAGGATTATAAATTGTAACTTTGGTGTCCCTTTTGGCCCCTTATAAGAGCCATAGGGGCCACGCCGGTAAAACCTATTTTCGTCTTCTCCAAAACCATAAGGCCTAGAAAGCTGAAACTTTGTGTACAGACTCCTTGACTATTGAGGATTATAAATTGTAGCTTTGGTGACCCTGTGACCCCTAATAACCTATTTTCATCTTCTTCTCCAGAACCATGAGGCCTAGAAAGCTGAAACTTTGTTTGCAGACTCCTTGATTATTTAGGATTATAAATTGTAGCTCTGGTGGCCCTGTGACCCCTAATAAGGGCCACAGGGCCCACACCCTAAAAACCTACTTTCATCTTCTTCTTCAGAACCATGAGGCCTAGAAAGCTTAAACTTTGTTTGCAGACTCCTTGACTAGTGAAGATTATAAATTGTAACTTTGGTGTCCCTTTTGGTCCCTTATAAGGGCCACAGGGGCCACGCCCGTAAAACCTATTTTCATCTTCCTCTCCAGAACCATAAGGCCTAGAAAGCTGAAACTTTGTGTACAGACTCCTTGACTAGTGATGGTTATAGATTGTAGCTTTGGTGGCCCTGTGACCCCTAATCTTATCAAACATACACTCATGGCAAAAATGGTTGTCACCCCCAGACTGAGAACGCTACGTCAAGTTTAACTGAGTGTTGACAAATAATCAAACATGCAATAACTGTCAGAATGATTTGTGTGATTGGGAAAAACATTCGTAAAACATACCAACTTGTATTTTGGTCTTGTGCTGGCCAATTTAAGAAATTCTACTAGGATATGTATGGTCCCTGTGAAAAAGGGCAATTTTTTACAGTATCCATATAGTATCAATTGGATGGGTATCAATAAAACAAATTACATTTTCAAGTTCAATTGTCGGTTTTATTTCATTCTGCAGTCATGTAAGAGTATATTTACAAGCCTAATATCGGGTAGCACCGCCTCTGGAATTTTCAAGGGCGATAATTCGGGCAGGCATACTGTCTATCAGTGTGTTGATGTTTGCAACAGCCAAATTGTTCCATTCATTCACAAGAGCAGCCCGCAATTGCTGTAAATTTGCAGGAGCAGGGTCCAGTCTTCTAAGTGCACGGTCAAGCTGATCCCAAGCATGTTCTATCGGATTCATATCCGGACTTTTTGAAGGCCAGGGCAATCTTGTTACTCCTTGTGCCTGAATGAAAGCGTTCACTGTACGTGCACGATGGGCTGGTGCATTATCGTCCTGCAACAGGAAGTTGTTGCCATACACTCTTCTTGCATGTGGGAGGCAAACGGTTTCAAGAAGACGTCTGTACGACCTCTGGTTGACGTTTCCTTGAAGGACGACAAGATCCGTTTTACCGTTATGGTGTATTCCTGCCCATACGTGTACAGAACCGCCACCATGGGCAACCTGATGCTGCAGACAGTCGTCATTGAGCCTTTCCCCACGTAAACGTCGCACTCTCATTCTCCTGTCCACCTTATGCAGTAGGAAACGAGACTCGTCAGTAAATATGACGTGACGCCAATGTCCAAGTTGGATTCTGCGGTGCTGCTGCGCCCAAGCAAGCCGTGCCCTGCGGTTGGCCAGTGTCCAGAATGGTTTGATGGCAGGTCTTCTTGCCTTATATCCATGCTGGAGCAACCTGTTCACTACAGTTCTCCGGCAAATGGGCGTATTAATATGAGCCCCCCATCTCTGTGCAAGAGTCAAAGACGAAAGACGTCTATGACGTCGGGTCAAACGAAGAAGAATTCTATCCTGACGAACCGTAGTTTTCTTGGGACGGCTTGAAGACTTATTCAAAACAACATTTCCCTGTATTGCGTGCAGTCTTTTAATCCTTTGAACAGTTCTAACACTGACGTTACATGCTGCAGCAATGACACGATTCGAAGCGCCACCACGACTCATGCCAATGATTTCATGTCTGATTCCTGGTGGAGTGGGACCAGGCATGGTCTATGCTTTTCAGAAACTATAGTCGTGAAGCTGTATCTTATGAAAGAGGTCTATAGTAATCGATGGAAATGACAAACCTAAGGAGACAAATTTCCATCATTTCAATGAAATGCACGTGGTCTACATGAAACCGCTGACACTGTTCATTGTAAAGTGTGAGTTAATGTAACTTCATGCCTGTAATGACATTTCCATGGAAAACCAACATTGCCATGCATACAATGTGATATAAACTCCAATTTAATTAAATATTAGGGGGTGACAACAATTTTTGCCATGAGTGTATCTTTGTTTATTGTAGGCAGGGGTGAAAATATATTTAAACCGACTTGGCTCCAAGCATATTCAAAACGAAGAACAGGGCCCACTTATTAACATGGAAGATATCTAAGATAATAAAACCATTATCTTATCGTATCTTATCTTTTATGTCTACAAGCAGTTGTGTTTTATCAAAATCTGTGTAAAATATTTATTTTAAACGTTTTTGTAAAAAAAGCTTCACCACTTAGTAGTTTCCGTTGACTGATAATAAATCTCCTACACTTTTCAGTTCAAGAGTACTCAAAAGGTTGCATTATTTGTATTAGGAAATCATACATATGATAAAACCAACTGCGGTGTGAACTTTCTTTCGTACCTCAGTATACATTTATTTTCGATAATGCTTTCACGTTGCACGAACGAAAGCGAAAATCGTCCGTGTATCCAGTTAAAAACATGGTTCGAATAATTTTATTTTGATAATGCGTGCTAGAGTTTTTAGCAATCAGGTACTTCACACGACCTTCACCTCTTATACCCGGAAGTGTTGCTGTAAGGGGGAGATAATTAGCAATGTAGATTTTTGTCAAGAGGTTTCATAAATGAGCAGTGTCTTAGCTTAAGGCTGATATAGCCCATTCACTATAACTAGGCTACTTTGTAAGCCAATTTCGAGGAGGCCAACATTTTTATTATGAAATACCATGGACAACTGATATCATTTCCTATTTTCTAAGGGAAAAAAGTTACGTTTTTAATAAGTATTTTGATCAGGGAAAGTGGTGCAATCAATCAATCAACCAAAGTTGAAGTGTTGATAGAATGAAGTTTTGAAAATAACATGCAATTTAATTCTTTAAACTAAATTTTTTAATAAAAATGATATCTGATTTTTAAGACGATAACCCTCAATAAAATATAATCAATTTATTTTTCAGTGATTTGTTTTTGGCTAGGGTCTTATTAAAATAATTCTAACCTTTATAATGATGCATTTGGGTATACGTTAAATTGTCCTTGTATGTATCTTGTCTTTCAATTATGAATATCTAAAAATTATGTGCTACGTTTTTATGAAATTTTTACCCTGTGATAGTAGTACCCTACCTTTGATTCTAAGCTAATCTCGCCTGTAAGGCACGATGGGCTTATGGCATGGCATGGTGTCCGGCGTCCGTCCGTCCGTCCGTCCGTAAACTTTTTCCACTTCTCCTCCAGAACCAAAACGCTTAGAAAGCGGTAATCTTGTGTATAGACTCTTTGACTAGTAAGGATTATAAATTGTAACTTTAGTGATTATGTGACCCTTAATAAGGACCACAGGGGCCACACCCTTTAAACCTATTTTGATCGTATTCTCCAGAAGCAAAATGCCAAAAATTGTTAGAAAGCTGAAACATTGTGTACAGACTCCTTGTCCTTATAAGGTGTAGCTTTGGTGGCCCCACGCCCTTAAAGGGGCAGTAGCACGTTTTTAGGGGGGTTATAAGGTGATGTCAGGAAAGTAAAAATAAATGGTTCCAATTCAAAGAAAATGTATTTCAACTAAATGAAGCAGTAATAAATCATATATATAATGTAAAGTTCGGCCATGCGATTCCCTTTTCTGCACAAAATGAATTAAAGGTGTTCACATAAAAATGGCTGCCAATGGACTTTATGTGAATCCTTATAACTTGTTCTCTGACTATGGATGATTGGCTTGTATTATGAGATTTTTGACACTATCAAAGAAATACATTTAGCATTAACATTCAATTATCAGGGGAAAATTGAAAATATAAAATTAGAAAAAAACGTGCTACTGCCCCTTTAAAACCTATTTTCATCTTTTTCTCTAGGAGCACAAGACCTAGAAAGCTGAAACCTTGTGTATGTACTCCTTGACTAGTAAGGATTATAATTCAAAGCTTTGGTGACCCTGTGGTCCCTGATAAGGGGTCCATGAGCAACACCCTTAAAACCTGTATTCATCTTTTTCTCAAGAAGCATCAGGCCTAGAAAGTTGAAAATTTGTGTGCAGTCTCCTGATTTAGAAATGGCTTCTAAATTTACATTCGGGCACCCTGTGGACCCTGCTAAGAGGGGGGTCACATTTGCCATGCTCTTAACCGAAATTGATTTGAAGACTGATGAGCCAGACAGAGCCAGTGCATGGCTCTTTTATTTATCCATATATCTATTCATGAAACAGCGCATTAGATTCAGGGAATGTTTTCGAACTTTATACTAAATCTTAAAAAAGATGATTCGAAACACGATTTTAGCTCCCTTGTGTATTGTGACAGTCAATGAAGGCGGGCGATCACATGCGGTTATTTCGAAACATACCGTATGGTCGATCTGTTATTTATTTTTACGTGAAAATGTTGAAATAAAACTCCGATGGATATTTCAAATTGAAGCTGAATAATCGTCTTATTATATGATATTTTAGACATACGCGCATTGCAATAAAACGGTTTTTACATATCCGATGTTTCCTCTTCACATAGTCAACATTTGACGTTACATAACTTAAAAAGCAAAGTGTCTCCAGTTATGTTGTGTTTTATAGTATTTGGATTTTGTATGCAATGAGAGACAATGTAACAAAAATTTAAAAGCTCCCCCCTTTATTATTACCCCGATTACGGACCAAGTTTTCGAGCTTTCGATAGGAGCTGTCCTGGTTTTGTTTTCTTCTCTCTCTCAAACTCTTGATAACAGGATATTGTAGAAGCTTCGAGGATACAAATAGAGTTGATTTTTAAGTTCGTGTTTTTATTTTATTAGTTTTATGTTTGATGCCACTCTTTGTACCAACAAAATGTTTTCATGAATACGGAATGAAATTGTCGATGGCTGTCATACAAATGCTGAACATCGAGTTCATCTTCTCTCTCACAAAAACCCAAAAAACATTACCAAAAACATACATAAGACTTTTATAAAAGTATTTTTGCATTTTGCATTTAATTTATCTTCAAACTATTAACAATCTACTTTTAAAACGCAGTTGCATTTCCATTCAGGTATTACCAATTTCCCATCTCATATTTGTTTATGACAAATAAATCTTCAAACTTACATAGATATACTCAACCTGATAATCCGTAGTATGAGAATGATTAACGTAGCTAAACTGCTTCTCATGATTTCGAAACAATGTCTTGTCTTGGTTACATATCTCTTCGCTTTCGTAAGATCTCTTCATTTACCGACAACGCACTACTTCCCCTACCACTGTTGTTGGTGAAAATAAACTGCTGTGCAAAAGTAAGAATAACACATGCTGTATATAACCGCCGGGCCTCCAATAAGCGCCTTGGGTCAAGCGTAGTTGAGAAATGAGAGGCGCCGGGACTCTAATAAGCTCAGGGTCTCCAATAAGCGGCGAGTCTTACCCACAAAGTTGATGCTCATTAAGTTAGAATTTTGGCATATATATTAATTATAATAGACGTCAAACTTCAATTTTCTTAGATTTGTCTGGGCCTCAATAAGAACAGGTTCTATAATGGGGTCGAGGGGTGCTGAAAAAATACGCGCCCGCGCGGCTATAACAGGAGATACGGTAATACTGTTACGGCTTGTATTAATACAAAAGGTGCCCATACGAGATATTGATGAAAACTCCTTTGGTTATTGTGATTGTTACAATTGAATTCTACATGACTTAAAACATTATAACCTTGTGTCTGTTGTCTTAGACACCTTTATATGCCTTAAAAACCCACTTACAGAGTTCAATATTCTTAAAAGTAATTCTAATGTTTTTCTTGTGTTTTTTGCAAAATTGTGCGACCAACCTAGGGAAAATCGGACATAAAATCATAAGATAGGAAATAATTTAGCAAAAAGATCGAAATTTTTGAAAAAAATAAACTTTATTTCAAATTAAAAATAGTTTAAAATTAGTCTTATGCGTTCATTTGCATTGTAGTTTATGCGATTCAGGATTTTCTTCATGTCCAAAGTTACGTAGCCTACGCTTACCTGTGCGAAATATAGGACTTAGAATAAGCTACTACATCAGCTAAATCTTTTATAAGCCATTAAGTCAGGTATTTTGATGATTATAAGGTCGTTAGGTACCCAATACTTGATAATAGTTCTTTGTGGAATTCATGTAAAGACGCTCACAAATGTAGTACCCAGTTTTTATTAGAAAAGAAACTACTTTTTGTCCATTTTAATGTCATAAATATGTAAGTTAAAGCAACCTAGGTTTTTTTGTAACGAAATAAGCTGAATTCTGGTCATGTAAACAATCCAATACAATATCAAATTCTCATTTATATCGTCAAAGTTCGCTCCGGAGGGGGAGGACGGACATATTTTGATAATAAAGATGCTAGTTGATACCATCAGTGGTAAAGATCAATGAACTTTACATTTTTACACTGTATTATTTCCCTTTCATTCTCAAACTTGTTATTTGAGATCATTTGAGGACAAAGTATGCTGTCAATTTTGTTTTATATTGATGAAAAAAAATCATTGTTTACAAAAAAATTCCACAAAAAAGGTTCAGACGACTAAAGTAAATAAAAAAGAGTCGGTTTGGAAAAAAATGAATATTGAAACGATTGAACTAGAATTTTTTGCAGCAGATAAAATATCCTGCATCAAGGTATATTGACCATATGGTAGAGTATCTTTGTGAAGATTATTAGTAATATCGATAGATATTCTTTATCTGTAATTTTTTTAAATTGATGAAATTTTGGTTCACGACGTCAATGCCTTTAACTTGTTCCAAATATGTTGTATCATATTACACTATGGTAAGTAGGAGAGACCAGGGCAAAGCGCGCCCCTAACATATAAACGTCTTTTCTGGGAATATTAACATGTTTAGAATGCAACTTGCAGCATGTCTCTAATTCTCATCAGATAAACTATTGTATGACAAATGCTTTTTAACCTACCATTCCTGCATAAAGAGATATTGACGAAAATGTATTTCGACAAAGGCGGTGCACTTTGCCCCGTAGTTTGGGACAAAGTGCCCCATGCGAAAAGACACACAATTGTGATATGTCAAACACTTATAATAAGCCATTACCATACAAAAAAGTTTTTTAAAAGTGCCATACAGCTCACAGGCACCCTTATGAAAACTTAAATAATAAAAATTTAAGCTAAGTATTCAAAGAAGGACAAAATATGTTTTTATATGTCATGGACCTATATTTTCGAAGTTTTTATCCAAACACTTACATGATTACTATATACGAATTTCTAATAACTATGGGAGTCTTGACAATTCAACTCATTTATTATCAGAAACCAGCAAATCAATGAAAGAAAAAAAGAAATTAATTGGTTTGAAAGGCAAATTTAACATTTTACAAACATCTAATCTCTGTCGGACTTGCCGATACGGCCTATCTTCTTATTTGTTTAGGGATAAAACAAAATATATGATGAATATCAAACTCATATTAAAAAATCAAAGAAAATATATATGTTTTTAAATGAAACAAAAACCATATGATATATTTTTATTCTTCATTTTAATGCCATTTATTATTTTAAATATAGTAAAATAATAGAATGAAAATAACAATTCTATTTTACTATATTTGCTTCTAAAATTAATTGAGAACTCTGAAACTATAATGTGTTGACCATAAATAAATAGTTTAGATCACTCGGGGCAAAGCGCTCCCCCCGGCTCACGTTGCCTTCTTTGTGGGTACCATTTGATTTTTGCATCATAGAAAATAATTAAAGCAACGAATTGCAAATATTCTTATTTAATGAATAGATGATATATTTTGTGTAATAGGTGCCCTAGAGTTTAATGTTGCGTTTTATGTTTATGTGAAATATTGGAATTCGGACATATTCTTTCGTTAAAGAAAAATACCGTTTTTTTAACTTTTTGCAATGGTAAGTCTCAAACTCACGCTAACGATGCAAACGTCGATCACAACGTTTCTTAACGTTTGCTTGCATTGGTTGATAATGACAAACCACGCCATCTGTCGATCGTTAAGGAGAAATAACGCTTTGCCCCGACGGTGCGCTTTGCCCTGGTCTCCCCTAAGATTGTCGTGTAGATTGCTTTAAACGGTATAATTCAGACAATAGGGACAAGTGTCACATATACATCAGATGAAAATAAGCACTACATCGCAAGAAATAATGTTGACACATTTCTTTGCATTATTTTCATTATCATAATCAAACTATTTAGCATCGTTTCTTATGGGATACCTATGTTATCCCCGTCTTCGTATTATTACATCTGAAAATCGTATTTAGTTTGATAAGTGTTGTTTTCCGAAAACATATAATAACAAAAATAACGTTTTAATGGTCTATATTTTCTGTAAGGCAGCCAGTTTATTTCTCATCGAAAATTGTCCTTCCTATATTACTCTACTTCTTTTGACAATGAGAAAAAAAATAACAGTTAACATTCTACTTTTATTGTTTCACTGCTTTAAAAAAACTGGAGAATTGTGGGTTTTTTTCAAAAATAGTATGCTTTTTTACAAGAAATTGTGATTTATGACGTGTTTTACAAGACTATGATACACAATTATTGGGTATATTATTTTCAACTTCTCTAAAATAGATTATTCATGTTTAACAACCACAGTATACAATCAACGAGATAAATATATATCATTAGACTTGTTAGGTCATTGACTCTCTCAGATTGCATTACCGATATCCTGTATTTATATAAGATTTAAGCACAATTTAGGCTGATGCTTTAGTCACGATCCCTTCTTGAAGTAGTTATGACTATTATTACTTCAGATTAGTCTAGGTTGTTTCCTTGAGACTTGTAATTGATGAATATTAGATAAAAAAACTAAAATGCTAAATGATGTTATTTTCATATTAATCGTAAGTGCAGCGAGGAAATTGTGAAGTGAAATTGGTACGACAAATTGCAATTGTATATTTAACACACTTTTCGAAGTAACCATAGATTGCCTACTCTGGGAACGTAATATTATAAATTTATCATTCTTCAATGCGATTGATGATTGAAAAACATAGAAGAACAATTTCATGTCATAATTTTAAGTTAGTTTTCCACGAAATGATAACATTGCATTCAATTTGCTAAAACCCGCCCTCAAGTTTTAGTGGAAAATCTCGAATGCTTATTATCATGACTTTAAAGGGGCAGTAGCACGTTTTTTGATAATTTTATGTTTCAAATATTTCACTGATAAATGTAAGTTAATGCTAAATGGATTTATTTGACAGTGTCAAAAATCACATTACACAAGCCAATCACCCATAGTCAGAGGACAAAGTATGGAGTTTCACATAAAATCTATTGGCGGCCTTTAAAGGGGCAGTAGCACGTTTTAGGGGGAATATAAGGTGATGTCAGGAAAATTAAAATTAATGGTTCCAAGTGAAAGACAATGCATTTAAACTAAATGGAGCAGTAACAATTCAAATGTATAATGTAAAGTTTAGCCATGCGATTTCTTCGTCTTACACATATTGAATTAAAGGTGTTCACACAAATGGCCGCCAATAGATTTTAGGTGAATCTTCATACTTTGTCATAATGTCACTTCGGTTGGGTCATTTATAATGCTTTTCGTTTTTCGGTCTTTGAGTTGTCTGCAGACAATAAGTTTTGTGGAAATTGTAGTTTTTATCGAGTAATCAATACACGAAGGTTGAATCAATAACTTCAAGAATATTCAAGATTTGAAATGATTATCGATACGCCTAACTCCCCAAAAGATTGTTTTTGCTAAGAATAGCAGAAATGTATTGTTTCTATTTTTAAGGGGACACCCCTTTCGGTTTTGTTTTGTGGTAACGGAATTAAAGTTGACATTCGACTTTTTACATTGATGTTTTTCGTTCATGGTTCTGACATCACCCAGTTGAAACAGACAGACAGATTTTTTATTAGAGTCTCACCTCGCAATTATATATACAAAAAAGATTACAAATATAGAATTCACATATAAATACAGCGAGCCACCCAAAATAGGTTACGAGAGACTAAAGCTAAATAACCAAATATATACATTAAAATTCAATAGAAAAAGAATTCAGGTCCATATGACAGGTAAAGATTAGGCTAAGAGATATAATGTACATGTATATGATAGAAACGCAATAATTGAGTGTAAAATAAAACGAACATGGAGCATACATATAAAAGAATATTATCATAAAAATAGCAAATGAATAATATATGTAAGAGATAAAATGCTTTGCTTTGATATAAAAAGTCCTTTCGGATAGTTAAAATAGATTTGCAGGCCTTGTTAGTGTGGTTAACATTGTTGTTGACAATATGTGACGTCACTATACGGGAGAACGCACACTCGGTAAGGTAAACAAACATTGAGAAGTGTAGCCATTCATTGGCACTACGAGTGTGAAAAGCTGCGTCATAACAAGGCATTGTTGTTTAGTCGTATCATTAATAATCGTGTACATGGTATACCAAAACAAATAATGTATTTCGAAAAACTGTAAACTAGATCAAAGTACAGCTTTTAATTGTGACATTTAGCACTCTGGGCTGTCCGCAATATGTCTCTTAAACTTGTCCGCATTCAAATCACTACACCGGAGCCTGAGGCGGTAATGGATAATTTGACAAATTCTAGAACCGTACGTAATTAAGATCGAAATTAACATTTGTATTTCTTGATCCGCAAAGCTTATTTTTGAAGCCGGATAATGTCTTAAAATTTTGGATTTTTGGATTTAATGAATTCCATAGTTTTATTGTGTCAGGCAAAAAAGACCTGGCGTAAGTCGCCGTTCTACAATTTAAGGTTCGCAATGATGATTTTTTTCTGAGATTGTAGTCATTTGAACTCGGTGTTTTTGGTAGGAGGTCAATAAGATATTGAGGTGCTACATTGTTTTTCATTTTATAAAAAAAGTAGTCAATTTAGATATATATCTTCGTTCTGTAAGTGGTTTCTGATTCGTTTCTTCATAAATTGTCTTATGGCTTGTTCCGCGAACTACTCTACATATGTGACAAAGAGTAGGATGGATTACAACTTCTTTATTGTATTTGCATACGACGTTTCAAGGCAACTCCGTGCCCCTTCATCGGGTAAGGACCTTAATCGTATTTGCATACGACGTTTCAAGGCTGTTGCCTTGAAACGTCGTATGCAAATACAATAAAGAAGTTGTAATCCATCCTACTTTTTGTCATATCAACTACCAACTTCTATATGCCTCTCAAGAATTTGCACCTCATATGGATCTTAACGCGTCCAAGTTCAGCTTTTCTAGTAAGTTGCATTGCTCTTGAGCGCAATTATCCCAAATATGCCCACAATAATCAAATATTGGTATTATGAAAGTTTTATAAACAATTTCTAAACTTTTACGCGAAAGCCGATATTTCAGACTTCTTAAGCAATTAATCAAGGGACTAACTTTCTTGATCATAGATTTTATCTGGACATCCCAGTAACAGTTACTTTGGAGGTTCAAGCCTAAGTGCTTATGAATTTCTACTTCTTCAATAGTTTCACCGATGGACCAGTTAGGGGAGATAATGTATTTACATTATGCCAGGGGGTGGTAACGAAATATGTTTATTTTTCTGTTTATGTGTGTCCGAAATGTACTGTATGCGATGAAACATTACTAGAATTTCGTCTTGAATAGCCTCTGATCTATAATTGAGTTTTATTGACCCACATTCCCGCCCGTAATCGATTCAAGAAACAATATTTGACTCAGAAACTTCAAATTTGCTATGGATGTTATAATTTTACCTTTGCCGTGCAGAGTTGTGCCTTTTATGAGTTACAACAACATGGTACCAAAATGTTGAGAAACTTAGGCCACCATACAGTCAATTGTTTACGAAACATGGCTTGAATTCTTTTTGGACTCAAACTTTAAATATGGTACCTAAATGGAGAAACAAGGAGTTTATGGATAATCAAATTCGGTATAGATTCTTATACCGTTTTCAAGCACATTTGAGAAATGGAGTACAATATCCACCTAATCCGTCCATGAATAATCCACTCTACTCACTCTGGCTTCTATATAATCCCCCTAAACGGTATAACAATCTATACCGAAACGTCGCTATATTCCATAACAAAGAAGTTGATTATCCATAAACTCCTTGTTTTCTTGATACTCCAACTTCTAAAATGCCTCTCAAACAACTTACCTATATGGTACAGGGTAGTGTCCTGAGAGCTAGAACTCTATTTACCAAACGGCCAAATTTCTTATTCTGTTTTGTTCCCGGAGCGTGACTTGAAAACTATTTAACTCAAAAACTTAAAATTTGATATTTGGTGTGAAGCCTGTAAGGGGTAATACATGTACATGCACGATATTTAATTTGCTGTCTTTATTACGTTTGCTGGAAACTGAGAAACTTTAAATTTGGTTTTGGATGTAAACGTTATATATTGTTGTGTTTTTATTTGGGGTTGACTTCAGGGTGTCATTAAGATTTAGAAATAAATTAAATAAACAAGTCTGACTTCATCCTCACAAAAATAGTTAATAACTTGAAATGTTACTTCTGTGGTATTTTCTCTTTTGTGGTGTTTGTTATGTTAGTTAATGACATTTTATACTATATGCGTCTTCAATATCATAAATCTGCTGGAAGATGGTCAAATTGCAGGTGGGGGTATATGAGCTGTGCTCACTTTTGTCTAGCTATTCTAATATCTCATGATTTAGCCAATGTGATTCCTAAAAAAACGTAGCAAGTGGCCCTGTTGATTACCAGGCTATCTATAATTTGTCAAATAAAGGTCACAGGATCACGATATGCTATTCCAATTAAATAGGGATCCGTACGCAGGGTTTAATCTTTCCAGGCCTTTTGCTTCTGGTAAAGGAAAATAAGTGTGGCACAGAATCTATGAATGAAAAGACTTCGTTAGTCGAGGAGTGTTTACACATATTTTTGCGTCAGTGAGTTTGGAGAAGCCAACATTTTGAACGTTAACGAATGCCATGTCCTTTCTGAGCAGATGAACAAAAATTGCCTAAAAGCATTGATAAATCCTCCCCGGATATTTACACTTGTATATTTCGTCGCAGCTTGTATAATTCAAGTATCATCTTCTGACAGATATTTATTCTCGTACCTTTCGTTGCAGCCAATGCTTATATAATTCTAAAGTTATCTTCTGACAGATATTTACTCTCGTACCTTTCGTAGCAGGCAATGCTTTTATAATTCTAAAGTTATCTTCTGACAGATATTTACTCTCGTACCTTTCGTTGCAGCCAATGCTTTTATAATTCTAAAGTTATCTTCTGACAGATATTTACTCTCGTACCTTTCGTTACAGCCAATGCTTTTATAATTCTAAAGTTATCTTCTGACAGATATTTACTCTCGTACCTTTCGTTGCATGCAATGCTATAAAATTCAAATATCATCTTCTGACAGATATTTCCTCTCGTACCTTTCGTTGCAGCCAGTGCTTGTATAATTCAAGTACCATCTTCTGACAGATATTTACTCTCGTAACTTTCGTTGCATCCAATGCTTGTATAATTCAAATATCATCTTCTGACAGATATTTACTCTGCTACCTTTCGTTGCAGCCAGTGCTTGTATAATTCAAGTACCATCTTCTGACAGATATTTACTCTCGTAACTTTCGTTGCATCCAATGCTTGTATAATTCAAATATCATCTTCTGACAGATATTTACTCTGCTAGCTTTCGTTGCAGCCAGTGCTTGTATAATTCAAGTACCATCTTCTGACAGATATTTACTCTCGTAACTTTCGTTGCATCCAATGCTTGTATAATTCAAATATCATCTTCTGACAGATATTTACTCCCCTAGCTTTCGTTGCAGCCAGTGCTTGTATAATTCTAGAATCATCTTCTGACAGATATTTACTCTCCTACCTTTCGTTGCAGCCAGTGCTTGTATAATTCAAGTACCATCTTCTGACAGATATTTACTCTCGTAACTTTCGTTGCATCCAATGCTTGTATAATTCAAATATCATCTTCTGACAGATATTTACTCTGCTACCTTTCGTTGCAGCCAGTGCTTGTATAATTCAAGTACCATCTTCTGACAGATATTTACTCTCGTAACTTTCGTTGCATCCAATGCTTGTATAATTCAAATATCATCTTCTGACAGATATTTACTCTGCTAGCTTTCGTTGCAGCCAGTGCTTGTATAATTCAAGTACCATCTTCTGACAGATATTTACTCTCGTAACTTTCGTTGCATCCAATGCTTGTATAATTCAAATATCATCTTCTGACAGATATTTACTCCCCTAGCTTTCGTTGCAGCCAGTGCTTGTATAATTCTAGAATCATCTTCTGACAGATATTTACTCTCCTACCTTTCGTTGCAGCCAATGCTTATATAATTCAAATATCATCTTCTGACAGATATTTACTCCCCTAGCTTTCGTTGCAGCCAGTGCTTGTATAATTCTAGAATCATCTTCTGACTGATATTTGCTTTCCTAGCTTTAATTGCAGCCAACGTTGATGTCTTATTAGCATTTTGGATGTCTACTGACTGTTATTTTCTCCCTTGCCAAACAGTTTGTTAGAATACTCTTTTGACTGATATTTATTGTTTCTTCTGTTGCAGCAAATGACACGATAGAGAAGAAGGAGTTCCGGCAAATATTACAACTCCTGGGCTTGGTCAGCAACACCTTATGAGGACACGTCATGGACTTCCGGTTTCACGAAAAGAACTCCCCTGTACAGTTATTCAGTTCGCTGCCACCCAAAGAGCTTCCGGTTAGGCTGCGCAGTATGCTTGCGCTCCGAGAAGAGACGAGAACCTGCGAGACTGAACTCTATTTGATGAGTTGGAAGTGCAGGACTGTTGATCGAGTGGTAACGGAAAGGGAGACAACTCTTGACTCAAAATCTGCTTATGTTTTGTTGAGGTTCTGGTCACATAGCAGTATGTGACGTCATATCGGTGCACATTCCCGTCCAGCTGACTGCCGGCACGTGCATGACGTCATTTGACGTGGTTGGGCAGACTATCGCGCATGGAGTATTGACGGCGTGATGTGCTTGGTTCTACATTCCCATAATTTTCCCAATCCGGTGGGAATCTGTGTTGTCACTATAAATATTCATTCATTAAGTTATTGGTATGTATGTGAGTGGCCTCCCCTTGAATGGCAGAAGGAAAAGGGAGGTAACTCGTGATCACGACGTCTGCCTCCGAAAGTACTTGAGGACAGTAATGAGTTTATCTGTTGTATGTTAAACGTTCTATTCAATAAAGCTATACTCAATTTTTGGAGTCGTAATATCAGCAGTCCCCGGACGACCAGGGCGATTAGTTACAGAATATAGGATTCCGGCTGTTTTCACATATTTGATTGAACAAATACTGAAAAATAGCGATTAATGAACCATTCACTTACCATTGTCAAGGCCTTTTGCCTTGATATGTATATATATATTTCTGGGTATATCATGAGGTTGGCGGATGAAACAGTAACGCTGCTATAGCTAGCGAAATGACTTCTACGTGCATCAGGTGCTGTTTATTCTGACGTGATGTTTAGCATCTAGCAAGGGCTGGCTATCAGGCCTCGTTCCGCGTGTGCTACATTAAGGTTTGGAATATTACTAAGAAAGAATGACGATAACAATTTGATTATTTGCACGACACTTTTATTTACCAGGTTACATGAGGCTGAAAGTTTGCTCTCCGTAATCAGCTGTGTTTTATTTACCCATCTTGTTATGAAACAATAACTCTGGCTGGAAACAAGAAGATGGAAATAGGTGGTTGTGTAAGATTTTTTCAACGCATGCTCAGGACCTTGAATTTAAAATTTAAAAAAACAATATCCCTCCTGCTTAGCTGTGAACACGAAAGTATGCGCTAAGTGCTTAAAATGCTCAATATTTGTGGAAAATTGCTATAGCTTTAATTGCTCAGTTTTTGTGCACAATTGCTAAGAGCTTCAATTGCTCAGTTTTTGTGCACAATTGCTAAGAGCTTCAACTGCAAGCCGTTTTCCTTAACGCAACGCGATAAGGGATGTTGTCATACGTCATTTGACTGGTTTGCGGATCCAATCGACGAAGCAGTTTCGTTGCCCTACACAAACCAAGTGCCATATCGTCAAGTTCCTCACGTTAATGTAAAGAGAGAGCAAAACAACCATCCTGTTTGATTAAATGTGTTGTTTGATTAAACATCTTCATTCCTTGGTGAGACACAATTTAGAAATTAAGGGTAATGTTGGAGTGAAGAATGTCATAGAGTTTAAACTCCCTGCAATTTGAAAACACCAAAAGGCACATGTGTAAAGAGTTTCGTTGAATTAGCCCTAGTCGTTTCAAATTCTGCTCCGGAAACACATTTTCGTCCAGAAAGTTGAAAAGCCGAAAGGCACAACTACATGTCATGATTTGTCAATATACTTAGTTTCATTGGGCTAGTCCTAATGGTTTTCAAATTCTGCTCCGGAAACGCAATTCTGATTTGCGTTTCCATGGAAACCGGAAAAATAAAAAAATCAGGAAAGTTGATAATCTCATAAGGCACAACTACATGTCATGATTGGTCAAACAACTAAATTTCATTGAGCTAGGCCAAACTGTTTTCGAGTTCTGCCCTGGAAACACTTTTCTTAGTTACATGGAAACCAGAAAAATAACAAATTCCAGAAGGTTGAAAATCCCAAAAGGCACAACTACATGTCATGATTAGTCAATATACCAAGTTTCATTGAGCTAGCCCTAATGGTTTTCAAATTCTGCTCGGAAACACTATTCTGTGTTGCGTTTCCATGGAAACTTGAAAAATAAAAAAATCCAGAAAGTTGAAAATACCAAAAGGCACAACTACATGTCATGATTGGTCTATATACTAAATCTCATCGAGCAAGGCCAAACTGTTTTCGAGTTCTGCACCGGAAACACATTTCTAAGTTGCGTTTCCATGTAAACCGCAAATTAAAAATTCCAGAAAGTCCAAAACCCCAAAAGGCACAACTGTACATGTGATGATAAGTCTACATGTCAAGTTTCGTTAAAATAGCTGTAATGGTTTTTCAAATTCTGCTCTGGAAACAATGTGATCACAGACAGACGGACGGACGGACGGACATTATATGCCGGGGGGATAAAATTGAACATGAATTAAATACAATGCATTTAACGAACGTTTTATAAACATTTCAAAATTTGTTTTAAAAAATTCTTCTTACATAAATAATATGTTTGTTGAAGCTACTTTGAGGTACGCTAATTACTTCTTGTGCATACGCCATTTAACTTCAACTTGTTGCAGACAAGGCTAACGCCGGACACGTGACGGCCGTATACGCCTCTTTAACGAATCAAGCATTGCCTAAGAGGGTGGTTTGACAGTACGCTCCGTCAGTCGTGAATCTAGTCGTGCACGTGCATCCCGCCTCTTATAGCAAACAATCACGTGATTTACGCACGGGCTCATATCCGCATTGTATAATTTCGAACCCAAATACCAACATTTATTCTTTAGTATATTTGTTCCGTCACTGTGTGTTAAAAACTTCCAGTTCTCAGTAACCGAGGATATCCTAGTTCTGGTTTTATCAGCTTTGTGTCTCGTTGATCGTTGCTGAAATACTTGTTCTGTTGTTAGAGTCACAATTACATGCTTATAGAATTCGCTAGACGAATGATGAGGCTAAATCACCTGATAATTTGTTTTTGAGCAAAGATAATTTCATCATTACAACATAGCTCCAGACGGCAAAAGTCACAAGGATTAAACACAAATCAAATGAGTCGCATGTGCACAAATCGAAACTTTCACGTAATACTGATCAAACAGACAAAGAAAGTCTTTCTCGAGGTTAATGATTACTACAGCAAATGTATAATATTTATCGAAAACCAAGAATTCCTGGTGCGAATGCTGTTGTTTTGGTCTTGGGATTGTGTATACAGATTAGAACTTATCATATTATCATAATATATTTGAACTGGTATTTTGCTTGATTTAATGCAAATCTGCAATTACTCATTCGGTTTTATCAGTAATATTAAAGATGCTGTATCATACTTGCAATATTTTTAAAAGTATTTTTAATGTATATGTTGTATTTCTAGAAAAATTTAGCGACCAACTTTGAGAAAATCGGACCAAAATTCATTAAAATAGGAGATAATTTACTAAAAAATACCGAAACGGCAGTCGACATAAGGGCGAATCAAGTGTGGCCATTTCACAACTTCCGGTTTCTAAATGTACGCTTGAAAACCGTCTTTGTCGCGCTCAACTAGATTTTTATTTTATTTTTCTCCGAATTAGGTATTCGTTGCTGTCAAAGTTGATACCCATCGAACGCAATTACGGTAGTTGAGACACGGTGTAAATCCTACAAGCATAATGATTACGTCACCGAAAGCGGGTTCGTTAAATGACATGCCCTTTCTACGAGGGGTACTGTGCTTTGAGCGTCGAAATAAGTACATTATTGTTGATTAAACAATCTAAGTATGATATCAAAATTTCGACACAAGATTTTTCTACAAAGTGATGTAATTCATTTCTCAATAGCTAAGTTTCATCTTAAACCGCTTGCAAGTATGATACAGCATCTTTAAAGCATCAAGGTTCATGCATATTTTTTAGAAACAACTAGTATGATAAGTTCTTCATGATATGAATTGAATTAATTATGTTAAGATTTTTTTAGGTAAAGGGGCTTTAGTGAAATATAGTGAAATGGATAAATTCTGACGACGAATTATTGAATTATTCGTTATGTTTTATCAAAATCATTTTTTTCAATTGTGCCTAGGTAAAAAAGCATTGTGTAACAACATCTGAAAGTCGATCGCTAAAGTAACTCTGCAACTTCGTCTAGCATTAGATTAAAATCGCACAGTGGTTACACTTCGTGTAAAAACAATAGATAAACATCGAAGCGTTTATGAAAGAAAGCTTCGTAGATAACGCCGCCATTGACAGCGCGTAGCAACAGTGTCTGTTGCGCACAACATCGTCGACACACATATGAACGAAGTAAGACTGAATGGCGCTTGTGGCTGCTCTTTTTCTGTGGAAAGCCGACTTCAAGCTAAAGGTACTTGTTTAAAACACTTTGACCCCACCACGAATACTTTGAGATTGGGTTGAAAACAATCAGCAGCACCTTTAAAGCGACAATGAATCATTGCGAGCTGGGCAGTCACTGACAGAGCAAATGATATGTTCACTTCTAAAAAATGGGAGCATAGTCTGTAGATGATAGCGGTGAGGGGAACCGTAGTGTTGGTGCACGGAACAGGTGCGCGTTTCGGGGGGTGGGGGAGTTGAGGGGGGAGGGGGTTCTTAGTTAAGAGTACGTTTTAGGAAGTTGTGTGTTGATCATTTTTATGAAAGGATATAAAGGTTTATAATAGGGATAATGTGAGGTTTATATTGGGGATTAAAAAAAGGTTTATAATGGGGATACAATAAGGTTTATAATGGGGATAACAGAGGGGATTGAAATAATCTTTATAAGGAACCTCACGATTAAAGTTAAAGAATACAGATTGGAGAGAGGGCTGGATTTGAAGGTTGAATATAGGATAAAGGGTGGAAAAAGAGGCGATTTATAAGTTTAAAAGCGATGTCGATGATTTTAGTGAATGGATATATATGTAAGAAGGGAGCATGATTTTAAAAGGGAGGATAGAAGATTTAAATAAGAAATTTGAGATGAGGATTCAAAGTAACTTTGAAGACGAGACTGGTTGCATTGAACGGATAGATGTTTGATCAGTTTGGATGAATTTTAAGAGAGTGTAAAAGATAATGTGAAAAATGGTAGGATTTATTTTTGGGGATGAACTAGCTAAGATGGGATGCAAGATAACGTTTGTTGATGTTGTTGATGATATAAGCGAAAAGATATATATTTGAGCAGAGAGGGAGAGAAAGGGAGACTTAAAGTTGGTGATGAATGATTTGAATTGAAGTTTAATTCTGAAAAGAAGAAGTGAATCGGGATTATTTAAAATGATACAAATTAAGAAGGGAGGTATTTGAGGTTCTAGAGAGGAAAGAATTCAAATTTGAGATGAATTTTGAGGTTATTTCAAAGAATGTAGACAAAACTTATAATTTTTAAGGGCTAGAGCAGGCATATATGTTTTAGGGAAAGGTGGAAGTTAAGAGAACGTTTGAGAAATAGAACCTTATGCTTTGAGTAAAAGTATAAATAATACAAGCAAAAATGATAAATACTTGGTGGGAGAATGAGTAAAAGGGTATAAGATTTGAAATGGGGAATTAAAGCATATGTTTGAAAATACGAATGAGATATAAGGGAAGGGTTTGAGGGAGTAAGAAACTATGAGTGAGAGGTTAGAGCGTCAAAGTGACGGGAGTAAATGCTTTTGGAGATATTATAAGCTTTGAGATGAAAGGTAAGATTTACCTGTATACATGTACGCATGCGCGGATAGTTTGGCTCCTTGACTCGCCGTATCTTGGTTCAACACGTACTGTACGCTCATTCTGAGATACTTATCTATGTAACACAACCTAAATGATAGTGTGTTTTCACCTTACGACAGTTTTCGTGTAGTCTACCTTCATAACTGAAGGGCCATAATGCGCGTGCGTGTGCGTGTGTGTGTATGTGTATGGGTGTGTGTGTGTGTGTGTGTGTGTGTGTGTGTTACATTGTAGTTTACGCTGTGCGAAAGATATGATTGAGAAACTGAAACAAAATATATTTTATAAACATATTTTGTGTATTGAGATTAAAAGATCAGGCAAAAATGTTTTTCAAGGCCGCTTTAATATAAAAAAGATTCAGAATTGACAAAATATCCTATGGTTCACATAATGCAGTCTATTAACACTAACAAAGAATCGGTAGAATTTACCTCGCTGTTTAAAATAAGTAATCATTATCCTAACACAAGAAGGAATCGGTAGAATTTGACACGCTGCTTTAGATAAATCATTATTATTCTTACACAACAACGGTACAATTGACCTCGGTGTTTGAAGGAGGAAGTCATCAAGTAAATGCTGGGTAGTTGTGGATATTGAAAGTAGGTCTAAACGTATCTTTTCTGAAGCATTAGTGTTGTTCACTACAAAAACCGTTTAGGGCAATTAATGGAAATCTTTTTGACGTTTAAAAGCTTTGAAATAAACGTATCAAAATAAATCAATTAACTTTGGTAAGATATAAAGAGGAACATTAATAAGATGTGTCTTAAAATACTGGGCTAGTTCCATGTCCTCGGTTGGTTTACTGACTCTCGGCTTTGCCTCGTATCAATACAACGAACCTCCAACCTATAACTGAGCAATTTAAAATACGTATGTACTGATTACATTTAGTGTATTCAACAAACATGCGAAGATATTGATAATATATCATAACTTGCCACAAGGTGTTTTACGTCACATAGCAAATTGTCAAAATATTTTCTTAAAAACACCATCCAACCAAACAGCCTAATATACACTTAATGAACATATAAAAAATAGGAAGATATATACATAGCAATTGACCCCCCCCCCCCCCCAAAAAAAACCCAAAAAAAACCTAACACACACACACACATAATTATATGATATTAAAATCGCTCTGAGGCTAGTAACTGCCACTTCTTGCAATGGCGGAGGCTTAACTAATGGTAACTTAACCTCAGGCGTGAAACCTTACAAGACCATATCTGTCATAATCTAATTGCGACCACCGACTCACTGTTTATCCTTGAGGTAACCTTGAAACATGAAAAGATATATATGGTTTTTAGACGAAATGCTTTAATGTACAAGGAAAAAGAGTGATTGATGTTTTTAAACAAGCTTTTGATATGAACATAGGGCGGTCCTTGCTTTTTTTTTTTCGTTGAAATTTTATCGTTGTTTTGCTCTTTAAAAATGTAAATGTAACGGAAATTGCACGAGAAGTGGACTAATGAAAATAATTATCATAGCCTCATCATGACATGACTTCACAACATCATTATTACATTTCAAATATATTTCACCCAGTTTATTATCAATATATGCAATTTTTTTGCTCACTCGTCGGATATGGACTACAGCATTTAGACGTCATGGGAAAGGATAGGGAAAGGTCTATGTTCTTAATTGCCAATCTATCACGCGCCGCTATGAAAATGCGAGCCAACAACTCGCATTGCACGTGCGCATCATGCCTTACTCGTCAAATGAAAAACACAGATGGCTCATTGACAAACATTGAGAGTTTGTTACTCCTCCGTAGCCAAGTAAATGAAAATTGCTGATTTATCAATCGTAGGGTTTCACGTTCAAGTCTTGACTCCGACATTTTCAAAAGTAGAGTTTCTAACTTGAGATGTTTTATGTCCTATTTTAGACATATCATTTTAACTTGTACCAGAGTACGATCTATCTTATGAAATAATCTTCAAAACGTGACACTTGTGACGTCAGGATATTATTCTCTCGCTCCTTGTTTTTCTGAACCACTAACTGTTACTGAAAATAACAAGTTAAGGGTCAATTCGTACATTAGAGCGAAAATACGGCCATTCAAAGTCGGGATTTTGATCGAAAACCGGACAATGTGGCTCGAGTGGCGCGCGCAAATTCCTTGTCATAAGCGGACAGAAAGATATATTCGATTCGATAGTGTTTATTAGGTATTGTAACTAATAGGTCGATTAATTGGATGCATTTTTTCGAATATTAAACGTATTTGAGATGTTTTCTTGATTTTTCCATAAAATCAAGCATTTTAAAAATATTATGCATAAATATAAGAATAATCAACGAGTTGCGAGGAATTACGGATTATCTGTCCTGAGTTAATTATTGTGATAAACTCCGAGCTTTAGCGAGGAGTTTGACACAATAATTCACGAGGGACAGATAATCCGTAATTCCGAGCATCGAGTTGGTTATTCTTTTTCTTACCCAAGATAATTTTAATGCGTAAAAACGGGAGGAAAAGAGAAACATTGAAAAACTAAGCTCGGCCGGTAAAGTACAAATTGTACTCATACGCCATTCATAATTTTGTTCACTACTTCAGGATGGGCGACTCTAAGTAGTTCGCAACTTAAGCTTTAATTTGAGATAGTTTTACATATTGATGTCACATTATATCAAAAAAACTATTGTCTGTTATAATACAAAAACGTTTTTATTGACTGCGCACAACCGAAAAGAAAAAAAGGCGTCGTTTAGACTATATTTTTCGTCACGTTTGACAAACCTACTGAGGAATGTATGACGTCACTGTTTTACGTCATGTTTAATGACGTCATAGAGCTATGACGTAACGACAGTTCGACCGGCGACTCTCCCACCTAGCGCCGCCTTGAAGATTTAAACTTGTATTTACGGCAAAGAAAACATCAGAAGGTATTGATTTCCTATTAAAAATGGTGTAGTAATGTGTGACTTTCGCAATTTAAGTATAAGATTTTTAATCTATATCTCTCAACTGAAATAGAAGATCCAAGCGAATCATGAATGGATGCAACAAAGTTCCGTCAAACAATCAAAATACGAGTTATTTTTAGAAAAACTGTAATTCCCATGACCATTATGCAAACTTTAATACCCGGCATATCCTTGCCCGCTTGGGTAAGAATGGATATATTTGCATGTCCAGTGATGAGATATGAACTTCAATCAGCATATTAGATATTTTGTAGCTTATCAAAACCAAATAAAATTTTAAGAAAGATACTCTGTGGCACTTTAAGGTATGTAATTGAATAAACATTTAATAGTTGAGTTTAATTTAAGTCAGGAAATATCCTCGTAATTCTCATTTTCTTGAAAATAATTGGCGTCGGCCCCTGGGGGCCTTAGCTCCGTTATTTTCAAGGAGTGGAGAGTTCCTAGGACATTACCATATATCAACACGGAGATGGAGAAAAGAATCAAGAATCCGGTACAGGGTTGGAGACTTTTTTTCGTATCTGCACACATGTAATCAGTGAGTTCAGATTGATACAAGAATGTTGTCATTTAACATGTTTTACCGTATTTCCTCTAATAAGCGCCAGGTCTCCAATAAGGGCCGGGCCTCTAATAAGCGCCGGGGGGTCATATAAGGTAGTTGAGAAAATAAGCGCCGGGCCTCTTATAAGCGCCGGGTCCTAATCATTAGATAAATGCTCCCTCTGTTAACATTTTACAGGTATTCATTGTAAAAGACAAACAAAACAAAGTTCAATTCTCTTTGAAAGAAATAAGCGCCGGGTCTCCAATAAGCGCCGGGCCTCTAATAAGCGCCGGGGGGTAAAGGGGTGCTGAAAAAAAAGCGCCCGGGCGCTTATTAGAGGAAATACGGTATCTTGTAAGGTTATCTGTAAAAAGCCGTGAGCACAGTGGTGTAGTGGTTATAACATGCCGGCCTCTCACAAACCCGGGTTCGAATCCCGCTCAAGACACCAACATTTGTAGAAAATTGTAACTTGGGTCTCATCATGTGTTTTGTCCCTGCATACGGCACTTAATCCACATTGCGCTTAGTTAAACCAGCTGTTACAATTGGTACCTGAAAACTGGATGTACTGACCGTCGTTATAAGCGCTTAGTAGCAGCTATGAAAGTACACTCCTTCAGAGTAATGTTGTAACCATTTGAACATGTCCAAGGACGTGGAAAAGACGCAATATAAGTATGTACAGTATTATATTATTAGTTCACAAACTTAAGATTGTTCTCATAAATATAGGGGATAATTTTATTTCCATCGTTTTTATACTAAAAATCATATTAGCGAATAAAAACAACTGTGCAATAACATGACTTCACACTGACATGTTATTGCTGATTCAGGCAAGACAAACTGACAGATGAAAAGTTAAAAAAACTTTTATAAAAGACAAGTACATAAAGATAATTACATCATTGTTCGATGAAAACGTTAGTTTTTCAAAGCAATAAAACAGATATGCTTTGTATTGAAACAACATCATACTTCGATACTTTATAACACTTTATCTTAACATTATAAATTCAGTAGAAAGCTTATTATTAATGCAATTTTCAATATTTTTATATAAAATATCTAAGAGTTTCATTAATAATTGTACGTTCATACTAAGTGTATACATATGATAGTGTCAATAATCCCACAACACAAACCAATCACCCGTAGTCAGACAACAAAGTATAAAGATTCCACATAGTCCATTGGCGGCCAATTTTGTTTGAACGCCATTAATTCATGTTGTGTAAGAAAAAGGAATCACATTATATATTTGATTTATTACTGCTTCATTTAGTTTAAATACATTTTCTTTCAATTAGAACCATTTATTTCATTTTCTTGACATCACCTTATGTTCCCCATAAAAACGTGCTACTGCCCCTTTAAGCTATATTTTAAAGAATTATAATGAAATGAACATGAAATAGAGACACTATACATTTTAATTCGACATCATATTTTCACTATTTATTCACCTGATTAACATTTTATATCAAATATTATCCCATTGACCATAAGTAACTCCATACATAAAACTTAACGAGTTAATCTTTTCAAGACGCTAAACGGCACAAAATATGTGACAAATGCTTTTATGGTTTCTCGCTATTTATAACTTTCCGAGGAATAGTTAGATATGAGAGTCGCTCAACAACTCAACGCTTATTGGTGATAAGTTCGATAACAAGATAAGCCATCTATTTGCTGCAGAATGTTCCGCTCAAGGCACTTCCGGGAACAAACTGGCACGAGCTGTGACGTCACAGCTACCCTACATCATAGCCAGCTTTGATCTTGCAAAGTGACGTCAATTGCCACGTGATCTGTGATATTTGTCAAACATGACTTTCGATAAATTTATTTGAAGGTGGCTTTTAGCAACATAAGTAGGGTCTAAAATTAACGGACTTGGCAATCTGAAAACCAAGTAATATAGATTTCTTTGTTGTGATTAGAAAGACTCCATATAATATAAAACAGGTTGGACATTTTCGGTGATACACATTATAGACTTACCATGATTCCCCACTTCTTGGCTTCATGTTATCATTATCTATAATGCAGTAGATAATCTTGGTTAAATTTAATTATATCTTTAACCATTATTTTCCAATTCATCAATTTATCAAATATTCATAGTAAGTAATACGTGTTGTTTGGTCCATATAACAGAAAAATTCCAATCAAATGCCTTTCAAGAACAATCTGTAAAGTCGCCTGAATCGCTTTATTTGAATTGATTGAAGTATGTACTTCTTACCCTTTGTTATGTTTAGGTTTAGCTTTCGATTGAATATTAATGAGGTTAGATAGTTTTCTCAACTCTTATTGAACATGTGACACAACTTTCAGCAAACTCATTCTCATTTAGGAACCATATCTGAACATCTTAACATTAGCACTTGAACGTAACACATGTAAATAGTGTTTTTATTGTAAAACAGACATCTTGAAAAATCTTTGTTCATCAAACTTGATAAAATATAGGTTTAACAAATCTGTTTTTGTTTATTCTAACAGGAAAAGTGAGTTTTATCACATTTGTTTTTGTATCCTGTCAATAGTGTAACACTAATGAAATGGTAAATAAATCTAAAATTGAAAAAAACAATTAAATTAACGTTTTCTCTATTTACAGAGCCCTTAAGTTTTATTATAGACTTGCTTAGGTTTATCTTATTTAAGGTTTGACTGACTACCTGGACAACTTTTCAGCTTCCTACAATATGAGAGTTCTTGCCACGAGAGAACTTCTGCATATCCTATATACGGCTTCAAGATGAGGTTGCACGCTAGATGACCGACAACTGCCTACAACGTGCGGAGATATTTCCAGACATTGTTAGATTAAGAGTGGACATACAAATGCACCTTGTATAATACCTTTTTCGTTTTGACAGGTTCAAATTGGTGATATTGTATACTGCAGGTCTAAAGATATAGATATAACATTTTCGGGCGTTTTAATAAGCCCTTGGTTTCGTAAGTCAGAGTTTGGTTCATATTTTCAATAGGACAGTTAGGAATTGATCACTTACAAAGGGTCTTTAACGGGATAACGGCGAGTATCCAGCCTTGAATTAAATTTTTTTTTTTGCATAATTCGTTAAATGTGTTAAGGTACAAAGACAAAGTGACAAATCGATCATATCAGTGTCTTGTTATGTTAATGACAAGGATATACAATGTTGTACATTTCCAGTTGCATGTTTCAGATTTCTTGTTAAACGATATTTACTTATCAAATGAACAATGCTTTATAGTTTTTGAAACGTAGATATAATATATTAAAATATAAATATCATGATTATATATAATCCGAAACTTCATAACATAATTATTGGTCCTAGTTTTTTGGATCATAACATGATTGTTGTTCTTTTAATGTTTGATCATCACAAAACATTGTTAAACAATTGTTGGATCATAACATGAGAATTATGACTATTTCTTCATAGAGGTTGAAACATAACACGACCATTGCCCTTCACTATTGTATGATCACAACACGACCATTGCGCTCCAGTATTGTATTATCATAACACGACCGTTGAGCTCCATTATTGTATGATCATACCACGACCATTGCGCTTCACGATTGTGTGATCATACCACGACACTTGCGCTCCACTATTGTATGATCATAACACGACCATTGCGCTCCACTATTGTATGATCATAACACGACCATTGCGCTCCACTATTGTATGATCATAATACGACCATTGCGCTCCACTATTGTGTGATCATAACACGACCATTGCACTTCACTATTGTGTGATCATACTACGACCATTGCGCTTCACTATTGTGTGATCATACTACGACCATTGCACGTCACTATTGTGTGATCATACTACGACCATTGCAAGTCACTATTGTGTGATCATAACACGACCATTGCTCTTCGCTATTGTATGATCATAACACGACCATTGCGCTCCACTATTGTATGAACATAACTCGCCCATTGCGCTCCACTATTGTGTAATCATAACACGACCATTGCGCTTCGCTATTGTATGTTCATAACAAGACCACTGCTCTTCGCTATTGTATGTTCATAACACGACCATTGCTCTTCGCTATTGTATGATCATAACACGACCATTGCTCTGCGCTATTGTATGTTCATAACACGACCATTGCTCTGCGCTATTGTATGTTCATAACACGACCATTGCTCTGCGCTATTGTATGTTCATAACACGACCATTGCTCTGCGCTATTGTACGTTCATAACACGACCATTGCTCTGCGCTATTGTATGTTCATAACACGACTATTGCGCTCCACTTTTGTATGTTCATAACACGACCATTGTTCTGCGCTATTGTATGTTCATAACACGACCATTGCTCTTCGCTATTGTATGTTCATAACACGACCATTGCTCTTCGCTATTGTACGTTCATAACACGACCATTGCTCTTCGCTATTGTATGTTCATAACAAGACCATTGCTCTGCGCTATTGTATGTTCATAACAAGACCAATGCTCTGCGCTATTGTATGTTCATTACACGACCATTGCGCTCCAGTATTGTCTGTTCATAACACGACCATTGCTCTTCGCTATTGTATGTTCATAACACGACCATTGCTCTTCGCTATTGTATGTTCATAACAAGACCATTGCTCTGCGCTATTGTATGTTCATTACACGACCATTGCGCTCCAGTATTGTATGTTCATAACAAGACCAATGCTCTGCGCTATTGTATGTTCATTACACGACCATTGCGCTCCAGTACTGTATGTTCATAACACGACCATTGCTCTTCGCTATTGTATGTTCATAACACGACCATTGCTCTGCGCTATTGTACGTTCATAACACGACCATTGCTCTGCGCTATTGTATGTTCATAACACGACCATTGCTCTTCGCTATTGTATGTTCATAACACGACCATTGCACTTCACTATTGTGTGATCATACTACGACCATTGCACGTCACTATTGTGTGATCATACTACGACCATTGCACGTTACTATTGTGTGATCATAACACGACCATTGCGCTCCACTATTGTATGAACATAACTCGCCCATTGCGCTCCACTATTGTGTAATCATAACACGACCATTGCGCTTCGCTATTGTATGTTCATAACACGACCATTGCTCTTCGCTATTGTATGTTCATAACACGACCATTGCTCTTCGCTATTGTATGTTCATAACACGACCATTGCTCTTCGCTATTGTATGTTCACAACACGACCATTGCGCTCCACTTTTGTATGTTCATAACACGACCATTGTTCTGCGCTATTGTATGTTCATTACACGACCAATGCTCTGCGCTATTGTATGTTCATAACACGACCATTGCTCTGCGCTATTGTACGTTCATAACACGACCATTGCTCTGCGCTATTGTATGTTCATAACACGACTATTGCTCTGCGCTATTGTATGTTCATAACACGACCATTGCTCTGCGCTATTGTATGTTCATAACACGACCATTGCTCTTCGCTATTGTATGTTCATAACACGACCATTGCTCTGCGCTATTGTATGTTCATAACAAGACCAATGCTCTGCGCTATTGTATGTTTATTACACGACCATTGCGCTCCAGTATTGTCTGTTCATAACACGACCATTGCTCTTCGCTATTGTATGTTCATAACACGACCATTGCTCTTCGCTATTGTATGTTCATAACAAGACCATTGCTCTGCGCTATTGTATGTTCATTACACGACCATTGCGCTCCAGTATTGTATGTTCATAACAAGACCAATGCTCTGCGCTATTGTATGTTCATTACACGACCATTGCGCTCCAGTACTGTATGTTCATAACACGACCATTGCTCTTCGCTATTGTATGTTCATAACACGACCATTGCTCTGCGCTATTGTACGTTCATAACACGACCATTGCTCTGCGCTATTGTATGTTCATAACACGACCATTGCTCTTCGCTATTGTATGTTCATAACACGACCATTGCACTTCACTATTGTGTGATCATACTACGACCATTGCAAGTCACTATTGTGTGATCATACTACGACCATTGCACGTCACTATTGTGTGATCATAACACGACCATTGCTCTTTGCTATTGTATGATCATAACACGACCATTGCGCTCCACTATTGTATGAACATAACTCGCCCATTGCGCTCCACTATTGTGTAATCATAACACGACCATTGCGCTTCGCTATTGTATGTTCATAACACGACCATTGCTCTTCGCTATTGTATGTTCATAACACGACCATTGCTCTTCGCTATTGTATGTTCATAACACGACCATTGCTCTTCGCTATTGTATGTTCACAACACGACCATTGCGCTCCACTTTTGTATGTTCATAACACGACCATTGTTCTGCGCTATTGTATGTTCATTACACGACCAATGCTCTGCGCTATTGTATGTTCATAACACGACCATTGCTCTGCGCTATTGTATGTTCATAACACGACCATTGCTCTTCGCTATTGTACGTTCATAACACGACCATTGCTCTGCGCTATTGTATGTTCATTACACGACCATTGCGCTCCACTATTGTATGTTCATAACACGACTATTGCTCTTCGCTATTGTATGTTCATTACACGACCATTGCGCTTCACTATTGTGTGTTCATAACACGACCATTGCTCTTCGCTATTGTGTGTTCATAACACGACCATTGCTCTTCGCTATTGTATGTTCATAACACGACCATTGCTCTGCGCTATTGTATGTTCATTACACGACCATTGCGCTTCACTATGGTATGTTCATTACACGACCATTGCGCTCCACTATTGTATGTTCATTACACGACCATTGCGCTCCACTATTGTATGTTCATAACACGACTATTGCTCTTCGCTATTGTATGTTCATAACACGACCATTGCTCTGCGCTATTGTATGTTCATTACACGACCATTGCGCTTCACTATGGTATGTTCATTACACGACCATTGCGCTCCACTATTGTATGTTCATTACACGACCATTGCGCTCCACTATTGTATGTTCATAACACGACTATTGCTCTTCGCTATTGTATGTTCATAACACGACCATTGCTCTTCGCTATTGTATGTTCATAACACGACCATTGCTCTTCGCTATTGTATGTTCATAACACGACCATTGCTCTTCGCTATTGTATGTTCATTACACGACCATTGCTCTGCGCTATTGTATGTTCATAACACGACCATTGTTCTGCGCTATTGTATGTTCATAACACGACCATTGCTCTGCGCTATTGTATGTTCATAACACGACCATTGCTCTTCGCTATTGTATGTTCATAACACGACCATTGCGCTCCAGTATTGTATGTTCATAACACGACCATTGCTCTTCGCTATTGTATGTTCATAACACGACCATTGCGCTTCACTATTGTGTGATCATCACATGAATATGGTCCAAGCAGTTTTGATGGTAGCATCCGCATTATTCTTCATTATTGAACACATAGTCATTGCTGTTGAATCATAGCTTGATCATTGGTTCGCAACATTTGTAATAGATATACATGTACTATTTCTTGAAGTGTATCGCTTAATTCATCTCTTGTTCGAATCGAGTCGTAGCGTAGCGGAGCCGAGGAGGAACACGATTCAAACAGGAGGTGCATTGAATGATGTACTGAGGTAAATGTGGGTATATCTGACTTATATCTCGCTCAAAAATGTTTAATTCAAAAGTTTACAAGTCGATGGATTTGCCATTGTTAAAAATCACTTCATCTGGATAAATGTAGGTTTATCATAAAATGTAAGTGTATTAGAAAAGTATAGGAATGTCGCTCAGTACACCTATACTTATGTCATAGGAAACCATAGCAAAGAGACTGGAAGTTGGATATTAGTATATGATATAACTTATGTTTATGTACAAGAACCCACTCGATTGCTTTAATATAGGTTGTATATTTATGTAACCTTGTTTCTGCAATAAAGACTATAAATTTAAATGGTTAAACATGTAATGACAGACCAAAGCATTTGATATTTTAAACTTATTTATGAATAAATGTATGTTCAATATTTGTCAACACCTTTGAATAATTGCCTCTTTTTATTTCTCGTGTCACTTGATACAAGTGGTCAAATTTCATCAAGCCAGACGTTTCATTGTTTCCTTCACAATGAAGTCTGTGTTGTTGTTCTTCTTCCGTTTATGTTCAGTATTGATAAGGTTTAAAGAAGCAGTAGCACCGGTTTTTTTTCTAAATTTATATTTTAATTTTTTTACTGATACAAAAATGCTAAATGCTTAATACTGATGCTAAATGTATTATTTTAATTAAAAAAATTGGAAAAACTCCCTTTACACATACCAATCATCCATAGTCTGAATACAAATTATAAAGATTTGCATAAAGTCCATGGGCGACCATTTTTGTGTGAACACCTTTAGTTCATTTTGTGTAATAAAAAGGAATGGCATGACTGAACTTAACGTTATATATTTCATTTATTCCTGCTTCAGTTAGATTAGATACATTGTCTTTCAATTCGAACCATGTATTTTCATTTTCCTGACACACCTTATATTCCCCCTGAAAACGTGCCACTGCCCCATTAAAAGCCAGAATTAGCTTTCTGCTGATTCATAACATTCTCGGTTATTTTTACGAATTGGTAAAGGATATACTTCAATGAGTATTCCGGTAAAAAAAATATTTTGCAAAATTGCTATAATTCGTCAGGTTTTGCTTCATACGTCAACATACTTTGTTGTCACATAAGTTTGTATTTTTTATGACAATACTTTTATCAGTAGATTTTCACAATGTCATCATCAACTACATCAAATCATGATACTCACTGGCCATTTATTGATTTCCTTTCATATTTACTTTACAAAACTTCTATGAAAGAATATCTCTCTCATGCATCACTACAATTCAAAAATATTTCTCTAATGTCTCAAATAGAATATAACTCTCATGTCTCAAATAGAATATAACTATCATGTCTCAAATAGAATATCACTCTCATGTCTCAAATAGAATATCACTCTTACGACTAAGAAAGGGATATAGCTGTCATGTCTCAAATAGAATATAACTCTTACGACTAAGAAAGGGATATCGCTGTCATGTCTCAAATAGAATATAACTCTTACGACTAAGAAAGGGATATCGCTGTCATGTCTCAAATAGAATATAACTCTTACGACTAAGAAAGGGATATCGCTGTCATGTCTCAAATAGAATATAACTCTTACGACTAAGAAAGGGATATAGCTGTCATGTCTCAAATAGAATATCACTCATACGACTAAGAAAGGGATATAGCTGTCATGTCTCAAATAGAATATAACTCTTACGACTAAGAAAGGGATATAGCTGTCATGTCTCAAATAGAATATAACTCTTACGACTAAGAAAGGGATATAGCTGTCATGTCTCAAATAGAATATCACTCTTACGACTAAGAAAGGGATATAGCTGTCATGTCTCAAATAGAATATCACTCTTACGACTAAGAAAGGGATATCGCTGTCATGTCTCAAATAGAATATCACTCTTACGACTAAGAAAGGGATATCGCTGTCATGTCTCAAATAGAATATCACTCTTACGACTAAGAAAGGGATATAGCTGTCATGTCTCAAATAGAATATCACTCTTACGACTAAGAAAGGGATATCGCTGTCATGTCTCAAATAGAATATCACTCTTACGACTAAGAAAGGGATATAGCTGTCATGTCTCAAATAGAATATAACTCTTACGACTAAGAAAGGGATATCGCTGTCATGTCTCAAATAGAATATAACTCTTACGACTAAGAAAGGGATATAGCTGTCATGTCTCAAATAGAATATAACTCTTACGACTAAGAAAGGGATATAGCTGTCATGTCTCAAATAGAATATAACTCTTACGACTAAGAAAGGGATATAGCTGTCATGTCTCAAATAGAATATCACTCTTACGACTAAGAAAGGGATATAGCTGTCATGTCTCAAATAGAATATAACTCTTACGACTAAGAAAGGGATATCGCTGTCATGTCTCAAATAGAATATAACTCTTACGTCTAAGAAAAGAATATCGCTGTCATGTCTCAAATAGATTTCGCTGACACGCCTCTTGGTATCAATGACAGACAGTCTCAGGCTTTGCCGTATCGTCCCTCGGGAAAAAAACTCCCCCTTGAGTTGATATCCGAAGACCTCTCGAAAGGATTGTGATAACCGAACACATCTCGAAAGGATTGTGATAACCGAACACATCTCGAAAAGATTGTGATAACCGAACACATCTCGAAAGGATTGTGATAACCGAACACATCTCGAAAGGATTGTGATAACCGAACACATCTCGAAAAGATTGTGATAACCGAACACAACTCGAAAGGATTGTGATAACCGAAAACATCTCGAAAGGATTGTGATAACCGAACACATCTCGAAAAGATTGTGATAACCGAACACATCTCGAAAGGATTGTGATAACTGAAAACATCTCGAAAGGATTGTGATAACCGAAAACATCTCGAAAGGATTGTGATAACCGAACACATCTCGAAAGGATTGTGATAACCGAACAGATTTCGAAAGGATTGTGATAACCGAACACATCTCGAAAAGATTGTGATAACCGAACACATCTCGAAAGGATTGTGATAATCGAACACATCTCGAAAAGATTGTGATAACCGAACACATCTCGAAAGGATTGTGATAACCGAACACATCTCGAAAGGATTTTGATAACCGAACACATCTCGAAAGGATTGGGATAACCGAACACATCTCGAAAGGATTGTGATAACCGAACACATCTCGAAAGGATTGTGATATCCGAACACATCTCGAAAGGATTTTGATAACCGAACACATCTCGAAAGGATTGGGATAACCGAACACATCTCAAAAGGATTGTGATATCCGAACACATCTCGAAAGGATTGTGATAACCGAACACATCTCGAAAAGATTGCTAAAAAGTTCATTTATTATTGCAATTGTCACCGAAGAAATTCATTAATTGTACAGTCCAACTCACAAAATTGTAAGGACCGTTATTTTAAAAGTTAATGATTTAATTTTCTTTACGCTAAAATTCGTCCTGAGAATACCTTGAAACACTTATATAATTTTGTTTGAAGCAGGATACAGCTCTAATTTCGCACACCTCCTTGAAACTGTGCGCTTTCCATTTTGCGCTGCAGCGTTGGTTTGAAGCGTGAAATTCATGATGTCCGTGCATCTCAAGGTGAAATGAACAACATCCGTGCAGCCTCACGTGAATTTGCTTGTTACAGACTGATGCATTTCATAAACTGAATGTCGGCTTAATTTTGGAGCATCGTGAAACATTTTGTGGATCAAATAGATTTTTTGTGACCTTTTGTCAAAATGTTTTTGACATTTTTCGTTTTTGAAAGAAAGTTAAAAAATTTTGGAGCTAACTCAATACAGTTAGTTACTAGTTAGTATAAGTTGCTGGTTAAACATTGTCTGACAACCAAGTCAGGTAACTCTCAATCTGCACGTGGAATGCATGTTTTATGAGCATGCAAACGGTAATGAAGTAATGTTAAGGAGCGGAGTTCATTCAACCATTACACCATGGCAACAGCTTTATGAACCTTTTCATTTGTTTAACACTGAAACTCCTTGTGAAAGGAAAGAACTATCAATCATTGCCATGTGGTGTATATGAAATATTGACCTTGACTTAGCGTATATTTGTGATAACCATCTCGCAGATCGCTGGATGGTTATCAACGATATTCCCTCAGTCAGAAGTCATCATTTCAACCTGATAATCAAATAGCGTTAGATAAGAACTCGATGCCAGTCTTTGGGATATATTTTAGCTGAGTCAACAGATCCTTGACATCGAAGCTCTAGTCAAATAATTTTCAAATATTTGTACTAATAATCCTGTCATATCATATTCAAAAGATGGATCCCGTAACAGAGAACATCATTTTCGATTTAATCATTTTTCAAACGCCCACGCACACAACATACTTCATTTTGTATCTTTTGATAGCTTAGAAACTTGTTAAATATTTATTAAAATGTTTCTTAGTCAACAACCTAAATCACCACCGAGGATGTCCATATGAAAACTAAGCCTCAAATCGTCAGAGGACAATTTACGTTTATCCCAGCTTCTCGAATTTGATTGGTCATCAATCCGACCAATCCCTGTCACTCGTAAAGTAATTATCTTTTAAATACCCTTCAGGTCCACGTGTTTCCTTGTTGACAAACAAAAGGGGGGATTATTAAGGATTGTTTTCTTAAAGGTCAGCACATTATGGTGTATTGATTGCTTTTGAATAACTGATTATAAAAGAAAACGAAAAAATGAGTCACACAAACGCATGGAACAAATCTTCGAGAAGGCGGACAGTTTGAATAGAAATAGAAAAGTTTCAAAATAGTAATGAAATAAGGAAGGCACTACAAGGAATGGGGGAAAACACCAAATATTTACTTGTTTTTTTCCTATGCACGAATGCTATGGTCTTGAAGTATATAAGGTCTGTCATCTGGTCAAACTTCCAAAGTTGCGCATATCAACGTGATAAATGGGATATCCAGAAAAGTACAAAGATCCTAAATATAATGACAATGTATTTCTTTGGAATCACTTCTCTATTCTGTCATACTGTTTCTCTTCTTTCATTTTCCTCCAATTAAATCTTTGATCATGCACTTTTGTTGTTGTATTATTTATTGTCGCGTTTACCTGTCAACCACATGTGCAGTTCTCACCTGTCTAAATATCACAGGTATCAAGCAAACACTCCACAGTAGTAACAACGAGTTGCTATTTCCTTGATGGTACCACATGTTCGTAATACCTGAAAGTACGTTATATCAAATTGGTAACGAGATGCCCATTTTAAAACAAATAGCTTACCGTTTCAGCACCTCTTAAAGGGGCAGTAGCACGTTTTTTTGGAAAATTTTATATTTTCATTTTTCTTTCACTGATTGTTGTACGTTTATACTAAATGTATCATCTTGAAAGTGTCTAAACCTCATTTTACAAACCAATCATCCATAGTTTAAGTACAAATTAAAAAGATTCACATAAAGTCTATAATTTTTGTGTGAACACCTTGAATTCATTTTGTGTAAGTAAAAGGAATCGCATGGCTGAACTTTACATTATATATTTGATTTATTACTGCTACATTTACTTTTAAATTGTCTTTCAATTGGAAACATATATTTTCATTTTCCTGCCACCACCTTATATTCCCCCTAAAACATGCTACTGCCCCTTTAACATGTACACGTACATGTAACAGTCGTTCAAGCGGATACAAATGTTAAAGGGACAGTCCTATCGAGGTATTTATTGTGGAAGCAAAATTCAAGAGTACTTGTTCCTGATATTACATGACATACCACACTTATTTTCAAATATGTTAGTGAGGGTAACATTTTAGTTATTCTAGATTTCAAAATTTGATATACATATAAAATGCGTCAAATGGGTCTTCTTGAATTTTGTTTCCACCAAAATGCACGATAGGATTGTACCTTTAAGGTGTGACAATCACGGTTGGGCTTTGGAAATGGATAACAAGTTGTCGGTACAAGGTAAGGGCACTTAAAGCAGGTTATTGAGAAGTAGGATGAACTATAACCAATTGTAAAAACATCTTCAAGTGTAACAATCACGGATAAGGTATTAAAATGGGTAGCAATTCTAAGTTGTCAGTACATGGTTAATTTAACAATCATGGTTCAGGTATTAAAATGGGTAGCAATTCTAAGTTGTCAAAACATTGAAAATGTTACAATCACGGTTAAGGTATTAAAATGGGTAACAATTCCAAGTTGTCAGTACATGGTAGATGGCCTGCTCAAGTTCTCATGAAAATGAAATTAGACGTTACTGTTGCAAAAAAACATATTTAGATTTAGATTTAGATTTTTATTTTGTTTGGAAATTTGAAAATGATAAAACAATTTTTTTTTTACATTTTTCAAATATTGAAAAAACAAATCATTCCTTCTTAAAAATAGGTAATATCATCATAAGTTCATTAGAATTAAGCCATTGTTATGACACATCTATGGTTTTTCTGTCATTTTTTTAATGTGAAATGAACTTGAAAAATGTAACAATCGTTCAAGCGGATACAAATGTTAAAGGGACAGTCCTATCGAGGTATTTATTGTGGAAGCAAAATTCAAGAGTACTTGTTCCTGTTTATACTTATAAATGATATTACATGACATACCACACTTAATTTCAAATATGTTAGTGGGGGTAACATTTTAGTTATTCTAGATTTCAAAATTTGATATACATATAAAATGCGTCTTCTTGAATTTTGTTTCCACAAAAATGCACGATAGGATTGTACCTTTAAGGTGTGACAATCACGGTTGGGCTTTGGAAATGGATAACAAGTTGTCGGTACAAGGTAAGGGCACTTAAAGCAAGTTATTGAGAAGTAGGATGAACTATAACCAATTGTAAAAACATCTTCAAGTGTAACAATCACGGATAAGGTATTAAAATGGGTAGCAATTCTAAGCTGTCAGTACATGGTTAATGTAAGGGACCGGTCATTTATTATAGGGGGGGGGGGGGGGGGGGGGTGGGCCGGTGAAATTTCCCCACAGTATGTCCCAAAAAAAAGTGACCCACCCCTTAAAGCTGTCATGATTTTTTATGACCCCCCACTGATGCCTGTCATATTTTTTTATGACCCACCCCTACACTATTTATATTCTTAACAGAGCATTAAAGTTTGTTGTTTATGTTCAAGGAGTTCAAATCTCACTTTGTTAAAAATGTTTACTCTAGTATTTTGTCAAGTTTTGGATAAATTTGTTATGTTTGAAAACAGCACTAAAATACTGTCTTATTTTTTTATGACCCACCCCTAAAGGCTGTCTTATTTTTTTGTGACCCACCCCTAAAGGCTGTCTTATTTTTTGTGACCCACCCCCTAAAATCACCGGCCCATCCCCCCCCCCCCCCCCCCTATAATAAATGACCGGTCCCTAACAATTACGGTTCAGGTATTAAAATGGGTAGCAATTCCAAGTTGTCAAAACATTGAAAATGTTACAATCACGGTTAAGGTATTAAAATGGGTAACAATTCCAAGTTGTCAGTACATGGTAGATGGCCTGCTCAAGTTCTCATGAAAATGAAATTAGACGTTACTGTTGCAAAAACCATATTTAGATTTCTACATTGATGTCTAATACGAACAATTAAATCGGTTGAGTCATTTTCCTGACTCAAATTATTAAATTGATGTATGCAAATTTCGGTTAGTGCGTGACAGTTATCCTACAAGTAAAACTGATTGTTTTACTTTTTGAAATAACTTTGTTTTACAGAAACAAAGTATTTGAAAGGGACAATTTGAAAAATAAAGCCGGTTTTAAAAATCGTGCTATAATGCCTTTAACTGAGCATCTTACTCACGAAGCTTAAAAAAGTCAGTTTAAAAACTTACATATTTAAGCCTTGCTGCCGACAATTGATTATTCTGTGCTTGCTCTCTAGCTTACTAAAAGGGAAAGTCACAGTCCAATCTGAAAGCCCTTTACAAAACTACTCCGCAATGTTATAACTACCTCATGTAAGAATCTCGATCTCTAGTTGGTCCACGTGACCCTGGATAAATAGAGATTAATACCCAAGTCATATTGTTTTTACAACACGAGTGTTAATAAGTAAAAGTTACCGACTGAGACCGAGGTGTTCAAGTTAGATGGACCCTCGAGCACGTGAATCATTAACGCCGAGGCCGTTAGGCCGAGGTGTTCATGAATCACGTGCGCGAGGGTTCATCTAACTTGAACCCGAGATCGAGGTCGGTAACTATTTTACACACTAGCTCAACGCTATATTATTCGATTTTTAACATGACATCACTTTTGATAATGCTGAAATGCATATCTTTCTTACATATATAGAGATTAATAGCCAAGCAGAGATGTCATATTGTTTTTACAACACGAGTGACTGTAAAATGATATTTTCCCGAGCGAGAGCGAGGAAAATATTGTTTTACTGGCACGAGTGTTGTAAAAACAATGACATCTCGCGAGTGTGTTAACTTCTTTATTATCCATAATGTACGAAAGCCAGAATTCCATTATCAGAATTTTCAAAACATCGTCAATGGTGAAAGCAATCAGGTCAGCGCGTATGGATACATCTGTAACTGGGTCAGAGTTAACAATGTTAAATGACCTATTGTGTAGCGCCAGTTTCAAACATCAATACTCAAACGGAAATATTACTATTTTGATGTTATCTATCAATTTAAGTATAATCACATATCAAGTAAAGCAGATTTACATGCTTCTTTTTTAAAAATCATGTCTTTAGCGTCAAAGTTAGGCAGATGAAATGACACGTTTGCGGTGATTCACCCGCCCGCTACGTCGTTGTACACGACTTGGCTCGTGCTGCACGCTTTTCTCGTGCTGCCCGGAACCATTCGGCCGTGCTAAAACAAGAGGTCGGGTAGCTCGTAAAGTAGTCCCACATTCCGATGTCACGTGGTCTTCTTAACTGACTAATGGAATTACCGCTAGGGTTTATTACACATGTGCAACATATCGTTTTTTATGTCATGACTTATTTCATCACATATGGATAATAACAGTGTTTGCAGCACGAGAAAAACATTCTAATACTGGAATTCTGGCTTTCGGACATTATGGATAATAAAGAAATTAAAGCACACGCGAGATGTCATATTGTTTTTACAACACTCGTGCCAGTAGAACGATATTTTCCTCGCTATCGCTCGGGAAAATGTCATTTTACAGTCACTCGTGTTGTAAAAACAATATGACATCTCTGCTTGGGTATTAATCTCTATGTAATTGTAGCAATATTTGTAGACATATAGTTTAACAATGTTATATTTGAGACATATAGTTTGTCCATCTTGTCCAACAGGAACGTGATACCAATACTTGATATTCCATATTAAACTCCAGTCTCCAGTCTCTATAGAATACAAAATAATGTAGACACGTAGTTTGTTCATATTCTCCATAAAACGCGAAAGTAATACCAATAATCAATATTCAATTACCTCTTGTCTCTATGGGATTGTAAAAAATTAATTGGTTGACGCATTGAACATGTATTCATCTTAATTAATTGTTACCTACTTGAAAATATAATGTTGGTCTATTTTGACGGTTGACAAGGGACAACGAATCAACATATAAAGGTAGAGACTCGAGTAAGTTCTATTTCTACGTATTGTTCAATGATTTCTAATTAAATAATGAATTTGTCGTTGAGTTTGGTACTATCGACTAAATATAGTCGCTTAATTTACTCCATTTAATTCGACCAATACCTAAACACAAGTTCGGGTCTTTTATTTGAGATTAATTTTTGTCTTAAAATAGAACATCGATTGGACAAAAATCAAATAATCCATGGAATCGATGCAAGTATTCTAAAACCAGCTTAAGTGGTTCCAGTTTTATCAATACAATGTTGATTGATCTTACTAATCAGCGACAACTAGAACGTTAATCTGCCTTGCTTTGTTACATTGCTTCTGTTTGCAATATGAGAATTTCTCTTGATTGAAAAAAGTTTTGTTCTTGTCTTTCGAAACGAGTTCTTCAATCTGGTGATGTAAAGTCACTAAGAATGATGCATGTCACTTGTCATTGTTTGGTGACTTTGATAATGTCACAATTCATTGTTTAAACTAATGCTTGCCACCCTATATTGTTATCTTTTTCAAATAAATGTCCCCCTTTCCCCTTTTCCTCACTCGCTTCGAAATGTCAAGCAGGAACGCTGCCTAGATCGATGCGAACTAACTTGTTGCGAGCAAGCTGGTTTTAGTCTCGCCTTTGTCCGATACTGATTTACAGAGCGTAAGAAAAAACGTTCCCAACTCGTTCCATGACCTGACTATAACTCAAAACCAATAAAAATAGAAAGAGAAGTCACGTGGTGCGGGGGTGGCGTCACGTGACCAAATAGACTGCTCTGAATGGTAACGGAATTAGGCACCCCCGCAGTTTCCGCCAATAGGGTAAGATAAGAGGAATTTCAAAGTGCAGCGAGTCGGACGACGGTATTATCGAACCAAATGGATCGATCAGTCTGAAAGGTTCAAACGCCCATGATGAAAAAGGCGAGTTTGTTGATTTTATTTGTCTCTGTTTGTAGCCGGGCAATGATGTGTGACATGGCGATACACAGATACATGTCATCAATTTCATACACGCACGTGAACTGCGTGAAAGTCAAATTGTCGCCTCGCTGAGCGCGGCACGCAACCTTGTCAATTTCACCTGGGGCTATAATGGTTACCTTTCGCTCACAGTTACCCCATAGTGTTGTTGCTAGGTTACTAATTGCTTATAAAAAAATGTTTTAAAAAATTGTTATCAACCTGTGAACAAAATTTAATTTGATTAATAAATTGGAAATTAATAATCAATGAAAGAACAATAATAAAAAGTGACAATACGTTTGATTACGAAATAGTTTAAGAACAGAATAAAGGGGTTGATACAGTAATCTACCTTGTATATCATCATGTATGCTTAGCATCAAATACTTGTTCATATGGCAGTGATAATTTACCTATTCATACTAACATGATTATTTTTGTTTTCAATTTCATTTCTAATCAAAAGTCAGTTGTATTATGAATGATTTCCTATCACTACACCTTTCTAATGTATGAGGTTTAAGTCAAAACATACATTAATAGGTTTTCACAATATACTTGTTCAGTACTCTACCATTCAATGAGTACCCCGCACTATAAACTTGCATCATGTGACTTATCTTTCTATTCTTATAACCATGTTATATCGCAAAATATCATTCAGCCATCATTCGGCATTGATATGGGTGCCGTATTGAGTTCCAACCAAAATGCACAAAAAATAACAGTTTGCTCATGCCACGGAGAAAATTTCTAAGACAAAATTTCACAAACCAACACAACTTATAAACCCAAGTCAGAAACTTATTTTTTGGATGAAGATAACTCTTTCCAAACGTATATTTTGAACGAAAGCAGTTATTCTGTATTAATCACTAACGATTATTTTAATTAACTGCGACGCACTCATGCTAATCTCTCTCTTGGACAATAAAGCAATAACTTATCTTATATGATTTACCTAAACTTTGAACGACATAACCATCACCGTGTCATTTCACTAATAAATAAAATATATTATACCTCAATGTGTCGTCATTATTTCATACCATTAATATGCTACAACACATATATCATTCTATTCAATACCATACCATTCAATAGGGTATATTATGAACCATGTATCATATAATTGTCATAATATTTGAAATCTTACCTTAAAATTATATGCAATGATACCAGTCAAGACTATGTCGTGTCACAGTATTCTTTATCATACCTTATCATGAGCAATACCACTCAAGACTATTTCGTGTCACAGTATTCTTTATCATACCTTATCATGAGCAATACCACTCAAGACTAGTTCGTGTCACAGTATTCTTTATCATACCTTATCATGAGCAATACCACTCAAGACTAGTTCGTGTCACAGTATTCTTTATCATACCTTATCATGAGCAATACCACTCAAGACTAGTTCGTGTCACAGTATTCTTTATCATACCTTATCATGAGCAATACCACTCAAGACTAGTTCGTGTCACAGTATTCTTTATCATACCTTATCATGAGCAATACCACTCAAGACTAGTTCGTGTCACAGTATTCTTTATCATACCTTATCATGAGCAATACCACTCAAGACTATTTCGTGTCACAGTATTCTTTATCATACCTTATCATGAGCAATACCACTCAAGACTGTTTCGTGTCACAGTATTCTTTATCATACCTTATCATGAGCAATACCACTCAAGACTAGTTCGTGTCACAGTATTCTTTATCATACCTTATCATGAGCAATACCACTCAAGACTGTTTCGTGTCACAGTATTCTTTATCATACCTTATCATGAGCAATACCACTCAAGACTAGTTCGTGTCACAGTATTCTTTATCATAATTTATCATGAGCAATACCACTCAAGACTGTTTCGTGTCACAGTATTCTTTATCATACCTTATCATGAGCAATACCATTCAAGACTATTTCGTGTCACAGTATTCTTTATCATACCTTATCATGAGCAATACCATTCAAGACTATTTCGTGTCACAGTATTCTTTATCATACCTTATCATGAGCAATACCATTCAAGACATTTCCACGCCACACCATTGAAAATAATGAAGTTGTCCATCTATAGAATTCCCGTTGTCTTCCTTATCGATATTATCATTCTATTTCACTGTGTCTTTAACAGTAGGGCATATTGCAACCATGAAAAAAAACGACCATTCTAAGAAACATCACTGAATATTGCAACATCAAAGCTGTCAATCTAACTCAAATATTATATTTTACCTTCTATGTCACTTATCATAATATTTCATCATGTTTGTCATTTTGTTTAAAAAATTCCAAAAAATAACATCAAAGGATAAGGCCAATCCTACAAGGCACATCACTTAATATTGCAACATGACAGTTGTCAATCTAACTCAAATATTATATTTTACCTTCTATGTCACTTATCATAATATTTCATCATGTTTGTCATTTTGTTTAAACAATTCCAAAAAATAACACCAAAGGATAAGACCAATCCTACAAGAAACATCACTGAATATTGCAACATGACAGTTGTCAATCTAACTCAAATATTATATTTTACCTTCTATGTCACTTATCATAATATTTCATCATGTTTGTCATTTTGTTTAAAAAATTCCAAAAAATAACACCAAAGGATAAGGCCAATCCTACAAGAAACATCACTGAATATTGCAACATCAAAGCTGTCAATCTAACTCAAATATTATATTTTACCTTCTATGTCACTTATCATAATATTTCATCATGTTTGTCATTTTGTTTAAAAAATTCCAAAAAATAACACCAAAGGATAAGGCCAATCCTACAAGAAACATCACTGAATATTGCAACATCAAAGCTGTCAATCTAACTCAAATATTATATTTTACCTTCTATGTCACTTATCATAATATTTCATCATGTTTGTCATTTTGTTTAAACAATTCCAAAAAATAACACCAAAGGATAAGACCAATCCTACAAGAAACATCACTGAATATTGCAACATGACAGTTGTCAATCTAACTCAAATATTATATTTTACCTTCTATGTCACTTATCATAATATTTCATCATGTTTGTCATTTTGTTTAAACAATTCCAAAAAATAACATCAAAGGATAAGGCCAATCCTACAAGAAACATCACTTAATATTGCAACATCAAAGCTGTCAATCTAACTCAAATATTATATTTTACCTTCTATGTCACTTATCATAATATTTCATCATGTTTGTCATTTTGTTTAAACAATTCCAAAAAATAACATCAAAGGATAAGGCCAATCCTACAAGAAACATCACTTAATATTGCAACATCAAAGCTGTCAATCTAACTCAAATATTATATTTTACCTTCTATGTCACTTATCATAATATTTCATCATGTTTGTCATTTTGTTTAAACAGTTCCAAAAAATAACACCAAAGGATAAGACCAATCCTACAAGAAACATCACTGAATATTGCAACATGACAGTTGTCAATCTAACTCAAATATTATATTTTACCTTCTATGTCACTTATCATAATATTTTATCATGTTTGTCATTTTGTTTAAAAAATTCCAAAAAATAACACCAAAGGATAAGGCCAATCCTACAAGAAACATCACTGAATATTGCAACATCAAAGCTGTCAATCTAACTCAAATATTATATTTTACCTTCTATGTCACTTATCATAATATTTCATCATGTTTGTCATTTTGTTTAAACAATTCCAAAAAATAACACCAAAGGATAAGACCAATCCTACAAGAAACATCACTGAATATTGCAACATGACAGTTGTCAATCTAACTCAAATATTATATTTTACCTTCTATGTCACTTATCATAATATTTCATCATGTTTGTCATTTTGTTTAAACAATTCCAAAAAATAACATCAAAGGATAAGGCCAATCCTACAAGAAACATCACTGAATATTGCAACATCAAAGCTGTCAATCTAACTCAAATATTATATTTTACCTTCTATGTCACTTATCATAATATTTCATCATGTTTGTCATTTTGTTTAAACAGTTCCAAAAAATAACACCAAAGGATAAGACCAATCCTACAAGAAACATCACTGAATATTGCAACATGACAGTTGTCAATCTAACTCAAATATTATATTTTACCTTCTATGTCACTTATCATAATATTTTATCATGTTTGTCATTTTGTTTAAAAAATTCAAAAAAATAACACCAAAGGATAAGGCCAATCCTACAAGAAACATCACTGAATATTGCAACATGACAGTTGTCAATCTAACTCAAATATTATATTTTACCTTCTATGTCACTTATCATAATATTTCATCATGTTTGTCATTTTGTTTAAAAAATTCAAAAAAATAACACCAAAGGATAAGGCCAATCCTACAAGAAACATCACTGAATATTGCAACATGACAGTTGTCAATCTAACTCAAATATTATATTTTACCTTCTATGTCACTTATCATAATATTTCATCATGTTTGTCATTTTGTTTAAAAAATTCAAAAAAATCACACCAAAGGATAAGGCCAATCCTACAAGAAACATCACTGAATATTGCAACATGACAGTTGTCAATCTATTTCAGAAGTAAGTCTTTACCTTTACAACCTCAATATTCATATTGGGAGATATTGACATAGTTATTTCTAACGTGTCAATGGTTATTTAAGAGTATATTTTATAAATAAATCCTACAACCCGGAAATATATTCCGGTAAAGTAGTTCAGAACGCCCTGCCATATACGTCCTTGTTATCTGGGTTCGTGGTATGTACATTAATAGACTAGTACATGTTTATACAACTAGTCACCGAGCTATTGCAACTAGACAATTCTAGTTTGTACTCAGGGCTTGTGAATGAGAGGACCCAGGATAGATCAATCATTATCATCAGAATGGATACCAAATTAGTGTAGGCAAAACATAGCCTGCAATGATTTATATGAAATGCCGTTTACTATTATTAGTATTGATAGATTGGTTCATTTCGAAAGCCTCACATCCTTATAAACGTAAATGCCTTTGCCCATATGATTATTTGTTTTTTCCCCCTTTTTTAGAAAATTCGACATTTAATAAATTGGTAAGGAATTTGACCTGACTGACTTTATACTCGAGTTTTGAAAAATTATGTATAAATCTATCATATAATGTCATAAACTAAATTTAGGTGGACATTTCTGCTTATTCGTATTTGAAAGGAAAGTAATAACTGTATGATGAATGAATGAGAACTGACAAATTGAATCACGACTTACTTGAACTCGTCCTTACTTATGTAACGTGTTAATAGTTTGACAATATGTGACAATTGATACATAGGTAGGGATAGATAGGATACATACAACAAAACTTTATTTTGAATGAGTATGAAAAAATAGTTGAAAATTTCATTGAGATGTCACATACTCTTTCCTCGGTTCGTTGTAATCAATAGGTAAGTATGTTACATGAATCGAATAAGTTATACTCGAAGAAGTATTAATAAATTGGCTATATGTTCAATAAAGAAGTCATATACTCTTTGTTGAAGTTAATGTTGTTTGTGTGCTTTGGTATAAAACTAATTGACAAAGGATAAATAGGAAAAGAATATGAAATGAATCGTTGTATATACGAATAAGTTTCGACAAATTTGTGGTGGGGTCGTATTTTCTTGTATGAACTGCTTATAGTTTTGTATTGATGTATTGAATTTTTAAAGGTACTACGAGAGTATGTTAAGATTTCCGATGCTGAAACATACAAACGGATTAACTTTTATAATTAATAGTCCCAACTTAGGAATGTAATTTAAAGGGCCAGTAGCACGCTTTTTGGCAATTTTTTTCACTGATAATTATACGTTAATGCATAATGTATCATTTTGATAGTGTCAAAATTCAATACACACACCAGTCATCGATAGTCAGAGAACAAATAATGAATATTTCATTGGCGGCCATTATTGTGTGAACACCTTTAATTCATTCTGTGTAAAAAAAGGGCATGGTTGAACCTTGCATTATATAACTGATTTATTACTGCTTCATTTAGTTTAAATAAATAATAATCTCTCTCTATAAATAAAATCAATTGGAGTTTCAAGTGGAACCACATATTTTCATTTTCCTGACATCACCTTATATTCCCCAGTCAAAGTCAAAGGTGTTTACTTGTAATGCAGCCAAAGCCCATATAGAAAAGTACAATACAAACTTCATGAAATCTAAAATGTTTCTTTATACAAAGTTCTTTAAGTGTAGGAATGGAAAATGAAATATAATTTAGTGTTTTGTACATTTGATGATATAAACCTGAGATTTACACAACATAATTTTAGATGTGTTAATAGATGGCGCTTACCAAACGAATGTGAAAGAAATTGGTCTATAAAGCCCCTGTAAAAGAAACAGACGAAAGTAAAATGATATTCACTTAGAGTAAGCCGGGAAGTGTATTGACAGTACTTTAACAATTCATGTCCACTGCTCTCATATATATATTCAGCATTTACCAGATTACATTGAAACTATTGTGAATAAAGAACCGGCGCATCTCCAAATGAAACCAGTTCTGGTGATTTATATCATTGATTATTGTCACCATGGCAACATGGCACAGGGACCACGTGACCTCGAAGGAACCAGGTGACCTTGAGTTACCTCCCCCGCAGTTACATGACAGAAAGTTACCTCCCTTTATCCGAGAGCAGAGGGGCCGTGACAGCGTTTAAATATCACTGTGACAAATAACTCTTATTATTACCCGATCTTCTTATCAAAGCGCTGCTGTCTCTAGTAGCCGTTGGCGCTTCGTGCTAAGCTTACAAACAGCTGGCCAGGACGTATGTGTTCAGATTTCTATCACTAACTTCGTAATAAAATCTCTTGCCCTTTAACTCGCTATTGTAGTGGCCTGTTCAAAGTATAATGGAATTAGGCCCATACATGTAGGAACAAATCGCAAGGACACTTGATCCGCCCCCAACCTGTCCGTATTGCCAGACAAAAGGGGAATATCTGGCGTTGCCCCCGGTCCCCCCTTCCCTTCAGCGTTCGGGGTCACCGACGGCCAGGGCCGTGACTGGAATATTGTGCGCGATAAATCTGACAAGCCCGTAGATTCGGATTGATGAACAATTATAGGAAATAATCGTTTAATCAGATATAAATAGACGAATGATGAAGACAAATCCACAAGATAATGTGAGGAGAGATTAGATATACCTGACAGACAAGCGGAGATGCTGCATCGTGGCGGCATGCTGTCTTGAAGTGATAACAGTTTGACTTGCAGACAGCTTAAAGAGCCACTCCGTGGTTTTAATCTCTTATTGTTTTGCTTTCATTCGAACGTAAATAACATAATTCACTATATAAAATAAAAATATATAAAATATTTTCCCCAAATAGCAACTGTATGGAAGTACTTGTTTTCAATGAAAAAGTCAAAACAGTCATTTATAATCGCGAATGCCAAATTCACACGTCCAGTTTACAAGTATACTAGCGATTTACCTATCAAACATTATCAACTCGTAACTGTCATTCTGACTACTTTAGTTAAGTTTCCAAAATCACGTTTAACTGTCATATGTCATTGTCCGGTTTTCGATCATTACGCGACTTCAAACCTTCTTATTGTCACTTTACGACAAAGTAAAAAGTAAAGAAAAAAAGGATTTCATGCAACTCATGGAGTGGCTTTTTAAAAGGACGAATAGCGTGTTTAAGGGGGAAATATAAGGTGATGTCAGGAACATGAAAATAAGGGTTCCAAAGCAAATTCTTCAAAACGCTTTCCCTACTTCAAATATTGTCAACATATCCTCACTCCAATTTACAGAATTTATAAAGTCTCAATTTGTTAACTTGTATCTACAGGAAATAAATCAGCTTCCGTCTGATAAAGGAAAAAAACTTCGCCTGCTTGGGCACATTGGAGATACATTTCAATATAAGGACTATCTATCGTCAATTAAGAACAAGGAGCATCGTAAAGTTTTAAGTAAATTACGACTTAGTGCTCATCAACTAGAGATAGAGAGGGGTCGATACAACAACATCCCAGCTGATAGTCGTATTTGCAAGCAATGCAACCTAACGGAAGTTGAAACAGAGGAACATTTTATATTGTCATGTCCTAAATTCCATAATCAACGTTCAGACCTCATCTGTTCAACAGGTCTGACGAATGCGGGGTTGCCAAAGAAAGATCTCCTAACTGCCATATTAAACCCTAAGAGTCACCATGCCTCCAAAACCACCAAATTGTTGTATGAATTATATCAATACAGATTAGGTTAAATGGCATGCAGTGTCATTGTGTATAATAGCATATCTCTGTTATTTGTTATGTATATATTATGTATGTCATGAAATTTGTTTATTCTCGTTTTGTACACTGCCCAAGAAGGGTGTTCTCTGTGCAAATAAATTATCTTATCTTATCTTATCTTATCAATTGAAAGACAATGTATTAAAACTAAATGAAGCAGTAATAAATCAAATATATAATGTACATTTCAGCCATTCGATTCCTTTTTTTTACGCATAGTGAATTGACGATGTTCACACAAATATGGCCGCCAATGGATTGTATGTGAATCTTTATAATAATCTCTGACTATGGATGGTTGATTTGTGTAATGATATTTTTGTCACTTTCAAAAAAATACATTTAGATCTTTAGATTCCTTTATTTCCCTTGCAGTTCCTTTATGATAGATCGTTCTTGTAACAGATCTTACATTTGCATATACACTGCCATGCAAAAGAGAGTACACACCACACAGTGAATGAATTTATTTAATATCTGAGAGACATGTAATGTATTAATTTATGGCACTTTTACAATAACACATATCTGTAAAAGTTTGAATAAGTCTAATTGGTGTTTGGTTCATGTTTTCTTAAAATATCTGTGTTAATTGTAGGCAGGGATAAGAAATAGAATTTACACTATCATAATCCTTACCTAGTATTGTCAAAATGTGGAGAAAAAATACGTTGATTGATTTTTACATATGATATGTCTTCTTTGATGATGAATATTTGAGTTGTATGAAATTGATTTTGGAACATTTATTAACATAAAATTTCATTATTTTTGGGGGTAAAAAAATAAAATACTTTTAACGATGGTTTAACTCTTAGTTCATATCGGTTTCAAAATAAGACATCAAATTCGAAAAAAAATTGTAATTGAAATTCTACCATGACATTTCAAAATCCTCGAATTTCATTGGTTGATTTCCATGATCGAACCTACCTTAGATCACGCTAATTAAAAACAAAGTAGGTTAAATCTCCTAAATCTTACATATGATGAATTCAACTGAAGTGTGTACTTTCTTCTGCCCGTCAGTGTAGATCTCAGTTGAAGTGGTGTACCAGACATACCAATTAAACAACGCACTAGAGTAGACAATGCTAACCGGTGTGAAACATATGCTGAAACAGACTATAAACAGATGATTATACCTATCTTAATAAGCTACCTGACAGGTGTAACGAACGCTGATTACAATCACGAATGGCGCTGAGGTGTACCAGAAAATAAGACAACGTTTGAACAGCTTCTTCAGGAAGCCATATCGGCTTTGCTTGAAACGCCTGTAAAATTTCCTATCATCAAAAGATTTTGAAACTTTGCAAGATTTTCTTTGGAAAACATAAGTTTATTAATCCTCTATCAACAGAATTCTTTATGGAAAAAAACAATCTGCAAGGAGTATTTCAAGGCTTTTGCAAAAGATACATATAAAACAAACTAGAAACAATTTTAGCATTTGCAAAACGAACAATTCGAACATTTGGATTTTCTTGAATGTCCTTTAATATCACAATTTCATGAACAATGGTAAACATTTGCCACTTTCATGACGGTCTTTAATCTGTTATAGAAATTTATGTTATACCAACTTTTTTACATTAATTTCATTGACCTAATAAATTACAGATGCAATACATCAACTGTAAGTTTCAACTTTAAGAATTCATAGAAAAATATTTAAATATGAATTCAGACTTTGAAATTTAAGCAATAGGTTTCATTCTGATTGAATCTAACAAAGTAATGTGTTTGGTGTACATTTCAATGAACCCTGAAGTGGAGGTTATACACAATAATCGTCGCATTCTGGCGTTCATACAAATTCCAGCAATAATAATGAAATCATAATGTGAATACTTATATTGCGCCTTTTCCACGTCCTAAGACATGCTTTATTATTACCCCGAAGGAGTGTACTTTCACAGCTGCCACTAAGCGCTAATCACGACCATGTAGGTCAGTACATCCTATTTTCAGGTACCCATTTTCACAGCTGGGTGGACTGAGTGCAATGTGGATGAAGTGCCTTGCCCAGGGACACAACACAGGATGAGACCAAAGTCACAAATTGTTGGTGTCTCCACCGGGAATGGTACCCGGGTCCCCGGCGTGAGAAGCCAGCATGCTAACCACTACACCACTGTGCTCCATAGACGAAACAAGTGATCGTAAGGGCATTTTAAGAATGACGCATTGTGCAGTATTTAAACGACCATAAAATACTGTTTTCACACATTTTTATTTCAAAGTATTTAGATAAGACCAGAAAAATATAATTTGAAAACAAGGTGAAGATACATTTCATTATCTTAGTATGTCTGCCTACGCAAGCTTCGCCAGTTATACAAGTTTAACTTACGAGTTTCAAATCGGTTATCACCGTGTAGACAGACACATTGTGAAATTCCTTTTCTAAATATTATCATATTTCTTCACTCTTCCAAAATTTCGCAAATTTTGGTTGAGTTACGGTAAACGGGTAGTAACTGTTAGTCTGTGTATACTCATGGCATTTAGTTCGAACTTGATTAAATAAAAAAAATTTGAACAGCTGTAAAGTTTCACTTTCTTTAAAACCCCACGGCCAGGAAAGAAGATAAGATCATTGCTTGCCTAGCATATTCTATCTAGTGTTATCAGTAAGTAATAAAAGAGAAAGTTAGAAAAAATAGGCGGCCGAAAACTAAGAAAAGGGGGGAGAATAAGAAATTCACCAAATATTTTGCAATTAACATTTTAACTTAAGTTAATCGAAAACAATGATTTAAAGGAAAGACGTAATGTGATGCGTTAAAAAAAGAGTTTTAAAAACTAATTTATAGAATATCGTAAAATACTCCTATAAAGTAAGCTTCAAACATAAATCCATATGATTTATTAATTTTTTTTGTCTAACAAAAGGGAAACAAAATGTGTAATTCATACGCCCCTGCATGTCTGAAACTTTTTACAAAATAAGTTAATTGTTTGCAGTGTTTTGTTACAGTTGGTGGTACGACTGATTAACAGTTGCTTCAACAACAGAGTCGGCATAAAGACCTTGGCCTACCTAGACTACAGCCAAATAAATACGACAGATGCTATCTCTACCTACAAACAGGGCTACAAAAAGACTTGTATATTCAAGAGAGTAGAGATAACGATATTGGCATATATACAGAAACGGGCGTGGGAGAGGCAGAGTTGGGGAAGGGTGGATAGTATCGGTGGGTGGAAGGATTGACGGATGGGTTGGTGTTAGTGTGTGTTGAATAAAGGTGAGATGAATTGATTGATTGGGAAGTGTTAGTGTGTGTTGAATAAAGGTGAGATGAATTGATTGATTGGGAAGTGTTAGTGTGTGTTGAATAAAGGTGAGATGAATTGATTGATTGGGAAGTGTTAACTGTGTGTGTTGAATACAGGTGAGATGAATTGGTTGATTCGGAAGTGTTAGTGTGTGTTGAATAAAGGTGAGATGAATTGATTGATTGGGAAGTGTTAGTGTGTGTTGAATAAAGGTGAGATGAATTGACTGATTGGGAAGTGTTAGTGTGTGTTGAATAAAGGTGAGATGAATTGATTGATTGGGAAGTGTTAGTGTGTGTTGAATAAAGGTGAGATGAATTGACTGATTGGGAAGTGTTATGAATTTGAGATTGATGAATTGATGGAGGCTGAGTTTAAGTATGTTTTACTAACAGGGTGAGATTGATGAATTGATGGAGGGTGAGTTTTAGTATGTGTTACTAACAGGGTGAGATTGATGAATTGATGGAGGATGGGTTTAAGTATGTGTTACTAACAGGGTGAGATTGATGAATTGATGGAGGATGGGTTTAAGTATGTGTTACTAACAGGGTGGAATTGATGGAGGGTGAGTTTTAGTATGTGTTACTTACAGGGTGGAATTGATGGAGGGTGAGTTTTAGTATGTGTTACTTACAGAGTGAGATTGATGAATTGATTGATGGGTGAGTGTAAGTATGTGTTACGTACAGGGTGGAATTGATGGAGGGTGAGTGTTAGTATGTGTTACGTACAGGGTGAGATTGATAAAATGATTGATGGGTGAGTGTTAGTACGTGTTACGTACAGGGTGGAATTGATGGAGGGTGAGTTTTAGTATGTGTTACGAACAGGGTGAGATTGATGAATTGATTGATGGGTGAGTGTTAGTATGTGTTACGTACAGGGTGAGATTGATAAAATGATTGATGGGTGAGTGTTAGTACGTGTTACGTACAGGGTGGAATTGATGGAGGGTGAGTGTTAGTATGTGTTACGTACAGGGTGAGATTGATAAAATGATTGATGGGTGAGTGTTAGTACGTGTTACGTACAGGGTGGAATTGATGGAGGGTGAGTTTTAGTATGTGTTACTTACAGAGTGAGATTGATGAATTGATTGATGGGTGAGTGTAAGTATGTGTTACGTACAGGGTGGAATTGATGGAGGGTGAGTTTTAGTATGTGTTACGAACAGGGTGGAATTGATGGAGGGTGAGTTTTAGTATGTGTTACTTACAGAGTGAGATTGATGAATTGATTGATGGGTGAGTGTAAGTATGTGTTACGTACAGGGTGGAATTGATGGAGGGTGAGTTTTAGTATGTGTTACTTACAGAGTGAGATTGATGAATTGATTGATGGGTGAGTGTAAGTATGTGTTACGTACAGGGTGGAATTGATGGAGGGTGAGTTTTAGTATGTGTTACTTACAGAGTGAGATTGATGAATTGATTGATGGGTGAGTGTTAGTATGTGTTACGTACAGGGTGAGATTGATGAATTGATTGATGGGTGAGTGTAAGTATGTGTTACGTACAGGGTGGAATTGATGGAGGGTGAGTTTTAGTATGTGTTACGAACAGGGTGAGATTGATGAATTGATTGATGGGTGAGTGTAAGTATGTGTTACGTACAGGGTGGAATTGATGGAGGGTGAGTTTTAGTATGTGTTACTTACAGAGTGAGATTGATGAATTGATTGATGGGTGAGTGTAAGTATGTGTTACGTACAGGGTGGAATTGATGGAGGGTGAGTTTTAGTATGTGTTACGAACAGGGTGGAATTGATGGAGGGTGAGTTTTAGTATGTGTTACTTACAGAGTGAGATTGATGAATTGATTGATGGGTGAGTGTAAGTATGTGTTACGTACAGGGTGGAATTGATGGAGGGTGAGTTTTAGTATGTGTTACTTACAGAGTGAGATTGATGAATTGATTGATGGGTGAGTGTAAGTATGTGTTACGTACAGGGTGGAATTGATGGAGGGTGAGTTTTAGTATGTGTTACTTACAGAGTGAGATTGATGAATTGATTGATGGGTGAGTGTACGTATGTGTTACGTACAGGGTGGAATTGATGGAGGGTGAGTTTTAGTATGTGTTACGAACAGGGTGGAATTGATGGAGGGTGAGTTTTAGTATGTGTTACTTACAGAGTGAGATTGATGAATTGATTGATGGGTGAGTGTAAGTATGTGTTACGTACAGGGTGGAATTGATGGAGGGTGAGTTTTAGTATGTGTTACTTACAGAGTGAGATTGATGAATTGATTGATGGGTGAGTGTAAGTATGTGTTACGTACAGGGTGGAATTGATGGAGGGTGAGTTTTAGTATGTGTTACTTACAGAGTGAGATTGATGAATTGATTGATGGGTGAGTGTAAGTATGTGTTACGTACAGGGTGGAATTGATGGAGGGTGAGTTTTAGTATGTGTTACGAACAGGGTGAGATTGATGAATTGATTGATGGGTGAGTGTTAGTATGTGTTACGTACAGGGTGAGATTGATAAAATGATTGATGGGTGAGTGTTAGTACGTGTTACGTACAGGGTGGAATTGATGGAGGGTGAGTTTTAGTGTGTTCTGTACATGGCGAGATAAATGGATAGATTAATATGTGGATTAGTGTTAATGTATCTTCAAACAAACTGAGATAAATTGATTAATGGCTTAGTGAGTGTTTGTGTATGTTGTAAACATGGTGGGATGGAGAGAATGGTAAATAGGGGAGGGTTATTGTGTGCTGGTTTTATGAAATATGTATATATTTTTAAATGAAAACAACTCAACACACACTTTTCTGTTTTCGTTATCATAAAAAATAATTAGGACTGTTTCATTTCAGTCTTGGGTGTAGGGTTTATTAATTCACTACTCAAGTGTCTAAGATTTGACTATCTAATATGTGGCTGTCTAAGTGATTGTTAATGTCGTCATACATTGTGGGGAGGATTGCTTGATGTTTTGGCGAGTGTCTGCGTATATATTTATTGTAATATTTGCATATCTATATTATCTAGTCAGACGTAATAGCAATTGCTTCGACAATTGATAATTTCAATTAGTTTAGATTGATGAACAAGAGATAGCGTTCTTCAAATGAAGGATCATAATGGGTCCTAAAATATGATCTCCTGTAAAGTTATTTCGTAGATTAACTACCATTGTTTCACAAGTAGGGGACTGTTCACATGCAGGGGACTGGTCAAGACAAGACACTGGCACTATTCACACTCCTGTTCCACTGACTATTAAGCGCTCCATGGATGGTTATCCTCGAAATTTCGAACGTTTAGAAGAATCGACTTGACCTTCTGTTGACATTTTGTTTCAATTTATGATGATGATGTTTATTTCGTAAACAGGCCACCAGCCCACTTCACATGTACATTTCATATGTATAATCATTCTCGTACTTTTCATGATATGATATTTACGGGTTCATGATATGATGTTTATTATATCCCAAATGTTCAATTCATTTGACAATATAAATGTTAAGTAGATTTTTTCCACTTTGTTATGCTCTGTATATAAACACGATGTAGACATTTCCTTTTTAAAGGTATAACATTACTACTTTAAATTACATTAAAATATTTCATTTACATGAATATCTATTATGGTCCTTAAGCGTGGGTTTCGGCTATGATGATGTGAAATGCACAAATGTACTAATGGTAAAAACGATGTTAACTGTTTTGTGAAGGCGTTGTATATTACTTTATTTTTTTCTAATATTGTGCCGTCCCAAAGGCTATATTTTTATTTATCACAATCTTAATTCATTGTAACTGAAATAAAAACGTATGATTTTTGACTTGTCAAAAACCAATCCCCTCCTCTCCCACCCCTGAAAAAGTGATGACTGCCCTCGTAGATACTAAAAATCCGTTAGACCTATACTGTATACTATAACCTAAGTTTTCTATTCACCACGACAATTCACATCAAATGATTTTACTAAGGCATATTTTCAAGTATGAAATAAGAATATATATAAATAAAAGTATGTTAATCTGTTCAACTGCCATTTGGTAACTAATTTGAGAAATTTAAATTTAAGAACGAAAACTAAATAAATGTTCAGGCTGATGCGCTAAAATGCCCATTAGGAAATACAAAAGTTTAAATGTTTAACATTTTAGTTGTTTATATTTCTATTTTCACCTTTATTCTGGTGAATATTGACGAGTCTTTATATGAAAAGGGGCAAATACAAATACGAAATTGAAATAGATACACTGAAACTTAAATATAATGTTAACTATAAATTAACCAAGTGATATTTTTGAAATTGACCATTTGAAATATATTGTCAACGATTGAAGTAGGATAAGATAAGATTTTATACTTATATACTTATCGCAATTTCGCATCCATGTTATACTTTTGATTCAATCATGTTAAACTTTGGTCAAGATAAAGAAATAATTTGCTGACCTCAACACTTAAATGTAGCGTTTATTAGGGAAATATCTTACATTAAAGGGGCAGTAGCACGTTTTTAGGAGGAATATAAGGTAATATCAGGAAAATGAAAATTAAATGTTTCAATTGAAAGACAAGGTATTTAAACTAAATGGAGAAGTCATAATTCAGATATATAATGTAAAGTTTAGCCACGTGATTCCTTTTTCTGACACAAAATGAATAAAAGGTGTTCACACAAAATGGCCGCCAAAGGATTTTAGGTGAATCTTCATACTTTGTTCTCTGACTATGGAAGATTGGCTTGTGTAATAAGATTTTTGACACTAGCAAAATAATACATTTACATGAAAATTTTAAAATACAAAATTATCAAAAAACGGGCTACTACCCCTTAAAGGAAAGCAAATGTTAACAATCGGCAACTGCATTCCGTTGAAGGGTTAACAAGGAAATCTTGAATTCCGTGAGTTGCCGGGGGTCAAATATGCCAAACTTTACCAATAGTGCCATTTAATCGACGCTTGCAGGAAAGCATTTTTAAGGTGACCGAGGTCGTTTAGTGACAACAGGCAGGTTTGAAGTCGCGATTATGATCGAAAACCGGACAATGACGCGCGTCAATCTGTTAAACGTTATTTCGAAAACTTATCTCAACCAGCCAGAATTACAATTACGAGTTGATAATGATTGGTTGTTTTTTTACTGAGATTTATGTGAATTTGATGTCTGGTTTCAACTCATACGAACATGTATGACTATTTTTAGATTTTCATTTAAAACAAGTATTTATCATATATTTGCAATTTGGAAATGAACATGTAAGATTCCTTGGATTTATACCATCAGTTATGGTAGTTAGGGTCGTTTCAGAGCTAAAATGAATTTGGTGAAAATCACTGAGTGGCTCTTGAAAGCAACGTACCATTTTCGGTTAAGTTTCCCTAACTCTAATTATCTAAAGATGTAAACACTTAATTAACCGCATGGACTTTTCGCTTTATACTCGTAAAACTACGGTTACTGATATTGGGTTGAGCAATGAATTGTTTATCCTATGAAGATATATTGCATCTTTATTTCTTAATTATTGCATTGGGAGAGACAAAAATCACCCCGAAAAACGTGCTACAACATTCTTTTGAATAAATTTGATTAAATCCATGAGCCGTACTTACCACAGTGATAAAAATGATCACATAAAGTGCGTTCAGCGATATGACATGTTGCAGATTTTATGTACGCATCTTTAAATTGTTTCGTTTACGTTACTCGTTCATAAATATGCTTTCAAAAGTTGCGGTTGGTTGGTTGATTAGGGGATATGAGGTGGATTTGGTTAGGAGGGTAGATGGTGGGTTGGGAGGGATGGTTGGTGGGTTGACTGGTGTTGGGCTGGTTGGGGATTCATTGGTGGTGGGGTGGTTGAGGGTTGAGTGGTGATGGAATGGTTGGGTTCATTGGTGGTGGTGTGGTTGAGGGTTGAGTGGTGTTGGGCTGGTTGGGGATTCATTGATGGTGGGGTGGTTGAGGGTTGAGTGGTGATGGAATGGTTGGGTTCATTGGTGGTGGTGTGGTTGCGGGGTGATTGGTGATGGGGTGGTTGAGGGTTGATTGGTGATGGGGTGGTTGAGGGTTGATTGGTGATGAGGTGGTTGAGGGTTGATTGGTGATGGGATGGTTGAGGGTTGATTGGTGATGGGATGATTAAGGGTTGATTGGTGATGGGGTGGTTGAAGGTTGATAAGTGATGGGGTGGTTGAGGGTGGATTATTGATGGATTTGGTTAGATGGGTAGATGATTGGTTAGGAGAGAGGGTTGTTGGTGAATTGGTGTTGGGCTTGTTGAAGATTGATTGGTTTTGGGGTGGTTAAAGGTTGATTGGTGTTTGGTAGGTTAAGGACGGATTTGTGGTGTTATTTGAGGGCGAACTGGTGGTCTTGTTTGAGGGCGGATTAGTTGTTCGCTAGTTGAGGGTAGGAATTTTTTTAGTATTGATTAGTTGTAGGTTGGTAGAGGGTTCATTTGTGGTGGGTGTTTTGATTGATTGGTGGTACTATAGTGGAAGGTGGATTAGTGGTTGAGGTTAAAATAGTTGTGGTGTATTTGATGGTTGAATGGTTGAGGGTGGTTTGGTGGTTTTAAAGATAAGAGAGTTGATTGGTGGTTGGGGCGTTTGAGGTTAAATTTGGTATTGGCTGGTTGAGGGTGGGGATTTGTTGAGGGTTGATCAGTTGTTGGTTGAGTGTTGATTGGTGGTGGGTGTTTAAGGGTTGATTGGTGGTGGGATTCTTGCGGTTAAATTAGTTGTGGGGTTGGTGAGGGTGGATGGTGGTTTCCTGATTAGGGTTAATTGTTGGTGAGATGGTTGGATTGATGGTAAGGTAGTGGAGGGTGGATTGGTGGTTGAGGGTGGATTTGTGTTGGTTTGATGGAGGGTGGATTGATGGCATGGTGGTTGATGGTCGATAAGTCGTGAGGTGGTTGGATTGGTGATGGGATGGTTGAGGGTTGATTGATGATGGGGTGGTTGAGGGTTGATTGGTGATGGGGTGGTTGAAGGCTTATAAGTGATGAGGTGGTTATGGGTTGATTGGTCATGGGGAGGTTGAGGGTTGATTGATGATGGGGTGGTTGAGGGTTGATTGGTGATGGGGGTAGTTAAGGGTAGATGGTGATGGGGTGGTTGAAGGTTGAAAAGTGGTGAGGTGGTTGAGGGTTGATTGGTGATTGGGTGGTTAAGGGTTGATGGTGATGGGGTGGTTGAAGGTTGAAAAGTGATGAGGTGGTTAAGGGTGGATTGGTGATGGGATGGTTGAGGGTTGATGGTGATGGGGGTGGTTAAGGGGTGATGGTGATGGGGTGGTTGAGGGTTGATTGATGATGGGGTGGTTGAGGGTTGATTGGTGATGGGGTGGTTGAGGGTTGATGGTGATGGGGTGGTTGAGGGTTGATTGGTGATGGGGTGGTTGAGGGTTGATTGGTGATGGGGTGGTTGAGTGTTGATTGGTGATGGGGTGGTTAAGGGTTGATGGTGGTGGGGTGGTTGAGGTTTGATGGTGATGGGGTAGTTGAGGGTTGATTGGTGATGGGGTGGTTGAGGGTTGATTGGTGATGGGGTGGTTGAGGATTGATTAGTGATGGGGTGGTTGAGGGTTGATTGGTGATGGGGTGGTTGAGGGTTGATGGTGATGGTGATGGGGTGGTTAAGGGTTGATTGTGATTGGGTGGTTGAGGGTTGATTGGTGATGGGGTGGTTAAGGGTTGATTAGTGATGGGGTGGTTGAGGGTTGATTGGTGATTGGGTGGTTGAGGGTTGATAGTGATGGGGTGGTTGAGGGTTGATTGGTGATGGGGTGGTTGAGGGTTGATTGGTGATGGGGTGGTTGAGGGTTGATTAGTGATGGGGTGGTTAAGGGTTGATTGGTGATGGGGGTGGTTAAGGGTTGATTGTGATTGGGTGGTTGAAGGTTGAAAAGTGGTGAGGTGGTTAAGGATGGATTGGTGGTGGGGTGGTTGAGGGGGGATTGATGTTTTGGTAATTGAGGGTTGATAGTGGGGATGTAACAAATTATTACTGTTTTAAATGTATCTGTCTTTTGAAATGTTGCGAAAAGGATAAAATATTTCCTTTCAATTTCATAATTAATGTGAAGGATAAAAGATATTAGTAATATGGCATTGTCGAATAAAGGAAAACTTTTATCACATTATCTATGGAAGAACTGACTAGTTATTGGTACAAACAAACTCAGTTTATTTGTGATGACTATGTCAAAAGCTGACACCGTGGAAATGGAATCTCTTGACACATTTTTTACGTTTAAAGTAATATGTCTTACTTACCTATTTCTGATGTATTTTCCTCTATTATCTGAATACAATGTAGTCTACGATATACAATAAGATCGTGCAGTGATCGTTTACCTCACTAAGCATTTTTAGTTATGGCACTTTAATACATATTTCGATAAAACTTTAAAAGACTAAGGCTAATAAGATTGAAACAAATACAATTTCAATGTTTTGAGTTGACAATCCCTTCGTAGCGTTTTAATTTTTCTAAAAACAGTTTTCATATTTTTTCTTAACATGGACGTATTTTCCAGTCTAAGTAAACCTAGCCTCAACATTTTTCCGTTTTGACTCCTATACTGAGTCTAGAAAGGCCTAGTAGAGAGTCGCGTCAGCCCCTTATCGAATTGACCAATCTGATCTCAGCATACCAATCCACAACAGTCTGCCTTCGCACGTATGACGTTGGCGGGTCATAGGTCGCAGAAAGGTCGGCTGACGCGACCCTCAACTAGACCTTTCTCGACTCAGTATTGGAGTGAAACGGATAATATTGAGGCTAGGTTTACTTAGACTGCGTATTTTCACACTTAAATTTGACACGTAATGGCAAATGATGACATCTCTGTACTGTCATCAGCTAGAAAGTTATGTGTGTCTTATTCTTTTCAACAAAATGGTCATCCTGCTATATCAGCGTATATGTCTCCGGGTTATGTTACACTACTGGAATAGGTTGTAGCATAACGCGGAGACATATACGCTGATGTAGCAGGATGCAAAATGGTTGCAAATTTAATATGATATGTAATATAATAGGTTATTTACGTCTGTTAAAGGGGCAGTAGCACGTTTTTTTATAATTTTATAATTTGAATTTCTCACTGATAATTGTAAGTGAATGCTAAATATATTATTTTGACAGTATCAAAAATCTCATTACACAAGCCAATCAGTCATAGTCAGAGGACAAAGAATGAAGATTCACATAAAATCCATTGGCGGCCATTTTTTTGTGAACACCTTTAATTCATTTTTTGTGAGAAAAAGCATCGCATGGCTAAACTTAACGTTATATATTGGAATTATTACTGCTCCATTTAGTTCAAATACATTGTCTCTCAATTGGAACCATTTATTTTCATTTTCCTGACATCACCTTATATTCCCCCTAAAAACGTGCTACTGCCCCTTTAAGGAGAACAAAGAATAAATTATTACATTTTTAACTTAATCCGCATAAGGTGACATCATTATGTGTGTTGTTTTTTTCACTGTGTCTCAATTACCGCAACTGCGTCCGATCGGTACCAACTTCGGAGGCAACTAGTGCCTGATTCGGATAAAAAAGAAAAGAAAATCTAGTCGTGCACGACAAAAACGGCTTTCAAGCGTATATTTAGGAACCGGAAATTGTGAGATGGTCACATTTGATCCGCCTTCATGTCGACATGCCGGGGCTTACGTTTCGGTCATTTTGGTAAACTGTCTCCTATTTAATGAATTTTGCTCCGATCTTCTTATGGTTGGTCAGACAATATTGCTAAAATACAGTAAAAATACGTTTTTAAATATTGCAGTTTGAATATGGGTTTCTAATGCTGCATCAACAATTGCGAGTGTGTTCTTGGGTTGTCAATGTGCTGTTGAGGTTAAAACACGAGAGTGAGGTTATGATGTAATGGAGGAATCATGGCTATGAGGTTTTTTGTTGGCAGAATAAGCAGAAGGCATTACATCTCGAGAGCGTTTATTATGTTTCCTCCAATTTAAAAATTTTCATTTTATAATTTATGATTCCTACATCCAACGTTATAGTGAGTAAGTCCACCCTTAGGCGTTATATCGAGGCGGAGAAGTGTAAATATAAATAGAAGGATTTAAGCAGACTTGTTGAGCTAGTCCTCAGTGTATGATGGTAATGTGTTCGATATAAAGAGCGAAGGTTCCGGGTTCGAATCCAGCAGTCTACTATGGACATTTTGACTTTGTAAACTTTTCGATCATACCTGTTGTGCGACAGAAAATGGTTTGTTGGTCTGACAAATTGTTTTAAGTCTCCTTTAAGGGCTTTTATCTTCAATTATAAACTTGCTATCACGTCTTCCTTACAAAAGTAAAACATCATTCAGGGTTATTCTCTTAAGTAAAACTCTTAAATGGGCAGTAGCACGTTTACGGGGAATATAACTTGATGTCAGGAAAATGAAAATTAATGGTTCCAATTGAAAGACAATGTATTTAAAGTAAATGGAGCAGTATTCATTCAAATATATAATGTAAAGTTTAGCCATGCGATTCCTTTTTCTTACACAAAATGAATTAAAGGAGTTCACACAAAATGGCCGCCAGTGGGTTTTATGTGAATTTTCAAACTTTGTCCTCTGACTTTGGATGATTGGTTGGTGTAATGAGATTTTTGTCACTGTCAAAATAATACATTTAGCATTAACTTACAATTATCAGTGAAACATTTGAAATGTAAAATTATCAAAAAAAGTGCTACTGCCCCTTTAAGAGCTTTTATCTTCAATTATAAACTTGCTATCACGTCTTCCTTACAAAAGTAAAACATCATACAGGGTTATTCTCGGAAGTAAAACTCTTAAATGTTTATTCCCTTAATAGAAACAACCTACAAAACAACAGACAGAATCTTACTTAGGTATAATTATGACACTACAAAATCTGAGGAAAGAAAGATTCGCGGGAAGTAAGACCTCAGGCTTCGCTTTCGATCTCACTTTCCGCCAAGAATAACCATGGCCGAGTGTTTTATCGTCATTAAAAAAAAATAATATTGACAACCCGCAACCATTTGTCCATACTCTAGTATTTGTTTACATATTTATAAACTGATCTATCATCAGAAAAACATATTTTAAAAGCAACAAATGTCAAGGATTTATGTTTGTTTTCATTCTTAAATAATTGCGATTAAAACGAGTTTCATTCAAAACAAGCAGTGTGTTCGACCGTCTCTTTGTACTCGAAATAGCAGAAAATGCACGTGCAAAGCATTCTTCGAAGGAAGGGTTTTACAAATTACAATGGACAAGTAAGGTGGTTGGTACCGTATTTGGATCCTTAAAATTATTACAAGTAAAAAGGTGTAATACTATACAGATCCATTATGTATGTTTGTGTGCATTAAATATTGGGAATTAAAGTGCTTTTGGATATAAAAATTCTTAAGAACCGCTAAAAATTACTAAATAGATCGATTGTGTTACATAACCTTTACTTCTGTCTTGCTCGTTAGACTAGTGATTGGGTGCTTGCTTGGGGTCCAGAGGGTGCTTGCTTGGGGTCCAGAGGGTGCTTGCTTGGGGTCCAGAGGGTTGAAGGTTTGGGTGCTTGCTTGGGGTCCAGAGAGTTGAAGGTTTGGGTGCTTGCTTAGGGTCCAGAGGGTTGAAGGTTTGGGTGCTTGCTTGGGGTCCAGAGAGTTGAAGGTTTGGGTGCTTGCTTGGGGTCCAGAGGGTTGAAGGTTTGGGTGCTTGCTTTGGGTCCAGAGGGTTGAAGGTTTGGGTGCTTGCTTGGGGTCCAGAGGGTTGAAGGTGTGGGTGCTTGCTTAGGGTCCAGAGGGTTGAAGGTTTGGGTGCTTGCTTGGGGTCCAGAGGGTTGAAGGTTTGGTTGCTTGCTTGGGACAGAGGGTTGAAGGTTTGGGTGCTTGCTTGTGGTCAAGAGGGTGCTTGCTTGGGGTCCAGAGGGTTGAAGGTTTGGGTGCTTGCTTGGGGTCCAGAGGGTTGAAGGTTTCGGTGCTTGCTTGGGGCCCAGAGGGTTGAAGGTTTGGGTGCTTGCTTGGGGTCCAGAGGGTGCTTGCTTGGGGTCCAGAGGGTGCTTGCTTGGGGTCCAGAGGGTTGAAGGTTTGGGTGCTTGCTTGGGGTCCAGAGGGTGCTTGCTTGAGGTCCAGAGGGTTGAAGGTTTTGGTGCTTGCTTAGGGTCCAGAGAGTTGAAGGTTTGGGTGCTTGCTTAGGGTCCAGAGGGTTGAAGGTTTGGGTGCTTGCTTGGGGTCCAGAGGGTTGAAGGTTTGGGTGCTTGCTTGGGGTCCAGAGGGTTGAAGGTTTGGATGCTTGCTTGGGGTCCAGAGGGTTGAAGGTTTGGGTGCTTGCTTGGGGTCCAGAGGGTTGAAGGTTTGGGTGCTTGCTTGGGGTCCAGAGGGTGCTTGCTTGGGGTCCAGAGGGTGCTTGCTTGGGGTCCAGAGGGTGCTTGCTTGGGGTCCAGAGGGTTGAAGGTTTGGGTGCTTGCTTGGGGCCCAGAGGGTTGAAGGTTCGGGTGCTTGCTTGGGGTCCAGAGAGTTGAAGGTTTGGGTGCTTGCTTGGGGTCCAGAGAGTTGAAGGTTTGGGTGCTTGCTTGGGGTCCAGAGGGTGCTTGCTTGGGGTCCAGAGGGTGCTTGCTTGGGGTCCAGAGGGTTGAAGGTTTGGGTGCTTGCTTGGGGTCCAGAGGGTTGAAGGTTTGGGTGCTTGCTTGGGGCCAAGAGGGTTGAAGGTTTGGGTGCTTGCTTGGGGTCCAGAGGGTGCTTGCTTTGGGTCCAGAGGTTGCTTGCTTGGGGTCCAGAGGGTGCTTGCTTGGGGTCCAGAGGGTTGAAGGTTTGGGTGCTTGCTTGGGGCCCAGAGGGTTGAAGGTTTGGGTGCTTGCTTGGGGTCCAGAGAGTTGAAGGTTTGGGTGCTTGCTTGGGGTCCAGAGGGTTGAAGGTTTGGGTGCTTGCTTGGGGTCCAGAGGGTTGAAGGTTTGGGTGTTTGCTTGGGGTCCAGAGAGTTGAAGGTTTGGGTGCTTGCTTGGGGTCCAGAGGGTTGAAGGTTTGGGTGCTTGCTTGGGGTCCAGAGAGTTGAAGGTTTGGGTGCTTGCTTGGGGTCCAGAGAGTTGAAGGTTTGGGTGCTTGCTTGGGGTCCAGAGGGTTGAAGGTTTGGGTGCTTGCTTGGGGTCCAGAGAGTTGAAGGTTTGGGTGCTTGCTTGGGGTCCAGGGGTGCTTGCTTGGGGTCCAGAGGGTGCTTGCTTGGGGTCCAGAGGGTTGAAGGTTTGGGTGCTTGCTTGGGGTCCAGAGGGTTGAAGGTTTGGGTGCTTGCTTGGGGTCCAGAGGGTTGAAGGTTTGGGTGCTTGCTTGGGGTCCAGAGGGTGCTTGCTTGGGGTCCAGAGAGTTGAAGGTTTGGGTGCTTGCTTGGGGTCCAGAGAGTTGAAGGTTTGGGTGCTTGCTTGGGGTCCAGAGAGTTGAACGTTTGGGTGCTTGCTTGGGGTCCAGAGGGTTGAAGGTTTGGGTGCTTGCTTGGGGTCCAGAGAGTTGAAGGTTAGGGTGCTTGCTTGGGGTCCAGAGGGTGCTTGCTTGGGGTCCAGAGGGTGCTTGCTTGGGGTCCAGAGGGTTGAAGGTTTGGGTGCTTGCTTGGGGTCCAGAGAGTTGAAGGTTTGGGTGCTTGCTTGGGGTCCAGAGAGTTGAAGGTTTGGGTGCTTGCTTGGGGTCCAGAGGGTTGAAGGTTTGGGTGCTTGCTTAGGGTCACGAGGGTTGGAGGTTCGAATCCACCTTGGAAGCAACTTTGAAGATATTTTTCAAAAGACTGTCGACTTAAGGTTGAGACGTACATTTGAAATATATAGCAGTCTTAACTTGTGAAAGCGAGATTTTATTGGTGATTCTTTTTTTAAATTTTTAAGAAAACCAAGCAAGCTTTGAATACATGAGATGTTTTTCAATATATGATAAAAAGATCGACCTCTCCCTCGGGCATTTTGTTGAAAGAATGCCTCTCCCCTCGGTATCGGCCGTGGGGGCGCGCTTAGCCCCGCCCCTCCCCCCATGGCCGCTACTTAGGGGAACGGGAATCCTTTAGAAGTAAAGCGCTCACGATTGGCCTTCCTCTATTACGTCATACGTCATCGTTATATAATTAATGTGTTACAGTTTGTCCTTACTTAAAAAATTTCTAATGCAATCAATACAGTATGTAACACAATCTCTCCCCACAGAGGCAGATCAAGTAATATTGATTTAGCCTCTGTTATATTACGCCGAGTTTGTGGGATAGAATGGGAGATGCCTGATTGGAGGCAATCAAAGATAGTTGTGCAAACAGCGACGCTGTTCATTATGGAAGAGGATGTGTGCCAAAAATGAAATCATGTACACTCGTAACTCGCAAGATGTAACATGTCGTTCTCAACCATGCAATTCTCGAAAAGACAAGTCTAAGCGTGCGAAAACTAACATTTCAATCCTGTAAAACTCAACTTGCTGTTCTCAACTTTACAAAGTTGAAATGTAATTCAAGAAATGTCAAAAGACAAAACCCGATTTTCTATTTTGAATAAGAGTAATATTCACAATAAGCAATGCTATAAGTTACGTTTCACATATGGAAAATGGAAAATGGAAAATCAAGAGTTGTAAAATCAGCTTTTTAAAACAGACTTTTGCATTTCGAGTTTTACACGATTGCAATGTACATGATTTCGCATTGACGGGGGATGTGTGCCAAAAATGATATGCTATGCTTGATTCGTTAAAGCAAACATTTGACCGGCGCGCGCTGATTCTGCAACAGGCACGAGAAAGGAACAAGTTTACTTTATGTAAGCGGCTGACCTGGCTAACCGAAACAAATACCCAAATGAGAGAATAACAGGCCAATTTACATTTAAAGCATATCGTCATTCCAGATATTGCTAGCTTGACCATTGTTGAATTTTATATAAAATGGACATCAAAAATTAAACAAAAACATTCAACTTAAATGACAGTAAATGTATGACTGCATTGAATATTCTTATCAACGATAAATTTTAGTGATTATTCGAAATTGAAGCGATGTATAATTGGGTATATATGTAAAATACCTTTGAACTTTTATGCCATACAAGTAGCAATGAATGCAATACTCTTCCTACCTCACCGATTTTGACATATATTTATTTTGTAAACCACTTTAAGTAAGAGTAAAAATGTTCAAAAATGCATACATTTTCATCATTGCGATATTATATACCAAAATAGATTTAGGATTTAGTTTCGTGAAAGTTTATTCAGTTTTAAGTTACATTCACTAAAATGTACTTCACCTGATTTGGTTTACAAATTACGTGGTTGTGCTTCTCACTTTCAAATATACAAACAAGAGCCAGTCATCATAAAAATCTCATTTTTTATTCATTTGATATTCTGGCAGTTTCCCCCGGCGCTAAATAATTCGCTGATTGCGCAAATAATAAATATAACTTTGATTTTCTCCAATCAGGCATCTCCCATTTTATCCCACAAAGTCGGCATAATAGAACAGAGGCTGTATTGATATTTCATGACTTGATCTGCCTCTTTGGGGAGAGAATGCTAAAATAGTGACATAAAAATATTACCCTCACAACAATAACCAGATTGTTGGATTACTTTAATCAACAAGTGAGGAACCGAGCAGAGTTCACATAGCCCCGCTTCCAACTTTGTTCAAAGAATTTCAATCAGAAGAATTGATAAACATTGTTTAAAGTTTATGATTGTTTAGTATACCGTTTTAAAGGTACGTCATTGTGTAAGTCTCCCTTGAACTGAAACCACAAAACTATCTTCATTAATAGATTTTACCATTAAAAGGGTACATCTAGGAATAGTGGTTGATCTTTGTTTCAAATTTTAGGTAGTGATCATAAAATTCTACGAGATGTGCTGAGGACAAACATATTTTGAGTCACTTTGTTAGTCATTTTTAAAGAAACACAGAAAAGAAAATTCACATATTGTTTAACTTTCAAAGGGCATAACCAAAATCATGATTGACATGTGTAGAAAATTTGGTGAAGCTGAGATGTATATATCAAAGAAATTTATCATCGAATAACTTTTTTCGTCATATATCCATGGAAACTGCAAAAATAATTGTTTTTAGTCTAACCTACAAAATGCACATCTAGGTATCATGGTTGATAAGTGTATGAAATTTGGTGAAGCTAGTAGGTATAGTTTTTGAGATATGCTACGGACAAATTTTGTGACGGCAAGACAGAAGATGAACGGAAAGAATGAACGCTATATATACTCCTGCTTATGCTTAAAACGTACATTGGTCAGTTATTCTGTCATTTGGGTATTTGTTTCGGTTAGCCAGGTCAGCCGCTTACATAAAGTAAACTTGTTCCTTTCTCGTGCCTGTTGCAGAATCAGCGCGCGCCGGTCAAATGTTTGCTTTAACGAATCAAGCATAGCATATCATTTTTGGCACACATCCCCCGTCAATGCGAAATCATGTACATTGCAATCGTGTAAAACTCGAAATGCAAAAGTCCGTTTTAAAAAGCTGATTTTACAACTCTTGATTTTCCAGTTTCCATTTTCCATATGTGAAACGTAACTTATAGCATTGCTTATTGTGAATATTACTCTTATTCAAAATAGAAAATCGGGTTTTGTCTTTTGACATTTCTTGAATTACATTTCAACTTTGTAAAGTTGAGAACAGCAAGTTGAGTTTTACAGGATTGAAATGTTAGTTTTGCACGCTTGGACTTGTCTTTTCGAGAATTACATGGTTGAGAACGACATGTTACATCTTGCGAGTTACGAGTGTACATGATTTCATTTTTGGCACACATCCCCTTCCATAGTTCTTAAATCATCGTTTTGGCTATTGAATCAAGGCAAAAGCATTGTGATATGAACCACCCTTTCCATGCGAGAAGTGTTGTCATTTGATAAAGAAATTCAAATGGATTGTGATGCGGGTTTTTTTCCGCCAGAGGCTAAAATCAACATGACTTGATCTGCCTCTGTGGGGAGAGAATGTATGTAACATTTTTAGCTCATCAGGACTGAAAGTCCAGATGGGCTTATGGCATGGCCCGTCGTCCGGCGTCCGTCCGTCGTCCGTCCGTCCGTAAACTTTTGACACTTTCGATTTCTCCTCATGAACCATACACATTAGAGAGCTGAAATTTTGGGTACAAGTACCTTAGCATATGGAGATTCTAATTTGTAACTTTGGTGACCCTGTGACCCCAAATAGGGTCACAGGGGTCACAACTTTAAAAACCTATTTTCATCTTCTTCTCCAGTTCCAGAAGGACTAGAGAGTTAAAAATGATATGTGCAGACTCCTTGGACAATGGGGATTCTAATTTGTAACTTTGGTGAACCTGTGACCCCAAATAGGGTCACAGGGGTCACAACCTTAAAAACCTATTTTCATCTTCTTCTCCAGTTCTAAAAGGACTAGAGAGTTAAAAACGATATTTGCAGACTCCTTGGCCAATGGGGATTCTAAATTGTAGATTTCGTGACCCCATGACCCCAAATAGGGTCACAGGGGTCACAACCTTAAAAACCAATTCTGATCTTCTTCTCCAGTTCCAAAAGGTCTAGAGAGTTAATATTGATATGTGCAGACTCCTTGGACAATGGGGATTCTAATTTGTAACTTTGTTGACCCTGTGACCCCAAATAGGGTCACAAGGGTCACAACCTTAAAAAACTATTTTCATCTTCTTCTCAAGTTCCAAAAGGTCTAGAGAGCTGAAATTATATGTGCAGACTCCTTGGCCAATGGGGATTCTAAATTGTAGATTTCGTGACCCCATGACCCCAAATAGGGTCACAGGGGTCACAACCTTAAAAACTTATTTTCATCATCATCTTTAGCTCCTAAAGGTCTATTGAGCTGAAAGACTGCATGTAGACTCCTTGACCAATTGGGATTCTAAACTGTAGGTTTTGTGACCCCATGACCCGAAATAGGGTCACAGGGGTCACAATCTTAAAAACCTATTTTTCTCCATTAGATGACAGTCTATGGCAAATTTATTTCTCCTTGGATATTTTAGTGTGGACTTCTTTCACTGTCTGATATTGGCGATCTACAAAAAGTGTTGAATAATAATACATTTGTTTTGTAATTTTTTATAGGTTTTCTTGCAATAGGAAACATCAGTTTTAGCTCATCTTGCCTGTAAAAAGCAGATATGATAAACTTGATATGATGCCTGATGAGCTACAGAGCCAATGGCTCTATTTTTTTTATCTAAAAACGACCATCGAATTTATAATTTTAAACCATCTCTAATATCCCTTGAACCTGATTGGTTGATACATGTTTTTATGCGACCCTGCAAATAATAAGCCCCTCTCTACTTCGGTTTATTGTCTATATTTTCGTCAATTATGTTCTTTGGTCTGTTGTTTGTCTCTACCACTGGCTGTCTTAAAGGGACAGTCCTATATTGTTGTGGAAAGGGGACATTTTGGTTTACGCATATGCTTATAACACAATCAAGTTGACCAGTATACTGGGAGTAACAATTTTGTTTATTTATATTAGACAAGCTAATAATAAGCGTAAAAGCGAATTTCGTTTCCATAAAATTGCCCCGAAAGGACCGTTTCTTTAAGCTTTCTTGCATTTAGTCACGTTGTGTGTGCAGCTATTCATCGTAAGCTTCTTGATGGTTTAATCTGAAATCTCTCGAGACTGGCTTCTTATTTCTGATGAAGTGTTTGAGAAAAACTGCAAGTCAACGCTTAGACATTATGTAATATATATTGTGAGGGATACTACCAAAACTATGCCCTTTTTATTGTACCTCGCTTACTTACTGCTAAAAAGCTGAAAATCATCAAGAACCCAATGCAAGTAACATTTAGTGGAATAAAGATAACCACATCAATGGTAATTAAACAATTATATGGCGGTATTATGTATAATGTATTATGTGAGTGAGTTGGGATTTAAATAACCTGTTGTCAGCAATATTCCAGCTACATAACACGTGGATGTTGCCATCGAAATTTAAGAGAGTTGAAGGAATCCAAGAGACAAATACTGTGTAAGGAAATTACAACACAAGTTTTCCATAAATAACCGATGGTAGGTAGATTTAGTAACTTCATGTATTATGGAATGTTTTTCAATTGATTATGCCATCCCACTTGACTCAAAACCTTGTTGCGGTGTGGTGGCTTGAACGCTTCGCCAACCCTTGGAGCTATGACAGATGGCGCTCACATGCTCCTGGTAGGGTCACCCAAGCTTTAATGATCAATTGATAGAAACCAGACCAAATTTGTGTCGTTCTAAAACCTGCTTTCTATCCCTCTTTTTCGTCTGTTCTCTCATCCTGTCGAACTTCTTTCTCCCCGATCTTCTCTCTTTAATAGCTGAAACAATTCTGATTGTATGTTAAACCCCAACTCACTCACTATCTGCCTATGCGATTTCTTTCCTATTTCTGACTCGGACTAAAGGCCTATCTGATTGGCTAATGAAAGACGGGAATGCAACTAAGGGGAGGTAATCTATGGATCGCATTGAGCCCATATTGGTTCCAGAGGTTAGTGGAGATATTATCGGAACGTAAACTCTGGATTATCGAGAATGATGGTTACCTCGTAACGATTGAAAGTGACATAAATAGCTTGGTGAACTGGGATACATTGCAGTATGCTGTCAAAGTCTATTACAGGTAACTGTAACCGCAACTAGGTGTCTGCACGTTTCATGTAGCCGCCATCTGGTCAATTACCGTAAATTACCCTGTGACCCCTTAAAATGTATTCGTTGGTTCTTTGAAAGGAACAGTCCTATCGGGGTATTTTTGTTGGAAACGAAATTCAAGGAGACGCAGTGATGCATTCTATTCTTTGTCAAATTGTTAATCCTTGAACTAAAATGTTACTCTCACTAGCATATATGAAAATACATGTGGAATAATCGTATGCAAGTATAAACAGGGAGGTACTCTTGAATTTTGTTTCAGCTGTCCCTTAAGTACACAAGGTTATGTACTATATACTATGTTAGGGTTTAAACACGAGAACGAGGTTATGCTTGGGTTTTCAAAACCTGAGGAAAGAAAGCTGAGCGGAAAGTAAGACCGAAAGCGAAGCATAACCGAGTTCGAGTGGTTGAACTAACTTAGATACCGTTATTAACAACCCACAATCATTTGTCCATATTGTAGTATTTGTAATCATATTTTTAGACTGATCATAAAATTTGAGAAAAAAAAAACAAATATCAAGGATTCATGTTTGTCGGTTTATTTCAACATTTATTATTGGATTACATTACTTTATACTCTCGCTTTAATTCTGAATAAAATATATTAAAATGAGTTTCTTTCAAAATAAGCTTTGTGTTCAAACGACTATTTGACATTGACATAGCACAAAATGCACGCGCAAAGCATTCTTCGAGGTGTAAGGTTTTACAAATGACAATCGATAAGTCACGTGGTTGACACCATATTTGGATCCTTTAAATTTATCACAAGTAAAAAGGTGTAACACTGTTAATATCAATTTTGAATGTTTGTATGCATTTACAATTGGAATTAAAGTGCAATTGGATATGATAATGCTTTAGGACCGACTTCTTTTTACTGAAATCTGAACTTCAAACAATAGAATGTTTAACATAGCTTTCACTTCTATCTGGCCCGTTAGAGTGTTTGCTTACGGTCCAGAGGTTTGGGGATTCGAATCCCGCACTATAAACGATGCAACTTTGAAGATTTTTCCAAGATAGTATGGACTTTGTGGTTAAGTTATACATTGGAATATAAAACCCATTGACTTTGAAATATAAAAACCTTCCAACCTCCAAATAGGTCTTACATATGAATATAATGCCCTGACTTCCCAATATAAAACCTCCGAGTAGGTCTTACATATGAATATAATGCCCTGACTTCCCAATGTCAAACCTCCTTGGAGGTTATTACGAGAAAACAAGAGACCTCCAAAACAATAGACGGAAACCCCGATACGATAGGTTTCTAATGGTTGCGACAACACTGCACAGACCTCAAGGCATAACATCCGGTGTCAGGCAACATTCGAGACTCCGTCATTCCGCCCACATGAAGCTCATATCTAGTACACCTCAGGAAATGAAATAACCTTACCAAAAAATTACAGTTACGTCTTTCCTCTTATAAATGGGTCACAATGGCCTAAACCGATCCACTGTCGCGTGCTAGTTCGTACTGTGTTTGTACTACCGATATACTTTATTGATAAGACGATTTCAGACCTAAGGCAGAATGTTTCCTACCTGATATTGTCAGGTGTAAACTACACAGGTGTGATCAAGTTACCAGGTGCAACACAATTGAGTGATTCATATTCATACAGGTAAGTTTATTATTCTCCACTCTTTAGAGTTACTTTTTATGTACAACATCGTTGTTAAGTGGTTGTAAAGTTTGTATGTATTCACATGACCTTAATATTGAAAATAAGATCCCTTTTCGAAAGGTAAATACGTTATTGAAAGAAAACTAACCTTACATAGTCACGTTAACTTTTTAATTATACCCCCGCCTTACAGCGTACAAGTTCTTTGTCCGGAGCATATCTCCCAAACTATACATGCTAGCTACACCAAACTTCATACACTTATCAACCATGATCCCTAGATGTGCCTTTTGAGAGTTAGATCAACACATTATTTTTATTTTTTTGCGGTTTCCATGGAAACATGACTAAAACAGGGACTCTATGACCAAGTCCTTTGTCCGGAGCATATCTCCCAAACTATACATGCTAGCTTCACCAAACTTCATACACTTATCAACCATGATCCCTAGATGTGCTTTTTGGAGGTTAGATCAACACATTATTTTTATTTTTTTGCGGTTTCCATGGAAACATGACTAAAACAGGGACTCTATGACCAAGTCCTTTGTCCGGAGCATATCTCCTAAACTATACATGTTAGCTTCACCAAACTTCATACACTTATCAACCATGATCCCTAGATGTGCTTTTTGGGGGTTAGATCAACACATTATTTTTATTTTTTTGCGGTTTCCATGGAAACATGACTAAAACAGGGACTCTATGACCAAGTCCTTTGTCCGGAGCATATCTCCCAAACTATACATGCTAGCTTCACCAAACTTCATACACTTATCAACCATGATCCCTAGATGTGCTTTTTGGGGGTTAGATCAACACATTATTTTTATTTTTTTGCGGTTTCCATGGAAACATGACTAAAACAGGGACTCTATGACCAAGTCCTTTGTCCGGAGCATATCTCCTAAACTATACATGTTAGCTTCACCAAACTTCATACACTTATCAACCATGATCCCTAGATGTGCCTTTTGAGGGTTAGACCAACAAATTAGTTTATTTTTTGTGGTTTCCATGGAAACATGACTAAAACAGTGACTCTATGACCAAGTCCTTTGTCCGGAGCATATCTCCTAAACTATTCATGCTAGCTTCACCAAACTTCATACACTTAACAACCATGATCCTTAGATGTGCCTTTTGAAGGTTAGATCAACAAATTGTATTTATTGTTTGCGGTTTCCATGGAAACATGACTAAAACAGTGACTCTATGACCAAGTCCTTTGTCCGGAGCATATCTCCTAAACTATACATGCTAGCTTCACCAAACTTCATACAATTATCAACCATGATCCCTAGATGTGCCTTTTGAAGGTTAGATCAACAAATTATATTTATTGTTTGCGGTTTCCATGGAAACATGACTAAAACAGTGACTCTATGACCAAGTCCTTTGTCCGGAGCATATCTCCCAAACTATACATGCTAGCTTCACCAAACTTCACACACTTATCAACCATGATCCCTAGATGTGCCTTTTGAAGGTTAGATCTACAAATTATATTTATTGTTTGCGGTTTCCATGGAAACATGACTAAAACAGGGACTCTATGACCAAGTCATTTGTCCGGAGCATATCTCCTAAACTATACAAGTTAGCTTCACCAAACTTCATACAATTATCAACCATGATCCCAAGATGTGCCTTTTGAGGGTTAGACCAACAAATTAGTTTATTGTTTGTGGTTTCCATGGAAACATAACTAAAACAGTGACTCTATGACCAAGTCCTTTGTCTGGAGCATATCTCCTAAACTATTCATGCTAGCTTCACCAAACTTCATACACTTATCAACCATGATCCCTAGGTGTGCCTTTTGAAGGTTAGACCAACAAATTATATTTATTGTTTGCAGTTTCTGTGGATATATGACTAAAAGTGTTTCTATTATAAATTACTTTGTCCAGAACATATTTCCTAAAATATACATCTCAGCTTCACCAAATTTGCTACATATGTCAATCGTGATTGCTGGATATGCCTTGTGAGTGTTAAACGATATATGCATTTTCTTTTCTGTGGTTTCTTTGGGAAACATGACTCAGAAAGTGACTCAACAAAAATAATCAGTTCATCTCGTAGAATATTCTTGATAACTACCGGGTACCTCAAATTTGAAATAAAGATCAACCCTAGATGAACCCTTTTAATTGTGAAACCTATTAATGAATTTGGTATTGGGGTTTCAGTTGAAAGAAGACTTACACAAAGACTTACTGTATACTCAGCTATAATACAACGTTAACCAATATTAATCAGTTGTACTATTTGAAATTCTTTGAACAAAATGGGAAGCGGGGGTATGTGAGCTCTGCTCGCTTCTTTACTTGTTAATTCTGAAATGCGCATTAGACTTAAGGTTTTTTATGTCAAAGGCGAGGAAAGCTTCCATGAATTAACAGTCGGTGATTTATTTACTGTTGTCACGAGTAAAATATGATACTTTTCATCACATGTTGAATATTAAACATAAAGAGTTAAAATCAAAATCAATAAGTGTTGACAAGGACGATTCAAACGTACTGTAACTTGTAAATCGATAGTTTCTATATAGTTGTTGTGTTGCTAATGTTTTCTTCATAGGATACCTTTCCTGGATCTTTTAGATAGAATACTGAGCATGTGTCAGCTATTTGTTTATAGCGAACTTATGATTGTCCTTATGGAACAATCATATGTAATGGATTGAAGGTATAAGTCGAACAAGTTTTTTCTTCAGATGGCAACGTCAATTGAGAATGAGCTGGAGGAATTACTCTGCTGCGCCATTTGTCTGGGTACCTTGTCGGAACCGAAACTCTTGCCATGCTCTCACAGATTCTGCAAACCCTGTATCATCCAGGAGATGGATAGATCAGCCTCACCAAAAGGTTCAACGGTGTGCTTCCCATGTCCACTTTGCAAGAGAGAAATAAAACTTGGCAAAGGCAGAAAGAGAGAAGAGTGGATCGTCAAATTTGAAACGGATCGTCTGCTAAATGATATCAAGGACTTACTCAAGAGAGACAAAGAGGACGAAGTGGGAAATTGTTTGTCTCATAGAAAGGAGCTGTCTCTCGTTTGTTACAGCTGCGGAACTGCAGGATGCTACATTTGTGCCTGGAATGATCATCGCAGCTGTCCTGATGTGAAGAATCTTTTGGCTGAAGCAAAAAATATGAAGCTTGAACTTCAGACACATCTTGAAGAAAGTGAGAAATTCATAGAGAAGATTGCTTCCTTCATTGCAAAATGGTCATCGTTTAAAAAATCATTAAAGAATCAACGGGACTATTCGAACAGATTTATAGAGAAACGCCTTCAGCATCTGCAAAGAGAATCTGTTTCAGCAGTCAGAGGCCTTGTCCAGGACTACGAGTGCTACATCACAAGGACAAGAATGCCAAAAGGGACCGAGAAGGAACTGAAGCGCCTCATGGAAACATTTTCCCTCAAAATAAATGGGGATATAGATCTTTTCAAAATAAAATCTAGACTGCAAAGTCATAACGAAATCATCCTTTTCCCACAGATACAAGATGCTACCAAGAGGCTTGAAAGTGTCCTGGATGTTCAAGTTGTAACTTCAACAGTGGAAGATATAAAACAAGTGCTTCACCTTGGCATGAAGGACCTCATCTTAAAAGGTAAAGATCTCCTAACAAAGAAAGCAAATGTTCTGTCCAAAGGATATCGTGATAATCTCGTTCAGTCGATTGACGCAACATTGCCAAAAGTAAAACTAGATTCCTTTGTAACAAGAACTGAACAGATAGATCTTGGGAACAAGAAGGGCGAACGCTTATTGAGGGAGCTGAAAGTAGCCATATTGATTGCAAAGAACCCGCAGCAGCTCATGGAGACAACCGGAAGGCTCTGTTTTCCAGGTGGTTATCATTCACCGTTTGACACAGGTCCTCAAGTTGTTCCTAATTTGATTAGAAGACATCACTCCAATCCTCTTCATGATGGATGGGACCAACAGTTTTTGGATGATTTTGTGACTGATAGACGGCATTTAAAATTAAGACAGCTCAATAAAACTATAGAACAATTTCATGCCAATGAAAATCCCAATCCCTTTACATTTGAAAACCTTATTGTGGTTTTGGTCATACTCACGGCTGTAGCCTTATTTCTTACATACCTTAAAATTTTGCTCATTACTGTATCTGTATCAAACTTTTGATGAAATAAGTTTGGTGTATTTTCATCACAGGTTAAGTCAATTCCGAATCGTACTGAGGGTGCAGTATCAAGAAGGGCTTAACATCTTGAAATTCAATTGGCCTTATCAAGGTCTCTGACAGATAGTTTGGTACCACCAATAACAGCAAAGCAGATACATAAACATCAAGTCAAACTGGGTATTACAAATGGACCAAACAGACACATTCAGAACACTCACATGCGGAGTTTGAATTAATGAGTAACGAAAGGACCACTGAGTGAGAACTGTCAAACCCACAAAGTGTCGTGATGAGACAAATTTGAAAACGAAATATTTATTTCGATATCCAGACATACTTGCAGACTGGTTGATTACAGACAAGCTTTCACCAAATATCACTGTTTTAGACGCACGTAGAATATTCGAAAATGAGTAATCGTGCTCTTAAACTTTATTTTCAGGTATTGTACAAATAACCTCACATAAAATGTTAAATAAAAGTGACATTACTTGGTTACTGAACAAGATTTTGGGAACGATTTTCTTCACCAAGACTTAAAGGGGCCGTAGCACGTGTTTTGATAATTTTATATTTTAAATGTTTTACTGATAATTGTAATTTATGTTAAATGTATTATTTTGACAGTATCAAAAATTTTATTTCACAAACCATTCATCCATAGTCAGAGGACAAATTAGTATAGAGATTCACATAAAATCCATTGGCGGCCATTTTGTGTGAACACTTTGAATTCATTTTGTGTAAGAAAAAGGAATCGCAAAGCTAAACTTTACGTTACCATATTTGAATTATTACCATTTAGTTTTGTCTTTCAATTGGAACCATTAATTTTCATTTTCCTGACATCACCTTACATTCCGCATAAAAAACGTGCCACTGTCCCTTTAAACCTAAGCATTTACTCAATATCACAATGAATAGTTCAGTTTAGATAAATTAGAATCGAGAAAGCTCCGGGCTTTGTTTATTTTCTGTAGTGAAGGGAAGATAACCATTGAGAGACTATTGTGAGATATAATCATTTTCAGGCTAAAGCTACGTTTACTGCATAAAGTACACAATTCTTTATTCTCAGAATAAGGACGTTTTCTTAGATCTTTTGATCGTATTCAAACAAATGGACAGGAGTGTATTACAGTATATAATATACTTATCAAAAGAAAAGAAAGAATCAGGAACATTTGTATAGTGCCCCCTATATACTTAATATCTCACCGCATGGTTACATTTGGGTATTCTATGAAAAGACACTATCTTACTGACATATTGGAATCAAATTCTCAATTTCTCCCCACAGAGGCAGATCAAGTCATGAAATGTTGATACAGCTTCTGTTCTATTAAGCCGAAATCCGTGGGTTCCGGCAGTTTCCCCTAGCGGAAAAAGATGCACCACAATCCATTTGAATTTCTTTAACAAATGACAACGTTTCTCGCATGGAAAGGGTGGCTCATATCACAATACCTTTGTCATGATTCAGTAGCCAAAATGATGATTTAAGAACAGCGTCGCTGATTGCTCAACTAACTTTGATTGCTTCCAATCAGGCATCTCCCATTCTATCCCACAAAGTCGGCGTAATAGAACAGAGGCTGTATCAACATTTCAAAACTTGAACTGCCTTTGTGGGGAGAGAATGTCAAATTCTATGCGTGACGCAGTTTCTATATATCGCTTTGATGTCAGAGACAAGGCAGGGGTCGAACATGATGTCATATGGCTCAGGTTCCTAACATTGCGGACTTGTCTTCGGTGACTTTATTACTTTGAAAATGACATCCCTGCTAGTGATGGGCTTGATGAAGACAATTTCCTAAAAAAAAAGTCAAAGTTATCAAAGTTTCCAAAACAAATTTAAAGTTTTAAAATCAGGAGCCCATTTGGGTAAGCATGACGTTGGTATGATCAAAACTTCAAATCAAACGCTATTCTTTGAGTTGCTGACATTTAAAGTTAGCGCAATGATATTTCTACTTGAGTGTTCCTTAACTTCTTTTGGGTAGTATACAATTATCTTTACATTCACAATGCAATTTCATGATTTACGCATCATAACGTTCAATATATGTGCCCTTACAGATTTAAACTAAACAGCAATAAAAAGTTGTTTCACAATACAGACCGGATGTCAAGATATCGGACAAGCCCAAAACAACATTGTCAATTCAATTTCTACTGTAAGGAGACTTATATTTGCTTGCAAAGACCATCGTCAACTTGTCACATCATTGAAGTTAAATGTTGTTCTGTATTGCGTATGTTGTTGGTGCAGGGAGATCAAGGACAAGTGAAAATAGTGCTATTCCGTTTCGTCAATAGTCATATGATTAAAGTTTGATTATTTGGAAATACAGGCATAACCTTACGCGATTGGGACTATAAACGCGATTGTAAAAGTCATATGGCTTGTCATCGATTGAACAAACTTTCAAAAACTACTTGCACGTATAACGTTGAAGGGTCTTAGGTCGCAGAAAGGTCGGCTGACGCGACCCTCTAGAACAGGCCTTTCTAGACTCAGTTTTGGAGTGAAACGGATAATATTGAGGCTAGGTTTACTTAGACTGTTTTTTACTATTGTTTATTATTATTATTTTCTATGAAATATTTTTTTGGGTGTAAAATTAGAGCCTTTGGTTCTGTAGCTCATCAGGCTTCATAACAAGTTTGCTATAGGGTGTGGTAAATGTGGTTCTCCCTCAGTAGGAGCCACAGGGTCACCAAATGTACAATTTAGAATTCTCATTATCTAACTTAATACTCTATAGACAAGGTTTCAGCATTCTAGGCATTAAGCTTCTAGAGAAAAGATGAAAATAGGTTTAACGGGTGAAGCCCTTATCAGGGGGCCCCCCAAAGTTTCAGCTTTTAGGCCTTATTCTTCTTGAGAAAGAGATGAAATATATTTTAAGGGTGTGGCCCCTGTGGCCCTAATATAATGTTAGAATTTATATAGCGCCTAAATCCAAAGGTTTGCTCTAAGGCGCTTGGTCGAATGCTCTGTTGAAAAGAACAGTCTTCAGTTCTTTTTTGAATGGAGTGATGTGAATCAAATATTTCAAATGTTCAGGTAACTGGTTCCAGAGCACAGGACCCGCTTTCGCAAAGGTTCTATCACCGTAACTAGTCGTCCTTGTGGAGGGCACGGCTAGTTGTTTTGCAGAGGCTGACCTGAGAGCCCGTGGTGGCTGATACCATGACACTAGCTCAGTCAGGTATTCTGGTGCTTGGTTGTGAAGGGCCTTGTGCACAAAAACCAGGACCTCGAAGACAATTCTCTGTCTGACTGGAAGCCAGTGTAACTCTCGTAATGCGGGTGTGATGTGATCGTATCTGCTTGCACCAGTGATAAGACGTGCTGCAGCGTTCTGAACTCTCTTGAGTTTGTTGAGAGTTTGCTGCGGGACCCCAAGCATTAGAGAGTTACAATAGTCCAGCCGCGAGATCACCAGTGCTTGGACAAGAGACTGGACAGCTGGTCGATCAATAAACTTCCTGATTTGGCTGATGTTCCTTAAATTGGCGGATTTACAGACGGCGTCTGCATGCTTATCCATGCTCAGGCTTGAGTCAAAGACAACTCCGAGGTTTCGAGCTTGAACACTTGGTGATATAGTGCTGCCTTCGATCTCTAATGTTGGCAAATCCAATTTTCCCGATAAAGACTTTGGTCTTATAATCAAAAGTTCCGTTTTGTCACTGTTCAACTTTAAATAGTTGGTAGACATCCAGTGTCTGATGTCGGCGATAGCATCTCTCACTAATGCAAATGTTGACTTAGCAGATGATGTGTTCAGAGGTCTGAAACCGAGATACAACTGCGTGTCGTCTGCGTAAAGGTGAAAAGATAGATTATGCTTCCTTGCGATGTCTCCAACTGGTAGTGTATAAACAGTAAACAACACAGGTCCCAGAACAGAGCCTTGAGGCACTCCATAATTAAGTTTATGCTTTATTGATCTGCACCCATCGATGATCACTGACTGATAGCGGTCAGAGAGAAAATATTTAAACCATGATAAAGCTACACTGCTGATTCCAATCCTTGATTCCAGTATTGAAAGCAAAATTGAATGATCGATTGTATCAAAAGCAGCTGATTGATTTAATAAAACCAGTATCGCCGCACCTTGTGAGTCAACTGCATTTAGTAGGTCGTTCTGATTTCGTAAAAGAGCCGATTCAGTGCTGTGTCTGCACTTGTAGGCGGATTGCATTGCTTCACCCAACTTGTTGATTTCCATGTGGTCACCAAGTCTGGATGCAACAATTCTTTCGATGACCATCGACAGGAATGGCAGATTGGACACTGGGCGATACTTTGTTAGATTATCTGGATCCAGGTTTGACTTTTTCAGTAAAGGAGTAATGAGAGCTTGTTTCAGTTCAGAAGGAAAGGCACCCATTGACAGTGACTGATTGACAATCATGGTAATCACTGGCACTACCGGAGCCATGCAGTTCTTCAAAAGCCAAGTGGGAAGCGGATCCAGAGAACAGCTTTTAGTGGGAGACTTCAGAACAACTTTTGATATTTCTTCTTCAGTTGTTTGTCTGAACGTTGTAAGAGGTTGTGTGACAAGCTTGGATTCATTGTCACCGGGATAGACCTGAAGTGCATCACTGGCAGTAGTTTCAAGTGATGATCTGATGGTAATAATCTTATCCTTGAAATACTCATGGAAACTTCCAACTAATTTCTCAGATGATTCATGTGAAGGCAAGCGACTCTTCTTATTCTTGAAAAGCAAGGTGTTGCAGACACTATATATTTCCTTCTGCGACTTTGCTTGACTGATGGCGTGTTTGAAATGAGATGACTTTGCTTCGCTGATAAGCCTATTTACGCAGTCACGTTGCTCAGAAGCATCTGTCGATGTACTGTCAGACCAGTCTTCCTCATTTGTCTAATAGGGGTCACAGAGCCACCAAAGCTATAAGTTGTAATCCTCACTAGTCAAGGAGTCTGTACACAAAGTTTCAGCTTTCTTCTCCTTTTGGTTCCGGACAGTGAGGAATAGGCCCCTACTACCAAAAAATATGCCTTTTGGGGATTTCGCCGTAACCTTTATAGGGGAGACCGGGGCAAAGTGACCAAGCCTTAATTCACCGTAATGACCGACACATGGCGTGGTTTGTCATTATCAACGAATGAAGGCAAACGTTAAGATACGTTGTGATCCACGTTAGCATCGTTAGCGTGAGTTGGAGACTTACCATTGCAAAAAGTTGAAAACACGGCATTTTTCTTTAAGGAAAGAATATGTCCGAATTCCAATATTTCATATCAACACAAAACGTAACATTATACCCAGGAGCACCTATTATACAAAAATATATCACCTATTTATTGAATAAGGAAATTGGCAAGTCATTGCTTTAATTTTGTTTCTATGATGCAAAAATCGACTGCCACCCTCAAAGGGGCAAAGTGATCCGGGGGGAGCGCTTTCCCCCGAGTGATCTAAAATAATCCTTATGGTCAATACATTATAGCGTCAGAGTTATCAATTATTTTTCATAAGCAAATACCGTAAAATAGATTTGTAATTTTCATCCTATAATTTTCTTGAATTTTTAATAAATTGATATTAGAAATGAATTATAAAATCATATTATAGGATTTTGTTTCATTCAAAAACACATATATTTTTTGTTAATTTTTAAACATGAATTTGATATTCAACATGTTTTGTTTTATCCATAAACAATTAAGAAGATAGGCCGTATGGGCAAGCCCGACAGGGATTAGATTTTTTCAAATGTTAAATTTGTCTTTAAAACCAATCAATTTATTTATTTATTTCACATATTTACTGGTTTCTGATAGTAAATGAGTTAAATTGTCGAGTTAGTTCTTAGAAATTCCTATAAAGTAATCATGTAAGTTTTGGGATAAAAACTTCGAAAATATAGGTCCATGACATATAAAAACATGTTTTCCTTCTGTGCATAATGAGCCTAGGTTTTTATTATTTGTTTAGTTTTCATAAGGGTGCCTGTGAGCTGCATGGCACTTGTAAAAACTTTTTTTGTATGGTAATGGCCTATTATAGGTGTTTGACATACCACACTTGTGTATCTTTTCGCATGGGGCGCTTTGCCCCAGAGTCGGGGCAAAGTGCACCGCCTTTTTGCAAATACATTTTTGTTAATATCTCGTTATGCAGGTATGGTAGGTTAAAAAGCATTTTTCATACAATAGTTTATCTGATGAGAATGAGAGACATGCTGCAAGTTCTAAACATGTTAATATACCCAGAAAATAAATGTATATGTTATGGGGCACGCTTTGCCCTGGTCTCCCCTATTTATACTTGTAACCTAAAGCTTGAGTGGCAGCAAATTTTATTTCGTGGTTTGTTTCTGGTGAATAATAATTGTATAACAAGCTTATTCTTCCCCACATTAAAACATTCAGGTGATATTGAAATGACTTCCGCCCGTCCTTGTACTTTTGTATTTTTTATGCATTTCATTTTGACTATCTCAATGGGAAGTTTAGATTTTATGTTGACAACTCCAAGGGATATTATAGTGAAGGGCATCGCAGCTCTATAGCAGTGGATGAAAATATATTATTATGCAATTTCTTTCCGTCGTGATTTCATCAGCAGCTTAGTTGCGCATGTAGTATTGTACTTTCCCAGCGTATATTTTTCAAAACTCATCTTAATCCTGACGTTTATTCAAATATCTGGCGTTATTCAATAGTTAAAGAAAAGTAAAACAAAAGGATATTATTTTTTATATGAAGTTAATATAAATTGATTTCGTTTTTGGTGAATATTTGTAACGATGTGTTTTAAAGGGGCAGTAGCACGTTTTTAGGGGGGAAATAAGGTGATGTCAGGAAAATGAAATAAATGGTTCTAATTGAAAGACAATGTATTTAAACTAAATTGAGCAGTAATAATTCAAACATATAACATAAAGTTTAGCCATGCGATTCATTTTATTCCACAAAATTAATTAAAGGTGTTCACACAAAAATGGCTGCCAATGGATTTTATGTGAATCTGTATATTTTGTCCTCTGACTATGGATGATTGGCTTATGTAATGAGATTGTTAACACTGTCAATATAATACATGTAGCACTAACTTACAATTATCGGTGAAATATTTAAAATACAAAATTATCAAAAAACGTGCTACTGCCCATTTAAACGTCACTGCAATTTATCTTACAGGTGTTCAACAGGGTTGAGATCAGGGGGCCGTTGCACAAAACCTTAATGTTAAACCTTTAAAATAGAGCCATTGGCTCTGTAGCTCATCAGGCTTCATTATCAATTATGCTGTAGAGTGTGGCCAATGTGATTCCCCCTTTTTAGAGGCCACAGGGTCACCAATCATAAAATTAGGTATATAGGCCTTATACTTCAGGAGAAGAAGATGAAAATAGATTTGAAGGACGTTCCTGTTGCCTTTATTAGGGGCCACAGGGTCACCAAAGCTACAATTCATAATCTTCATAAGTCAAGGAGTCTGCAAACAAAGTTTCAGCTTTCTAGGCCTCATGGCTCTGGAGAAGAAGATGAAATTAGGTTTTTAGGGCGTGGCCCCTGTGGCCCTTATTAGGGGTCACAGGGCAACAAAAGCTACAATTTATAATCCTCACTAGCCAAGGAGTCTGTACACAGGGTTTCAGCTTTCTAGGCCTTATGGTTCTGGAGAAGAAGTCGAAATTCCATAAAGTTTACGGACGGATGGACGGACGCCGGACACCATGCCATGCCATAAGCCCATCGGGCCTTACAGGCCAGATGAGCTAAAAATTGCACTTAGGCTACCTTAGTGATTTAAGGTCACCTTAGTGTTATGTGTAACAGGACACTGGACTAAGAACCAGCAATTGCATTGTCTTGATGTTATGCTGTTGGGAGAAGGTTTGATTAAATTCTGGCAGAATTGTTAAAATTGGCAGTAGCCATATATTGAATAGATCGAATAGACCTGATGTACATTACTGACGATAATGAGTGAATGATTCACAGGGACCATTACATGTTTTCAACGACAGTTTGTGCATTAAAAACAGCCCGTGCAATACCTCGCACACTGATCTCAATGTTGGTGCGTTTAAAGGCTGCAGAATGACATTTGTCTGTTGTTAGCTTTGATAGACATGTGGACACAACACAAAGGCCATTATAAGGGAACTATAGCGTCCTAGCGTAGAAACAACCATTTATCCATGAAAAATAATAAAATCTTGTGATCTGTATAAGAGGCATTCTAAAAGTTTGAAAATGTTAGTTTTATGGATGATCAACTTCTTTATAATAGACAGTTGCTACCAATGGTAAAGATTATAATAATATTATCAAGCATGTTAAAACGGTCACTGGTGTCTACTCTAAATTTTCATTGTCTTCCTGTTAGATAGTCTCATCAAGCTGATCAGGATAACCATGTAAAACATGTATAACAACAACAAAAACAATTAAAAAGAAAACAAATTTAATTCATTCAAACAAATTATAGTTGAACACAGCACTTTGAAAGGTTCAAACAAAGGGATGGTGTAACTTCCATTCAAAACTCTACACAACACAATCCATTTACAATACACAGACTCCGGGCAGTGTTTTACTGGACTTAAAGGTTACAGGGATGGTGCGAGGAGTTTCAACAACTCCTTACAGTGTTATTCTAGAGGTATCTTCAAAGCCATGAAAGGAATGGAGCTGTGAGGAGTTACTATCTATTTATACCATTGCACATGGGCATTCACATTTCCTGATTAATATACATATATATATCGATAAATTGATCAATGTTCCATGCTAAACAGAAACAACTCATAACTTACAAACATTTACTTACAATCACTCTATAAGCATTAGTTAATGATGAAAGTATGACTTAATAAATAGAATATTTCATGGTTATTAGAGTTAGGACAATTATTAATAAGTATAAATGGTTTCTAATAAACAGGTATGACAAAAATTCCACAATATAACGTTTTTACTTTTAATTGTGGTCCATAATATTTCATGTTAATATACAGAAATACGTTTAATAGTAGTTTTTTCCTCAAAAAAATTAATTGGCTTTAATTGCTAAGAAACTTTGAATTTTAGGATAGATGTACATGAACTCACTCTTTAAAAACTTGTTCCAGGCAGTGTTTGAAATAAGCATAGGCAAGAAGGCAAAGACAACATTCACAAGGCCCACACTTTTAAATATCTTCAGGTCCTCGTGTTCTCAAAGCATCTTGACATAAAACGTTTCCTTATTCTCACATATCTTGCAGTCCCATATATTTTCTAAACATATTCCCTGCCAAACCGTCATTACCATCACTCTAAACCGACATCAGTGTTGTATATTTATAACACACTGATACCAAGAATATCATTATCTTAAAATTGGTCAAAACCTTACTGATTATTAATGCTGACAGTTTTAGAGTTGGACTCTAGAGTTTTCGTATGTGTGGGTCCTTATCAACAATCAGTTTTGGATGCTTATTTCAAACACTGGTTCCAAGTCTGGTCTACTGCTTACTTGGAACATAGTCTTAGTGTATCTTAATTGGCAACAGGTCAAGCTTAGTTTGAGCTTACCATTTCTACGTATGCACTAACCTTAAGCTTAGTCTAGGCTAACAGTCACTTTGGATGTTCTTAATACATAATTTGCTAATATCAAATTGATGATACACAGTAAAACTCCCTTGACTGAAAAATGTGACATCATACTACTTTTGAGTGATCAGTGGTCTAATATAACAAATCAAAGATTTCATGATCATGAGATGTCTATGAATTTAAAACTTCAAAAATAATAGTTCATTTATGACACTAAATACTACACTAAAGTTGCTACTAAGAAAAGGGAAAAAAAAGATCTGAACCTACGGTATAAGAAATTCAAGAAATAATTTGTCATCTATACATTTTTGTTTAGATATCCAATGTTTATTTACATACTCTTGATTAAATGATATTTATGAAGCCTAAACATTAAACACGTCCATTGTACAAGGTGTGTTCGGTACTATGAAATGAAGCATTCATAAAAGACCTAATTTGACTTTTCCTAATTTCAACCAGCAGACTATATGATATGGTCCAATGATTTTGTTCATTTCCAAAATCAACTAGTAGGCTACATGATAGGGTACAATGATCTTGTTCATTACAAAAATCACCAGTAAACTACTTCAAAGGGTCACATGATATTATTCATTTAAAAAATTAACTAGTAAACCACTATATATATCATCCCATGATTTTTTCATATGAAATTTCCACTAGAAGACTATTAAAGGTCCCATCTTGAATCAAACCAGAAGGCTAATGTATAACAAATTGAACGACTAAAAGCTATATATTTCTCATCATCAAAACCATGAGGACAATTGCTTGTGAAATAAAAACTAGCTCACAATGTCAATATGACAACACTGATACTGGCATAGATGAAACCAATAACTACACTCCACAACCCAGCATTAGTCAACTTTCCCGACAAGTCAATAATCAAACCAGTCCCACTCATTTTCTACCTAAGCCTTGGAGCATTTTCCCTTAATATGTCTGTGCCTGCTCCCTAGCAGTTGAATTTGAAAGTCCTTCAGATATTCTTGAATTCTTCAAGAATTTTGTGCTCAGCAATAAGCCTATGCTATAGTCTAATGTTGTTAAACTTGATAGTATTTCTAGAAATCTTAAAAAGCAGCTCTTAAAGGGGCAGTAGCACGTTTTTAGGGAGAATATAGGGTGATGTCAGGACAATGAAAATTAATTATTCCAATTGAAAGACAGTGTATTTAAACTAAATGGAGCAGTAATAATTCAAATATATAACATATATAAGCTTAGCCATGCGATTGCTTTTTTTTTACACAAAATGAATTAAAGGTGTTCATACAAAATGGCCCCTTATGGATTTTATGTGAATCTTCATACTTTGTCCTCAGACTATGGATGATTGGCTTGTGTAATGAGATATTTGACACTGTCAATATAATACATTTAGCATTAACTTACAATTATGAGTGAAAATGTTCAAATATAAAATTGTCAAAAAACGTGCTACTGCCCCTTTAAACCAAGAATTTTGGATCCTACCAGGAAGCACAGAAGGCCTACCCTATAACTGACTGTACCGGTATATTCATATCTAATTCCTTAGAAACCTTACAAAGCAGCATTTAAAATTTTAAAGCATAGCAGTTAGCCTTTAACCCTTTTTGGGGCTTACTTAATAGTTTTTCTAGAAGTCTTATGAAGCTGCTTTTACTAATATTCACAAATATTAGGTATTAAGCAGCAAGCCAAAAAGGCCTACTCCATAGTTTATTCCTGCTTGATACTTTTTCTAGAATCATTCAAGATGCTCTTAAACCAAATTTGTTCTGCTAAGGAGTAAGGCTTAAATTGGTCAATGATTAGAACTGATATGAATCATGCTTTGCTGAGAAAGTTGGCAATACCGTAAATCCTTGAAAAACCGCCTGCCTTGAATAATCTTCTGGTCCCCTTTAAAATAATAATTGCCTGCCTTGAATAAATGAGGCCAATGTAAACCAACTTGTCAATATTATACTCCATATGAGATTTCTGATGCAGTTTTTAACATCATTTTATATAAAATGGCCGATGCTCATCAGAAAATAATTCCTGTATTAAATGATACTTTGTTGAATATTTAATAATTTATGATCACATGACGATTCTGAAATAAATAATCGCCTGGCTCGAATAATCGCCTGCCTTGATTAATCGCCCAGTAACAGCGTTTGAAATTAATAATGGTATTCAAGGATTTACGGTAAGTTTACAAAACCACACATACAAACAACATACAGATTACAGAGAGAGATAATTACACTATCAGGAGAGAAAAATAATTTGGGAAGACCAACCTAATCGCAGTGAACTTTTAGCCAGGATATACTGTTAACTTGTCCACTGCTCTTATTATTAAGCATTTAGCACTAATAATATGGTTGTAAGCCGATATTATTGTCTGGTACATATGTCTCACTTAGTGCTATGACAGCTTATAAAATCTGGGTGATGTGAGGTTTATGTGGAGTAAAACAAACTTTTACCTATATCATGGCTGATAGTATCATTACAGGGGGAAATCCACAACACTATTGTGGCTATGCATTGCAGTGAAACCTGCGAACATTGGCTGGATCTAGGGACCATGTGTGTTACTGCACTGAAATTCAGTGTAGCATTGCACCCAAACCTTACTGCATGTAGAACAGTTCTCTACTGCCGACTAAGTTGCCGAGCCCCTGGTGGGAATCTAACGCCAGAGCTTTTGAACCGCAGCGGATCATAAAATCTGGGCCAAAGTCTTTAGATACCTAATATCATAAGAGTATGAAAGGCATGGTTATCAACCGTGTCGTCCATACACATGAAATAAAACAAGTTATATGAGGTGGTTTTTTTTAATATTTACACTTAAATTTGAATGAGCAACTTGATGCAACGCACTTGATAATTATTGGGTTTCTTCTTACAAAATCAATTTTAAGTAAATTAGAAGGATATTTCCTCTGCCTATGTTTAGTTATAGCACCAAGAGTTTTGATTTAAAGAGTTGTTGTATAAATACACTACTCAAAGAAGTTAAGGAACAATGTCATTTGCACTAACTTTAAATGTCAGCAGCTCGAAGAAATGTTTTGGGTTTGAAGTTTTGTACCTACACACATGGATAACTGTCATAAGGCTACTGATTTCAAAACTTTAAAGAATCTTTTGTAAATTTTAATACTTTTTTAATTTTGGAAAATTAAATCAAGATTTTTTAAGGAAAATGGGTTCATCAAGCTGATCACTACAAAGTATATCACTTCCTAAGCTATAGAATCAACCACGACAAGACCTCAATGTTTTGAACCTGAGCCATCTGACATCTTGTGACTTTCATTTTGAACCCTGCTTTGTTTCCGACATCAAATCGCACTACAGAGCTACATCACTCACAGTATTTGATTCCAATATGTTGGTAAGATAGTTTTTTAATAAAATACATAACTTTAACTATGCGCTGAGGTATAAAAATATATAGAGGACACCATACAAGTGTTCCTTAGATTCTTTTGAGTAGTATACTCACTTTCCCCCATGTTAAAATTGTGACCTGGGCAAGATATAAAACCTTACTGTTAATAGCTTTAAATTCTTATGTTGATACAAAATATGATACTGACTAGTTATCTTGAGCCTTAGGTTTACCTTTTTGATCTTTTTAATCATTTGATGAAAACCTTTTTGAATAACATTGTTCTTAAACTATCATAATCTGATAAATTTCACTTAACTACATAAAAAATACCTGAGAGTATAAATCAAACTAAATATAACGGAAAGGTTCAACGTTCATTCAAACACCAAAAGTGAGTATCAATACTGGATTTCAACATTCAAAAGTGTGCACATAGGAATAAACTTACTGCTTAATCTATCTTCAAATTAAGTTTAATACATCTTCCCTTTATTTGAAGATGAATTATCCTGGACAAAATGAATTTGAGATATCATAATTCTTAAGTTTTTCATTAGGGAATCAATGGAGAAATATAATAACAGAAATATTTTCAAAATATTCATATATTCATATTTTGTCCAGGATATCCTATTTATAAAATGAAATATACATTGGAAAACTGATGAGAAACAAATATAACATGCATAAGATTCCACTTGAATGTGAAGAGGGATTCTGTCTTGACTAAAATGCAGTACTACACAACAAAACTATGCATTTATTCACAATTTGCTTTTTATACAATACAACAATTCTTTTAGTTTAAATTTAAAACAAGTTATTGACTATACTGTCACACAAATTTTATACACTTAAGACTAAAACAAATCTATTATTAAGCAAACTCCCATCATCAAATAAATTATCACAATCAATATCAAAGTTACAATAATCTCCATAATATAAATGTAAGAAAAGAATAAACATACCTCAAACATTCAAGTAATTTCAAAAAGTATCATATGCACAGACTATGAAAAGGTATAATGTATGAACTTTCTCAAATCTTTATCATTAGTATGAATGGCATAATGTATGAGAATTTCTTCAAATCATTTATCACATGCTATGGAAAGGCATGATTAAATAACTATTTCACATCCTGAATCAAAGATATGGACAGGCATTATGTAGGTGAACTAATGCAAAGTATTTATCATATGATATGAACAGGCATAATGTATGGGAAGTGTTCAAATCCTTCATCATATGCTATCAACAGGCATGATGTAGGAGTTCTAAGAAATGTTTTAATAATCGTCGCATAATAAATAGAGGATATCATATGAGTGTCCATGACATAATATGTTTACGACACAAGTGCCTAAATATTAGTATTTCCCGAGCGAGAGCGAGGGATATACTGATATTTAGGCATGAGTGTCGTAAACATATAGTATGTCATGGGCACGAATATAATATTACCGTAGTCCCAAAATTGAAGAAAATGCTCAAAACCTACTTCTCAGCATAGGCAGACTAGCGGGCGGCGGCCCGTATAGATTGTGACGTCATAGGTGAACCGTGACGTCAAATCATTGTTTATTACATGACGTCACAATGGAAAAGTGATATTTTGCCCAAGGGCAACATATGAAAAATATGAACCTCGGTATGACTGCCTCGTAGGTAATAAGAGGTATTATGTGAAGGAGGAAACATGGCTCTGAGGTTTGCTGCTCCCTAAAAAATCCATAAGAGGGGGATTATCCGGACCTTTACTTTCTTCTAAGAGCAGAAAACCGAAGAGTAAGGTTTCCTTCAATTCATAAATCGTTAAATAGAAGAAATCAAGCAATCTTATGCAGCTAATCCTCAGTGGACTGATGGTAATGCCTTCCGTTTAAAAGTCAAAGGGGTTCCAAGCATAAATCCAGCCATCTCTACTGTGAAAATTTTAAATTTGTATAGTTTTTGATAACACTGGCAGGGATTGGGAAAGACATCTTTGACAATGGGCCATTTTCAGAATTATTGGTAATTTTCTGAATTTCAAATGGGCCATTGCTCATTAGATCAATAGTAAACTTCAAAATTTCAATGGGCCATTTTCTCATCCAATGTGCAAAATGGCCCATGGCCCCTGCCTTTCCCAATCACTGCACTGGTAGTGTGATAGAAATTGGTTAGTAGGTCTGACAAATTATGAGGTTATCAGCTTATCAGATACAGGATGCTTGGTGACAGGTCTATCTAGCACGCAAACCCTCTTTATTAGTAAGTTAATGAACAAAAGACAGAATTTGACAACACTGTAATAACCATTTCTACACCACCATGTTATGCATAATACAGTACTTTAACAATGACAGTTGTGACATACACCCAACTTTCTCATAATCATGCCATGAGATAGTAGCATAACCATCTTTCTCATAACCATGCCATTACTTAATGACATACCCACCTTTCTTTTAATCATGCCATATTTTAGTGACAAAACCATCTTTCTCATAATCATGCCATAATTTAGTGAAATATTCACATTTTTTTTAATCATTCCATAATTTAGTGACATAACCACCTTTCTCATAATCATGTCATAATTTAGTGACATAACCACCTTTCTCATAATCATGTCATAATTTAGTGACATAACCATCTTTCTTTTAATCATGCCTTAATTTAGTGACATAGCCATCTTTCTTTTAATCATGCCTTAATTTAGTGACATAGCCACCTTTCTCACAAACATGCCATGATTTAGTGAAATATTCACATTTCTCTTAATCATGCCATTACATAGTGACATACCCACCTTTCTTTTAATCATGACAAAATTTAGTGAAAAAATCTAATAATCAAACCCCGATTTATTTAAATAATCACATTTCTCATAATCATGCCATGATTTCACAGTATTGTATCCTGAAGATAGCGACTTAACCATCTTTCATAGACTTTGTCTAATTTTACGTGTGACATTGTCTTCCCTGAAGTGGGACATTCTTGAGCATATGAGTTTAGCTATGAATAAAGTGTTCCCTTGCTTTTTGTTTGCTGCCCTTGTTCAACCTTGAATGACCTTTAGTTTATCAAAATAGCATGTGAGACAATATTGATAATTTCCTCTTCTTTCTTTAATAACATGAATTTGTTAAATGTAATGATCATATCTGAGTATATGAACTATGATGCTTTTATTCCAAATATGCTTTGTGTCTTCTTGTAAGAAAATATTTAGAGCAGAATATCAATGATACACTAATAACTCTCTTCCTAATTGGTTCTTCAAATAATAAGCATTTTTCTTACAAATGGATACAACTTATTCATTGAACGTAACATTTCTTCTAGGAAAATATTATCATGAAAATGTACCTGATACATTAAATAAACTTGTCAGAAATTTTGATTTCCTTTCATCAAATCTTTCGAGCAGCATTAAGTGAAGATCAAACCTATATGAAATATCTGATTGTTGATATGATCTTGTGTCATTGTTCTCTTTAAAGCGACATAAAGTAAGTTCCATAAAATACATTTGGCCTTGATACATACCCATATACCATATCTACTGAATATATTCTAAATACTCTCAGTTGACTTGCACATCTAAATACCAAATATGTGACATTTGTTTGTCCGACACCATTTCAAAAATATCTTGCAAGTTGATTCATACCCTTTTCAGAATTTGAAATCAGGTGACTTCGGAATATCTTGCAAGTTGATTCATACCCTTTTCAGAATTTGAAATCAGGTGACCTCAGAATATCTTGCAAGTTGATTCATACCCCTTTCTGAATTTGAAATCTGGTGACCTCGGAATATCTTGCAAGTTGATTCATACCCCTTTCAGCATTTGAAATCTGGTGACCTCGGAATATCTTGCAAGTTGATTCATATCATGTTCTGCCCTGTCATCACAAGAATTTATGAACTGCTATCATATTTTGCCTATCAATCTTCAGAATATGTGAATATTTATCATACATACAAACGGACAGATAACTACTGATGAATTACAACACAGAATCCTCCTGGATAAGTTAAAAGAAACTACAAGACTCGGGACGATCATCTTCCTATCTGGTTTCAGCTGTTCTTGACATCCACTCTACATATAGGACATGTCGCCATGTTCTGAAATGAACCAAGTGGAATTAGAAAATAGCGAAAACATATCAAGTAAAGGCACATCTACACATGCTTACAAATCAACATATCAAGTATTATTATCTGAACGTTATTTTCTGGCAATCCGATTGGTCGAGAACTGGTCACGTGATAGTCGACAGAAAGTGATATGGACTTGAGTTACTAAAAATAGAGCCGATGACGTCAAACCGTTGTTTCATGACGTCATGCTATATATAGCCAATGGTTATATCTGGTGGGAAAAAATTATTTGAAAAACCGTCACAAACCTTGAGCCACTTGTCGATACAGGGTTGGTGGAACTCATGACAGCAGGGTAGGATGCGCAGTTTGTCTCCGTCCTGGTAGTCGCACATGCAGATCAGACAGTCCGTGTTGTCGTCCCTCCCTGCCTCAGAGCTCTTGTACTTGCGCACCACCAGCCGACTCAGCTCCGACTTGGTCATTCCTTTCTGCTTCACCTCTCCCAGGGATTCGGCCAGCTCCAGAAGTTCCTATGAAATAAGAGTTTAAACATTGAGGAAATATGCAATAAGTATTAAACTCAGCTCCGACTTTGTTATTCCTTTCTGCTTGGCCTCTCCCAGTGACTCGACAAGGTCTAAAAGCTACAGGTGATGAAGTAAGAATATGATGAACTGGCTACAAATTAACCCTTTCACTTTCACCCCTACAATCCCAGAAGGGCAAATACTAAAAGACTAATTATTAAGATTAAGGCTAACATTAGGTAAAAGGGAACATTTTAGTGCGTTACCTTTTACTTCAATTATTATGAAAAAAGCTCATGACACTAATGATAGCAGGAGAGTATGTACACTGAAACGTACACACCATATTCACAGAGGCAATAATGAGGTAAACATCACATGTCCAAGGTCAAAAAATCATTGGATCAACCGAATCGGTACTTAATAATTGTTAATAATTGTTTTAACATGTGGCCAATTAGGCCTATAAGAAAGACGAAAATAAATTTAGAGGTGTGACGATAGATCTTGGTATTCATGAGTTAATGATACTTAATCTAATGATACATGTATCGTGATACATTCTCTGAATCGTGATACGTATCTGTGACTTTCAAATGGGGAATTTAGCCCAAAAGTCAGAGGATTTATGAAATATTAATGTTTGATTTTGTCAAAACCCTTAAAATAGTGTATTGTGATGTGCATCATATTGCTATGAAATATCATGATAGTATCGTATCTTGAAAAATCTATATAGTCACACCTCTAGAAACAATCCATTCATACGATAATGAAATATGTTTCACCTCGTAATCATTGCCGTCCCCGACTGGACTGTGTAGATTCCTCAAGAAACGACCTCCTCCTCCTCCTCTTCTTCTTCCTCGCCGCTATGGAGGAGATAAATAGCATATATCAAATCATTCTATCGCAATAAATTTTGCTGCAGTGAAAGGTAGCTAAATGATCATGATTGCATGACATGACAAGATCAAAATGTTTAAAACAATTTTAAAAATAAGTTACAAGATGTACTCACTGTAACTGGGGAGTTGTCCAACAGGGCTAGTATGTGAGCCTCCATCAACGCTGAAATAGAAATTGGAGAAAATACTGAAGATTATTTCAACCAGGGAGATCAATACACATACCAGTCTAAGTAAACCTAGCCTCAATATTATCTGTTTCACTCCTATACTAGAGTCTAGAAAGGTCTAGTAGAGGGTCGCGTCAGCCGACCTTTCTGCGACCTATGACCCTTCAACATTATACGTGCGAAGGCAGACTATTGTGGCTTGGTAAGATGAGTTCTGATTGGTCAATTCGATACATGGTCTGACGCGACCCTCTACTAGGCCTTTCTAGACTTAGTATATGAGTGAAACGGGTAATAATGAGGCTAGGGTTACTTAGACTGTAAACATAGAAACTGAAATTGCAATGAAATCGAGGGAAACATGGGTGGTCATGTTGGAGAGCTTTTGATACAGTCAGTACAAACAAGGTTTTACAATTTGAACTTCTTGGATATTAACAAATGTATAAGAACTTCAAAGACTGGTCTATCAAAGAAATAATAACATGACTAAAGGCAAGGAAAGCTTCTACTTTCGGCTGTAGAATTTAAGTCATGTCTTACCTAGAGGATGGTTGGCGCCTGGCGGGAATCTTCTAGCGCCATGAGGCTGTAACATGTCATTTCTCAAAGATATACTTGAAATACTTATAATAATACATAATACTGAATATTTGTATAACGCTTATTTAGCGAATAGCTGGTTTAAATTGTTCTAAGCATTAACTAAACAGACTTTTGAATTCAAAGAATGTCACCATAAATTGTCAATATCATATCAACTCCATATCGCTTCGTACACTAAATGTATCAATGTCCCATAATTCTACATGTTTTTCAATAGTCACTATCTATTGAAACTACAAATCTCTCATTAATTATTTCGGAATCATTCAAAGACAATAATTACCTCATATCCGGGACCATCAACTATCAGTTCCTCATAGTTTGTCAAGTCCTCTGGTTCAGCTGAAACATACACCGCACAATCAGGAGATAAACCTACTGCCTTTACAATTTTCGTGGTCAAACATGGATTTGATATCTGTTGATGTCATTCGGAGCTGAACATGTTAGCGTGAAGAATGTAATATTAACAGTTTCAAATCTACGTTCGACTACGAAATTTAAATAACGCGGTCGGTTTAACTCCATTCGACCATGATAAATGTTTTTAACATCATTTTTTCCATGACATAAATATGGATTATATTGATGCAAATGTAGAATCCATTACCTGCTGCTGCGCCTCTACGGCGCCGGTTGACCGGCTGTCTATTGCTGTTGTAGCCCCGGCGCCGGACTGGACTGCGACAGTACTGGAGGAAGGAGGGGGAGAGAGCAGGGGGGCAGGCAGACGCCTCCTCAGCACCAAAAGCACCTGCATGGTCCGTCTGCACAAACCCTGCGTCCGCCTGGTGGAGAGAAAGTGCAAACTCCTTGTCCATCTCCTCCTGTGGACAGACAGAGTGATCTCCCTTTAATATATTAGCTTGGGCATTTAGAGTGCTGTAAGAATTTAATTTGCATCATAAGTCTGTTGAAATGTTGAACACTTATTTTGCCCATGACAACTAGTAATTTTACCATAAGAAACTGATATATATATATAGTGAAATGTTGGAGAGATAGTGAATGAAAGAGGGTTTAACAGAGAAATTTGACACAAAAATTCTTCCTCATACAAAGCAAATCAGATCATCTGACATATTCAAAAGAAATATGTTTATGCAATTCTACAGCTTTATGCATTAACATAATCAAAGAGAAAAATTTCAGGACCAAAAGACTTTACTGATAAGTTCATGATGCTAGAGCAAACTGCTCTATTATTTTCTGTGAGTGCAGACACTTGACGGTACCTGAAGCAATTGTGAATACAAAATATAGCTGGTACTAATGACATCTTTCAAAGAGAATATGTGATGTTAAATCCATGGTGAAGACATCACTCTATTGTCTAAACAGTGAACACAAGTCTGAATAGGTTCATTTGACAAGGTGAGAATAAGCCTCAACTTCTCAACTAATCGAAAGCTCAGTGTTTTTTTCTCTTAGCACAGGTTGGCCGACAGAAAATTAAGTCAGTTTGTTAGTATAAAAATATTGGAGTGGATATAAAAATATTCATTTGAAGTCAAAGTTCTCCAATAATTTGGTGACAGCACAATCTGCTGTTTTATAGAAAATATGTAAAAGTTACCTGAAGTCTTCTTGCATACTGTTCATCATCTTCAAGCTGTCGTACCATCGACACTGCCTCATCTGCATCATTACCATGGTTACTGACCGATACCTCCGACATGAGACGTGTTGTAGTGGGCGAGATCCCCTCATCTGTAAACAAGCAGACTTTCAATATATCCATAAACAACCATGCACACTTCCTTACCAATCGGAAGAGCAATACCATATTTATCATTGATTTTGTTTTAAATATTTTTATCAAACAAAATTCCTGCAAGCTTAAACTTTTTCATCTCACAAACCTGTTCAAAGCACAGGCTTTTAACAAGTGCATTTCCAAAGATGTTATCAAAAGCCCATGCCACTTCCAGCTCACCAAAATAACAGTTCTAATTGAAATTTGTTTTGAATATCAATTTGCCCTTCTTGTTTACACATTTTCCTTGAATCCTAGTTTAAACATTTTCCTTGAATCCTAGTTTTAACATTTCCTTGAATCCTAGTCCTGCCTCTTTTCATTCACTATAGGTCATTCACGACAATTTAAAAATCAGGCAAAAAACGCATCATAGAAAATATTTCACTTTCAGTTACTTTTAAGGATTTTTGGGAGGCAACAGGCAGAAGGCAACAAACTTTTTATGTCCTTTCTGTCAAAACTGAATAGAAACTTTTTGTGTATCAACTCATAATTATTATAATTATGGTCTTAGGATTCATAAAAAAATAGAGCCATTGGCTCTGTAGCTCATCAGGCATCATATCAAGTTTGCTTTATACAGGCAAGATGAGCTAAAAATGAAACTGATGTTACCTATTGCAAGAAAACCTATTATTATTCAACACTTTCTAGATCGCCAATATCAGACAGTGAAAGAAGTCCACACTAAAATATCCAAGGAGAAATAAATTTGCCATAGACTGCCATCTAATGGAGAAAAATAGGTTTTTAAGATTGTGACCCTTGTGACCCTATTTGGGGTCATGGGGTCACGAAATCTACAATTTAGAATCCCCATTGGCCAAGGAGTCTGCACATATAATTTCAGCTCTCTAGACCTTTTGGAACTTGAGAAGAAGATAAAAATAGTTTTTTAAGGTTGTGACCCCTGTGACCCTATTTGGGGTCACAGGGTCAACAAAGTTACAAATTAGAATCCCCATTGTCCAAGGAGTCTGCACGTATCAATATTAACTCTCTAGACCTTTTTGAACTGGAGAAGAAGATGAGAATTGGTTTTTAAGGTTGTGACCCCTGTGACCCTATTTGGGGTCATGGGGTCACGAAATCTACAATTTAGAATCCCCAATGGCCATGGAGTCTGCACATATCGTTTTTAACTCTCTAGTCCTATTAGAACTGGAGAAGAAGATGAAATAAGTTTTTAAGGTTGTGACCCCTGTGACCCTATTTGGGGTCACAGGGTCACAAAGTTACAAAATAGAATCTGTATTGTCCAAGGAGTCTGCACATATCATTTTTAACTCTCTACTCCTTTTGGAACTGGAGAAGAAGATGAAAATAGGTATTTAAGGTTGTGACCCCTGTGACCCTATTCGGGATCACAGGGTCACCAAAGTTACAAATTAGAATCCCCATTGGCCAAGGAGTCTGCACATATCATTTTTAACTCTCTAGTCCTTTTAGAACTGGAGAAGAAGATGAAAATAGGTTTTTACGGTTGTGACCCCTGTGACCCTATTTGGGGTCACAGGGTCACCAAAGTTACAAATTAGAATCCCCATTGTCCAAGGAGTCTGCACATATCACTTTCAACTCTCTAGTCCTTTTAGAACTGGAGAAGAAGATGAAAATAGGTTTTTAAGGTTGTGAACCCTGTGACCCTATTTGGGGTCATGGGGTCACGAAATCTACAATTTAGAATCCCCAATGGCCAAGGAGTCTGCACATATCGTTTTTAACTCTCTAGTCCTTTTAGAACTGGAGAAGAAGATGAAAATAGGTTTTTAAGGTTGTGACCCCTGTGACCCTATTTGGGGTCACAGGGTCACCAAAGTTACAAATTAGAATCTCCATTGTCCAAGGAGTCTGCACATATAATTTTTAACTCTCTACTCCTTTTGGAACCGGAGAAGAAGATGAAAATAGGTATTTAAGGTTGTGACCCCTGTGACCCTATTTGGGATCACAGGGTCACCAAAGTTACAAATTAGAATCCCCATTGGCCAAGGAGTCTGCACATATCATTTTTAACTCTCTAGTCCTTCTGGAACTGGAGAAGAAGATGAAAATAGGTTTTTAAAGTTGTGACCCCTGTGACCCTATTTGGGGTCACAGGGTCACCAAAGTTACAAATTAGAATCTCCATATGCTAAGGTACTTGTACACAAAATTTCAGCTCTCTAATGTGTATGGTTCATGAGGAGAAGTCGAAAGTGTCAAAAGTTTACGGACGGACGACGGACGGACGCCGGACGACGGGCCATGCCATAAGCCCATCTGGACTTTCAGTCCTGATGAGCTAAAAATTCACACAAAAATGAAAATAAGGAAGACAAACCTGTGCTCATCACGCCCATTCTGTTCCGCCTCAGGCCAGACACTCGATTGAGTCTTCTGCTTCCAGTCCTGTTTCTCATAGCCTGAGGACTCAGCGAGAGATCAAACTCTGGTCTCCGATTGGCTGAGAGGTTGAACACACCTAGAGGGATGACATCTGGTGAGGATGACCTCATCGTCCCACCAAGCATGTTGAAAGACACTGGGGTCACAGCCTCATTCTGAGGTCCACTGCGAGACATATCAGTGTTATAATTCTGAAACCTGCAGTCCCTCCGCATAACGTTTGCAGGCTGTACATGTGCAACAGGACTACAGAACGCTGGACTTTCGGATCGAGTCAAGTCTATAGTGTTCATCGTGTTAGGTTTAGATTGAGGTGGAGTGCAAAATTCACCTTCCTGCCTAAAATTTCTTGGCAAATTAACACCCATTGGATGGTTATTATAAGCTCCATTTTTCTTTAAGTTTGACTGCTCTGCTCTATCTTGATTGGCCGCTTTTTGTGCTGGAGGAAGCTGATTGAGAAATGAGGATTCTGCAAGACCACAAACTTGTGTAGAAGAGTTACCTCCCCTGTGTCCTGCTGGGGAACATAAAACAATACTGTCATTGGATAAATTCAATGAATCGTTCTGTCCGCTGTTATCTCCCTTGTCTTGCAGAAGGGAAGACGCTGGTCTGAAGGAGGAATTCTGAGCGTATCTACATGACGGTCTTTTCTCTTCTTGGTTACCATGGTGATGAAAGTGATGATGGTGATGGGATATCGACTGATGAGGATTGGTTGTTTGAGATATTTCTCCACAGTTTTCAAACAAAGAGGGTCTATTCTTAACTTTGGTTTCCTTCTTTGGAAATAAATTTCTACGTCTATTCATTGCCTGGCGTAAACTTAGTGCATCATCATTAAGAGAATTTTCCTCTTCAGTAAACTGATATTTATCTTCCACTTTCACAGGATGTTTTTCTTTGCACTCAGCAAGAGGACTTACAAACTCTGGAAGCGATGGCCTTAAAACTGCCTGACTGGTGGATCCTTCAAGAGGACATTCAGCCTTTACCTCAGTTGTCTCCCTTTTAACATCCAGTTTTGAACTTGCACAAGCTCCAGCAGATTCTTCAGGCTTTGGACCTGTTCCTTCTTTAATCTGTCTCATAACAGACTTCTTGAAAACTGGACTTGTCCTATTATCGACTTTGTTTTCTAATGGAGGCTTCTTCTCTTTCAAAATGTTACGTAGAGGAATATTATCATCGTTTTCACTATCCGAATCAGACTCGGAGGGCCATCCAAGATACCCTGTACCAAAGTGAGAATATTTATAGCCATTGGATGTTGATGAAGTTGATGGTCCTTCATCGGAGTCTGAATCTATCTTTGCTAATCTTTTTTCTCGAGCGAGACGTAATTTTTCAAATGCTTCTTTCCGCTCTTTATTCTTGATATCTGCAGGTTTAAACGGTGACTGAAATCTGTCAAAATTATTCTTCATAGCCCTTGACCGCTTTGAGTCTGAGTCTTCTTCAGGGCTTGAATGAACCTCCCTCTCCCGTTTGTGTTTCAAGCGCTGTTGTAGAATAGGACTGAAAATTAAAGAGAACATGATGTGAATTGAAAATATTGCTGTTATATATGATTGGCGATGAAATACAGTATTCTATCAGTAGAAGTTACCCGCTATCAGTCCACAGTAGTAAGAACATGTAATTATCACTGTGTAAAATGAAAATTACATGTTATCACTACTATGACATCCTTGAAAATTACAAGGATTTCGATGTATGACGTAAAGAATAACCTTCAATTCTGACAAATACCTGTTTATCTCATCAAGTGAGGTAGAAAAGTTACAGTTACAGTTACAGTGATAAACCAGCTGACTTTGCGATTGGTTTGTTAATAACTAGGTCTTGTCAGCATAGAACATTTAACTTACAGGTGTGTTGTGAAAGTTCACATAACCACAAACATATTTCACTATTTTCTTTGGAATATAGAAAGTCTGATTACAATGTTGCATAGTGAGTTAAAGGTCGCTACTCAAATATGTTTAGTTTTGTAATGAAAGCTGTTTTTGAAGGCTACTTTTGATGGGCCCCTTAGACCTATCTGACAACAAACAAGTGAATGCCTGACTGGTCACGCCCCCATTTTGTGACGTCATAAACAGAATCAGCCTCGTTATCTATACATCTATCGTAACAATAACACAGGAAAAACAACTAATAATGAACGATTTTTAGGAAATGTTTTCCACTCAGTTAGATAAATCATTTGACGACGTACTACTACTAAGCATTTGGTGTAAAAAAGATATCCACATCAATGGTAATTAAACAATTATTTAGGCGGTATTTCAGTTGAAACAAGAAGACATAGTCATCAACATCCCCCGCCAGATTTGTTCTTATTTTAAATTAAGTCAGAACCTTCTCCTAAATACTTGAGTGTAATCAAAAATATCATGACACCAAACTCCGGAAAAATATTTGCATGATTCTGATTTTCGAACTCCATCAAGGTATTGATACCTTTAAGGCACACATCAAATTTGATGATCCTATCTGTAACAGTTTCAGAGAAAAATTGGCTCCTTTGAAGACACCTCGAACAGAGTCCCAAGAAAACGTAACAAGGGCAATAACTCTGGAAAAAATATTTGTGAGGTTCTGATTTTCGAACTCCATCAAGGTATTGATACGCTGAAGGCACACATCAAATTTGATGATCCTATCTGTAACAGTTTCTGAGTAAAATTGGCTCCTTTGAAGCCACCTCGAACAGAGTCCCAAAAAACGTAACAAGGGCAATAACTTCGGAAAAAATATTTGCGCGGTTCTGATTTTCGAACTCCATCAAGGTATTGATACCCTGAAGGCACACACAAAATTTGATGATCCTACCTTTAAAGGTTCCTGAGAAAAATTGGCTCCTTTAACTCGTACGGACGGACGGACGCACGCACGGACGGAGCTCAAACCTATATCCCCCTTCCACTTCGTGGCGGGGGATAATAATGATGCAGTACTCAATATAGTCTGTTTATTACGTCACACCCGCACAAGTTTTATGGCCCCTGAGGCCCTAACCCAGATGGGTTTTTCTAGAGCTGCAAATTTATGGTAATGAGCACGAAAGAATATTAATAATGTTATTTGTCGTCAAAAATTACGATGGGAGTTTTTATTTGTGCTCGTTCCGGGAGCGAAGATTTTAATTTTAACTCGTTGACGTTGAGAGACAAATTACAACAGTTAATCAACAAATAAATTAAACATATGGCGTATTGAATAATGTTTGCATTATTTTTTACTCTCGTGATGTTAAATTTGACCAGCAATATCGATTTTTATAACGAGATGAAACATAGATCTCGCATTACTTCCTGTGACAGCTTGAGACGATGTGAAATATAACACACGCATATAAAACACTTTGTGAACGTAAATAAAAACGTATTTTTATTCAGATTAAATACAAAATTCGTGCACAATAATTATGTTATTGTGAAAAGTTAAAAAAAAAATTTAAAATCGAATATATTCGGTTTTCATTGTAACGAAAAACAAATACAATTCACACACTGCCACGGTTCGATTCACGGAATATACAAATGGATCGTTGCAGCTCTAGGTTTTTCACAGCCGATAAATAAGCTGTCTAAATGAAAGCCTAATAAAAGGTGTTTATTGGACATATTAACAAAAATGAAGTTCAGCTTTTTTTTTTTTTTTAAATCTTTGAACGAAAATCAAAAAGTGGCAAGGTCGAGGTTAGTTGATGTTTAAGAAACCAGTAACAATAAAAAGATTTTGAGCCTGATTTCAGTCTTGTAGAGAAGAAATTAGCTCACCTTGGTGTGTCAGGTATGAGTAGCGAATCACAGGAGGCTCCGCGAGGGGCGACACGGTCCGACGATTCACCGTCCACATCCCTCCCTTCCTCTGGCCCACTGTCCGACAGACTCCTCGTCAGGAGGGGCTTTCTTGCACGATGCTTCACGCGACTGTATAGTGATTCGTTCAAGTCCATGATGGTCGTATCTGTAAGAGACAAATTACCGGTACCTTAAATCAGTCATTTCTAAAGTTTTACAAATTTATGTATACATAATTGTTCTTTTTTTAAGTGTCTATGAACCCACTGTCTGTCTGTATGGAGCACGGTGGTGTAGTGGTTAGCGTGTCTGCCTCTCACCCCAACGACCCGGGTTCGAATCCCAGTGGAGACACAAAAGATTTGTGACTTGGGTCGAAAGCTGTGTTGTGTCCTTGGGCAAGGCACTTCATCCACATTGCACTCAGTCCACCCAGCTGTAGAATGGGTACCTGGTTATACGGGTGTACTGTCCGAAATGGACTCTCAGCGCAGGCAAGCAGCTTTGAAAAAGTACAATCCGTCAGGGTAATAATGCCGTCGGTGAGCAACTTACAAAGATGGATACTTGACGTTAAACTTATCATTATTATTATTATTATTATTATTATTATTACATACCCACCCATATTTCTATTTACAAAGCCCCTTGTTTAAAAAAACACCTTCACTTTACAAAGCACGTCTTTTTCCAATGTTGGTAGCTTGACCATTTCTTTGAATATTTCCCTGCCTTAAAGTGAACTTTGCATTATAATGTTTATGTAGAATACATGTATATTAAACTATGAGACATTAAAAAATAATTTCATAATTAACGTCTGAAAACTGCTTAGATTCATGAACATTTCCTTGACCTTAACTCATGGTTTTGGGTCCAAAATTCCTCTGACAGTGTTCACAGTTTCTGTGGATACTACTTCTTCTTATAAATTACAGAATGTTTAATGAACATCTATCAGTCATTGATATTTTCTAGTCAGCCAACCAGCTAACACTGACTGAAGTCTATTTTATTAACAGGTTATCAAGCAAACACATTTTTGTTGATTACATTGACTGCAATTTGTTGTCAAGTGTCACTTGGAACTCAAAAGTTCAAAGTCTGGTAGCTATTGCCTCAAAGCAGTTTCACTAGCAACAGAAAGTTGAAAGTATTTCATATCAGAAAACATTCAAGAGATAGATCACTCTAATAATAATATTATAATAATAACTCTTGATTGTCCTAGTTTCATTGTAATTTAAGAAATTCATTTTTCCAGTTCAAATTTTTCATCCTTTTATTGCTGAGCGTCAAGCAAAGTAGCAACATCTTCCAAAATGTTTTCCCATCTTTTGACCCAGCTTGGAATAGGACCCCGACCTCCCGAGTGAAATAGTCTAAAGGAATGACAGCAGCATTATTGACATAATTTAAACACAAAATTTCAATTTCCTCCCTATGTACTTGCTCTGCCATGATGCAGACTATAATTACCCATCAGCCTTTGTTTCCAGACAACAGAGCTGATAGTTATCTATTTCTATTTTAGATACAGATCAGAAGAAAGACATGATGTTAGTTATCAACAAATATTTAATATAAGATTACCAATTATGACAAGCCTTTCCCCAATGTAAGCTGGATTTTTTTATTTTCCGTGTGAACAACCTGACCATCTGTGACCTAATAACCTACCATTCAAGCTGCAACATGCATAAAAAATGACAATTGCATAACGAAGACGCACTTCATTAAATATTCACGTCATCTCCGTTTTTACAGCGTAAAAATTGCAGTGAACATTTCCATACACTGAGTCATTTATCTCAAGTCTGAAACAAAACATTCATAAATATTATCAGCATAACACAACCACGTTCTCGAGCTCGCTACAGCTCTGTGGAGAACGAGAAAAGGTTTTAATGGTCACAAAATTGATATTAAGTACATTATCTAAACCTTCAGTCGGTCGAAATATTACCTGAGCCATCAAATATCAGGATATTTCAGAAAATATTATCATTTGACAGGCTTCTAAAGTTCTGAAGTGATGTCCGCCATTGCTGATATGGGAACCAATGAGAGGCAGCCTTACATACCGGGTTCGGCTGACTGTAGAATGATCAGCTGCTGCCAGGAAACAGAACTTATTTCAGATAGGCCTAGAATGCCTTTGATTGACTAGGGTTATTTCAGATCATGTCTTCGATTGACCTTAGCCTTAATGCATCTTTATTCAAAATTAAGTCAGTTATGCAAATCTTTGTTTCTTATCACTGTTCTCTTCATAAAGACTTCCAATAGCTAAAAAAGACATTTTGCTGTCAGTTTAACTTTGTAGGCATATATATTAAATAATTAAATAACATAAAAGAAAACTATTCATGCATTTCCCGTTTTCCCGATGGAAATTAAAAATCTAAAATGGTCAACATGTCATCCACTCGTTGAGAACCAGATTTTATTATTTTCCGACCGTAACTAAATTTACATTTCTACCAATTTTAGAGTTTGCGTGTAATTTTGAGACATTTAATAATGATTTCTTTACAGGAATACACTATAGATCTAATAGTATAATTATTTCCTGATTTTTTAATTATAAACATTCAAACAAGTGGGGACGGTGGAGTAAAATGAAATAATATTTGCTTCCAAATGCGAAATAGACCTTTTGCCAAGATGATTAAAAAGGATACATCTAATAGTTTTTGAGGTAATTAAGGGGATTCGATCATTACGCAAAAAATTGTGTCACCGATGTGACAGAATTATATTATCTGGTTAATGTGACAAGATGTATTTAAACGAGGATTTATTTTGAAATATCATCTCCACATACTTAAAAGATGTGTGAATGTGATATATGGTATCTCATATTACCACGCGCATGGGGCAAATTGGGGCACTGTCCTAAAATCTCCTTTTTTATGAAATAAATATTTTGTTTTAATTCAATTTTATGTATAAGCTGTGCTTTGTTTTAGATTACATGGTGTATGGGCCGTAAATTCCATCAATTTAGTACGATGTTTTTTGGGTTTTTTTTAGCTGATGACATCGTTCAAATACTGAGAAAAGCTATGGAACATTTGCATTTCAATTCATGTCGACATCGTTATTGCGACGCTACTTGAAAGATGTGTTCCATGTTGTGATTAAAATGAATCTTTAAAGAACTGATTGTGTATTGACTAATTTTTACGTTCCAATGAACCAAAATATATGTAAAAAACTGAAAGTGTAAACGGAAAAAATGCACTGATGAAAGTATCTATAGAGATCACAATATGTACAACATACTTATAAAAACAATCTATTTTGGTGGTGTAAGAACGACATAATTAATTTATACACGGATTATCGGTTTTCAATGTCGGATTCCTTGATTTAATCAATATTTCTGTAAGATAACTAATTAAATCGTAGATGCTATTCTTATCAATGTCAAAGGTAAATCATTTTTGTACGTTCTCTGTCATTATGTTAACTATAAAATTTAACGCATTATCTATCATGTTACCACTGTTATATCAAATCACTTTTTTTAAAATTGAGTTTTTAATTCTTTATGAGTTTGAGAAATAACGTGTTTTTTTCTTTTCTACGAATTCAGAAATCATTTCTAAACATAATTTGTATTTCCCGCTCTCGTATGCTTTTTAATTTTCCAATTTCATTGATTAAATGAATAAACTAAACACGCGTATATGTCTCTAACAAATTAAAACAAATCCACCAACAATTTAAGTTTTGAAATAAAAACGTGTTTTTAAATTTATTGAATTCTAAATAGTTGTAAATAATGAAAAGTTTAAGGATGAAAAATGCCAATTCGATACGAATGAGACATGTTGTAGGGAAAACAGTATCAGCGCAACTTCCGGTAACGCGCACCTGTTCTTCCTGGAGACGTATAAACAATGTCAACCTGAGTGGCCTTTCAACCGTGATCGCCTTCAAGTTGCTCTCACGTAAGTTTACCATGGAGATTATCAATTTCAAGAATCATCAATCATTATTTGTGCCGTTCCATGTCACGAATGATAATAATCCACAAATCACAAGTCATATAAGCACCTACCTTTGACATAAAATGCTCCATCACATACTCAGCCCTTGTAAAAATTGGAATGACATTTTTTTTAAATTTACCATAAATAAGTTGAGCCTATTCTGTTTCTATCAAATATATTAAATAAACAGTTATCTGCTTAATTTTCTTTGTCTTTTATGATTCCTGTTAACCTTTTTAGATTAGGTCCAAGTCCATTTTAATATGAAAGTGAAAGTCATAGCTAGCTGGGCCTTCATATCTAATTCTTATGTTCATATGATCATGTTTGAAAATAATTTGAATGTTGTAAGAATTATATTCAAATTTATTTTTTGTGTTTTCGTGGTTGAAATAAAACAAACATTATCTATATAGTTGAATCATCAAGATGCTATATATATATATATGTATAATATATGTATTTTAAAAAATCTTTATTGCATCGATGAGAGTTATTTGATATTCTTATATGCTTCTTGCAAAACAAATGATATCATATCCTGACTAACTAAAACGACATATATGTGTAGAATATGTCTTTTAGTCATAAACAATTTTGTTGGTGATATGGGAGCTGAATACTTTTTAAAGTTCAAATCATGTTATCCATATGCATATTACTTAACAAATATATGACAATTGAATTTGAGCAGTGATCATAATCTGATGAAGCCGAAAGTTTGAACTTTTTTGTAGCAATAATATTTACTACCTGTGCAATAAAACTTTACCAAGCCAATCTTTTCTCATTGTCTGACATGATAAATAGAGAATCTCATCCAAGTGTCTTCTGGATATCAAACATATCAAAACAAGTTGATAAAAGTAACAAATATTCTCGGCAAGCCACAGATATTTTACTTTTATCAACGGGTGTTGATATTATTATTGAGTTAGATCGTGCATCAGCTAGTTAGCTCTGGCACGTATCCTCTTTTCCCTCTCTCGGAATAGATCAACAATACTATTCCATGAATTGTTCTGATTTGTGAGCAGTTCAGTCAAGGTGGCACTTGTGTCAAACGCCCTTGCATGTTGAAGAGCTTGGCAGTCAAAGATGATATGGAGGATTGTTTCCTCCCCAAAATCACACAGTAGGCAAGTAGAATTGGTGGCTAGATTGAATTTGTGTAGAAAGCTTTGGCACGGATAGTGATGCAACTTTATTCGACTGAGGAGGACTTGATCTCTCCGATTTACGTTTGCATACCGAACATTGCTTGGTTTGGTCTGGATTTGATGATATTGTCGTCCTGTTGACCCGTTGTTCCACTTGTCTAACCATAAACGTTTGGTGGATGATTTCACTGCACAAATTAATGAGGGAATTGTTGCTACTTGTTTGTTGACCGGTCCACAGCTTGCCGCCATCTTGGCCAATACATCTGCCTTTTCGTTCCCAGATGTGCCGACATGGCTAGGGATCCATTGAAGGGTGACCATTTCTTTGTTTGCCGACAGCAGTTGATTAATCCTGCTTCAGAGGTGGAAGTACTCAGTTGGTTTGTAGGATGAAAGGGTCTGCAGTGATGACTTTGAGTCAGTGAGGATAACATATTTGGCATCAAGATCATCTGCTATTGATATAACTTGAAGAGCTCTTTCAATGGCGACTAGCTCTGCTTCCAAGATGGAGCTGGGAGGAAGTGGAATAATGGTTTCTTCACCAGTGTGATGAAAAAATATTCCTGCTCCTGCTCGCTCAGCAGAAAGATCAAGAGAACCATCTGTGTATAATTCTTAGAATAGTCCGGATATTTCTCATGAATGAGTTCTAGAGAGAGTTGGTGCAACCGCTCTGGAATTTCACTTTTAGATGCATTGTCTGGCATACGTCCCTTGATACTTTGAGATGCCACTCTTGTGCCCATTTGTCAATGGCTTCCATACACTTGTTGAGAGAGCTCACAATGTAGTCAAGATCATGGTGAGTGATCAGGATTGAACTGTCGTCTGCGTAGGTTACCTGTAGACATGGATCTGGTACAATCAGAGGAAGGTCATACATGAGGATGTTAAAGATGGTTGGACTGAGAATGGCGCCTTGAGGTGTACCAGCTCTGATACTGAACTTTTCTGATGTTGAATTTGCAACCTGGACTTTAATGTATCTCTCATCTAGGAAGCTTCTGATGATCTTGAGCATGCGTCCTGAGATACCTATTGTTGCTGCTTTGGTGATGATACAAATTCTCTGAAACCAGCTCGTTTTGTTTGTACAATTATTTTGGTGACTTTGGCTTGCTGTCTCTTGTAATTTATCATGTCTTTGATGGTCCGAGAGCGCTTGAATTTTCTTCTGAATTGTCTTTTGGTTCTCTTTTCTTTGGCAATTTCAGAAACCATGGGGTTGGGGGGTGCTTGTGCTGTCTCGTGTTTGGATAGCTTTCCTCTGCAGCTTCTATGATGCTGGAAGATACAGCGATGAGTTTGTCCTCAAGGCTCATGTCACTCTCTTGGAAGCGGAGTAAGTTGTCAACTGCTTTGTGGTACAGCACTGATGAGAATAATTCCCTATTGGCTTTCAACGGGTGTTGATATATTTGATATCAGAAGACACGAGGGTGTGATTCTATTTATCATCCAAAATAATTTTGCATCACATTTGCATGAAAAGTTTATATTTAGTCCTAAAACTGCAAAACCAGTGATGTCATAGCATTGTGACGTCATTGTGTTAATGGTATCATAGCATTGTGACATCATTACTGATGATGTAAAACGTTTGTGATGTATTGTATTTTCTGATTACAGGCCATTGTTCAAAATCTACTGTCAAGCTTCTCGGTGATTTTAATCTCAATTCATTTTGTTTTAAAACAAACCCAGATGACATAATATATATGGTAATATAATTAAAATATTTTTTAAACCCAAATGACAGATATGTATGATGAATTTTGATTTTCTTAAATCTGACAATATCCTTTATCATGTATGCACAGACACGGAGATAACACTTCCATTCTAACCTACATGGATACGAGACTTACTAATATATAATCTTTAAAGACATTAAACTCATAACTATTTTCCTGGATATTTATGACAAGTTTTCCCAATTACTTGTTGACGCACACTTCTGTTGGGTTTTTGATTAGAATTGCTACTTTGTTTGTCTATATTGTCCGTCTGATGAAGGGGGTCCAACGACCCACAAAATGTTACATTAAAAATGTGGAACTTTCGAGTGTCATTACTGTGTTTTGACTGTAGTCCCCCCCTTTACTTCGTCTATTTTGTGAATTGTCTCTCTACAATAACAAAACTTATTAGCTTTAAGATACTTTTAGCGACGGTAGGTCCTTCTTGATCAAATGATAGTATGAGTAAAGTTTGCAATAAGTGAACCCAAACAACCCACTGTGTAGCTTTTCAAAACTGTTGAACGCCCAATCTTCCCCCTCCACCCCCTCCCCAAAAGATGCTATCGACCAAATAAAATGAGCCCATTGGAACTTCTGCTTAGAATATTTTAGTTACCCCGGTATTTTTCTTACATAAAAGGTGATCATAGTCATTATACCTCCCACCATCTTCCCACGGCAAGGTAAAACGTATCGAGCAACTCCTCGTTTAGACCTTGCCATCACAAGGTAGAAAACTGGTGATCCGGAGCAGCGACACCTATCGTGATCACGAGTTACGCCCCTTATCAGCTCTTTCAACAATAACCAATGAAATTGCCGTTTACATTCGGAACAAATTCAAAATACTAATAGACGATCTTTTTAAAAACTATCCGAGTGAAATTTAATTTTAAACTGCAGTCCGCATGGTTGTTTTCATGTTTTTGATGAGCACCGAGAATGCAGAGAAGACAAACATTAATGTATCACTCAAATAAAGCGTTTCTCTCACTCGTAAACGCATACGCATTTCAAGTCGGTTCATTTAAAATGCTGTCTTCTGATTGGACTATGCTACTTCCGTGCAGTGGGTTGAAATGCTAGCACAGAAATTATGGCCAATGATGTCAAGGGAGGAATGGGAAAGTTTAGAAACTTTTTCGTTTCGCCCGTGACGTTGTGAAGATGACCTCCCACTGGCGTGATTAGCTCTCTGTTGTGATGTAATCAGCCCTTATACTTACCTAGACATTCTATGCTTATGTTATAAAGCCATTCACGTGTGCAATAATTTGTCAATATAACCTATAATAAGTGTGTGAAGAGTTATCTAAAAAGATAAAAATAGGATTCATATCTGGATTTTGAAATTTTTTTTGTGTTCAGATTTTTTACCATTTCTAACTTTCATTGTTGTTAAATTCATTCTTTTTTATATCTAATAGTTCAATTTAATGAAGAGAAGAATTTTTTTTTTCAAGAGCCTAATAACAGTTTTGAAAGGTGCATTTGTGTAACTGGTATAAATGCAAGAGCTTGTCAAAGTCATTTATGTACATAGCAGTTGAACTTTTGCTTAAGTGTGAAGGATTGGTATCATTCCTATTTCAATATTGAAATATATTGCGATCAAGAAAAACATATTGCAAAACATGTTGCAATATATTGGTAGTTGTCAAATTGATAGTTTGCATGCTCCATTGACCAAATAACAGCGATAAGCTGTTGCAATCGATGACTGGCTATGAGCTTATACATATTTGCACTTCATTCACAACTCACGTTCACACCTTGTACAACTTTCTTTAAATCATGTTTTATTGGGTTGTGTTAATCTGTTGATTGGAATTGTAAATTTGAAATAAAAACATGTTTATTGCATGATTTCAGAATTATCATAATTCAATTATTTATTGATTATATTATGTTGTTTCTGTATCGCAATTTGTCAAATTGTACCGATAATACTGTGCATCCTTAGTTTTAGCCAAATCATGTATTTTTTTAATCGCCAATTAGCATATCATGACCTTAGTATCACGATACCTATCATATGATGAGGTACCTGCATCGTGTTGTTTCCTTTATATTGTCAAATAAAGACATTTCATGTTACATCATGATTGAGCAATATATATATGCTGATTGTAATCTCGACACTTACAATCGAGGGTAGCTGTTGACTTTCTAATCCTCTGTCAACAAGGGATTTAGAATTCGGCATTATTCACGTTTCAAACCTAGGTGCTAATATTCATATCTCACATTCAAGATGATAAATCTCTCAAATAAGCGCCAAACCAAACAATGATGTCACATATTAATGGTATCTACTATCTATTGATTTTATTAGAGAATTTTATCAGATAAAAGTACTGAAAAGCTAACCTATTTTGAAATGATAAAGGCTTGAAGACTTCAAAGTGGAAGTTTTCGCAGTTGTATAAATGTTGTGGATATGTATTCTATGTATACATTCAAAATGTAAGTAAAAAATTTCTTAATTTTTTTCAATCTAAATATTGTGTTCTGTTTCATTCATACTGTTATCATTTCGTCCAAAGCTCTGTCCGGGATCCGTGGTTCGAAAATGCTTTTGTTTCTGGGCCATTTCTCAAAAACTGTTCAATATTTTTCAACGAAACTGGATATATGGTTAGAGTGGTGTCTTGTATTACTTTTATTTATTTTCTAGTTTCCATGGAAACAATTTGAACTTAATGTATATAATGCCTATCTCTGATGTTTGGCTTCATTTCATAATGTTTTTTCTTTGAGTGATGCACTCATTTTTTTTGTCAAATTGTTATATCTTGAACTACTTAGATGGTAACCCCAATAACATATTTCAAATTAAGTGTGAAATAACATTGACATAATCACATATATTTATTAACAGGAAAATTCCTGATAGGACTCTCCCTTTAAAAGAATAAAATCAAACACTGTTTAGATTGACTATAACAGCCTACTTTGGCAATGATAAAATCAGTAGTTAAGGTGTTAATTCTAAACAGAATTTCCAATGCACCATTTCGCAACAATAAATGTTGGTAGCATCCAAATCATTGTACTGTCCTTATGTGAACCCATTCAAGCAATTGGCAAATGTTTCATATGAACTACAAACACAGTCAGGACATTGTCAAAGGACAATAGCAATGAGGTAATCGGTTGGTGTGAAGTTGTGTAACCAAACCCATTTGCTTTTGTACTTTTGACCTCAACTATTGTAAGATCCATGTACGTACATGTTTATGTATATGTACATTGACAATCAATGAATTTTAACCCTTGAATTGCTGAATTAGGAATACTTCTTAAGTTCGTTCGTTCGTTCGTTCGTTCGTTCGTTCGTTCGTTCGTTCGTTCGTTCGTTCGTTCGTTCGTTCGTTCGTTCGTTCGTTCGTTCGTTTGAATATCTCAGATTCTTAGTCTAAGTCTGCGCTGCTCACTAAGGCATTTTGATCTTTACTCAATCATCGGATGACCTGAATTTCATTAGGGTTCCATGGGTACTTGAGTACTCGAGGTCAAGTCAGGTGGAGCATGACTCGAGTCCATATTCTTGGACTCGGGGACTTGAAATGGGGAGGTCACCGTTACTTATATACATAATTTGTTAATTTAGTGTGTATGTGATTTGAAAAGTTGGATGATCAAAGTCAAATGACCATTTCAATACATTGGAGTCCAAGTATTCTGAAAATGTACAAATCACAATAAGTATGAATAATATCTTGGCTGAGCAACAATGATCTCTTAATATAAGCATTTCGGTACTTAGTTTGAGACGAGTTTGACCCCTTGGGTACTCAAGTCTAATATTTTGGACCCGTGGAAGCCGTATCTTTAATACCATCTGTACTCTCAGGAGAGCATACAGAAGAATGATATTCTCAGCAATGAATGATTTTATCTTTGTAACAGATTCTTATTCCTGTCAGACAGCTCCTCAGGAATGGCATGAGCTGAAATTAAATGTATAAAAAATCTGAGGTATAATTTGTAGATTAAATTTGAATAATCCTTTCTATTTAATTCATGAGTTTTTTAAATCTAATGGCACAGTCCCTTTAAGACATAATGTTCATAAACTTGAAAAAATAAATTTCAATTTATTTATTTAATTTTTTTTTTTTAATATTTGCTTTATGGTGTCACACATGGCAAAATATGGAAATTTATTGTTAAATCATCTTTGAAAACCTTAATTTTTTTCCACATGTGCACAAACTAAAAATATCACAATTTATTTTTACCATATCGACAGTGATAGATTGATAGCAAATATTTTAGTAGGTAAAGAGTTAATAAAATGAAAGCCACACTCCTTCCATGCCCATGTTGAATGGAGCTCCACTCTGTAAGAATCTGTATTCAGGGACCATCTGATTTGTAAAACATATGATCATTGTGCTGCAGTCTTTCTTAACCCCCTCTGTGCCATGAGTCTATTGATAAGTCTTCTTTTGATAGTGGATTTTGTACAAAGACTTTTTAACCCTATGCTGCTGTGAGACTATTGAATCTGGTCTTCTATAGATATAGCTCTAGTACGATGTTATAGCTTTGATAGTATGCAATTGATCATTGCTTTTGAATGATATCTTCTTCAGTACTTAAAGGGGCAGTAGCACGTTTTTTGATAATTTTTTATTTTAAAATTTTCACTGATAAAAGTACGTTAACGCTAAATGTATTATTTTGATAGTGTCAAAAATCTCATTACACAAGCCAATCTTCCATAGTCAGAGGACAAAGTATAAAGAATCACCTAAAATCCATTGGCGGCCATTTTTTGTGAACACCTTTAATTCATTTTGTGTAAGAAAAAGGAATATCATGGCTAAACTTTAAATTATATATTTGTATTATTACTGCTCCATTTAGTTTAAATGCATTGTCTTTCAATTGGAACCATTAATTTTCATTTTCCTAGCATCACCTTATATTCCCCCTAAAAACGTGCTACTGTCTCTTTAAGATATATTCAAAGTCAACACTTAAACATTGACATCTTTAATTTTGGGTGGCACTTTCTCCCCTGATTTACAAAAGGTACGTTTGTTTTCAACTGGGCATTTATAGTAAAAGATGTGGAAAAATCTTGAAATATTGCCTTCTCGGTGTTAAACTGGCAACTCGCAAACAGCTACATAATACCAATGGGTATACACTTATCTACCGGTAATTTGAATTATAACTCATACATTGCCACCTTTAGATAAAGAGACCACGACAAGATTGTTTCTATATTGTTGATATAATTTTATAACTTACGTAATTTACATAGAATCATCAACACAAGACTACACTGACACTTTATTGTACTCTGCTTTTACTGCACAAATCTCCAATTATTTCTTTGTGATGGATAGTAATTTATTGTAAAATTTCAAAATAAATGTCACCAACACTGAAGTACATTTGCACAATGATTCAAATTAACCTTCTTGCTGCCATAGACACCTCTGTTGATCATGAATAGACAGACAGTGTCATTATCATCATAGATCCACCTGTCTAACCTCACAAGAACATGAACAGATAAACTCCATTAATGCATATATCTGTTTAATCTCTTGTTGTGACAAATCTCTAAAATAAATAAATAGTAATTGCTTGTAAAATTTCAAAATAAACTCTTGTTACCAACACCAGTGTAGACTAGCACAAGATTCAAATTAACCTTCTTGCTGCCATAGACACCTCAGTTGAACATGAATAGACAGTGTCGACACTGATCTACCCTATACACCGGTAGGTCTGTACGGTAACTGTACACTCTGCATTTGTTTACTGATCACCAGTTGTTGCTAAGTTGGGTCGTTCTCATCAAGGGGACTACCGAGGCAGCTAATATACTTGTCGTTTCGGATATATTCTCAGCAGAAGTTTCTCATAATGTCCCATATCACTGGGGAGTGAAAGGATTTTACCATGCCTACATTGATTTAAGATTAAATGGCCTATCAGAAGCGAGGGTAAGTCTGATTAAGTATGGTAGGCTTTCATGTTGCCTTGTGAACTCCTATGTACACATTGTATGTACACTACATGTTAACTACATTCTATTTACTGAGTAATAAATCAGAGATTCGAACACTGGCTTCAATCATTTTTCTTCTAATTAATTATTGTTTTAATTTCTTTTCAAATTTTATCCTTTTGCTTATTAAACAATATGTGGGGAGACAGAATATTGGATTTATTATCTGTTTATGTAATTCCTAACTGATTGTTTTTGATACTGGTAATTTTTGTAAAGGTATCTTGGAGCATTAGTTTTTATATATAATTCTTGTTCGTTTATCTTGCAACCAATTAAAAGTCCTTATAAAAGATTTACTTTAGTTCTTCTGATAATGACATTTGAATCTATTTGGTCAATGTTTTCAGATTAGATTTTCTAGATTATTTTTCAATGTCAATCAAAAATCTGTTTCTTAGTTTACTATTTATTGTGAATGAAATTTAGTGTCAATGACAATATAAATTCTTGTTTTGCCGGTATTTATTCCCGTCCACCCCCACTCCCCCTCAAATATCTAAATATCTTAGTTAGATTCAAAGACAAGAAAAAGATTTGAAAATAATTTTAAGAATAAAGGTAAAAATAACCCTTGTCTGAATATGATTCATTTATGTCTTTTGACTTGACAGATTCCTAGCTGATAAATATTTGATTTGTTTGAGGAATAAAAAATCCAAATTTAAAAATTCCAAAAGATTCTGAAATATTTTCAGAAAATAGTGCAGGAATCTGAAATATTTTAGTGCAGGATTCTGAAATATTTTCAGAAAATAGTGCAGGAAAGTTTTATTCTGAATTATATACTTTTTTTTTTTTTTTTGTAAAGAAATATTTTTTATATCAAAGTGGTTAAGAATGTTCATTTGGCAAAGGTTCGTGACTTAAATGTATCTTAATCATTGAATTCAGACCTTTGACACATACAGGTAAACAATCAACTTCTCACATTTTAAGGATACTAATACATGTCTTTAAGTAATGTATTGTTTGGCTGGTATATAATGTTAGAGATTGTGTAAGCACTTTAATATCTACCGGTATCTCTGTCTGTAGGGCTAAAAAATTATAAAAATGTTTCACAGGTATTGGCACATAATGGTTAAACAATGTTTTTGGTCATTTTAAACAATATTTTATAAATAATCAGCATCACTAGTTTTAATTGGCCACAAATAAACAATTGGTTTTGCTTCTTTTTTTTGTTTCAACTTAAAGGGGCAGTAGCATGTTTTTAGAGGGAATATAAGGTGATGTCAGGAAAATAAAAATGGTTCCAATTGAAAGACAATGCATCTAAACTTAATGGAGCAGTAATAAATCATATATATATAATGTAAAGTTTAGCCATGCGATTCCTTTTTCTTACACAAAATGAATTAAAGGTGTTCACATAAAATGGCCACATGTGAATTTCAGGTGAATCTTCATACTTTGTCCTCTGACTATGGATAATTGGTTTGTGTTATGATATTTTTGACACTATCAAAATTATACATTTAGCATTAACTACAATTGTCAGTGAAAAAAATCAAATATAAAATCATCAAAAAACATGCTTCTGCCCGTTTAAGTAGGTCTATATTAGGCTAAATTTATCAAATAAAATATATAGAACATAAGGAAAAAGAAAAGAAAACCATACTTTTACAGATAAGCAGTATAAAAAAATGAGAGAGATGTTAGAAAATCCCAAAATAAGAAAGTTGAGAAAGTTGAAAGAGTAAACAATAATTATTTCTTGTGACAAAAAATCTTTTCAACAGAATGCAATAACTATTTTTCAAACAAACACAGCATCAGGTTAGGTATATATTCTATTTCGGAAATGGTTTTTGATTCAAAATGACAGCTAATTCAATGTTGAGCAATTAGTATAACGTGCCATTTCCAGGGACAAAGGGTATGATTACGGGTAATGAAAATTAGATCTCACTGACTAACTTAATCATGAAGAAATATCATGTTTGTAATTTCATTTTATGTAAAACAAATTCTCATTTATGCTATTTAATCCAATTTCAACTTTTAACAGGTCTTGAAGAAATTTAAAAAAAAAAGGACATGATAGAAAAATGCCATTATTTGGATTATCTTTAAAAATTTGGATTAAAGTATTGCAACGGTTAATATAATCATAAAGGGGTTTTCTGCTGCTAAAAAATTTCTTTCTGTAACTATTTTTAATTTTTATTTTAATGGATCTGTACTATTCTTTGTAAATTGTAAGATCTAGGCCAACTCAATCATACATACAGAATGCTTTAATTAGATTGTCTTTTGATAATGTATTTGTATAACTAGTGTCATGAATACAAAATAAGGATATCTTAAAACAAACTGATGCAGCATTGCATCATAGTGATTCAGTTCATGATGCGATACACGATACAGTTAACTAATTTGTGATACAAATTTTTGTAAATGTCGTTTAAAATTTAAGTGATTATGGAATCAAGAGATGCAGAATTTCTGAAATTCATTGTTCCGGTAATGTTCAGGTTTGTAAAAATAAGATTTAATGAGGTTTTTATGAAGAGTTGGCTTGTTTGCATGAACCCATGGTTCGCTTGTTCAAGCCGATGCTAGCAGGTTTCACTACAATGCATAACCACAATAGTGTTGTGGCCTTTATCCCTGCAATATTACTAGCAGTCGTGATATAAGTGAAATGCTTTTAAAAGCAGCGATAAACCCATATCACCTCACTTCACCTTGTTTGCAAAAATATAAACCAATGTTAATCAAATAACGACTGTTCAAATTCAATAAACATTTACTTTTACCAATATCAATCCAGAAATAAAATCACACACATTCTGCAGTAAGACCAAATGCTTGTGATTGTTTATAAATTCATTATTATGGTATATAAGTTAGATAAAACACTTAACCTTGGTGCTTGAGATTCTCCTTCAGTGTTATTTTCTGATCAGTTGTCTTTCCTCAGGATTCACTTGTTGTATCCTTAACCTTAAATCCTGAATAACTAATGTGTGGTGCACAATGTATATTGATGAAAGACTCGCAGCTTCATAAAATCATGAAGGTGTATATTTTTGTTATTTTAGATCAAAATAGATATTGATTTTCATATGACAGGTTATGTTAATCGTAAACTGTAGGTTATGATATTTTTATGCTGCTTAAATTGCTGTTAAATATGCTGTCATGATGTTGACAGTCTGTACAAGAGTTTTACTTCAGCAATTATTAATGATATCAATTTGATATTTTCTGCTCTACCAATTTTCCAAATGATTGAAACTCTGGAATTGATACTCAAACTAATACAAATAGTCATATTGGAACCCATAGCAACATCAATTGAGGACAATATTTATTATGCAAATTGTTGTAATGGGAATGTTGACAACAATATGTCTCATTATGCTTATTGTTAAAGGGCATTATGAACAAGTAGGGACATATTATACACCCTTGTAGTTCCCAGTGTCATGTTTCAAACAAGTGTTTTACTCATGGTTGTAGTTGTTGAGCTGTAAACAAAATGATCACTACTGATGGCAGTCTTAAAGGGGCAGTAAATGTTTTTTGGAATATTTTATGTTTCAATTTTTTACTGATAATTGTACCTTAATGCTAAATGTATTATTTTGATAGTGTCAAAAATCTCATTACACAAGCCAATCATCCATAGTCAGAGGACAAAGTCTGAAGATTCACATAAAATCCATTGCAGCCATTTTGTGTGAACACCTTTAATTCATTATGTGTTAGAAAAAGGATCGCATGGCTAATATATACATATCATATATTTGAATTATTACTGCTCCATTTAGTTTAAATGCATTGTCTTTCAATTGAAACCATTTATTTTCATTTTCCTGACATCACCTTATATTCCCCCTAAAAACGTGCTACTGCCCCTTTTTTGAGATGGAACTGATAATGCATATCACTCCTGTTGTTAGTTGGTTGTCAAATTGCAATTAAATCAGCTGTGGACCTAAACTAATTACATGTTAAATTGATTGTGCACGTACATTGAGAATCAATTTGAGAATCAATCTCTCACTCTTTATCTGGATCTCGATATTGTGTCATCTATCTCATAATAATTTTATTATATGTGATTAGCACTTTTATAAAATTAAAATAAACATTATTTTAAAATTTCATAATGATAATATGTAATTAAATTATAATTATTTCAATAAACACTGAATTTAGTTTGTAAAATGTAATGTTCTTAAGGACTCAAGCACACCCTGCAGGTCCTCAATGTAAGGAACACCAAGGATATTCTATGGATGAACAACTTCTTTATTTACAGATGTTGTTATATAGATCCTACTAATACCCTTTTCAAGCATATGGAAAATCTTACTTACTAATTACACATACAGTGTTGATTATTATATGCTTGTTCTCTTATAAACACAAACAAATGTTTTGCTTACCTCGTTTCAAAATAAATGTCACGTTCCTTATGACATTGAAAGAGTTTAAAAGTTAACTCTATCCCTATGTCCTTTTTAGAGCATATAAGGTAACACATACATTACTGGAAACCAGAGTGAAGTGTACAAGACATTGTGTAGGATCGAGAAAGGGGAAGGATTAATAGCAATCAAACTTACAACTGGAGTGATAAGACCTTGTTGATACTCACGTGAGAGGGAGTTTGATTCAGAAAGACGTGAGAGTGTAGTCGCTGTGGCTAGACGATTGATTTTAATCAGTGAACTCATATCTACATCAGATCAGATATTTTCTCTCTGGCTAGGTATAAAGTTAACTACAGTGCAAATAGATTTGAACTTTTTAATGTTGAAGAATAGTGGTTTTGTGCCTTAAACGGACAGTAGCAGTAGGGGAATTCAAGGTGTCCACACAAAAATGGCATCCAATGGACTTTATGTGAATCTTATAATCTGACTATTGATGATTGGTTTGTGTAATGAGATTTTTGACACTATCAAAATAATTAGTTTAGCGTTCAATAATCAGTGAAACTTTGAAAATATAAAATTTAAAAAAAACATGTCACTGCCCCTTTAATGCTTTAATTCTCATTACGCTCTGGAAAATCTTACTTCATTTTCTCTCCCAGTACAAGTTACAAGTGAAAAATCAGAGATCTATAGATGATCCTGAGATCCAAACTTTTGATCAGTACTCTAGAATTATTGACAATGATGTTTTTGTAAAAAATATTTCAGAGATGAGACATTAATTGATGACAGAATGAAAATATCATAAAATGGAATAAAATTTCTGCATTATCAAAACCAAAAATAAAAAAGTGTTTCCTTATTGCCTTAAGCAAGAAAACTCTGAACATATTCAAAAAAGATTTCAGGAAATGAATTTTGTCAATATATCATGTTAGCCTAACAACCCCTTGTCATAAATCGAGTTCAGCAGATGATTATCAGAGTTTTATATTGTGTTAAACCCCAGGACAGCTTGTGTACATTGAAAGTCAACAAGCTTTGTTGATCAAGCCATTTGTATAAGCAATCGGTCAGGACAAGTGATCTATAATAGTAAATCACTAGGGTGTGATATATGATATATCAACATGGCCGAGATTGTTTTGATTGGTCAGATGGTTAAGTGAAGACCATTTATTGGTCAGCCTCGGACTCTGTGAATGAGTTTATTTGAAACAGAGCTGTTACCATGTCAAGCTTGTAATTAGCCCTGGATTCTTGTGACACATGCACTATTCGGCGTTAATTGGGACGGCTTGTATAAATTGGCTATAGGTGTTAGGTGAATTAATCACTAGGTGTGGTTGTGTTGCGAGTGAAGAATTGTGTATTACGCTCAATTTGGAATTTTTGTCTGAGGATCCAAATTCACTTCAAGATATCAGCTTCAAAGTGTGTCAAGTTGTAACATCATGGATTGTACTCAAAGATTAAGTTTTGATGAACGGAATTCTCTTCTTGAAGTCATCTTCTATTGGCACTTTTGATGACCAAATAACTGAATTTGATAGTTTGGATGATGTTTTGAATTCCTATCTGGGTTGAGTGAGGTTTGATTGTATTTTACTACATTTGGAACACCGTACCTTGATGATCATTAATCCTCAAACCATCGGAACATCTTGTTGACTTTGATTCTCCTAGATCCTATTCTTTCTGTTCAAATACTTTCTTGATTGAGACCATTGAGCAGTATAAATCTTGACTGAATGTTAAGTTATTGCATACTCTGTACCTGAACTCAGCTGATCATCCAAGAGTCAACCTTTGAAAAACCTTGATATTTCCAAGTGTCCACCATTACTCTTAAGATTACCTTCACGATTAGGTAATGGTATATGGAGCCAAATAGATATTGACATCTTGGATGAAAGTTAAGATCTGGATTGTGCAGGGACACTTCATTCAATAAAATTTAATGGGATTCAGTGGAGATGCAAATGATTGACACTTGCTGTTGAATAAATTTGCAAAACAAAACTGACAAAGAAGAGATATTGTTTTGTTACTGGCTTATGATCTATTAATATTTGAAAACCATAAACATTTCAATCCTGAAATCTTTGTTAGCCAGGGTCCGTAACTGGACCCATTTGGGATCCTGTGATATCAGAATCAATACTTATACTCAGGATTGTTTAATATGGTCCAGTGGTGACACACCTCACAAAATATTTAAAACCTACTGTGTATTTACACATGCCATAAACAGGAACATAAAGCATGTAATTGTTTATTCTACAATGAGTGGTTGTGCTTTTGTTAAGTGAAAAGCCAAGTACACTAGACACATTCCAGTGAGGCTAAATCTGTATTGTGAGGTTACGCCTACCACCCAGCCAAGTAGATGCTGTGACAGCAGTTACTTGAGATTTACTGGAGAATGTAGTGCTGGTGCCAATGAAATATTGGTACAGATCCAAAAGTGCCAAAGGAGGATTCATAGAAATTGATATAGCTTGTGTTTGGAGTTACATCTAATACATCAGAATATACATAAGCAATGCTCAGTTCAAGAACGGAAGTACAATGCTTTGCTGTCACTGTTTTGGAATACAATGTTCCAGATGTTCTTGCCCACAGTACAATGTTCCTGATATAACACCCTAGGAGTACAATGTTCAGATTCTTGCCTAGAGTACAATGTTCTAGATGTTCAAGCTTGGAGTACACTGTACAATGTTTCTGATGTAACTGCTGGCGTATAATGTTCTTGATGTTCTTGCCCAAAGAACAATGTTCTTGATGTTCTTGCCTGAATTACAATGTTCTAGATGATCTTGCCCATAGTACAATGTTCTTGCTGTCTAGGATTACAAAGTCCCAGAATACAAGATTCTTGGTATTCCTCAATGTTCTAGCTGTTCATCTTTTGATGCCATGTTTTTTTCTGTTCTGATGTACAATGGAGAGAAAACAGAAGGTGGTCAGGTAAATGCTTGTGATAATGAAAATAATAATCTAAATTTGGGTGAAAAAATATCATAGCTGTCAGCCTGTCAAAGTAAGAGGTGAAATAGGAATAATAATGCCTTAGAATAGAATATCTTTTAAAAGATATTTAGATAAAATCAGTCTAAGTAAGCCTAGCTTCAATAATACTCGCTTCACTCCCGATATTGAGTCTAGCAAGTAGTAGTAGCAGGTCAAGTAAAATGGACTTGAAATCAATTGGTGTAATAAGTTGGTTGCAATATATTGCTCAATGTAGATTATATTGCAAAATTTTTATTACAGAATCTGTATTGCGATAAATTGGTATTGTAGAACCTTTAAGACTGTTCAGGTTAAGCAACTGTGTATAAATCTCATCACTGAATTGGTGACCGGCTTTCTCCTTGGCATATCTGAGAATTTGAATGGTTGAGCCTATTACCATCTATTTTGATGTGTCTGTTTTGACACTTAATATTTAGTAACCAATATAATGATATTTTATGGGAACAAGTACTTTAAAAAATTATATTGTGTCCAGTGGTATTTGATAATTCCATTGTATAGTTGAAGACTCTAATGTTATATACAACCATTTGATAACTTAAGAGTCAAGCATGAGTGTCCTGAGGTGAAGTGCGTAATACCAACAAATTTTATGACATGCTTTTGCTGTTTGCCTGTGTAACCTTCTTTATGTCTACCTTTTTCATGTAAGGGCATCCGTATAATTTTTGGTGTTTCTCATCTCCTAAGTCCTTCTTAAAGTGAGCAGGCGGTCAAATTTTTTTTTTTTATAGATATATGGTCATGTCATGATAAGGACAATGTAAAGTGAAAAGCCGAATGGGAAAAGGGAATTCCTAGTTGAGATAATGTAGAAATTTTAATGGATGTGTCATACTGGTTTTAAATATGGCGGCGGACAAATGAAAAATAAAAACATCTTATTTTATTTAACATCGGAAGAGTTAATCAGGGTTGCCGGGAGATGAATAAATAAAACATTTTCAGCCTTATGTGAAGTAAGATATTTTGCACTATTTTGTAGTAGTGCATATTTAAACAACAAGTAGTTTCAGCTGGAATGTACTTCCCCATATATAATGAATATATAGTTCATAAAGTATTTGTTTTCTGTTCAATAGAATTTTTTAAAATAATGGTTTTGTTTGATTATTTTGACCTAAACACAAGTATATCTTTAGACTATTTTTGACAGCTCTGGATAAATCTAGGACAGATTTGTGTATAAAATCAAGCCCACAATGTTTTGTTCTTAATTTTTGCAGTAAAAAAACCCCTAAGCATATATCCAGCTTCTATCAAGTTTGGTTTCTCACTAAATAAACTGTACCATGCCTATAATATTAAAGGCAATTTTGAAAGGTATTTACAACTTCGTGTTCAAATATTAGACCAATTATATTTATGATAGTTAGTTATTTATTGCATATACATACCGTACATAACATTTGTTGACTCATTCATAGGTTGTTCACCTTAACTTCCTCATTGTGTATATAAAACGTTTTAAGTATATTGATTATATTCCTTTCCTTTTCTTAAGTCTGTTCCATATTTGAATTTGATATTAAAACGTTAGTTTATGTCAACCAATTTTGAAGTTTTTATAATAATTCTACAATAATAAATGATCAAATCCCCCCTCCAAAATTTGAAACAGCGACGCCTATTTGAAACATTCCTGGATTTGCCAATTTGTACTTAGTCAGATTAGAATTGGCCTAGTTCCAAGGAATAAATTATATTCAATATATTAACTCTACGGAGATATGAAATCCTCTACACTAGGTCTGACCACATCCCCATTTCTTGCATGTTTTTTACCAGTTTAGTCCAGCCGAAACCAAGGACTTAGCAGATCAATCACATCGACTCACTTATAACACCTAATGGTGATCATCTTCAAAGCATGGTTAAGTTCAGGAGTTACTTGCCCCTAGCTCAATACCAAAGGCTTTTGCCGCCGGCTTGTGATAATGTTAAGCTTAGTAAACGTAAGGACATGCTACCTACGGGGCTGCGGTCAGACCTAGTGAAGAGCAAACCTATCTACATATAAAGTTTGATTATCAATAGAGTTAATATTTATAAACTTTTATTCCTCGGAACTTACGCCAAATTTTAATCAGACTGATTTGTATTTGGCATAACAAAGACATAATTTTTTAAAGAGCCACACCATAATTTTCATCACTCTTTCTTTTCTTTTGTTTGTGGCAATATATTAATTCATGATGGCAATTATTAATACTTGTTTTCAATGAAAATCCTAAAACAGACACATATATATTATCAAAGGCAAATTCACACATCCAATTACATTGATATTAGTAACCTATTAGACATTATCTGTCATTCTGGCTTAGATGACTTTTCATAGTTATGTCTGACTGTCTGGTTTTAGATCATAATCAAGATTTCAGACCAAACTGTTGTGACTATATGACATTGACTAGGTTTAAAATGATACTTTCCTGCAAATACAGTTGATACTTCTAGATCAGATGACAATATAAGTAAAGTTTTTCAAAAATAACTTCCAACAACTCACAGAGTGGCTCCTTTATATGTACAGGTGTTCAAATATATATCTTCTATAGTTATCTATTGAAAGACAGTTGTTAAGAGTAGTTGTGCATCAAGTGTTATATAAACAAATACCGTAGTTGTCATGTCACTAGGGGTGTGTCTACACAACACATAACTAGTTGTATGTCAACCAGTATATTTAATTGAATAAACGTTGAACAATTCTATGTAATAAGTTAGAGCCAGAAAGAAGGTGTATTTTGGTCATAAATGGAATGGTTATATAGAAAACCATAATTAGCAGCATAAGAAAGTGTACAGAAGTGTATATTTTGAAAAATTGCCATCAATTATGCTCTGATAAACAATGCTTTACTGCGATATTCATTTGAGTGGTTTTATTTGAAAATAAAATGTTTATCTGTTTAAATTTATCACTTTAAAATGTTTCACTTCTGAGTCATTTCACAACTAGAGAGTAATGACTTTTTATTGCTTTTTAAAAGTGAAATAAAAAACATAATCTATTTTAACAGGTTCACAGATGGACTAAATGAAGAGCAGCAAAACCAAAAGGAGACAACTCCAGAAGAACCCAGCCAAAGGGAGGTAACTGCATGTGATCAAGGGGGGATAACTCCGGATCAAAGGGAGACAACTCCTGTTGAGACCAGCCAGCCTCCATCACCTGATACAGAATCTTCTCCATTTCTTGAGCATCTTCTAGAAGTTGATCAGATCGAAAACGGACATTCTATTACGTCAAGAAGCGAGGATTTAACTCCGAGGGGAAGCACATTTATTTCCTGCCGGAACTATTTGCAAGAAAGAGGCATAAACCAGACCCCTCGAGGCCCTCACGAGCAGAAAAAGTTTGTAATACGAGGTCCTTTATCCAAGGGATCTTCATCTGGACTTTTATCTAATTCAAATGTGCAATTGACTTCGAACAAAGTGATTTCTAATGGTTACACTCGTGTAGATCCCATTTTGTCCAAAAAATTTCCAAAATCTTACACAATGAGTTATATTGACACTACGATGACGCAGAACATGCGTCTCTCAGAAAAAGAGGAACTACAGAGACTAAACGACCGGTTTACGTCTTACGTAAATCGTGTTCGTATGCTCAGTGATCAAGGAAGTCAAATGGACTCCTCCGCTTTCCTCAAGTCAGCCAAAATTCTAGAAGAAGAAATGAACAACTTGAAAAATATATATGAAAATGAACTAGATAAACTAAGGTAAGTTTAGAAACTTTCTGATTACACTATTAATTTTTAAACATAAGATAACATCCTAGTGGTTAGAAAATATTGATAATGATTTATATCTTATTTTTGCTCCAAGAAGACAAGGAGTTCATGGATTATCAACTTCTTTAATGTTGATAATCCATAAACTTCTTGTCTTCTTGATATTTCCAACTAAAATGCCTCTCAAACAACTTATTTTTGCTCATTATTTTCATAAAATTCCTACAATTAATTTGCTTATTCATCCTTACACAAATTTTTACTATCAAATAACTGTAAATCTTAGCCAGATTTAAGAAAATAACTATTTGCACTCATGTGAAACAGATCAAAATTAGCACTAATTCAGTATTTTGTGCTAAAATTAAGCAATATAGAAATAAAACTGAAAATGATAAATTGAGGACTAAATCCTGTTTTGATTACAGCTGGATTTCTTTAAATGTTATATGTAAGCTCTGTTTATAATATCATACAATATTTTTATTACTTGTAAGCTCCTGTCTTCATATCTTTTAATAACCATCAAGAAAAACAAACTTTAAAAAAAGTATGCCATGGGAAGCTAGACAAAATTCTGTGTATTTTGAACCAATTTGTGACTGACTTTATCTATTGATCATGAGAAAACGGTATGATATGGACACTCACATTTTATACTGTGGTTGATAAAATCTGGATTTCTTTTACACAATTTATCTTTGTCAATTATCATACTATTTTATCTATACTTGTTCAGTGTTGTTCCTAGAGGGGGTCCTGGGGAAATTTGTCCACCCTTTTTGCTTTGTGTCCCTTTAATTTTGGAGAAGTAGGATACTTTCACCATTGCAAGGGGTCCCATCCGCTAAAAAAGGACAAAATGACCCCCTTACTTGACCACCTAAAATCAACACTGCTTGTCTCTTGCTCTTGATCATGAAAAGCAGTCAATATCTTTCTGTGATAACTACTTGTCACCATATATTCTTATTTTGATCATAAATAAAAATGGGATGACATGGGAACTCAAATATTATTCTGTGCCTGCAGCAAAATATGATTTTCCATAACATCATTTATCCATGTCCACATCATTCCATTGTAATCAAATATCTCTATATCCTTGGCTTTTCAAGATAAAACATTGTAAGGGACATATGTTGTAAACGGTATGACAAGTGAACTCTTTTGATATAGTATGTCCATCAGGAAGGGGTTGGATTTCTATAAAAAAAACTTCCTTACAGAATCAGTACATCAAACATTTTATAATCCTCACACGAAATCGGGATGGACAGTCTAAGTAAACCTAGCCTCAATATTATCCGTTTCTCTCCTATACTGAGTCTAGAAAGTTCTAGTAGAGGGTTGCGTCAGCCCACGTAACGAATTGACCAATCAGAACTCATCTTACCAAGCCGCAATAGTCTGCCTTTGCTCGTATTGGAGGGTCATAGGTCGCAGAAAGGTCGGCTGACGCGACCCTCTACTAGGCTTTTCTAGACTAAGTATAGGAGTGAAATGGATAATATTGAGGCTAGGTTTACTAAGACTGCTGGGATGGGGTATATTGACACTCCTATAATATGGTTTTCTATAAAATAAACTTAATTTTAGTATCAATCCATCAAAATCTGTATAATGATAGCTCTTAATCATGAAAACTCACACATATACATTGTATAGTTGTATTTATGCACGTAAATTACATGGGAACTCCTATAATATCCTGCAGGAAGGAGCTGGAGATGATGAGCCATGAGAAGAACACGCTGCAGATACAGAGCAACAAGCACCAGCAGACTGCTGGCGAGATGCAGGACAGGTGAGGGTTAATGACACTGTAGCACGTGTTGGATAATTATAAAAAATAAATCTCCAAAATAAATGATCTTAGCTGACAAGGTACGTTTATTTTGAAATTCATTGGTAACATTTCTTTTTGTTTTTGTGAATTCATTGTTTATTTACCTTAAAAACGTACTAATATCCCATTTATTAAACAATGTTCACACAAAAATGGCTGTGTGCGGTTTTCTCTTGACCCATGATTGTAATCTTGGTGATTAAATTATTTATGTTTTACTGCTGTATTAAATGTGTTGAAACGTATTTGAATCAAGAAAAAAATGTAATTTGCATAAACTAAAATAAGTTGCTCACTATCTATGAAAAACCTGTGGTATCAAATCAATACAATAAAGGTCTCAAAAGTTATTATTTTACAAGGCATGCATGTGTTCACATTTGGTGTCTATTCTTAAGGGTTATCTTATATTCCATCTTGTTGTCAGACTTTCCGTGGAGACAGACAAATCTCGAAAACTCCTGGATGAGTACGGAAATTTGCAGCGTCACGTCACAAACCTAGAATCTCAACTCCATGCAGCCAAGATGGCCGCCATGAATAAGCCATCCGACTCCTCTGAACATCTTCAAAGAACTGTGGAGACGCTCACACGTGAGAATGAGGCTCTAAAACACAGGTAAGGATTTGAAATTATATTCCCGAGTTTGGTAGTTGTACGTTTCTTGTTACATTACAATTAATTGTATTGGGCCAAGGAATATAAGTTTACCACATTGTACAACAGAAGAGTGTGATTTGATCTATTCTTTTGATTTCAAGACCCTATTAGACTCGAGTACTTGAGAGGTTAAACTTGAGTTCGGACCCGAGTACCCGAAATTCTTATCTTTACCCAAGAGAGCTTGTACTTGTTGTTCAGCCTTGATATCATTCACACATTATGTAGACTTAGACTGGTCATTTGAAACATATCTTACATCAATGTCTTGAAATGGTCATGTTGATTATCTAACTTCTCACATAACAGACAAACAATCTCAAATAACTTTAATAAGCACAAATAACTTACCCCATTTCGAGTCCTCGAGTTTGAGACTCGGACTTGAGAACTTGAGTACCCATGGAAGCTCTGCTTATAGTACTTCAGATTACATATTCCACACAACTTATTAACACATTAAGCATTGTAAGATGACCAGACACTATTCCCATGTTTATTTAGGAAAAATAAGTAGGTGTTCAATGTTTGTAATAGAGGCATGTTGAGGAGCAAGTGTCATTGGAAGAAGCTGAGGAATTCATTGTCCTTCTTCGTCCAAGACATCTCCCCTTTCAATACAGACAATTCAGTGGTTCAGTCATCTATGATCTGTAAGCAGAAATGTTCTGAAAATGCCACTAAACCCAAGAATCCAGGCTTTTCTGTGTACTTTATAAACTTAACAGAGCATAGTGACAATATGAAGTCTACGCTCAATGGAAATATGGGGTTCCAATTAAAACCAGAGTGGAGTGCACACCCCAACACCCCTTCGGAATTAACCAATGAGAAGAGACTTATAAGCATAATAAAAGCCTGACAGTGTACGTTTCTGTCTGGAATAGAGCAAGTGTCATTCAAAGAATCAATGGGCATGGTTTAAGTCTCAATGCAAGATATCTTCTCTTCAAATACAAACAATCTTTTTTTTTCTTTAATTTTTGGTAACATTGTTATATTCTGGATCACACTATCTTCAAAAGTACAGAAACTTGTACTTTTTTGGGCTGAGTCCCATGCAGGATTCGAACCCACACCCTCAGAGTCATTCACCACCGCCAGCAATGACTACACCAGCCTATTAACTTGCCTGTTTCACCATCCACAAAAACGGAGGTCCAACAAGTAGCAGTTTAGCTATAAGCTGAGTTTGCATTCATTACCCCTCTGATAGATGTTGATTGGCAAAGCTCCCAAAAGTGAATGTATAAGAGATAAATACCATTTAGATAGTGAACAAATGTAGCATTTTTTCGGAGTTTTATGTATGGGAATCTCTCTTGCAGGTACGACATCGAACAGGTGTCTCGTCAGGAAGCAGAAGACAAGATCCAGCAGCTGATGAAGAAGCTGGAGTTCAACGATCAGGTCAACGCTCAGCAGGTTGCTGAGCTTCGTAACCGAGCCGAGACCTCCGTAGCAACCATCCTCAGCCTGGAGGCCAAGGTTCGTGACCTCAGCAAGTCGGATAATTCGGTTGGAGATCTGCTGAAAAGTGTGCGAGACGCTTCAGAAGCGGAGCTTCGAAAATTCAAGATGGAGTCTGAGTGTGAATACAATAGAAATGTAAGTAATGACCCTCTACCTGAACGTTTAGTTGTTTATCATGGTTCTCAAATTCAATTAAGATTAAGAATTGATAATACTTTTTAAATTTCTTATTATTCTGATTATACTTTTAAAAATGTAAGTGTTTACATCACAAATGTCATTGTGATATGTTGAACCTATAATTAGTCCTGTTTGAATCTTATCACTTCTTCTCAAACCTGAGTTATCCCTCTTGATTTGTTTAGATTAAAAAACTGAAAACAGCAATTTTTCACAGTACAAAAAGTGAATGTTATCAATATTAACTTCTTCACCTCTCCTTAAAAGTATTTAGTGTTAACATCAGAAAAAAAAAGAGTTTTCATTTTCTTAAAATTGAAGAAAATGAGATTTGATTCTAAGACACATTTTGCATCAGATCTCAGCTATGAAAACCCAGCTGGACAATGATGCGGACACAATTGACCGACTGCGGACGGAGCGTACACAACAGGATGGTCAACTGGTGGAACTCAAAGCCAGGGTTCGCAACCTGGAAGGACAGGTGTGTTAACAGTCTATTATTATTATTATATCTGGCGCTCAGGTGAGGGACCATTCTATGCCTCACAGGGTACCCCTTCACAGCTGGGTGAACTGAGACACATAGTCACAGCAGTTTGTCCAACACTGTGCTGAACACTGATAACCGACAGCTATGCACGTGTTCATGTATCCACCATTCAGCCACTGACATGAATTCGTGGGATCTTTTAATTGCACAGTTTTTGTTGCACTACACACTAATAACACATTGAAATAAACAATAGCCTACATTGAACAATTGCTAGAATGGATTTAGCAATTTAAACAAACTTTCCTTTTCCTAAGATATTTTGACATATTTATACAATTTTATTAAGTACATAACTTTTGGTAAGAGAGTCTATTTCAATGTTCTCAATACAAATTCCTGATGATGACAGTTTTGGGTACTTTTGTTCAAATGCATAAATGCCTGCTTTGAATATTGACACCTACCTTGTATAGTCGTTGGGTCAAATTAGTGTTTATATCAAACAACACCATGAGATTATTGAAGAATTCAAGATATTTCTATAAAAATCAATGACTCCGCCTGTTCTCCTGTAATGAGTATAGTTTTTAAGTGACGTCATGATACAATCAATAACATCAATAACATAGCAATGGCCCTGGTCAAGGATTTTCAATACACATGATAGTTGAGGCTACGCTTTCATAAATAAGCCACCTAGATTTCGGATCAAATCTACACACCCCCTTTGGATCCGCAATGAGCCATAACCCATCTAAAAAACTAACCAATGAGATTGCTTGTTACAGCTGTCCAACATAGAGCACCAGAGGAAGTCCCTAGAGGTGGCGCTGCAAGCGGAGCGGGGTCGAGGGACGGAGAACGTAGCCAACTTGGAGAGGAAGCTGCGAGAGGTGCAGGACCTTCTGGTGATCAAGATGAAGGAAGTGAGTCCCGTGAACGTGCCCCTCAAGACAGAGATTGAGAGTCTCAAGATCCTACTGGAGGAGGAAGAGCAGAGGTATTGATTGGTTTTTATTTGCTTTTTGTTGTTTTTTATACCATTTTCTATAATCCATATATTTTTAGAATTTTTTTTTTTTTAAATCCATATTTATTTTGTTGGTTATTAATTTATTATTTTCATAATCGATTATAGATATTTTATGTATATTCTAAATTATTTAGGATTTAATATTCAAACGTGCAAAGAAAAACACTTTTCATATACTTACTGTTCTTAAGAAGGAGATTAATCCTTATTTCCTTTGAATTGTCCAATTGGGTACTGAAACGTTATCTATTACCTATAAACTATGTACCCATTTGCACGCATTTTGTATTGTTTGGAATCAGATAATCTAGTCATGAAACAGGTTAATAATTCGGTGAAAGATCCAATCTATTTTTGAAGAAATTTACAGATAGTAGTCGGCCAATCAATGCACATATTTGTGAAACATTCTAATACCATTTTCAATAAGTAAACAGATTACTGTATGTAAGCATTTTAGATCATGATCTCTAATGTCATATGGCTAAGACATATACTATTTTCCTTCAACAGACTACAAACAAAACCAGTCGTTCAAACTACGCAATCACCAATGCTGCTCCCAAGCGACAGATCGTTCCCGCTGACAACATACCCCAACACCACCTACCCGACCACTGTCTCCCCGCCTGCTTATGGGAACTACAGCTCAGCCATGGTAGGGACCTCCTCCTACGTACCTGTCCCCCCTCTACCTGCCCCCCTCAACTCAGGAGGAGCCACCATGTTTGACTACACCACCCCCTTCGGGACGACCTCACCCTACGAGCCAGACTTCACAACAACCTACATTCCTCCATATATTGACAACTCTGAGCCAATCACGATGACAGAGTTTCCGTACTCCACAGCGAAGTACACGTATGATACGAACCCGAGTGTGAACCGACTGCAGGTTGACCCAACCCCCCCTGACACCCCGAGGGACCCCCCAAGCTCTCAGAGGATGCACAGGGCCAAGTCTGCGCCAGGTGAGAGGGTTTGTTTTTGTTTTTCTGATAATGTGCATCACTCGTGGACTGTGAATAACATGGAACTCTTTTCTTGAATGATGCACACAAGCCAAGTTGGCACCGGGTTAGGGGACCTGATAGTGTACAGTTGGCTTTTAAATAAGCTTGCAATGCAACTAGTCATTCCAAGAGTATATTTGTTAGATAAATGGTAAAAATTAAAGAAAACCTAAAATTGGTAAGTTATTATTTCACAGACTGTCAGACGTGTGTTCTTTATGCACATAAACAGCAAGTATAAAACATTATGCACACAATCTTTTTTAATTGACAAGATGGTGGCCGTTCTGTGTGTCATGTGTCATGTGTCATAGACAACTTTTGAGAATTTTTTAAAAAGAAGCGAAAATAATAATAAAATCTTTTTTATGAGTCCTTAAAAAATAAAAATTATGCAGGACATTTTATGGTAGTTTAAACAAGTTGTCACAAAGTGTTTTCGGTCAGTAAAATGTTCTGTATTTTTCTCCTTTTCAGCTACAGGACCAAGAAATGTATCTCTAGTTCCGACATCGCTCGGACAAGGCAAGGACTACTTTGATGAGATGTTCAAGGATCTCCAACGGGATACACTTTACTCCTCCCTCCGCCCAAAAAGTAGTCCGATGGAGCGACCCTCAAGCTCCACCCACCATGACTACACTGTTTCAACTTCAAGGTACCACTCGAGCGGCTTTCATCCGCTTTTTTGAAAGGTTATTATTGCGAGAAAACAAATGTGCTGTAATATGCTTATTCATTAACAAAATTAAGTAATAACTGCTTGATTGATAGAAGAGGAGGATATTGACAAATAATTCATTATAACAGTTATCAGTTACGACAGCATTTTGTCGTAGTAATGCATTCCACGATCGTAACTTGATGATTGGCTTCATTTCATGATGTTTTTATTTTTTGAGCGATACACTTTATTTTTTTGTCAAATTGTCAAATCTTTAACAACTAAAAGACTAACCTCACAAACATATATGAAATTAAGTGTGAAATTATCATGTAAAAATCAATTTTAATTGTAAACAGGAAAGTCCTCCTGAATTTCGTTTCCACAAAAAATTCTAGGAATGGTCCCTTTAAAGAGCCACTCTATGAGCTGTCAGGGGTCATATATGCAAAACTATCGACTGTTGCAGAATAATATGATTTTAAAGATTATCGCACTGTAGGGCGACATTAAGAAGTTTATAAGTTACAATTCTGATTAAAAACTGGACAATGGTCAAACACAGTCAAACATAATTTATGAAACTTATCTGAAGCAGTCAAAATGACAGTTGTGAGTTGATCATATTTTATAGGTTGTATATAACTAGTGTTCATATACATTGGATGTGGGAGTTTAACTTCCATGTATATATATATTTACCTGTTTTAATATTCCTATTGAAAAAAAGTATTAATGATATAAATGCCAATCGGGGATCGAAAGCAAAACAGAGCAAAACAATATGTGATGAAAATAGCAGAGTGGATGTTTTATTATCTTACCTTACAGTAAAATCCTCGTTTTTGATTGGCTGACGATCGACTCGTTTTATCTTATGTACACCGCGAGTCTCACCTCTCACGGTGTACAAATTTCATGTACCCCGCTGCCATAGCAACAGCTCCTCTCCGAGAAGAGGTGTCGCATAGGGTTCAGATGACGTTACCAAATGACGCACGCTGTGTTCAGAGTTTACATACGTTCGATCAGCTGTTTTCGTGATTATTAATTATAGATTAGTTTTCTCGTCATTCTAAGTTTTGTTTGGAACCAAATTCTGCATTGCATTACTTGCACATGCTATAGGATTAAAATCAAATAGTTTTTCAGCATGTTTAGTGTAATAGTTTTACGTAACACGATTCATAACATTGCAGTCGGGTTGGACGACGCCATTTTGTTTACATTTAGGGTCAAGGCCGTTCATGCGGTGATGGCTCATACGTTAACGGCAGTCAAACTAAAATGGATATATTTTCTTCTGACATGACGGTTAGATAAATACGTTGCATGCTTTGCGGCTCGGGCAACATTTCTACAAAGATGGTACATCAGACCGTATTACCCTCGTGAGAAGCAAACAACTTATAACGTAATAGGGCTTAACGGTTAAAAAAAGGTCACTCTGATAGTTTCATCACATACTGTTTGGCATTGATAGGAATCCACAAACCTGATATAGGTATAAAAATTAAAAGCCTCTCACATAATCATCTCCAAATGATAAATTTATCATAAATACTTTTATTCAGAGAGAATATTGAAACAGTCAAATATATTTGCAGAAGGGAAAATCACATGTATAATTCACATGATTATTATTTATATAACCCATCAAACATCATCTTGTAACTGTGGAGCACGGTGGTGTAGTGGTTAGCGCAGGTTTGGACACAAACAATTTTTAACCTGTGTTTAACACCGTCTTTTGTCCTTGGGCAAGGCACTTCATCCACATTGCACTCAGTTCACCAAGCTGTACAAATGGGTACCTAAACATGGGGAGAGTATGGACCTATATGTTCGCGCAATCGCTAAATAGCTGACTTGAAAGTACAATTCCTCCAGGGTAATAATATACATTGTATCTCCACTGTATCGCTGTTGATCATACTTTTCAGTAACTGTCAGTACTTCTTGATCAAATGCTAAAGTTGACAAATGTGACTCCTAAAACTCACTTATTGACTCTTTAAATAACTTAGTACACACTCCCCAAACAGAGGAAGCTCAGTAGTCAAATCTTATTCTCTGTTTGTATATGAGCATTCCTCAACGAATGAAAAAGCTTGATAATGGATGCATTTAAAGAGCAATCTGAAATTCTGTTTCAAAAGTTGTTGTTTTTTCAAAATTTTCAGTCATTTCAATATGCTTTTTGAAAATTGAAATATTATTTACCATAAGAACACGGTCTTGTCAAAAGGCAACTGAATCATGACATTGGCCTAGATGAAAACAAGCAATATTCTATAGCATGACATGTTTTCAATACCTGAAATGATGCAGATAGTTTCTATTTGAAAAATAATCTTTCTGTATAAGCTATCATAATTCCTAGTCTTTACATAAGATTTAGAACTTCCTCTGCAAGCCATAACTCAGTAATTGGTGATTTGAGCCTTGCTGCCTCTCATCATATTCTGTGCAAACTCCTCGGCCTACTCCACCTGAACTTAAAGTGACACAGAGTATCTTTCTTTAAATTTTATTTGGTTTTGATAAGCTGCAAAATATCCAATATGCTGATTGAAGTTCATATCTCATCACTGGACTTGCAAATATATCCATTTATGCATAATATCTCTAAAATGCTTGATTTTATGGAAAAACAAAGAAAACATCTCAAATACGTTTAATTTGTGAAATTATGCATCCAATAAATCTACCTGTTAGTAACAATATTAATAAACACTTTCGAATTGAATATATCTTCCTGTCAGCTTATGACAAGGTTTCAAAATTACGTTTGACGAATTTGCGCGCGCCACTCGAGCCACATTGTCCGGTTTTCGATCAAAATTCCGACTTTGAATGGCCGTAATTTCGCTTTAATGTACAAATTGACCTTTAACTTGTTATTTTCAGTAACAGTTAGTGGTTCCCGATGTAATAACATCGATTTCAAAATTTGACATATGTGATCCTATCAACATACTCTGTGTCTCTTTAATAGTCTCAGCAATAATTCCTTGAAAGTTGCTATGATTCACTGATGAACTTTGATCATGTGGAATTACTCAGGTTTTGAGTTTGCACAAATGACGTAGTTTGACAAAAGCCTTGTATCACAACATTTAGATATCGTTCATGTTGTTGGAACTTTGTTTCATGAAATCAGAACAATGTTTCATGACATCAGGGTCCGGTCCCTTTGTATGGAACGACTTTACACAAAGTTTACCTAAGTGCCATTAAGCAGGAATAAATTTACCTGCGAGTCCTGCATCAAATACTCATAAAATTTAGAAAGAACTCATAGAAATTTAAACTGTGAGTCCTGGGATGCATAGTTTTTAGGTGTTAGTATGTGCTTACTTATTAAAGGACTCATTTAAATCAGCTTGGACTCACAAGATTTTTTGTTAGCGAGTCCCTTGACTCAGAGGGTCATATCTGTAGATTGATCACTGCATTAAGGCTACCTTAGTGACTTAAGGTCACCATAGTGTCTTTTGCCCAGAACACTGTTTCAAGAACACTTTTATGATTTGAAATATTCATGCAAGATAAAGTTTCATAACCATCCACACACTTTTCACAATATTTTAACTCAATGTTTGCTTTCGCTTGCGACTTTTTTAGTTTATAATTGTCTCAAATTTTCTTTCATATTTTATGCAATTTGTTGTATTTATCATCAGTCCACGACACATTTGGGTAGATGGAGCTTATACATTCAGGTAATCTCACTTGTGGTCTGCACTGCACTGTTTGTGGTGGATTATCTTTCCCTGTCATTGTTTCTCTGTCTCTTTCATCACCAAAGGTGCAGTGATATTTCTTCATCTGTCAAATTCTTCAAATTGCATTAAAAAAAACAACTTGAAAGTAGCAAAAATATTTAATCATGTTTATACCAGATAAAATCAAATAGTTGATTAAGAGCCTTGACATGGCAAAATGTCTGTGTTAGTAAGAGAAACAGTTTCACTTGTTTGCTACTCTAAAACATTTCTTGAATGCAAAATGAATACAAAAAATAATCATTATTTCTTCCACTATGTTATTGTTTTTGAGGTAGGATTTGGATAAGAAATCAATTTGGATGAATTCTGATTAGAATTATATTATGAATTAGTCAAAATCTTATGAGTAGATTCGGTTCAACATTCATTAGCTGTATAATATAATAACCACCTGTTTTCACAAGCACATGGTTCAAATGTGGGTACTACAAGTTTTCTCCCATAATGATACATCAGCATATTTGTCTCTCATTGAACTCAATCTAATATACCCTGATATCCATCGGACCAAAACACTCGTATCACTGACGTCTAGTTAATCAACAGTGTTTATCACCTGTATGTTTGCTGCCAAACTATTAAGAACTCCATACAATGTTAAGTGTTGCTTCTCTTGAAAATCTTATAGAACGCTGCTTACGAAGTTGCAGAAGAGTGCAACGGGACATGAGATATATTATCTAATGGCAACTGTTAAAGGCACCACTCGAGCGGCTTTCATCCACCATTTCGTCTCCACAAAAAATACCCCGCTCGAATGGTCCCTTTAAGAATTCTCATTTGTCTTTGTGCTGCTATCACAACCTGGGCTTCTTTCCGTGTGCAATACAATGAGCGCAAGGAATGAGGCCCGGGAACCAGGTATAATTGCCACTAGTAATGAAAGGACATCATTTGATTGATTTTACCATTGTAATTACGTCCGAAAAGGGTCATTTTCTCGCCGAGCGGCTGCTAGGAACAGCTGTCACCACAGTAACACTGTGACGTCATAAGCCAATTCGCCGCGTGAGACCATTGTTTTATGATGTCAAATTATATCAGTCACCGTTCGCAGTGAAAATATATGTTATTTTCACTGTAGCTTGATAGACAGTTTATTTCACTGATAAATCCCAGTATTTCACTGCTCGCCATATAATAAAAAGTGATACGAGGGTTTTGACCCGATGGATATCAGGGGAATAATGTTGGAGCTCAATGCAGAGACATATACAATGATGTATCAGGATGGTTTTGCCTCTTCTGTATGAATAATGATCTGCACATGTGAGCACCATTTTTAACATTCCTCCACACAACACGACGCTACTAAATGGCTGAAATATCGCCAAAGCGGCGTAAAACAAAAAAAATCACTCACTGACTCACTCCTACACAAAATCCTGAGCATGTTTCCAAAAATACTTACTATGAATAATGTATGTGCGAAAACTTTATGCTGAGTTTTTAATTACCGGGTATAGTACGAAAACATTTCAGTAATATTTTACAATTTGAATGAATTTCCAAAATAGGTTCACTCATTATGTGTTGTTGTTGTTGAGAAAAAATAGTTTGCTGCAATTTGATACTTCATGATTTTGTCACCAGCAATTTGTAGTTTGTGTTGACAAATTATTGCCCAATTATCTCACCCTTGCAGTATTGGCATATTAAAACATCAGGCTAATTGTGACATATGATATGTATGATAACTAGATTTTGATAAGCTTAAATGATAACCATTTCTTTGATATATCCAAACAACCAAAATCCTTCTGATCACATAGTTGCCAAAACCTGATCCCTCATATCAATATGAAATTATGTAACTATAGATTTTCAAGCTTGAAATATCAATTCTTTGTCATATCCAAACATCCCTTATCCTTATGATTGCCTAGTTGCCAAAACATTATTTCTAATATCAATATGGAATTAACTTGTCACGTTGAGAGCAGAAAAGACATACATATTCATATAATCATATATATACCACTTTTGTATATGTCCTTATCTCATAATCACATATTGAACTCTGAAAAGACCTTCTATTGCTATCGTATTCAGAAGATATCATATTTCTTTGAGTCCATTTGACCAGAGCGAACCCTTTTGTAAATGGCTACAAGCCCTTCAGGAGGTACAGAGCTGTCTTCTTTGACATGGGTATATTGTTTCTATCAAAGAGACGCTGAAGCTTCAAAGAGTTATGATTGGTGGACAAAGCTGGCTTATTTGGTCACAGATTATTGCCCTGTCAGAAGATGTTTAAAAAGTTACAAAGCCTTTCCTATTGTACAACAGTGCTATGTTACTAATCCTCTTATCTCCCTTGTGTTAGGACACCGCACAATGCAGAGCATTTGCATATGAAAGGGGGTGAAATTAGGCACACTAACGGGATCAGTGTACATAGAAACCGGCCGGTGGACCGAGTGGAAGGCAAAGTGTGGCAGTATGGTGTAGTGTAACCATTAGGAGTTGTTTCTCCTTGCATTTGCTGCTGGATTTGTGTTGGACTCTTCTGACTTGGAATGGGAGCAGTCTGAATATGCAACTGGTGGATTGTGTTAGACTGTTTCAGTTGGATGGGGAGCATATCTGAATTGTTATCAAACTTGTGTCGAACTGCTGGGTTTTGTTGGACTGTTCTGACTTAGACTATCAATCTCTTACCAAACTTGTGTTGAACTGGATTTTGTTGGACTGTTTTGATTTTGACTGGGAGCATATCTAAAATTGTTACCAAGTTTGTGTTGAACCGCTGGATTGTGATAGACCGTTTTGATTTTTACTAGGAGCATATCTGAATTGTTAACAAACTTATGGACAGGGTGCAAATCTAGAATATTGCCACCTTGTGTTGTTAAACGGCTGGATTCTTGTTGGACTGTTCAGTCTTAGACTAAGATCTTTCCCCCATGAGGTCTTTAATTCATCTGATGGATTTGTGCTGAACTGTTCAATTTTTAACTTAAACTTGTGTCTCAACCTTTGTGGAATTGTTGGAATTGTGTTGGACTTTTTTGACTTGTCTAGATCAATGTCACATTTTTGTTCCTCTACTGTATTTGTAATAGATTGCAGAGTCTGAAGCTTGTATCAGTTCTTTGCTAGTCAAGTGTTAGCCTGTGTTCGTTCGATGTTAGTCACATGTTAGTCTTTGGAGGTCTCTTAACTGTTAGCATGTGTCATTCTCATGTTAGCCCAGTGTTAGCTTGTGTCAGTCTCATGTAGTCAAGTGTTAGTCTCCCCAAGTGTAAGTTGTCGATGTTCCCACTAACCAGTATGGCTTGTGCCCGCAGTGCTATCGGAGACGTCAAGATCATGGAGGTGAACCAGGACGGAAAGTTTGTACGTCTGCTCAATGATGGAGCTCAGGTAAGTCATACAAATAAAGTCGAATAACTAACTCAGTCAGATTTGCTAAGAGAAGGGGAGAATAAATTTCATATTTCGGCTTTTAGGTCTTTCTACCATGACAATTTTGTAATTTAAAGAAGGTTGTTTTCTCCCTTTAGAGTAGACTTTTTTCTGTGAGTTGGAACACTTTGGGCATTTTTAGATTGTAAAAGTATAATGCTTCCCTTTGACTTATGACAATATTTAGAACAATATTGATCTTTCTAAGCAAAATATGATAGGGATATTATCATTTCATAATGGATTCTTTACCAGTTTATCAGTTATTCATAATTTTAAAATTTTAATTATTATTTTGTCATATACATACATATATATTCAAAGATATTTGCTACATTTCCAGGAGTTGGAGTTTGGAGGCTACATGCTACAACAGAATGTCGGAGGTCACCCAGTGGCCGTCTACAGATTTCCCCCTCGGACAAAGTTCCCCCCGAACTCGACAATCACAGTGTGGTCCGGAATGAACGACCCAATCCTTCACCAGCCACCCAGTGACTTTGTATGGAAGGAACAGCAGAAGTGGGGAACTGGTCCCGAGTGTACCTCCATCCTCTGCAGACCAAACAGTCAGGTGGGTCCGGTTGACTCTTGTCTCGCTAGTCATTTGTTCAATTGTTATGTCCCCACAAAGCTTATTCTGTGGTTTCAAAATGCTTTTGTTTCTTGGCCATGACTAAAAAAACGTTCAATTTTTTTTATGAAACTTGTGGTTAGATCTAGTGGTGGAATGGTGCCTTTTTTCTACTTTGGCTGTTCTTGATTTTTGATTTTCTGGTTCTGATTTAGTACACATAGTGTGTAGGGTCATAATTAAAAATTGGGGCGGGGGACACCACAGTGCATCACATATTTCTAGCTTTTTATCCCACTGGTATGTAATACCATGGGATATAGTCATCGCCCTGTCCGTCTGTATGTCCGTCCGTCCGTAATCATTTCGTTTCCGGAGCAGTACTCAAAAACCGGTCCACATATCTTTCTGAAACTTTACATGTGTATTGCCCACCTACTGAAGTGGTGCCTTTTGATATTTTCACATTTCTGAAAATTTTATTTTTATTGTTTCCATGGAAACTGCTCTTATTTGGACTCTGTCCATGAAAGGTTTCGTTTCATATATATTAGCTTATACTATTATGAACCTTGCTTGAAAAATTTACAATTATCTTTCAAAGGTTTACATCTTACGATCATGTGGAACCGGTGGGATATGTCATCTTCTGATGACTCTTGTTAGACATAAAGGTTTAAAAGAAGGTAGCACATTTTGGTAGGTAAGGAGACTGATCACACTAAAAAAAGCTTAAAATTTCAGGATAAGTTCACACAAAAATGGTCGCAAACAATTTTTGCTGTGTGACATGCTGTGTTAGAGACTTCAGCTAATGGACTGAATAATGGGACGTCTAAGTTATGGGAAGTAACCAGTTATTAAGTTGATCAGAGATGCACAACCAGGGGTTATTTATTTGCTTGTTACCTTAATGAATATTTACCACTTACAGGCAATTGCTTGGACAACAGCTGCTCACAGATTCACACGAAATGCTTTTGATGATACAAAAGAGGAGGAACAATTACAATGTGAGTCCATCGTGAATAATATCTGAAAAAAAGGATCAAATTTTGTTTTTCTTTCAAAGCCTAACATTCATCTGCAATTTCAGGATATTGAAATGTTCATGTAATGATACTACCAGATACCTGTAAGATGTGTAGTGTTGTCAATGTTAGAGTTACCTCCCTTGTAGCCCTTGACCTTTGTGCCAGTCGTTATAATTATATAGATGGCAATGAAATGAATTGCTCACTTTCATATCATAGATACTTATAATAAATATAATGTTGTGAATGATAGAGTAACCTCCCTTGTAGCCCTTGACCTTGCTCCAGATGATGGAGACGGAAGTTTGGGAGGTCAAGACGAAATACTGACGGAAGTGAATGTGGACGCTGGCAACAAACAGGAACATGTTTACCTGCGCAGGTTAGTAAATATTACTACTCTAAGCATCAAAGTAAGTCTATGGGTGCTTTTTCAGAAACTAATTAGTTTACTTTTTCATCAAAGTTTGGATAATTGAAAAAAATTCTGCAAAATTGTTCTGCAGAGAGAAGCAGCACCCTCCCTCCCTAGCCGCCCAGCGCCACCCCTACGGAACCAGCCCTGCCCAGGGGACTCATCCCCACACAGGTCAGCCCCGCCCTTTCATGTACGGCAACGACAACAGCACCGTCAGTAGACAGTCGCGACAACAGTCTACACGACCAGACCCGATACCCGGTGAGTTGACCGTTTTAGTGAGTGCGTGATTTGTCAGCAATGTTTCATGTTGATCTTGCCATTCAATAGTATGCAGATCAGGGATGATGATAATAGGTAGTCAGAGAAAGATTTTGGAACAACTCAAATTTGGTCTGGGGTCCGTTGCACAAAACACTAAGGTGACCTTAAAGATGCTGTATCATACTTGCAAGCGGTTCAGGATGAAACTTAGCTATTGGGAAATGAAATACATCACTTTGTAGAAAAATCTTTCGTCGAAATTTTGATATCATATTTAGATTGTTTAATCAACAAGAACATACTTATTTCGACGCTTCAAGCACAGTACCCCTCTTAGAAAGGGCATGTCATTTTGTGAACCCGCTTTCAGTGACGTAATCATTATGCTTGTAGGATTTACACCGTGTCTCAACTACCGTAATTGCGTTCGAGTGGTATCAACTTTGACAGCAACGAATACCTAATTCGGAGAAAAAGAATATAAAATCTAGTTGAGCGTGACAAAGACGGTTTTAAAGCGTACATTTAGAAACCGGAAGTTGTGAAATGGCCACACTTGATTCGCCCTTATGTCGACTGCCGTTTCGGTATTATTTGGTAAATTATCTCCTATTTGATGAATTTTGGTCCGAATTTCTCAAGGTTGGTCGCTAATTTTTTCTAAAAATACAACGTATACATTAAAAATACTTTAAAAATTGTTGCACTATGATATAGCATCTTTAAGTCACTAGGGTAGCCTTAGTTAAAAGGAGGGCACTAAGATGAACCTTAACTTACATTTGTTAGAGCAACAATCCCCTGGCTTCTACCTGTCACTTTTACTGCTTAGGTGCCGCTACCAGGTGAATGTAAGCTCAAACTGGCATAGCTTTCTAGGGCATTGAAGCCCCAAAATCATCACAATTCAATATGGTATTGAGATATGTGATGGAAAGCGATACCCATTACCCATTTTAGTTTTTCTTGGGTCATTTCTTTCTGAGTTTCCTCTGTTACAAGCAGAGCACTTTCTCGGGCCAGAAATTCTTAATACTAAACAATTGCAATTTATTCTTTGCGCGGGATCAGTGATGAAGGCATATAAACTGTTGCTGTGAAAGCTCTTATATTTATTACATAACAGTCAGATGTAACATTTGAAATAAGATAATTGACTATAACTTTTGCTCTGTATAAGGAGAAATAAAATGAACAATAAATTGACTTCACTAGAAGTTTATATAATTATGGATTGTCAAGAACACTTAATTGCCAATTCATTTTGTTTCTATTGTCAATTTGAAGTCTATTTGAAATGATTTCCTTCAGGACAACCGTACGCTGGAGCCGCAGCTCAACGAATGGGAAGTGCTCCTCTTCGACGTTACACTTCCCAGAGTGCATCAGGGAAAGGAAGTGGATCTCTCGCCAACCGCTCGGTATGTAATTGTGTGGGTGATATGAAGTTTAGATATTGCTTTGGCTCTAGTAAGAGTTATACGCAGCTTACTTGATGTGGTGCAAGTGCATAATTAATATATCATATCTCATTATCTAACTTCAGAACTAATATGGCTGTTTTCTATGCTGGCTGCTGTAACAATTGCTTTTTGTCTTTATGATGTATAATTGCAGTTTTCACATACTTTATGTCTTTTTAAATAATTAAAGAATGTCCTGTTACTCTCTATTATTTATAGGTACAAATAATTGAAAAATAGGTAAAATTAGAAATGGGATGACTATTTGAATATCGTAACTTTTGATCCTGAATTGAAATGTTTTATTGCTATCATTTATTTCTGCCATTTGATCTTACAATTTTCCTTTTGCCTTGGCTATTTTTCAAGCATATTTTACAAAAAGGTTGTTGGGTTCATTTTCACTGAAGCAATAGGATGAACTCATCAGTTTTACTTTCATAACAATATCTGTGACTTGTTTTGATACACTTGATCATCATTAAAATATTTCTAAATACCATCATCATATCATATTTAGGTGTGTGTTAATCTAACTGAGGTGAAGGAATCAAGAGTTTGTGTCATGTTTTTCAATGGTGATATATAACAGTGGTTTCAGGCAAGGTTTTATCATCTCCCCTTCATTATTTATACATCTAGTGTATTTTTTCCAAACAGGGGCAGCATTGTTATCTTTTCTCTTTTAATAACCTCAAGTTTGTTTCATGCGATATAAATTATATAGCAGAAATTTAATGACTTTATTTAGATTAACCTGTAATAGCCTAATTAAGATATCAATTAACTTGCTTAATTTGTTCACTAGCTGATTTCAAGCTGGGCCTCCGATGACACATATTTTGAATATCCGTGAGTTAAGCATGTGAGAAAACCGCAAGTTTTAGATGATTTTTTCATTATTCTGTGAGTTCACAAGCATTTAGAGTCACTGGCACAAATTATACATGATTTATAGATTTAATAAAAGTTTTTTAGATAAATCTTAAAGTGACACAGAGTATCTTTCTTAAATTTTTATTTGGTTTTGATAAGCTACAAAATATATAATATGCATGATACATGATAATAAGTTGATACATATGTTACTGGGGTAACATTTTTGTTGATTTATGTATGACAACTTGATAAAGAAGAACATACAAGCGAATTTTGTTTCCACAAAATATCACGATAGGACTGTCCCTTTAAGAAAACTTTAAGAACGTATAACACCAATCCCCTCAAACTCAGTTATAACATTAAGGATTTAAATGCACATTTGAGACGTAAACAAATAGAAAAGTCAATCATGGCATTTTCTATATTAAATTTAAATTTTTTAGCATATTACATTGAAACAAGTTTGTCCAAAGTATGAAAATGGAAATGAGAATGTGTTTACATTAACATTTTACATTTTAAGTTAGTTTAGGGAAACATTTAGAAACACTTTGCAATAGTCACATGTTACCGGTAAAACATACAATCAGAAGATATAGCACATATAAGATAGAAACTATTAATAGAAAGGGAATTCAACAAATTAAACAATTATTTTCAAACTAATTCTTGTCCTTGACCCTGGCAAATTCTTAAACAAATTATGAAAAGACTCGATTTCAGAATGCTTAAAAAAATGCACAACTTGCATGATTTCAGTCACTTAGAAATAGTTACAAGTTTGTTTTCTCATTACATTTCCTTTCTGATAAATTGAATTACATGTCACTAATTTTGAAGACAAACTTCTTTACAGTAGATATTATCAAGTTCCGATAAGTTCATGTAAAACAAATGTAAGATAGAAGACACCAGCAGGTAAACCACTGAGGTAGTAGTTTTTTTAGTGATCAATGTATGCATACCTCAAGTATTTTATTCTGAATTCACTGTTTTGCCTAATTTTTTATGCAATCACATAGAATTTCTTCACATCTCGCCCTTATGAAAAAAAGTTAAAATACCGGTTGCTTGAGACAATGATGTATCTGCATAAGTAATTGGATATTACAGATACATAATCTTGTTTGTTACAGGGGCAGTAGAATGTTTTTTGAAAATTTTATTTTTTTAAGTTTTCATTGATAATTGTATGTTAATGCTTAACGTATTATTTTGATAGTGTCAAAAATCTCATTACACAAACCAATCATCCATAGTCAGAGAGCAAATTGTGAGGTTTCACATAAAGTCCATTGGCTGCCATTTTTGTGTGAACACCTATAATTAATTTTGTGTAAGAAAAAGGAATCGCATGTCTAGATTGCATATTTGATAAATTACTGCTTCATTTAGTTTGAATACAATGTCTTTCTATTGGAACCATTTATTTTAATTTTCCTGACATTACCCTTTATTCCTTCAAAAACGTGGTACTGGCCCTACTGGTACTGCAATGGGTAATATCACAAATCCTGTGCCCCGCATTTCATAACTTCATTATTAAGATATAAATTAAATTTCATTATAATAAGTTAATCTTCTTAATAACAAGCTAGTGTTTGATTTTCTGACTAAAATAGAATAAGATATTAAATTTCCAAAATACATGTCATTTGAATGCATGTTGTATGATATACCTTTTATGAACTCATATCAAATTAGTTTATCTCTTTGTTCAATAAAAAAAACCGAATAAACGTTTTTGAATTCACAGTTCTATGTGTGTTCACAGTTTTAATTGTTGTATCAAATGATTGACAGACAGGTAGATTTTATTCAGTATAAGGCCATTGGCTAAAAGTACATGATTCAAACTCAATATCTATACATATGTGTCGCCTGCCTGCTGAGTGAACGCTCTGCCAACTGGGCTATAATACTCTCTTTATGATATTCATGTGTCTTGACTAAACAATCAGTGCTTTATCTAACTTATGTATCGTAGTAAGATATATAAACATGTATGTAGATTCCTCCTCACTATATATCTGATTGAATATCCTCTTTCAGAAATCTGGTTTTCTATCCTACATTCTTGACGATGGCACTGCATCGCCATGACAACCGGAAAGCCTTGCTGTAAAATTCCTGCTTGAGTTTGAAGTGTCCCAAATTAATCATAAAGTTCTCTTGCAGTGAAACTCCCAAGTGTGATGACCTGCTGAAAATATAACAACATAACAGAGCTACTGTAGAATAACAGTTTCATAATGCTTTTGTAGTTGACAAGCTTTCCATTCATCGCAATCTCATTTAAATCAAATCAAACCTGACACTCATACCTCACGGCATTTCTGATCTGAGTAGTGTTCAATAGGGTTCATGTCAGGTGACATTTAATTCCATATTTTCAATATAGCATGTGGTCCTGTGCAATGCTGAATTGACTTCTATCAGTAAAGTGCAGCAACAATGCTCAGATAATCAACTGGTTCATGCCCAAATAGTTGATAATTGGGAATAATGTCATTGAAAAGCGTTATTGTTACCTGTAAGAAAGAATGATTCATCAATGAAAATTACACTTTAATCCTCATACTGCAACTCACTTTGCTTAATGAATCTGTTGACATCTGGCATTTAGACTCCTAAATTTAGATTAACTAAAATAGAAAAATAATCATATTAATTACTAAATGATAATTAGCTGTTTTTGCAGATGATAACAAAGTAATTATTAATGATGGGTATATGGAACATAGTGATACTAACTTTTATTTCATAACTTTTAGACATTTTATTGAAATATGTGTACAAATTATTATCATTTTTCTCCATGTCATTGTAATTTTCTAGCTTGTGAATATTACAATAATGGATTACACGTTACTACAAAGTTATTTTCGATAGTGACATTGATTTTGATTGTTGATATAACTTAAGAAACTAGTTATTGGAACGTTACAAAGGAAATCTTTGTAGTCATCTCGCTATTTGATAATCTGGCCTGATAAATATTCTCTTTTCAATCAGATATTGACATGATCCTCAACTGCTCAGTAAGAAATGGTTTTACATTTCCTGTATTTATGTTCTACAAATAATTGTCCATCCCAAACCTGGCCCTGTTAACCTACCCAGCACAAATTCCTCATTTTATCCTCAAAGGAATTCCCCAAAAAATTCAAACTCAAAGTTGTTTAGACATTGGGAAATTGAAAAAAATTAAAATTTTAAGAACTATCAACATACTCTGTGTCTCTTTAAATCATAAAGCCATGTGCCCAATGCATTATTTTACCCACAGTATGGCTCATATGATTCAGGTACATCATGGACGACAACAATCAATATTCAGGATGGATCTCTAAAATGAATTAAAGTGAACAGCTAGTGCCCCTTTAGATATTGTCTAATATAGCGTCACAGGGATTTCTTCTAAGAGTTAATGTTTTAATATGAAATCGAGAATCCCAACAAAATTTGACCAAATGTATAAAATTTGCTGTATTTAGATTTTGAAAACATTTAAAGATTGTAGACCCTTTTATGAATATTTGGAAAGTCAAATAACAACCTTCCTCTTCAAAACTAAATTCATTTGCAGGATTATAGTCTCCAATGTAAATAACAACAGTTATATTCTGATCATTCATAGTAGATTTAGATTAAGTATATTTGCCATTGATTTCTGCATATTGTAAATAGTTTTGAACTTAAATGGTTCCTATGTCCTAGTTTAGTTTCAACTGTCCAAGTTGAACCTGTAAATTTTACTTGTCCAGCTCTCAGCTAGTTATGCATTTTTATGTTTTAGGCTGGCACAATCCGGTTCGGGCCGCCAACACCTTTCCTATCTCCCTTGCAGCAAGAGTTCTCCTCCGCTAACCCCATCCGAACCTCCTCAACTTCCTCCTCCGCGCTAGTACGCTTCACGGCTTAGGTGTGTCACATGACCTTGACCTTATTGTCACAAGACCCTTGACCTTATTGTCACATGACCTTGACCTTATTGTCACATGACCCTTGACCTTATTGTCACATGACCCTTGACCTTATTGTCACATGACCCTTGAACTCATTGTCACATGACCCTTGAACTTATTGTCACCTGTTCCTTGAACTTGCTGACACCTGTCCCTTGAACTTGCTGACAAATTATCCTTGAACGTTTTAACACAAGACCTTTTGAACTTTTTAGTAACATGAATATCTAAATGGTCACATTATCATATCTTATGACCCCAAGATGGCATTTTCACAATCATGCTTTTTTTCCATGTTGAATATACAAGAATTGCTTCCCTTTCCTCATGACATTAATTGATTATCTTTTTAGATATACGAATTTAGAATCCTGTTATTGTGAATTTCTAATCATTAAATGTGTGCTGAAATTTATAAAACAACTAAACTTATCTGCATATGAATTGAAATGTAATTTAACAAATTTGTGCTAATAAAAATAATTAAACTTTGCAGTGAGAGATAACCCTAAAAACTGCAGTAACACAAGATTAAAACATACCACATCAGGATTTCATAATAAATATTTTTTTCTGCAAACGCTTTAAGTTATAAGGACATGATATTCCAAAGTTGCCTTTGGCCTGTTCAATATGAAAAATTTGTTATCCATATTATATGTTATAATTCAGTTGTCACTCAGAAATCGTCACCTAAATATCAAATTTTAAAAATCTTGAAAATAAGGAACTTAACAAAACAATTAAATTATCAGTGCTTAAGTTTGCTTTGCATCATTAAAATTCAATTAAGACATTTAAAGATTCTATTTTTATGTTTTCCTGGAGAGCCATTCATGTTGTTAATTTTTTCGTTTTCTCCATGTTTCAGAACTCCAACACATCGCCTCCGCCCAGCCCGTTCATGAAGCCTCGCTCTCGCTTCCAGCAAGGACTGACGCAGATACAGTCCCAACACAACCAGTACCTCCCTCCCATGCCCCGCCCACCTCTTGTAGCGGAGTGGTAGACACGCCTACCTGAGACATTGTGACCCCACTGACTAAATTCAATTTGTAACTGGTACCTTCCTCGCATGTCACGCCCACCTCTTGTAGCGGAGTGGTAGACACACCCACTTCTTTAGACACGCCCACCTGAGACATTTTGACGCCCACTGACTATATTCCAACTATCAACAGTACCTTCCCCCCATGCCCCGCCCACCCTTTGTAGCGGAGTGGTAGACACGCCCACTTCTTTAGACACACCCACTTTTATTGACACACCTTCTCTGAGACAGGGCAATGCCTTCCCCTCTCAGTTCATTCAATCTTATCAAAGCCTCAATTGTTTCTTATAAAACACACTTACTCTTATGACACCCACTATAATCCTAATTAACCTACCGGTACACGTTTTGTTAAAACATATCAATTAACCTGTTAGACACACCTTTCCGTAAAAGATACACAAAAACCTGTATTTCTTCCTACCCTGTGTAAAACCACTTGAACATGCATATGGTTAGTTATAATCAGATCTGCGTGAGACTGTCCCTAATCAATCAACATAACCCAAGTGACCTATATGACATATCATCTACTTTTCTATATCACTTATACACTTATTTTACACAGCGACAGTTGTTCTTGATTACTATGGTGTTTTCAATGTAATTGATACTCTAGGTAGCAAACCATTATATATTTACTATATATTTATATTTTCTATATATTTATATAATTGCTGTTTCTATATTATGACAATGCATTGTCGCATATGCATGAGTGGCTGATTGTGTATCATGTACATTTATCTATTATGGTGTATCATGTACATTTCTAAACAAGATTGTGATGTACATTACAAGTGAAATAACAACTTTTGATAACAGCTTGTGAGAATGATCTGTTTTAAAAATATGATTTACATCTTTATAATGAATTTTATAATTAACCACAAATGTTATCCATTTTGAAATCTCAATTCACATCTTACTGGTCAAGATATGGCACATAATTTATCCATTTTAAAAAAGTTATTTAAACTTTTACCATAAATATGTCCAAACTGTTTTAATGTACTTGGTGTGCAAGAATTAGTAAGGGCTGAAACAATCTTATGAAAATGAATGTTTCTAAAAGCAGATTTTATAAAAATGCACCAACCCCAATTTCTTTAAGGAAATTTATTCTTGGCAAACCAAAATCTCAAAATGTGCTGAAATATTCCGTCCCTGGGTAAAAAAACATTTTTAAGTGCTTGATATGCTTCATTCAAAAGATATTTGAAATTCATTTCAGATTTCTATTTGATTAAATCAACATTTTGGCTTGTTTTTGAAATGATAAATTTGTATAATATATTTTTGAGTTATGATCATCATTTTATGTTTGTTATTGTTATAGTGCATTGTAGATATGATTGCCAACATTTTTATTGTTTATTATCTTTGTCTCTTTGATGAATTTATATAGGATAGACAAATATAATTATGATACAAGAATAGTTTCTAGTCTTAATGATTTGTATTTCAAGGTATGCTATAGAAATTAACTTCTTGCACAATAGTTAGAAGCAGTTTTAGCCATCAATTTTGTTTTCAGCAAACTGTGATATATTATATGTGCACAATTGCTATACTGTGATATGATAACTGCTTAACTAGGTATATTTCAGTAACCCTTAAAGCTTCCATATTAATAGAAACAATGCCGAAAGAAATATTCAAACATATTTTATGCTACTTTGTATATGCATAACATAAGGCTTTTACCAAAGTATCCATAAGTTCAAAATAAATGAAAATATATAACAAGTTGTCTCAGAGTTCATTTAGCACATAACCTTTGCAAATACGGACTTAAAATATAATCATTCAATTATATTCAAAATATTTGTGTAACATCTTTCTCAAACCTTTGATAGATAATATGTTCGAAGAATGGATGGATATTTCCTAACCTTAAGAGAAATGCAATGGTTTGCTCAATTGCAAAAGCAGCAGTAACATTGCAGAGTTATCTCCCTTCTGCAGCCACTGATATGGGAGTTATCTCCCTTGGTGACCTTGAAAAATTCACCTTCATGAATTGTACTTATCTGGTGTGGCTCTATATAGAGGTCAGGTATGTTATTTGTTAGTCTGTAATGAATAAATGATTTCCTAAAATGGATATTTGTTTGTTGTTTTGATAATTGCCTTTTGTAGAAGTTGGTGATAGAGAAGTATGGAAAAGATCATCCTGTCTCAGGGTACGAACGTTTCACTAACTCCACTAATCTGTACCCTGGGCTCAGAAGCAGTTCAAGCTAGATTCGCTCGCGCAGCCCGACTTGGGATAAAGCAAATTAAATCATTTTCTCGTTGAAATTTTATCGAGAAGGTAGCGAGAAAATGATTGGATTGGCTATATTGCATCGTATGTACCCTGATACAAGATGTGAAAAGATTGAACGCAACCAAGTGACCTGGTTATGATATTGTTTTTATAATTTAAGCAGTTCCTGTTATACTTTGTATCACTTTCATTGATTTGATGAAAGAAATGATCTTGTCTGCTCAAACTCATACAGAATTTTCAAACAATTTAACCATTGCTTAATGCCAAAATGTAATTTTTCTTGAACTTGTCTGGATGACGTAACTACATCTTCATAATCAACATGACAACTGGGATACAGAATTTTCAAACAATTTAACCATTGCTTAATGCCAAAATGTAATTTTTCTTGAACTTGTCTGGATGACGTAACTACATCTTCATAATCAACATGACAACTGGGATAGCGCAATGGTCAGCATGTTCAGCTTGTTGTCTGTTGTTCAAATCCCGCCAGGGGCGCAGCAACTTTGTATGCAGTAGAAAACTGTTCTACACACACTAGGGTTTGGGTGCAATGCCACATTGAATTTCAGTGCAGCCACAAAGGTTCGCTCTTCAAGCGAATGCTGGCAGGTTTCACCACAATGCATAGCAGTACTTGTGTTGTGGGCTTTCCTCTGCAATAATACAAGCAGCCATGATATAAAATGAAATACTTGATTATCCCCAAATTTCCTTGCCTCGAGTGTTGATTATGTTTCATGAAGCAAGACGAAAGTAAGATTCAATAGTTTTATTTCTATACAGAAACATTCACATGATAACAATATGGGTAACAATCAATCACATGATGCATACTCTCTTTAACATGGGCATGACACAATTCACATGTACCAAGGTGCTATTTTCCATTAACATCCAAAACTGGAGATACCAATTTGTGGGAGATTAAGCAATATTTCCTAGGAGATATCATTTTGACAGTATATTTGAACAATGACCTGCCACCACCAAGTTAATGACATCACAAAGCTTTACATCAGCAGATAATGACATAAAATGCAATGACATCATAAACATGATGACATCAGAATGCTATGACGTCACTGCTTTGGGAGTCTTGAGGGTAGGGTAGTGTTCGATATATAAATGTAAGAACATTATGAAAAATGATTTGGGATGATGTAGAAAATCTTACCCTTGAGTCTCCTGATATGAAATATATGATCACTCATTTAGAAAAGTTAAGTGAATTACTTTTATCAACTGGTAATGATATATTTGATATCAAAAGCCGCTTTGGTCAGATTTTCTATGTAACAAATACACTGCATGGAGTTAAATCATTTCATTGACTGATAATAATATAGCAATACTAGGCATTAGGGCTAAGTACTGGAGTACTCGAGCCCGAGTTGGGTCCAGCTGGACTGGAGGTGCATTTTCTTGGACTTGTTAAGTGGAAGTCACTGGTTTTTATAACTAAACTTGAGTTAGTTCAGTCTGTTTGTCTGTAACAAGTGAGGACAGGTGATCAACATTATCATTTCAAGACATTGATGTCAAACTATGCTCTATATGACCATTTATTAGTCGAAATATGTGTTTATATATCTAAGATGAACAACAATTGCATGATTTCTTGGGAAAAGGTACTGAGGTCCGAGCCAAATCTGACCCCTGAAGTTCTCGTGTCAAATATTTTTAATAACCCTACCAGGCATTTGGTCAGATACATATCAGGGTATTGTATGAGCTCTCACGATAGAAAAGATGTGGATGTAGCAGATGACAGTACTACTTAATACCTGTACTTTGAACCCAAGGTTTCATGTACAGATGAAGGTAAACAAAATAGGTAAACAAACAACTGCACTGGGGTGGGATGGCTAGGATTGAGTATTGAAACAAATATACAAAACACTACAACAGTTTATAATAAGGTTTTCACATTCACCATAGAAGTATTTCATAAGCTTATGCATGTTTTGCTTTTTACCATATGTTATATTTAACACCATAACTTTAAAATATTTCACGCTCCACTCAACACTCAGTAATGATGAAATTAAGGTTCGCCAGATGCCTTTTGACAGATGCGTACTGAGTAAGAACAGGGTACCGATCTGAAGACTGATTTGGAAAATTTGTTTGTGTTCCAAATATGGTCTTAAAAAAATTGTCATGTGTTGAAGACTACATTATACGATTGATTGCTCTTGATAAGTAATGACAACAACTACTTAGGAACCATTCACAAACATTCAACAAAACCATAATTTTCATGTTCAAAAGATCAAATACTAGTGTTTGAAAAATTAAATAAAAATAGAGCCATTGGCTCTGTAGCTCATCAGGCTTCATCGTCAATTATGCTGTAGAGTGTGGCCAATGTAATTCCCCCTTTGTAGAGGCCACAGGGTCACCAATCATAAAATTAAGTATATAGGCGACAAGTTTCAGTTTTCTAGACCTTATACTTCAGGAGAAGAAGATGAAAATAGATTTGAAGGAAGTTCCTGTAGCCTTTATTAGGGGCAACAGGGTCACCAAAGCTACAATTCATCATCCTCACTAGCCAAGGAGTCTGTACACAAAGGACGGATGGACGGACGGATGGACGGACGGATGGACGGACAGACGGACGCCGGACATCATGCCATGCCATAAGCCCATCTGGCCTTACAGGCCAGATGAGCTAAAAACTCTCTTGATAATAATTAAATAAAAGAAAAACATTAAGAAGACCTTAACCTCCCTGTATTTCTAGTCTGTGATCTCCACCTTGCATAGTTGCTACCAATAACAATTAAGATATCAATAGATCACTAAGTTGGTGACACAGTCACTTAACATACTCCTATGGACTATGACTATGGACTCAGATCAGTATTCAAGCAGTGTAAGAGTGCTTGAGATCATATAAATGAGATTGTGCAATCAGCAACTAGAAATTAAATGTTGTACCATAATTTCTCTATTAATTTGACATCTCCAATAATTCAACCACATATTATTTCACAAATTCAAAACACCTTTAAAATTTCAACCAAGTGCTTAAAGTTGAAGCTTCTATGATTCATGCATTGCCTGAAATATTTGTTTAATTTGCAAAAGAAACCCCAAAATAACTCTTGCAAAGCGGTTATTACTCTACTGCAGTAATCCAATTGAAATATCTTGATTATGATAACATTGCCATTATTATGTGATCATCTTTAAAATCTAAGCATCAATATCATCCAATATTTAGATAAAGAGCCAAATGATCTACCAAAAGTGAAAATAGTTCAACCATAGGAATTTTCTGAAAATCTTTCGAAAATTGAAGGGTCGAATTAATAGAGAAATTATTGTATTCAAAGTATGCCTGACTGTTGATTCTGATGTGGGAGTCTAACCTAAAAAATCGTAAATGGTAATTTTTGTATTACAATTGAGTTAGGATCAGACTTTTAGTTAGACTGAGTACAGAAATTGTACAATATATCAAAGTAATATGCAACATAGTACCATATTCCCTAGAACATGCATAGAGGATACTTAACGACCTTCAATTTCTTACGATTTTTATTAAATGAGTTTATCAAATCATTCACGAGTTTTGCCGATATAGACAAATCGTAATCGTGTGCTGAAACGGGTACTGTAACGGCGTCACTTACATTATGACATCATAGATTCACGCTATTATGATGTCATATTTACACTAGTATGGGCAAGTAATAAAGTAAAATACAAATAATATTATATCACACATGCTTCTGGGTAACTGATTTACAAATATTTGGCAAACAAATGTTTACAAAACAAAAACATACATCATTAAAAGAAATTTTCTGTATTTGCACATTCAATCATATTTGGTCTCTAAAACCAGGGAGAATAAAATGACAAGATAGTTCAACAAAAACATGATGAGAAGTACAAAACAAACTGAGATATTCAAAGGTAATATATACAAGGAATATAAAATCCCATTAGACAATAATTTATACAATTTTCGTCCATTTTTATACATCTTGGATATCAAAGTCTTCATAAATTAAATGAGCAGAAAAGACACATAATACAAAAAGGTTGACATAAACGTTCCATATTTAGGGCTTTTCATATTGTCTGGCAGAAAAAAGTATCTACTGTTCTTAAATTTCTAATTTAATTATAGATTCAAAATTCTAGAATGCATGGGTAAAACAAGTAAAGCTATTTGGTGTAAAAAAGATGATATGAAATAAATATTCAAATTTTCTATCAATTACAAAAGAGGTTAACGAAGTCATCTCTTCTATTGTGACGTCTTTTACACTTGAAATGATTTATGGCTACAAATGAATCTAAAGACAGTTGGTTTTTGTCCCTAATACTTTAAATATGAGTGCATTGTTATAGTTGTGGTTTTTTTTATCAAAAACACACTAACTGACAATCTGGAACCAAATACTGAAAGCAATGCAGTTTTACTATTGAGCTTTGAAGTTTTTGAAGTCGGAAATATTGAAGTCAAAATTGAAAGTCACATGATGTCAGAAGGTTCAGTTTCAAAACAATGCAGTCTTGTCTTGGGTGATTTCATTGCTTTTGAAGTGAAATCCAAGGTAGTGAATAGCTTGAATAAGACATTTTGCTGACAAAATTTCATGAAAAATGGCCAAATCACCAAAAAATCAATTACCCCGACCAAATCAAAAACACATACCTTATTGAGGCTGATTTTGTTACAAAAACTGACAAAAAGCATATTATTAAATGGTGGTATGCATTGTCACGTACAATTTAGATTACCTCCCTTTGTATATAAATGGCACCACCATGTTATATAGTTCAAAAGTGGTATCAAATTGAATTCATATTCAAAGTCATCCTCAAAATTGTTTTCAACTTGAATTTGTTCAATTGCTAGAGCTGCATATAGGATAATGGCAGGGGACAATAACTGGTCCTCACAGTGGCATCATGGGCAGTTGCGGGGGATGGGACCATCTATCACATCACGGCACGATAGGGGTTAAATGTCAAAATTATCTCACTTGAAAACAAAACAATAGGAACTAGCAATACACAGACTTCCAACAAGGGACAACATAAACTACTTCCATTTAATGTTATATGAAGTCATTTCCTTATGTATATCATACCTCTCACAACTACATACAAAACAATTGCTCATAAAATCACAGCTCTGTATACGATCACTATTGGGATGGGTTATCAACCCTACATAAGTTGAAACATTTGTTATGCTTGGCCATTTTACCTAAACTTACAAACTCTCAGGGAATAAGAAGACAGCAGCCAAGGGGTACTTTGCTAATTTATAAAAAAAGGCCCTTTAAAATTTTGGAAGTCTACTAATGCTATAAGGGCCAATTCCCATTTGAAATTTCTGATGAAAATGACCCATTAATTGTTATGAAATAAACTCTGACTCGTCGCTTCATAATTCAGTAGACACCAACTAAGGATAAGACTGCATTCGGACAGTCTTGCTGATTTCATCTGAATATCTATATGGAAATGGACCAATAAATATCATGAAGGCGAAAGCATTCTGAATATTGTGCAGTTCATAATTTGGACCTTGTTATTCAGAAAATCTCTCTTTTCTCACAAGTAAAAACAATGATGCATTCACTCCAATTCTTAATCACAGTCATCCAGTTGCCATCATTGTGAACAAGTTTTCAGATTTTGTTGATTCCAATGCACTTGGCAATGATGTCTATCCGTCAGTGACGGGGGTCATTTTCACGATCAGCCAGGCCAACCAAGTAACCTTTGACCTCTGACTCATAGTCCGAACTCTGTGGCTTCTCTGCCAGAACCCACGTGTCATCTGTTCCATCCACTTTCGTCCGACAGAGTGGACACGTGTGATGTGACACGTTCCTAGGAACAAAACAAATTCATTATTTCAGTGCCTCTTCATTAACATTATAGAAGCAGTAGCACGTTTTTTGAAATTTTTCACTGATAATTGTACGTTAATGCAAAATGTATAAATATGATAGTGTCAAAAATCTCATTACACAAACCAATCATCCATAGTCAGAGAACAAATTATAAAGACTCACATAAAGTCCATTGGCGGCCATTTTTGTGTGAACACCATTAATTCATTTTTTGTAAGAAAAAGGAATCACATGGCTGAACTGTACTTAATGTATTTCAATTATTATTGCTTCATTTAGTTTAAATACATTGTTTTCCAATTGGAACCATTTATTTTCATTTTCCTGACATCACCTTATATTCTCCCTAAAAAATGCTACTGCCCTTTAAGAGGATCCTGCATTTAAAGTTATATATGTACATTTTGTTTATGAAGATATCCTAACACATTGTAACTAAAGAATTGGTTTACCTTTCTTAATTTATGCAAATGGTAAATTTTGTTTGACACCTGCAGTGTGAAGAAAATGATTCCTGCTTTTCAATATGCACGACAATAAAATCTATTTGGAGTAAGAATTTCAAGACATTTTCTGTCATTTGATCGAACGAAAAATACAATTTGATATCATTATCAACAAGCTTTGTATATACAACTTCAATCAACTGATATATTTGATTTATGAAGACACTTTTGCGAGATTCACTTAATCATAACATATTGATCATGACATTGCATTTATAACATCATTAATGAAATCTATCATTATAAAGAGAATGCATCTTCCCTTTTTGTATCCCTGTTTACACACTCATGTTTATTACACAGCTACACAAATGATAAATATGACTCACCATGAGTCAATGCAGGTTTCACAGAACTCATGGTTACACGACAGGATGATCTCCGCCTTGCGGTCCATACAGATACAGCACTCATTCTCGTCAGATGTTCCCTCGCCGGACGTCGCAACTCTACAACATCAACAAGTTTGATTGTTACACACTGATGCCCCCGGATATCAGTAAAATGTAAATCTATATTTTTGTGTCAATATGTGCCTGATAGATGCACATGTGAAAATATCGAAGGTCTATCTCTTTCCAATCACAAGTTATGGCCAAGGTTAAAATTTTTTAAAAATGCCATGGTCAAGGTCAGGAGGTGAAAAGTTATGAAAGGTCTTATCATGATTGATAGATGCAAATGCAAAATATCAAAGGTCTACCCTAACGCAAAAAGTTTGGAGCAAGGTTAAATTTTTGTGTGACCATAGTTAAAATCCAAAAAACAAAGGTTAGATAACAATAAACTTACTCATCAAATATTTTCGACGCCGTGATATCGACTGGTGTTGAGCCAAGGGGGGCGTGGCTTGATGCAAGGTTGTTGACTTGTTCTGCGATCTCGTTATACATGACGATATACTGACGTAATGACAACACTCGGGCTGACTCGTACCTGTTGGTGTGGGTGTTCACCTGTGGATAAATATAATATGATACTGAAACATGAGATGTCAAATCTGAGTGAAATAAAATTTGAGTTGAATTTGAAAAATTCAGGTAAGCAATTCCTTAAGTGAAATACATAGGGATAGCAGCTCGAGCAACATGTCACAAAGATGGTACATTAATCTGTATAACCATTGTGAAAACTTATATTCTACGCTACAAACCTGAATCAGTGTTATTTTCCACTAAAGTTGTGTTTGGCAACAGTTACCAGACACAAATCATGATCATATATACTTTTGATTTATCACTACACTGAACTGATGAGCATTATCAAGGTAATTTTAGCAATATTTAGTAATTCATGATTGATAACTCCATTACTTCCAACATAAAATATGTAAACCAACAAAATGCTCAATGTTACCAGTGTATAAAATAGATTGGAAATCTAGCCTGTCCTGAAAATTCATTGGTCAATTCCTTTGGGAAATTTAAGAAAAAAATTGAAAAGTTACCAGTCCTGACCAAAAAGTAACCAGTCCTGGCAAAAAGTATCCAGTTCAAGGACTGGCTGACGGGCAATATTTTAAACACTGATGTTACATATAATTCAGTAATGCAATAATGTTTCTAATGGCTGAAATGTTGACAATCCTTCACAAAACAATAACCATTTATTCATTCACTAAGTATTAAGAATATTCTTCTTTTGAAGATACGTCAATAGTAACGTTACACAAGCTGCCAAAATATAATTTTCAATAAATCATTTAAAATAATAATTTGATAGAGGCAATTGTAGGTGAGTCCTGTATTGTCAGGTATTGTTCTTTAGTACGAGACAACATTATCTGTATCAAGTTCATCACTGAAGTCATAAAACATGGTCACATGTGTTAAAAAAAGGGTTGTAATAAAAATTAGATATCCAATTGTTTATCATCACATGAGCACATATGTGAAATAATCATACATCAAATTAGGCATATTTTCATCATGTTTTGCTATGAATGACCCAAAACAAACCACAAGTACCTTCAAGCACCTGATCCGGACCAGAGCCCGCCAGAACACTGTGGAGTCAGATCCTTTCTTTATCACAAACTGAAGCTGCTTCCCTCGGTGGTCAGTGAACGTCTTGGTGCTGCAATAATGATATGCAATGTTTACCCTTTCCTGCTGCTAAAGTTATTATCAAATAATACCTAAGGGTAACAAGATAATTACTAATATATTCATAATTGAACAAGCACTTATTGATTGGAGATTTGGCAATTTTAAAGAGGACTTAATATTGTTGTTAAATCATCAATTCATTGTATATTACTGCATTTAGGAACTGGGTACCCCTAAGTGCTTGCCTCAAATTTGATGATGCCACATATAAATCTACTCACACATTGTTTAAATTTAAACTGCCTATTACAAACTACTCTGCCTATTACAAATCTACTCTGCCTATTACAAATCTACTCTGCCTATTACAAATCTACTCTGCCTATTACAAATCTACTCTGCCTATTACAAATCTACTCTGCCTATTACAAACTACTCTGCCTATTACAAATCTACTCTGCCTATTACAAATCTACTCTGCCTATTACAAACTACTCTGCCTATTACAAATCTACTCTGCCTATTACAAATCTACTCTGCCTATTACAAATCTACTCTGCCTATTACAAATCTACTCTGCCTATTACAAACTACTCTGCCTATTACAAATCTACTCTGCCTATTACAAATCTACTCTGCCTATTACAAATCTACTCTGCCTATTACAAATCTACTCTGCCTTTTACAAATCTACTCACACATTGTTGAGTTCATCAACAGAATCACAGAACTCTTTGTACGAGAGAGTTGCCGCCTTCTTGAGGACGTTGACGTGAGCCTGGATTGCCCCCGCCGGAGAGTTGGGCGTGTCCGACAGACTCGATACCTGCCCCATACCTGCCTCGATCTACACCTGAAAACAGGTAAATCAGTGAAAATGGTCAAAAACTCTTCAACATTCTGAAATTGTTGCTTATGATAAAAGGTAGTATCTTGAATATCAAACTTTGCATTTCTTGCATGAGAATGTTTTATAACACTATGAATAACAAAATAGAAAAAAAATAATACATCAATAAAAAATAAATAATCAAAGGGCTCATTTTGTATGAAAATACCTATGCTGATTGTTTATCATTCATAAGGCTACAAAAAAACTGGAAGACCTCAATGTGCATTGGTCTATGCTATCTCTTTAATTGTCATAGTCTCAGTATAAACATGATTTATCATCCAAAACTGTGTTCCACAGGAGATGTCGCTCGTAGAAGATCAGATAATATCTCCTAGGACATTAATTTAGTTTTCTCAATAGATTTTGGACAATGCCCTGCAATTGGCAAGTACATGACATCACAAATGTCCTACACCATTAGGTAATGACATCAAAAACATGACACTGTCACTCAACAATGACGTCATTAACAAAATGCTGTCACAATGCCACAATGACATCATTGCTTTAAGAGTTTTAGTGACATGCTTTGTATATTTATGTACATTTTGAATGCACACGTAGTGAAAAAATTTTTTTCGTGTCTTCTCATTTAAAATATATCAACACTCAGATATTTGTTACTTTCATCAATATGTGTTGATATATTTGATATCAGAAGACACTTGGGTGAGATTATCTATTCCACAGGAGATGTTTGTATGAGATCAAGCGTTATCTTCTAGGAAATATCATTTTGACAGTAGGCTTTGAACAATGCCATGTTGGCATCACCTACATGACATCAAAATACTTTCTCATCATCAAGTAAAGACATCAAAAGGCTATGATGTCATAAACATGATGACATAACATTGTCATCACATAACAGCACTGAAAAGCAAAAAGTCTGCTTTGCGTTCAGAGATGTTCATTTTTTATTCCATTTCATGCAGACATCACAGCACGCAGTTGTGGAATGGACAATAGCTGGATTGTGGAATTACGTATTGTGAAACCTGATTGGCGACGAAATATGTGGGACTGCTCTGATTGGCTTAGTGGAGGACTTAATTTTGTAAGTGTTTGTCATGCATGTGTTCTGGTCTTGCAAGAGGGTGCTGTTGGACATCATATCACAAAAAGATAAGCTCGTCATCTGCGTATTTAATGAAGTCAAATCATGAACATATCATTCTTCAGGGAGGGGTACGTGTGTAATAAGAACTCTGGCATGAATATTTAATAATTATAAGGCTCTGTTAAAAGTATTGGTTACAGTGATCACATTCAGTTCTGTATACCAGTCACTAGCACTCTTACCTTAAGGGAATATTTGAAATAGGTTTATTTCTTGGAGGTTACTTGCAGGTTTAGAATTAACTGTAAATTTATACTCCAATAAATAACGTAAGTTTTGAACTTTAACCTCTAATTTTTTCATGCATTTGCATTTCGAGTAGGCTTTTCCTTGTATCTAATTGGTTATAATGTACCAACTTAAAAATGCATCTTCTACTTTGTACGTAACAGTTATCGCCACCACCCAGCTGTAAGGCATTTAAGAAATCTTTCACTTTCAAACCTGTATTTCAATACCAAAGGACATTTAAAATTATAACCAATAAAAAAATTCACAGAAATAATATTTTTCTTCAGATGCCATGAAAGCAAAATTTTAGCATGTAAGAAACGTAAACAACACGGGGAGTCACGTGACCTGTCAAGACAACAGGACATCTTATCAAATATTCCAAAATATGTTACATTTATAGAAAATTATCCTGGCTTTAGTTAAGATACAGAAAAAGATCAATTGTATAATGGCAATTAATTTCAATGATTTTTCTCTGAATAATCGTGGTCAAAACTAGCCCACAAATCAGTTTTTAGCCTTCACTCATTGCTACAGCTTTGAGGGAAGACAAATCAAATCAAATCAGATTGACAAATACAGATAACTCTTGGTTCAAAGCATATGATATTATAGTCTCGCTGACATTCTGTAAGAATTCAGAAGTGAATTTAAATGTTGTGAACTGATACCGCATGATGGCGGCAACTGTTTGTTTAGGTGCTACGAACTAGCATTATATGAAGAACATTTATCATATTTGACAATGCATTTTGAAATAAGAAACAAAAACATTTATAACAACGGCGGTAATTGTTTGCCAGCCAGTATGGTTCTTTCACAGTAGTGAGTTCAACCATTTGTAGTTTATGTTGGTGTTTCAGGTAGTATTTACACTCCAAGTGAACCTGAGTGATTCATCGTAACATTTACAAGAGACCACCGTGTTCCATGGCGTTAGAGCAATATTAGCTTTTTTATGTAGGTCAACACAAATACATAATTTCATAATGATAACAATGATTTGTTGATAATATTTATTAATCAGCATGTGTTGATGATATCTATTATATAAAATACACTGTGAAGCATACAAAATCTTCATAAATTGGTTTATTTACTATTATTCACTTCAAAGTCATATTCCACTTTACCTTTTCCAAGTGATCTACATGAAGATGATTAACGAATATAAATGTCACTCCAGCGACAAAAACATCTGATCAAAACATTTCCTGAAAACATAAACATTAGAGTTATCTGCCCTTGCTATACTATTCTCCTTAAAACATATCATGGACCTATAATGACCATTGGCTTTTAGGTGACTGGACATGAAATACACTTTGAATCACAAAAATAAAGCAGTTATACCTCTTAAAACATTAAACAAAACGATAATATTCCAATTGTTTCATTATTTGTATGTCCAGGAGTAGACTGGTTTGGTCATTGTCCATTTCATTGGTAACAATCGTTTTAACTCATCACACTATTTACAAGTGCATTTGCTTGTGAATATTTGTATGTTTTATACCATTATGTATACAATTTAGAATTTCGTGCTCGCTTAAATGTATCACCACTTTCCTAATGGGCAATAAAGAATTATCTCTAGTGCATGAGCGTTCATAAAGAATTAAATTTTGTATGAAACGAAACCAAGGGGCATGCTTTTTAAAGCGCTCAAACATTACCACAGTCTAAACAGACACAGGTTTTTTCATTTGGGAAACGGTCTTTTCGTAGGAGGATCCCGTTCGTAGCAGTGCATTTTTCGTAGGAGGATCCCGTTCGTAGAAGGTCTTTTCGTAGGAGTGAAAAAAATATATGTTCGAAAGATTGATAATAATTATGTATGTATTATACGAAAAGACCTACACCCTTTCATTTAACTCAATGGGAGTAGGCACGTGTATCCTAGCTGTGTATCACTTGAAACCAGGTACCCAGATGTATTGCTAGAAGGATTGAGCTTTGTCTTGAACAAAATCAGACTCAATGTTGGTAAGGAGTAAATCCATCAAACCCTTAGGTTATCAATATCAGAATAGGAAACGATCCATTGATACCTCGAACGGCGTTCAATGTTGATCAACTACCTGTTCGTATAGTTCCTGGAAACATTGTAGCTGAGTTTATATTTTACTATTATGCAGGAAGAACAGTTTTCTTTTATATCCGGAACAAAGATATATACAGCTCAGACGTCATGACATTGTATACATGTGTTGTTGTTGGGGGTATCCTTTTCTAGGGTAAAGCTCCTTTCATGCGGAACATCACAGAGAAATTCTATAGATGTCCCCTTAGACTGTTCCCCTGTTTACTAGTAGGCGGTTTTCTATTTTCAACAAAAACCTCAAACACGTGTTTTATCCTTTACGTAATTGGCTATAGCTTAGGAAACTAGACTCGTCAACATTAAAACTATACACGACTCCCTTAATTTCTTATTTTAGGGTTTGGATGACATATCATCCCTTTTTAATTAAATAATTCTTATGATTTTATAATACATGAACAACTTCCCGTACATGACATTCCTTCACCAAAATGTATGAAGACGTGCAAACATTTTTGGTGGTATTTAATGAATAAGTGAAAGCTTTTAGAACATTATAGAACATTTTAACGTTGGTCTAGATGTAGTCCTTCTAAACGGATATATTATGGAGATTTCTTTTTGGATTCGATATGCAGTTAAAATCCAACAGGAATCCTCATGTAGGATAATCAATATAGGAGCGGTGTTAACATAATTAAGCTTAGCGGGGTGACAATCTTCATTTTCATGAATATTTATTGATATATTTCAATCAAGAAGATTTCTGGACCCCGAGTCTGTCTTTTACTTTTATGCCAGACTCGTTTCGTCATGCACACATGAAATTGTAAATTGTTTATTTGTTTTAACAACAAATGTTTTTTCAAAGATTCTTTATCTAAACATATTTCTTAGGGATCAAATATTGGTAAAAATAGATCTATGTGCTCTGTATCTCAACAGGTCTCATAGTGTTTGGTGTTTGATGACTAGTAGAGAACATTGTTGAAGCAAAGGGATATATGCAAATATTGAGTTTATTATGTATTTACAACGACACACAGGTCAAAAAATAATCATAGGAATTAAAAATCAACCACAGGGATTTGAAAACATCTTCGAGATATTTCAGAATATTGAGTGCAAAAAGGGCCAACGTTTCTGCCCCTTTCCCAATCCCTAGCTGCAACCGTAACTTCCTTTGTTCATTATATCGTTCTAGTATATATAGACTATTTGATTGTATTTCAATTTCTTTTACATTTTAACCCTTAATTTCACCCTAACACGAAACATGAACGTTATATCTAAGGCTTCTATTTGATCAGTTGAGGTTTGAGTTTGAGGCTAGTTTTTAAAACTTAATTGTCATTCAAGTGAAGAAAACGAGGGTTTTCGTTTTGTTCAATTTGCCATTCAAAAAAGAAAACGCAATATAATCATGGACCGAATGCTATGCAAGTTTTTTTATTGCTCTTTCCCAATATTTAAAAATAGTAATTGTTTAAAGGGGCAGTAGCACGTTTTTTGATAATTTAATAATTTGAATTTCTCACTGATAATTGTAAGTGAATGCTAAATGTATTATTTTGACAGTGTCAAAAATCTCATTACACAAGCCAATCATCCATTGTTAGAGGACAAAGAATGAAGATTCACATAAAATCCATTGGCGGCCATTTTTGTGTGAACACCTTTAATTAATTGTTTGTAAGAAACGGAATCGCATGGCTAAACTTAACGTTATATATTGGAATTATTACTGCTCCATTTAGTTTAAATACATTGTCTTTCAATTGAAATAATTAATTTTCATTTTCCTTACATCACCCTCTATCCCCCCTAAAAACGTGCTACTGCCCCTTTAAGACTAAATAATGAAAAGTAATATCTTTGTAATTGTATTAAATTGTCGACCTCTTAAATTTGTGTACATGATTAAAAAAATTATTTTCATGAACAGGACGTTTATCTTGATTTATTTCCTTTTTACTCTTCAAAGCTTCCCTGTGTCCGTTTTTACCCAAGTGAGAAGGGAAAGAATATGTAATGCATTTGAATTGAAACGATTGATATTCTGAACTGAATTACCCGTCCGCGAATAAAATGTTAGGAAAGAATATAATCATTCAAATGAAACTGAATACGTTTCAATGCGTGCAAGAGAAAATATTGCTTCTTATTTTACGAACGCTTCTGTTCGACTGAGGACCTCACATCATAAACAATTAGTCGTTGCGAATATAGTATGCAGGTGCCCTGCCCACTTCATCACAGTTATCGTGCCTTACGTCACCGTAATGAGTGTACACATTTCAGTCAGGAAATATTACCTGTCTCGCTCGGAATATCTCGCATACTCGTCAGAAAACTTTAAAAGGATTTTAAAACCAAAGGTAAGAGGTTCATTTTGCATCTCCTAAGCTCTCGAACGTTGATTTCGGACCAGGAAAGGCCGATGAAACACAATCAGTTCCCGATCATTCGCACCTGGCCAGGTAAACTTACCTGAGTCAGGAAGGGAAGACGCGACAGAGGTGTGGAGAGAGAGGTGACATGTATTTCACTTCTTGATTTACTTCCTTTCTCAATTAAATTTCCTTACACTTCGGCATCACTATGTTCCACTATGAAATGAATTTTAAAATGAAATTTTATTTAAAAGTACAGGTGAAAAACAAATGATTTTTTTTTTAAAGTTCTCGTTTTTATAATATATCTAGAAATTGTATGTCAATTTTATGATTAAATGTTTATTTTTATGATCTGAACTATTTAATTCTCTTTTAATTCAAGTTCAAAATTTCTTGATTTATTTCATGTTTGATGAGGCAGTTAAAAATGAAATTGTGATTGACTTAATTGTTGTCCCTTTTCTGATGTAATGAAGCAGGTTTATATTATCGATACATTAATTGTTATATTTGTCTCTTGTTGATTCTATGACAAAGTTCAACTAAGCTTTAAAAATTTAAATACGATCATCATGAATCAACAATAGAAATCTGAAAACATCAATCATTGCATATATGTTTGCTGAAAGTTTGATTTAATCGTTGATCATCAAATGAAAGACAAAATCTATGTCAATGATTGTCATAATATAGTAAACAAATTATTGTATTCTTATTCTTAATAGATAAATACAGTGTATAAAATAGATTGGAAACCTAGCCTGTCTTGACAATTAATTGGTCAATTCCTTAGGGGAAAATAAAAAAGTGTTTTGAAAAGTAACCAGTCCTGGCAAAAAGTGGACTGGTGGACTGGCTATATTTTAAACACTGATAGATAGCAATTTTCAGTTTTCAATTCAATCGATTTATAAGAAAACAAAACGATGGATGAATAATTTCTAAATCCTTTATTCCACTACCCTATTCTCCACCTGTGAAATTCTTCTGAGTGTAAAGGTCTTCAGTGACAATAACGAGAGAAACACATCAGCTGATATTTATAAACCAGTGTGAGGTTGAGGCCTGTAACAGCTGGTAGACAAACACTTCCCCTGCCTGAATAAATCTATTTTACACCTAGCGATTTACGATACAATGCACAGAAAAAGGTAGTCAAGCAAAGATGATTTTTCATTTTATATTCAAATAGTTTTGGGTTTTTTCAAGAAAAATTATTTATCAATAGAATTTATCTTTGGGATGTTCTCAATGCTTTATTAAAATTATAGCTTATTGATTGTTTGCAGGCAAAATGGTGTTATGATGATGATGATGATGAATTATGATGATGATGATGATGAAAGTGAATATTTTGTTTTATGTATAATATTTCCTGTATCTTGTCAATACTTATCAATGCTAATGTTTATTTTTTTAAAATAATATGAATATTTATAATATGATCAGAAATGAATGGACATGTACAAATACAGTATTTCTTATCAAAAGACATGAAACTGAAGAAGAAACAGAACAGAAGAAAATTATTAATGTCCCACATTCTATGCTGTGTAGTTTGATATCACCTGTGAGGACAATCATATCAGGGTTCATATTATTCATCTGGCGGCCTAGGGCAAAAAAATTGTCATCGTTAAGTAACATCATGAACAATGTTATGACTTGTACACATGGTTATTGTACTCTGTATAAGTACAACAGCAGGGTATCAGCAGATACTTTTAAGACACCGCCCTATCGACTTCCGGCCTGTGATCTTGTTAGTTTTATAAAATGTCACATTAAACACTTATATTGAAAGTAAAGTAAAATTATTAATCTGATATCAACATTTTTACATTGAATATTGATTAGACTAAACAATGCCTTATATTGCTGTAAAAAGGCTTTTCACATTTGTAGCATCCATGAATGGCTTCACGCTTAATTTTGTCTTTTTTTGGCCGAGTGTGCACTGTTCTTTACCAAGTTGTCAAATATAAACCAACAACAATTTTATCCCCAGTAACATGATTCAATTGGGATGTGTTATAATCGTGTACTAATTACATCATATGTATAAACTGGAATGTCCCCTTGAATTTTGTTTCCAGAAAAATACCCCGATAGGACTGTCCCTTAAATATGTGTTTTGGTCCCTATAAAAAGCTTCAGATAATGAAAGACAGCATTATTTTCGCGTCATTTTATTATTTTGTTTGTGGTACTCAAATAAAACATAGGATCTCTTGTAGAACTCAGTTTGACATGGGAACTCCTGTAGTATCCTCAATATACTACATTAGATGTTTAAGAGTAATGGCTTGTCAATCAAATTAATGTTCATGTTGTTTACAGTATGACACACAATTTCATGGCTTGTGAATCATTGAGGTAAATTCATTTCATAACGGTGAAATGTGATTTATCAGAAAAGAAGTTATTAGTTGCACAGATGTCTTAGAAACAGTATGACACAATAACTCTTATAACGTTCCTATTCATATACTTTACTTTATTTTTATTTTACATACTGCATTAGTAAGTTCATGGCCTGTAAATCAAAGGAATATTCAATTCATATAAAACAAGATGATAGATAAGTCGCACAGATGTCATAACAAAAGTTTAACACAATCACTCAAATAATATACTTCAATAGGATATCCGTTATTTGAATATGGCCTGAAGATGCTCCTAAATTGAGCTGAAAGTACTTGCCAGTAAGATAGATTCATTCTACTTCTGACTTCATATCTTTTCAATATATAATACCTGAGAGCTGAACAACAATCTCAAGATTGTGAACTTTTTGTATATATGTAAAACGATATGGATTATTATCAGAGTATAATTAAGACGTCTTAAAAACAGTATGACTTTGTAGGGGATAAAGTTCATGCCTAGATCAAGAAATTATTTCATTTAGATCAAGATGAATTTTGTTGGAAGGTGTGTTGAGCCTTTGCAGTCTCTGTGGTGATACAAGTTCATGCTTTGCTGATTTCATTGTTATCTAGATCTATTTTATGTCACGGGTAATTAATCATGTAAATTATTAAACTTACCCATTTGTAACAAACAGGCATATTACATTTATTATTTGATTATGTTTTGGGAGTTCTAAGAAATACTTGATAACAGGTTGATTGTACATATACTTGGGGTATGTAAGAGTTTCTTATTGTAAAATTTTCTTATTCACAGGATGAGTAAATGTAAGGTTTTGCAATGACAGGGGATTTTGTATTATAACAACATTTAAAAAAAAAATAAAATAAAAAAATTTCGAACAGAAACAGAAATAAAAACAAAATGAATTTAGATATCACTTTATCGCTGCGATGAAGCCATCCTGTTTCAGGGTACGAACGCCACCTCCTTGATAAAATTTCAACGAGAAAATGATTTGATTGGCTATATCCCAAGTCAGACCGTGCTAGCGAATCGAGCTTCTGAGCCCAGGGTACAGATTAGTGGAGTTAGCGTAACGTTCGCACCCTGAGACAGGATGCGATAAAGCATCTCTGAAGGTCTACATAAACAGAAATGAGTTTCATTTTAAAAAAAATTCGAGGCTACAAAAATACTGATTTCCATAACTTTTCCCTTCTCAACATCATGAAAAAGAGCTTGATATGTAGGGTTGAAATTGATGCATAAATACTATTTTAGTTGAATTGTTGATTCTCTCCAAATATTTCTTCTAATGTAATTTGTTGTTAAGGCTACAAATGTGATGTTATGGCATTTATTTATAACTTAAAGATCCAGAAGCCTGAAGAGTCTGAATGCGATTACAATGATGTTCACACCTTCTAAGTCGAAGAGTTCCAACATCATGTCAATTTGTCAGTGAAGAGTTAACTACCTTTCTTTGTCCTCTCATCAACCAACAAGTTGACTTAGCCCTGTTTGAGGTCAAAGGTCAGTGATTTGGGAGCTTCGTGACTGGGACTCTCAGCTCCTTGCATGGTCTGTATGTCAGCTCCTCACATCACCTTCGTGCCAAGTGAGTCCTCCTTAAGTAAATTAACTTTCCCAAAGTTGATCCACTTGACAATCTTTCCTTTAAGATGACAGTGGTGCAAATTGAATACAAATTTTGAAAAGATGGTCATCTCTTGATGATTTAAAGTGACAAGAGTAAATTTAAAAGGATGTCTGACTCGATAAAATGTCATCATTTAGCTGATGTTTGTTGTTTGTCCTTGTTGCATGATTTGACACCTTGGTTTACACAGGATTCAAGTTAAACTATTTCTTGTGTATGGGAAGGATGAACTTATTTAATATTTGAAGAGGGTTTTGTTTTAAATATCAAAAAGAATCTTTATCCTTAACTACACAAGCCCATGGAATGACAACAATTTTAGTTTTAAAATGGTGACATGCCAATTTTTGGTGAAAAAAACACTTAAACTGAAGCTAACTGACTGCAATGTTTGCCTTGAGAAAAACTATCTAATTTGTTTAGGGCTTTTGCAATGATTAAACAACATTTGGTTACATTTGTCAATTGCAAATTGAAGTTTTGCGCGTGTCTCTGAAATGTTCAATTTCAACACAACACCATTGTACTACAGTAATTCCTTTAAATGATCATTTTATGAAATTATTTAAACAGAGCATAGAATGAAATGTTTAAAAAGAAAGTGCCTTTTTTTGTAACCTTGAGCATTGTCAATTTTATTCTTTGCTGTTCATGCTACATCATAATTTTCATTATTTCAAATGTTAAATATTATCATTATTATTAAATGCAAAACTGAAAATTTCACATAGGGGAGGTATGAAAAACGGGTATTTTGATATTTAAGATAAACAGTGATGAAAAGTCATAAGTTACAGTTACAATGCATGCAAAGGTGATTTAAACAAAAACAATTTATTTTTAATCAATGAGAAAAGTTAAAAAAGATAATTCTTTTTGCACTCAAGCACTTCTCTAACGACCCCCAGCACAAATGCAGGGATGCTGTTACTGTAGTACATGTGCCTGTCTGGGCTTGTCTTTGATTACTCCGGCGCTAAAAGTGAGAGTTCCTAGGATGGGTGGAGCGTGTTCCATCGTGTTGTTCATTAAACTAATTGTCTCGTTAACTGACTCGTAAAGAGCAGGTTGTCACACCTGACTGGTTTAAAGTGGGCGTGGCAGGCTTTGGTTCAGATTCGTGATAATCAGAGAGAGAGAGAGAGTGGAGGAGAGAGGGAGAGGGAGGAAGAGGTAGATTGCTTTAGAGAGAGAGAAGGAGAGAAATAAAAGGAGAGAGAAGAAAGGAAAGAGAAAGAGAAGGAGAAGGAGAAGGAGAGAGAAAGAAGAGAGAGAGAAGGAAGGACCATCAGTGAGAGAGGAGAGGGGAAGGAGAGAGGAGAGAGATATAGAGGTGGAGAGAGAGAGGAGAGAAAGAAAAGGAGAAAGAGAAAGTAGGAGAAAGATGAGAGAAACATTTATAAGTACCCATATGCATTTCATATAATTTATTTATTTTAAACACCTCTTATGCCCTTCAAAAAGTTGTAGTAACTACTTTAATATTTTATAAATATTTCCAATGAATGTATATGAGTCCATTGTAAAACAGGGACCCGAAATATGAAAATTCTGGAACCTTGCAATGATAGTTTTCATAAAATGAAAAAGGGGAAGTGGTATTTTTATTAAAGAACTGGCATTTTTCCTGACCAATCAAAACACTCGAGTCGACTCTGCTGTCCACACATTTGGCCTGTGAGGTCAATATTTGAACTGTTTGTGGTTTCTTCAAGTCTAGAAATACACTTTGACCATAGGCTGGGTTTGAAAAAATTAATGCTAATAGAAATAGAGCATAAAATCAAATGTTGATATGTGATTTGTAAAAAGAAAGTTAACCAAAGATTGTCTAATAGCTTTAAAAGCTGTATTTTGGTTAAAGCGGAGGTAGAATCAATATTGACCAGTGACCGATAACAAGCAAATTGAGTTTGAGGCTAGGTGACAATTAACGTGGTGGTTAGATCCCTCTAATGTTCTTGATATTTGGTGTTAGTTAGTTTTCAGAGAACACCTGGAAAAAAGGAATTTGTACCAGTTATTAAAGTGATTGGATTTTTTTATTTGAATTTCTCAATTAGCCTGAAAGGCAGCCAGCAAAAAATATGAGTTTGACCTTAGATGACAATTTTAACATGGTTGTTTAATCTGTCTAAGGATTTGATATTGGGTGTTGGTTAGTTTTCAGAGAACAGCTGGAAAAATTGTAAAAATCAGCATTTTTGCTAGTAACTACTGTATATTGATTGAATTCATCTATTTAAATTGTCAAATGGTCCTGAATAGTAAAAAGCTAAGAAATTGAGTTTAAAGGGCCAGATCGAGCGGCTATTTTCTGTTCCACAAATATTCGGGAGGGAATTCCCTTTTGCACACGACACGTCAAATTTTATATATTCGACTTTGTTTTCTATTTTTTTTTATGTTAATAACTATGTCATATTTGGTAATTTGTTCTAATCCGCCCTTCAAAACAAAAAATTGCGAAAATAAATAAAGCCACTGACAAGCACATCGAGCGGTGATTTTGTTTGTTTGTGGAAACGAAATTCACGGAGGACATTCCTGTTAACTAATAAATAAGATTTTTACATGATTATTTCACACTTAATTTCAAAAAATTCAAAATGTTAATGAGGTTATCATTCAAGTTGTTCATGATTTAACAATTTGATAAAGAATAAAGTGTATTGCCCCCCAAAAAGAAAAACATCGTGAAATGAAGCCAATCATCGGAGCTACGAGCGTGAGATGCATTACTGGCATTTACTGCAACAAAATACTGTCTTAACTTTTATTATGCATCACGTGTAAACATGTCCCTCTTCTATCAATCACTTATTTTTTCTTGATTTACTCAATGAATTAGCATGATACAGTACATTTGTTTTCTCGCAATGCAAACAATTCAAAATGGCGGAGGAAAGCCGATCGAACTCGAAGCCTTGATCATGGCGACCACTAGGATTATTGTCAGCTGATTGTTTGGTCGGTGTTGTAGTTACTTGGATGTTCAATTTGTAGGAAATTTGTTAATAATGTTTGCATAAGAAAATTGACAGACAAACAGATTGTTTATTGAAATCAACATATGACACTCAATCAATGTGACACTGAGAAGAATAGTTGATTCGCATCGAATATAAAAAAAATCGTCAGCGCTGTCGCACTCCGAAATATACATAGTCCGTATTGCACTTTTTCGAACATAAAAACTTCATGTGATTTAAGTGACTAAGATATATTTTGGAAGAAAAAATGTTTTACTATGAGTCGGGTTGAGATTAGCAAGAAATCCATAAATTGATAAATATATATGTAAATAATTTTCATTTCTAATTAATATTGAAATATTGTGATATTAAATATTGCATTAAAATGGAAAAGAAATTTCACAAATAATTATCCAAACAAAATACTTTGTTTACATCAGAGATAAGCAAGAAATCTATAAATGGAAATTTATATAAATAATTATGTCATTTATAATATTGAAATATTTTGATATTACAATTTATGTTGTAGTTTTTTCGTATACCCCCAAGTCATAATAATTGGAATGAGCAAGACATAGAAATAAATAAATAAATGCCAAAATTCATTTGACACCCTGACACAAACGAGCCATGTTGTTTACATATAGCGTTGCATTATGGGAAGGGGCTTTTCTCGTGCTATTTATAGATCTAAAAACTATGACGCGCTATTCGAAAACAGCCTCGTTCCCGATCTAAAGCTTATTTCTCAGAAAGAGGCTCGATCGGCCTCTTTAAGGTAGTTATGTGATAATTAGTATGGTGGTTCTATCTCCAAAATAGGTTAGTTTTCAGAGAACTTTTGAAAAAGGCATTTATGCTCATTAGGAAACTCATTGAATTCTAGTACTTGAAATCTCTAATGGCAGCGGCTGTTATAAGCTTGAAAAATAGGAACCCCAATTGTGTTTTTTGTCAGTTTAAGTGTCAAATTTGAAGACAACTGTCCAAGACTAACTTTAAATTATTGTTGAAAGAACTGTTGTGTTTCTTAACAATCATTCACACCCTACATATAAAAAAACCCAAAATTAACCTTTTTCAAATATTATTTTGCCTAAATTATTAAATATATGATTGCAACCTTTATCCGAAAAAAAAACAATAATTTGTGTTATGGAAGATAGAGTGATCCAAAATATAACAATGTTAAACCTTTATCTATCTGACTCAACATTTCTGAATTTTGTTTTAAGTGTTTTAAGTTTATTTTTTTCTAAAACCACCTTTTACCTTGCTAATTAACTGGATCTTAGCACATTGCTTCAAAATATTTCGGAAAGCTCTTTACATGTCTGCGCTTCTAATGCCCCTTACGCTGTCTTTTGAAATCTTTACATGACAACCAGGCCACTTTTAAATTTTTTAATTATCCTGTTTCCATAGTAGCAATCTTTTATCAATTTCTGCCAAATTATTGGGTCTCTACTAACTTTTTAATTTTTTTTGTAAAATCAATAAAATTCATGCAGGAAAAAAATTTAATCTTCAATTTTATTTTCATATCATCAAGTAAAACCACTTTTGTTCTTTGCTTTTACATTTTTATTCCTTAGAGATCATCAGAAAAATCCATAATTATATTCTTACAGGTAAAATAATTTTACTTTCAATGTCGTTTCCAAATTATTACCTAAAACCATTCATTTTGCTTGCTTTCATGTTTTCATTCCTTAGAAATCATTAAAAATATCCATACTTATTTTCTTACAGGTAAAACAAAATTACTTTCAATTTTGTTTTCAAATTATTACCTAAAACCACTCATTTTGGTTGCCTTTATGTTTTCAATTCAAGAAATTATTTATATAGCTTATACATTTTAGATATATATGTGTATTGTTACCTTGATATCGAACAAAATGTTACCTGGCCTAAGCCCCTTTGTGAAAAGCCATGAAGTTATTGTAAAGAAGATTAAAACTAAGCCATATTGATAAACAGTGCTATAATACACTCTGGTATTTGTTTGTGTAGTTCCTTTGATTAAATATGCATGATTGATTAGTCAGTGACCCCTTGAACTTTATCCATGACATAATTATTGCAGCATGTGTTTTTAGCTTCTTGATCATTAAAAAATTCCATGAGTATTGAATCAGAAACCTAATTTTTGAAAATACTCTTTAAGATAGTGTTTCATTAATATCAAAGTTGAAAAAAGGAAAATTACCTGTATATGAAATTTTCAAGATACATGTAGCTTGTTTTTGTGTTAAAATTTTAGTTACTCCAATAATTCTCATTAGAAATATTGAATTAAGATCAGCAAAAATTGGCTCTCTCTCTCTCCTGAAGGCTTGTATAGTGACATCCCTATTTGTAAAACCAACAGTTTTCAAATCCTACAAAAGGTCTGTGAATACTTAAAAAACCTGTTTGTTTTTCCTGTAAATAAAATATTGTAAAATGCAAGTCAAAGACAAAGTTTTCAAGTTTCTTTGTATTGTATTTTTATGTTCATGATAGTGTGAGATTTCAACCCCAAGTTCTTCACCTCACCCCACTCAACCTCATCTCACCTACCAAAACTCACCATACCTCACCCCATCCTACAGGCCCTCATCATGGTAAGCGCGTTCGATTTCGGATCAGGAGGTCCGTGGTTCGAATCCCGCCAGGGGCTCGGCAACTTTGTCTGCAGTAGAGAACTGTTCTACTCGCAGTCAGGTTTGGGTGCAATGCTACACTGAATTTCAGTGCAGTACCACCCATGGTTGCTAGTTCCAGCCGATGCTCGCAGGTTTCACTGCAACGCATAGCCACAATAGTGTTGCAGGCTTTCTCCCTGCAACAATACTAGCAGCCGCGATATAAGTGAAATACTCTTGAAATCGGCGATAAACCCCATCTCACCTCATCTCACCTCACCTCATCTCACCTCACCTCATGCCTAACTCACATATCCTTGGCATTCTGCTTACGTTAAACAAGGAGATGTTCTTCTCTCTTTGATATTGTCTTTGCGTTCATTTGAAAAGCTTAACCTTGATTTAATATCAAAGCACATGAAAAAGATGCAATTTCTAATTCAATTTAAATGAAAATATAATGGAAACATTCAAGAAATTATAAGGATGAAAATTCTTTTTTTCTTCAAGATGTTTTGATAAGGATATCTGCTGTTTCAAGAATAAAAAATATCAAGGCTTGATCAAATTTTGTCAGCTTAACCCAATTTTTATTTATGAAAAAATATTTCCTCTTTGTTGATAGCAAAACCAAATGATGTCAAACATTAAATGATATTAAATTTTATGCAATTCCTGTAAGGAGGCCACACAGAATGATAGGCACTAGTTAATTAAACAACTAAATGTAAACTCCAATCACAGAATCTAAGGACAATTGTCTCAACACATCTCTGTGAGAGACACTGATACGTCTGTGAGAGGAACAGGCTTAGAATTTACACACGCATTCCCCCACATTCTCCCGCATTCACGGAACGCTTTCCTGCCAGGTAAATTGTGCATTATAAGAGGGAAGAGTGTGACAAACATTCCTGCAATACCTGTGATTGGTTAACTGTAAAAGAGAACATGTTTTCAGGATACCATCGGCCATTGTGCATTGTTGGAACAGTATTTGACAATTCTGTTAATTCTCAGTTTATTAAAGTTTGCCATAAGATCTTATCTTTATCAATACTTTCCCCACTAGTTAAAATTGCTTCTAAGAAAATTTGGGAACTCCTATTGATGAACTCGTAACTCCATTTGACTTTCGATTTAACACTAAAGGAACAGAGAATTTATTTGATTGAATGTTTTACCAAACTAAGAAGACATATTGTGCATTTACTTATATTTGATTGAGAAATTTCAAAAATAAAATTTGTAAAAGTACAACATCTTTACATCTGACTATCAAAAGCGGTTTATGTTTAGAAAATGTTACTTGCTGAAAACAGTTTAGAAGTAACAATAATCCATTCCATACTATTTTCAAGGAAATGATCAAATCTAATCGATAACCGACTTCCTACAAAGTGTATAACATGTAGATAGCCATCAAGAAAGTAGGATTAGTATGAATAATTTTCTTTCCTGTTTCAAAATAAAAGTATACGCCTTCAAGACCTGAATTTCTAAGCACTTTGTCGTAAGTATGTTCAAAGATTTTATTGTCTTGGGGTATAATAAGTGCAAATAATGATAATATTATTCCTTTGAAGAATTGTATGTAAGTTTAATCAGACTTAATAAGTACTACTTTCTATACAACTTAGCTCACTTTCCCACGTCTGGCTTCACACGTTATTGCTTTATCATTAATCGGAGCCTTGGTCATTATACAGCAAGTTGACCTCCGTGACCTGACCTTATTATTGCACCTTCGGACCAGGCAGTCACTCTGTCTGTGGTTGATAAGTAAAGGACTTCAGAGGTGTTCAAAAGTTTTCAAAACTTGCCCAGTTTTATTGTATACTTACCTAAAGAGTTTTTTCTCTAAACGTAGAAGTTTTAAATCAGATTAAAATAATTGAACGTCTTTTGAAATACTGAGAGGCTTATGGTTCAAGATTTTCCAGATTCCAGATTTCTTATTGTCCAAATACCTCAGATAGGCAGAGAACAAAAAATGAAATAAAATAAAATATGTCATGCAAAAGGAAAAATTTAAGTTCATGCCTCAGATTTGGTGGAAATAAGATACAAGAACTTTTATTAAAGACTTGGCTTACGCTGTAAAGTTATGTTTACATAAGTGCACATATGATGGAATAACACCAGCTATGAGTTAAGCCACTATCACTATTGCCATCGTTGATTAATCACTTTGAGCTTGGTTCACTTTAATGTTTAAAATATACAATCATAAATTTCACAAGGCCTATTGACTAAGGACAAAGTGAGGTTTGCATATGTTCTCATATGATGTGATAATTGTTCAAGAACATTTATAGTTTACCATTACAAGTTAGTTTTATGATTTACCAACTATTATTAAACCAAGTCTACAGTCGTTGTTTGGCCTGTCCGCCAGACCCTAAAATTGGATGAATGTCTAAGCAGGACTTTAAGAAGCTCAATTTTAGTCTCTGACCCTTTCATTTATTTTTTTAATTAACTATTTTTTCATCATTTCTTTTCAGAGTCTATATAAATGTTAAAGACCTTTTTAAATGTATCCCACTTTTCAACATTGTAAAAAGTTCAACTTTAAAAAGGTTGACAAATTTTGCAAGCATGATTTTCATAACAATAATCTGCTTTCAATGTTCAATCACAACTTTTGCCAGGACTATATCATTACCTATCAGCCAGTGTTGACAGCCCAGATTCCCCAGGCGTGACATTGACCTTTGACCTTCACAGGCAAGAGTCTGGAGGAATGCTGGGTATTGTTTGTGTCAATCTTCTCGACTTTAGTTACATCTGAGTCACCAACTCCAGTCGTTTTCTTTAACCCTTGCACACTTACAAGCCAGTAATCAGGCCCAAAATGTATTTCACCAGTTCCTAAAGGGGTAAGAGGGTCTATTTAACCCTTGCACCCTTACACTTAGCCCGAAATCAGGCCCAAAATGGATTTATTTGCCTGTCTTAGGGGTGAGAGGGTCTGCTTAATGCTCAGTCACACAGTCAGCAGACTTGATATACCTGGGAAGTTTACTTACCTGCTCGTTAATATGCAGGGCTGATTACAGGTGTGGCAACTTACCTTGACAGCCTATACTTATGTACAGACCCTCCACAATTTGTAGCAACCTCTATTAGGTTAAATTTACACTATACTTGTAGCTTATACTTGTAGATGATATTAATGCAGGAGATTCATACCTGACCCATGATTTGGGTTTTAAGTTAAGAGATTAATGCAGTTTAGATTTCACGTTTAGTAAGTCGAAAAAAATAATGAGTGTGTGCTATATATGCAAGAAGCTTTGACTTGACTTATGATAATGGTTTAGGATCATGGAGCTTTGTATGCAGTTGAGAATTTTTGTTTTTTTTATCAAGTATATATAAATATTTTTTTTTTTTTTTCCTGGATAAATAAAATTAAGAAAATTGAAAGGAAAAACAAATGAAAATTCAAGTTAATCACAAAACTATGAATTTTCTTTTAGCTATAAAAAACTCTAATATATAGGTACTTGCAACTCAGTTGAATATTCTGAATCTATAGATATTGATTTATACAGATCAAAAAAAGGTTATTTTCTAAGCTTTTATCAAGTCATAAAAAGGTATTCTGACAGTCAGGGCTATGTTAAAGTTTTTTATTTATCTACATATATCATACATTGCAATAAGTAAACAAATCGTAGTACTGACATCAACATAGAAATGAAATGTGATCCAGTCAAATGGGATTGTTGCATGTGTAGATCAAATATCTGTGTGGACTCTGTCACGTTACGATTTGCTTTGTTTCTAGATCAGTCACTTTGACCTGGCCTGCATATACTTTGTACTATCGTATTAACTCACAGCAATTTGGTAACCTTTTACAGCAGTTATACTTTTGAATTTAGTTACACTTGTAGGTGTGATATTTGAAGGTATTATGCACATATCAGATATTTATCATTTTTCGGATCATGAAGGTTTAAATTAAAGGTAACCTAGTTTTTGGATATTCATTCAAATATCCTTTTTTTTTTAAAGTTGTATTAAAAAAAAAAACTTTGTACAAACCAAAATCTATCATGTAAGCCTGCTACAATTCAATAGTACTCTGAGGCCGCTATAATTAAAAAAAACAAGGCTTTACCTCAAATTAAATGTCGTACCTGTACAATGTAGCTTATAGTTAGTGATCAAATTCAAAGCTGAATAATTAACATCATCTCAAAGTTTTATCTCCAGAAATGGTTCAGAATATGAGAATAACAAAAGAGGATGTTTTGCAAATTAATTGAAACAGTTAATTAACTTTGATTAAAATCTTCTTTCAGATTTCACAAATAAATTTATAGCATTTATATAGTTTTCATAATGACCCCAAGGTTTACACTCACCCATGGTACAGAATACTAAAAATACAAATACAACAGAGGTTGTACAACAAATGAACTCAAACTCAAGCCATTAAAAACATCCGTAACATTTTGCAAGGAATTTTATGTTCAAATTCAAAATGACCTAAAATGTACATTCAGCCATGGTAGAATGGTTTAAACGAAAAAAGAATTTGCAAATGAACTCAAACCTTTAAAAAAATCCGTAAACTTTTGCAATGAATTTTATATCTGAATTCAAAATGACCTCAAACTCTTACATTAAGGCAAGGTAGAGAATGTCAGATTGAACAATGAAATGGCAAGTGTCACTGTGTCAGTCTATTCCTCGCTATCACCATTCGTTCACCAGATGAACCCAGCTGGTATTGAGACTTAGAGTGGTAATCCATCTTTATGATCAATTTAATGTTTGGGCGGACAATATCGGAGGAGAGGGATGCACCAAGCTATGACATGCTTCACTGATTTCAAGATGTCTATGGTCGCGGTTGGATTAGTCCTGTGAAGAGTTTTGTTGATAGTGATTTGCCTAGTAAGTAATGGTGATACTTTTTTATCTGCAAGGTTTAGCAAGTGCCAATCTACCATTAAGAGGTAACATTCTATCACAGGAGTTAAAAATGGTGTTCCGTTTTGGATGGATGGATTTGTTTTCTAAATAACAACTTCTTTATTGTGAAAATCAGGTGATGAAGAAGTAAATGGAAACATATATGAAAACAGCAGGATTTTCTCAAAAAAGAAGCTGTTATTAAAAAAATCTTGCATTTCTCAGTTTTGATGATAGTTCCAGTAAAAATCTTGCTCTTTACAGTATTTAAAACAATTATTTATGCAAATGAAAGCTTTCTGCCTAATCGTTAAAAAAATCATGACGTTCTTAGATCTTAAAAATGTTTGTTAAATTACCAATTGTTTGCTCTTTGCAGTATTTGAAACTATTTTGCAAAATGAATGATTGCTGCCTTTTCCTAGTAAGTACAGCTAATTCTCAAATCCTCCGTGATAGCTGACAGATTTGGATCAAGTTGTTAGTCTGCTTCTCATTGATTTGTCATTATTACATCCACAAAAGATCGAAGTAATTATTACATCACGCACAGTATAACTGCCTCCAAGTTCAGGTTTTCATTGATTTGCGGACATCTGGTCTCTATAAATTTAACAGATTGTTGTCTCAGAAACAATATTGAATCCAGGAACATTTAAAGTGGGCGTTTCTGTTTTGTTGGCATTAAAATGGTGGAGGTAACCATTTTTATGGACAATTTTGAAAACAAATTCAAAAGGGGGTCTTCAAATCCCCGAATCCCCATTGATTTCTCATTTAGGGAAATATGTACCTTAGTATTATAAGAGAGCTGTCCATATCGTGGAAATTGTGAAATTGACAACAACTAGTGTTAGTTATTGGTTGCCATGGTAACATATACTACACTAAGAGTCAGAGTTGATGACAGTGTGTTGGTGTTGAGAGATGAAAATTGCTGACTTGCATGTTTCTAATGAGTATTGATCTTAGCTGTATGGAAGACAGCATCCATTGTTGTGTGGAAAATAGCATGTACTAAAGATACAACTTATGGTGAATTTACAGCCGGTGCATTTTATCGGGATCAATCAGTAGAGAAGATTTCGCTTCATCAATGGGAATAATTTATTGCAGCTGTCGGTGAGTTTTGATTTTGCATCCATCAATATATTGTGTTTGATTGTGAGGTTAAAAGTTCACATTTTGTTTACTTGTTGCACAGAAGTCACCTGGTTTTATATGTCAACAGGTATCGATCATTTACCGATCTTCAAGAATTTTCAGGTTTACATTTAGGCTTCAAAATTCTGTGATAACTTGATGCTGCCCCATTAAGCAGTTTGATGTTAGAAAATAGGCATTTTACAAATCAATGATTTTTAAAATATTATGTCAAGAACATGAGAACTGAAAATTACTGTATGTCCTTACGCTAAGTCAGTTACACAGCATATATGACAAGATCCACTGTACATTGTACACCTTACTTTTCTCTCTGTATTCAGGTATTGAATTCCTTCTTTCAAGCATTTGTATCCAAGTTTCTGGCTCAGAAAAAGAAGATGATTTCCATAAAATATGTCGATATTTTATCTATTATTTTCTAATTCTAATATATTTTTTAACACATTTTCTTCAAGAAAAGTCCAAGGGGCACTATAGGGTAGAGAATCAGTACTCTCAGTACACAGAACATCTCTCACAAATGTTTGTTTTTATATTGCATATAGATAAGAAACCTATTCATCTCCCGATGTTTGCAATAGACTACAAGGACGTACACACCCTCTATGTAATCATCATAGGACGCTGTCTCTGTGCAAACAATATTAAATCCCTACGCTCCCACTTTGTGCATGCAGTGTGCACTGCATTCCTGTAACACCAATTTCAGAAGTCACTTCCAATTTTCCATTTTTGTGGCTTGAAAATTGGGTTAGAGGGGCGGCCCCCTTTCCCTACTTGCCATGGCCCTATGCAACAAAATGTGCAAAGACATAATTTTATCGGGACTCTCTTGCTGTGCCCACCCATGCCCCCATCCCCTGCCCACCCATGTCCCCTGCCACTTATGCCCCCATCCCCTGCCCACCTATGCCCCTGCCCCCCTGCCCCCAATCCCTACTTGCTACGTCCCTGCACAACATGATGTGCACAGACAATATTTCATGGCGACTCTCTCACTGTGCTAATGGAGTATGCACTACATGATGCACAGATATAGTTCAGCTCGCTACTTGATGTTTGTTTTCACGTCGGAATGCGCTGAGGTCAGATCGCAATGTCACTTGACAAAAAGCATGTTTGTGTCAGAATTAGCCCGAATCTATTAAAAATAGGAAGCAAGAAGTTAGCTTGTGGTGAAGGAAACAGTGGAAGGTATGGCACACACTAGCTTTAAGGAAATGAATATACCTTTGTAGGTTTAGTGGGTGGTGGGACGTCATAAAGGGTAGATACATTCTTGCATAATCTACACCAGGTTTGGTGAGAAGAAAGCCTGTTTGTGGCATAGACAAGAGCTGTCTGTTTGTGTCATTTAGAATTAAGGGCGAAGAATATATGTGAGTATCTTTTAGTTATCAATTTCATCTTTGCATAATTTCTGCTTTGCTTGCAACAGAATGGAAAAAAGTTCCTGGTGTATGGTAAAGCTGAAAAAAAAGAAATTTCATGTTTATTTTTTGAAGATCTATCAGGGCTATAGTTGTTGTAAGTACCATGCATTAACAGGGAAATAAGGGAGCAAAATAAATCTAGGTTCTGGTGTATGCAGGAGCTAATATTATAAAGTTTCATGTTTATTTTTTGGGAATAAATGTTATGTTCCCGTAGGCATGGTAGATGATGAGTGACAATGCAGTTTAAATGATCGAAAATCTTACTTGCATTCTTTAGATCGGGGTGGTGCAGTGGTTTGCGTGTTCGACTTAGGATCAAGAGGTTTGAATACCCCCAGGGGCTCGGCAACTTCAATGCCTACAGAAGAGAACTCTTCTACATGCAATTTGGGTAAATGCTACACTCAGTTTCAGTGCAGTACCACTCATGATTCGCTAGTTCCAGCCGATGCTTGCAGGTTTCACTGCAATGCATTGCAACAATAGTGTTGCAGGTTTTCTCCCTGCAATAATACTGGCAGCCGTGATATATGTGAAAAACTTGCATTCTTATATAATCTCTACCAAGTTTGAGAGTGAGTGAAAAGACTAAATTGTAGAATAGGCAAGAGAGGATTGTAGTATACATGTAACATTTTTGTGTGTGCATGTTTTCACTGGAATTGTAGATTGAAAGGGATTTGGCTCACTAAAATTCTTACATAGATTTAACTTGGTTTGAATTTTAAAACCAAGATGGTTGTTTTTGGTTAGGCAGAAAATAAAGGAATATTTCAGACTTAGGTAAGGGTGTAAGTGGTTGGAGTGTTGTATGTCTCTGTACTATATGTCAATGTTTTTCACCTTTTCTTTTTGCCTTCTTGCATGATCTCAAAGAAATACCAGATTTGTAATGTGTGCAACAGTGAAATATCATAGATCAGTTTGAAGGTTCTTAAGAATTTGATAACTCTATAAAACAGAGGGTGTGGGTTCGAATCCCGCATGTGACTCGGCCCGAAAAAGTACAAAAAATTGTACTATTCAAGATAGTGTGATACCAAATATAACATTGTTACATTTGTTTACTATCTGAATGGCATTTAGCTCTTAACTCTATAAAATAGCTATTTAGCCTGTATAATGCTGAGCAGAAAATAGACAATTCTTACATAATCCCAAACTGGTTTGACAATAAATATATAAAAGTTAGTACAGTGAGTCTTTGTGCCTTACGTGCAGTTGGCAGTCCTGAGTAAACATAGTTGAAATTTCTCGATTTAATTTCTTGATCTCAGTTCACAAGAGAGAACAGTGGTTCACTTACCTATGTTGATGGTTCACATGATAAAATGCCCATTTTTCTGAGACCCCATTTCAGAAAAATGAGCAAGTGCTTCGACTTATGAATATTCATGAGAGCAAGTGTTCATTGTGTTGAAAGGAATATATACCGGGTATGCTCAGTTTTTATAAGGTTTTCACTATTTTGAATTCTGTGATTCATAATCAAAATCTGAAATGGTTGATATGAATTTAAGTAACACGGTTTAAATAGAGGAAACTAGACTAACAAACGGTCCCTGACAAAAAAACTTTCATGGCTTATTTTTGTATATTATTTTGAAAGGAGTCCTGGAAAGCTGAGGCAACTAGACTCTCTAACATTTTCTTAAGATTTAAGAAGGCTCTTAAATTTTTGGCTTTAGGGTCTGGATAACAGACTTAGAGGTAAAAAATTGATGGAAAATATTTGCATATATTATGATACAATATTTGAAAGTTATGTTTTATGGTTTAATTTTGAAAAGGGGCAACTTAAAACGTAAGAATGCGTCATAAAACAAAATTTGAAAGGTACATTTTATGGGTAAAGCTTGAAAAGGGGGTTTATTTGCATCACAGCATTTCAATAGAAATGCGTCCAATTTTCCTGGTCTTTTTAGGAAAATCTGGTGTATAATGTATATGTGATGTAAGCGTGACAAGATGTCATTCTGACATTATTATACTGTATTCTTTAACTTTATTATGCTGTTTTCAAACAAATTACGATGCTTGACAAAAACGAATTCCAAGGTCATCCCTAAGAAAACCAATTTTAACATAACAATTCAGTTTTCTTTTGATATCTTAGTTAATTGTCATATACCTGTAAGTAAAATACACAGAATATGAAGATTTGAGGGTGTGCATGCGTTTGTAGTTGAGTTATGAAGTAAGAAATTTTAAGAAATCTTCTACATTTTCTTGATTTGACCAATGGGATTCATAATGTTTTCAACAGATTTTATAACAAGTACATGTAATGAAACCTTATTAAACTTTAGGATGAAACTAAAAATTTTCATTTTATTGTAAGGCCACACAAAATTAATTACTTGATTTACGGATTTCTGGAGGTCAAAATGGCTAAAGGCAGGAGGGAAAATAAAAAAAAAAAAAAAAAGCTTTTTGGTGTAGTGTTGACAAAAATATGCCTGAAAACAGATAAACACGAGACCGGCGAAAATACCGATATACATCTTAAATTTTTATTAATGTTTTGTTTTTCATTCCACAGATTTTGTTTTATTATTTCATGCATGCAGAAGTAAGTACTAGTTGTGTAAAAGGATTTTTTATCAATAGATATATTTTGTCTAAAGAAACTTCAAATGTGACATTTAAAATTAATTTCTTTTAAATGTCTTGTATGTCTATCATTTAAAATTATAAACTCTTTTTGAAAATCTATCATGCAAAACAAACAATTTGTATCTTTTGCCCTGATCAATCTTAATATATTAGTGTTTTAATCTGATTGCAAAATAAAATTTGATTGAATATAATAAGAAGTATTCTGATAAAATTTATTAAGAAAATCACACTTACAAAAAAATAATTAATGAAATAAATATTAAAAGATCGTTTATATTAATCAATCTCGAGATAGACTCATTTCTAATTTCAAAAATAAAACCTTGTTTGTAACTTTTTCTGCAACAATGAGATAAAAATGTTTACCTTATACCACTTGAAAAATAACTAGTCTGTTGACGACTTGCGATTATCAACATTGCTAGCAATTTTCATGCACTTAAATTTTGACGAATTTGTTTTTATCTTATTAAAACTGTGTCATATAATCGTAGAATTATCCGTAGTTTGTGAACTTGCTGTCTAAAAGCGTAAGTTTAAATCGTTTTGCAACCTTAACAAAACCACGAAGTGCCAAAGTCAAATGGCCATGTTCAGAAAAACATGCGGTCGTAACATTTTCATGACAACATATTACCGATAAGATATTAAATTTCTAAATAAAAAAGTTTTTGGATGAAAATTTCTGATGATTTATTTTACAACAAAGATACAATGAATTCATTTACTTATTTACATATTATTTGAAGAAAAAAAGATCAAAAATGTTATACTTAGTTCGAAATAATATTTATAATGTCTATATGTCGTCAAGAAAATACGATTGTAATTTCAAACGGTGTTTCCTCTTCATAACTGCTGTCAGATAAAGTTGACAAATTCATTGCATATTCTTTGATCTTTTGCGATATAATTGATATTTGAATTATGGTAGCCGTTCTTTGGTTCTATTTAAGTCCATCGTATTTGAATATTTATATTTCGTTATGCATATAATTTTATTTAATCAAAATTTACCTTCGTAATTTGGAGTGAAAACAAACCAGTAACTAATTTCTGAAACACCGGTTTGGGGAAAACAACGTGCTTTCGAGGGATTGTATCTTTGATGACGATGTGTTTTAACTTTGATAAAATATGAAGAATGGCAGGAAATTTGTAACATTAAACAATGATAATGGGTGACACACTTTTTCGAGCGAGTACTTTTGGCAGTCTCCCTTTTACTGTTCGTATTTTCGTAATATTTTAGATTTTTTTCCAGCGGCAATGCAACATTTTTTATTGAGCGGGGTTCAAATAAACATTTTTTATTTTAGGAATTTGCCAAAATCGTAGTCGGCGGATCCGTAAATCAACTAATTAATTTGGTCTCGCCTAATGTTAAGAAATCATGAATAGTTCTTATTTAGAGATTTGAAAACAATGTCATGACTAAGTTTCAAAATTGATTTTGAACAACATAATTATCATGCAAAGTTTAGCTTTTGACAGTTCCCATATTGAAAAGTACAAATACACTCTTATTTAAATACAAATACTTAAGAACACATCAATGGTGGTATGTCAGCAAATAATTAAAAGCTTATTGTTAGCAAACATGTCAGTAAATAAACAATTTTATGTCTGTTCTGTCAAAAAAGGAAATGCTGGTATGTTCAATCAAAATTACAAAGCAGAAAAATAAATAAGCATGGTCATTTCTATACAAGTCTTACTTACTCTATCACATCAGGAGGGCAAAAGTCATTCAGATAAATACCTGAGGTTGAAAGGTTGTCCATGTTGGTGTGAATGAGTCTGTACAGATTACAGGCTTGAGTGGTTTGTTGAATAAGCTGGACAAATGATTGAGGAGGGGGAGGGGGAGGGGGGGACTAATGGGGAGGGGGAGGGGGACTGACTAGGAGGGGGTAAAAAGGGGGTGTGAGGGTGTTGAGAATGGGTGGGGAAAAGGGAGTTTGGGGTTTGTTCGGTAGAGAAAGGAGTGTGGCAGGTTGAACAGATTGCTTGTTACCTCATAGACTACTCATCATAGTGGTACAGTCAATTTCCAGAAGAAAAGAGTTTGACAGTTCGGTGGTCCCTTTTTCTGATGTGCCATCTACTTGATAGTTCATACTTTAAATTGTTATTGGCCCAAAACTTATTACATAATGTTTTGCAGATTTAAAAAAATTGAGTTTACAAAACCTCTGATAAATCAATTTGCGTCTATTATAAACACAGACATGGAGTAGGACTTAGACTTAAACCTAGACTTACGAATGAAATGATTTATAAATTCAAAATTTGAAAAACCTAAATTAATTGAAAAGGAACCTGAGACTCATATTTCTCCAAAATTTGAGCTCTAAAGTCTTCTTATGGACTTGCTAAGGCTTTTATCTTATTTTAAGGGCCTGGCTGACGGGCTAAGTCTATGAACTATGCTGTACTTAAAGAGTTATGTAGTCTAACACTTATACTCAGAAATGAAATGTCAATAAATCTAAAATTTGGAAACAAATGAATAAGATGAAAAGGTGACAGGGTTTTCTTTTTATCAGCTCTCAAGTCTTCTAAAAGACTTGCTTAGCTTTCGTGAAATTTTAAGGGTCTGGCTGAAAGACCAAGTTCTACTATGAGCAATGCTGTAGTTAGAGAGTTAGCAGAGAGAGAATCAGGGGGATGTACCCTGGGGGCAGGGGCGACCTAGATTGTAATTGAGCATGTAGGGTGTCAGACTGCAGTGAACTCACTCCTTCCTGTCTGTCTACGGTGTAGTATAGGTCAGTTGAAGCAATGAGTCCGGCTAGTTGGGAACTCACTCCTTCCTGTCTGTCTACAGTGTAGTATAGGTCAGTTGAAGCAATGAGTCCAGCTAGTTGGGAACTCACTGGACGTAACCCCTGAGTTTCTGGGAGAGATGTCAGTGGAGTACAGTTGACTGTTGACACAGTGATTCCCTCAGTGTCTGCTGTGTAGTACAGGTTGATACACTGGGTTCAGCTATTGGGGAACCGAACTCACTGGAGTCCTTACCTCTGTCTCAGTTTCTGGGAGAGATGTCAGTGAGTACAGTTGATTGTTGACACAGTGATTCCTGTCTGTGTCTCCTGTGTGGTACAGATCAGATTATATTCATTCTCTGGTGGAGAGGAGAGGATGAGTTGAGTACAGTTGAAACCCTTTACACTGATGCTAACTAAGAGTGGCAATAGGAAGTGGACTCACTGATCCCTGTCTGTCTCCTGTGTAGTATAGGTCAGTTGATACACTGAGTCTAGAGAAGAAGACAACAGGAGTCTGATGGACAGATGAGTTAAGTACAGTTGATGGTAAAGCAAGTGAATAACATGTGGAATTTGAGTCAAGAGTGAGGTGAATTAACCACACAAGAGTCAGTGGTGATCATAATTTCATTGAGGATTTCTCTGGAGTAAAGTTTGACAGTTTACAGTTGATGCTTTAGCTGTATTATAAGTAAGTTAAAAGTGAATTTCAATTGGAAGTGAACTCAAAGCTTCCTGGCTGTCTCCTGTTGATACAGACTGAGTTGGATTCATTACAGTCAGTGGAGGTACATCTAGAGAGGAATCCCAGGGGTTCAGTGTCATTCAATCCCCTGATACACTGACCAGTTATACACTAAGTTCAGGTTCAGTGAAACCTCAAAGGAGTCAGTGGTGGAGATAGTTCCTGAGTTGATCAAAGAGGCAGGAAAATATTACCGGCAGTTGGTATTAAAATTTAGCAACCTGACATCTCAAGTTAACTGTCAGGATACATCAACATTACCAGAAAGGTATCTGCACTTGGGTGTTTCAATCTGTGAATGGCAATCTCATAATTTTAATTTGTAAGTAGACAGTGTATTAGGGTTAATGATCTCATCATGTCGACCTTATAAAGTACCTTTTATTTATGATGCATTTGTCTGTATCACATGATCTTGTATATATTATCATCTCAACATGACCTAGCTTTTGAAGCTTCGCTGGTAGACATAGAATAGAATTTAAAGATCGTTTCAGAATGTTTCTTGTAATCACCATTGAAGTGACAATTTTGGTTTCAGAGGTTTCAAACGCTTTTATACAGCTTCTATGAGAGGCAATTTAGAAGTTGGAATGATGATAATGAAGAATCATATATGGATGATAACTTCTTTATTCATGATATGCAACGTTTTGACACAAATTCTTGTGCTTGAAAACGACACAAGAGTCTGTGTCATAATGCATATCATGAATAAAGAAGCTGTCATCCATATATATTTCTTCATTAACTCTTTATATGCTGTGATATTCATGTTAAGATAAGCAATAGTAAAAGGTTCTTCTATCTAGGTTCGACAGGATTTAGCTATTGAAGGATGATCAAATGAGAAGAAGTCCTTTAGGAGTATGTATCAGGATTGTCCAAAGACTTTATTAGCACATTTTAAGGTCCACATTCTAAAAAGATATGTTGAGAACATTACTAGACAATATAAGTGATATGAATTTGTATTTTATTATGTCTTTATGTACCTATATGGGTCAGTGTTTCAATAAAGAGGTCATAAATTGCTATGAGGAATACCAATGTTAATATGGATCTATTGAATCAGAAATTTCCCTTGAAACTCAATTTAGTATAAAGGTGAAGCATGTTATTGTCCTGGCTGTTCAGCTATCATGTTTGTGGGTCAGTGTTGTAGAAATAGGAGTATTCTGAGAACTTATCCATGTAGAACAAGTTGATTGCTGTGCTATAAATAGGAAGTAAATTGTTGATCAGCTGACCTATTTTTGTCCTAAAAAGTAAATAAATCAATTAGTTTATTTAAGCTGTTTGAAAATGATAAAATCTGTTGTCGATTTAAAAAAAAAAAAATCTTGTAAAACTTTTATTGAAATTTTCTGAAAATTAAATAATAAGAAATTTCTGAAGGGAATCTTGTTGTAAACCACATACCTTTGAGTTTCAATTGATCCTACTACTTGCATAATAGCATAATACTATTTTAGTTACAACATCTAATAACTTCAACAATTTCTACTAATAACACTGGACCTACACAACTTCCCTGTCTGACTCCAAGTCTCTCAGCACCCAGCTGAGTAAATAAGCTAACTATCCATCTCAAATAAACCACCTTTGTGTTTCAAATAAACTGGTACTTGACATAAACAAATGGAAGGAGGTGCCCTGTGAAGTTTTAAGATGAAAAGGTCCCTTCCCTCCCCCTCAGCTTCATTAGTCACCCCTCTTCTCCACACCACCCCTATTTACGGAAATCACTCTCCCCACCCTAAGGCCAGGTTTATGGTCAGTGAACTCTAGTCATTTAAGTGTTGCCATTTGTTGCCTTTGTTTTGCTTTGTTGGCATTTTTTCTTCCTGAGTATTATCTGCCCTCAAGGTAATATGTTTGGACTCTGGAGTATCCTTCACTTTTAAATACTAAACTTTGATCTGTTAGAGTATGCCAGATTTTCTTTGCTAGATTTATTCTTAGAGAGGGTTGAAGAACCCTTCATTTTCATAAGTAAATCTAAGAGAACCTTTCACCTTTGAGTTTGTTTTCTTGTTTGTATGAAAGAGGACTGACACATCATTGAAAATTTTATGAAATATTGAAAGTGGCTCAAAATATATTGCAGTTGAAAATATGGCTCAAATTTTTTAAATAAGAAATCGAAATATAGTTTTAAAAAATCTTTTCATCAAAGATAACGTGCTAGGCTTTGCCTAATATGATGAAATTGAAATAATTTTATGATAAACATTTTCATAAATGATGATACCTTATTTGACACATTGTTGATGTTAATGTGATTTTCATGTGTTGTGATTTGTCACTGTTTGCGAAAAAACCTAATGAGGATATCATGATTTGATCAAGATTTTTATGGAGCCAATCAGGAAACATTGTTGTATAGCTTGTATTTCCTCCTTGTATTTCCTTGTCTCCTGAGGCTAAACACCATTGAAGCGTGTCTGGTTGGTGAGTGTGGGTGTTTTGTCTTCTATCATCGATCAATCAATTCATCATCATAATGGGAGTCACCAGATAGGGTTAGATCTACCTGGTTAGGCATGATTCAGGACAAAATATGTTTCACACCTGGTATTTTGTCTTCTATCACGGATCAATCAATCGATCATCATAATGCGAGTCACTGACAGAGTAAGATCTACCTTGATCCAGGGCTAATAATTTTTTTCAACTTGTATTTTGTTTTCTGTCATGGTTCAATCAATCGATCACCATAATGAGAGTCACTGATAGAGAGAGAGAGAGATCTAGCCTAATTCAGGACAAAATATGTTTTACACCTTGATTTTGTCTCTTATCCTATATCAATCAATTCATCAACATAATGGGAGTCACTGATAGAGCAAGATCTAGCCTGATTCAAGACTAAATATGTTTTACATCTGGTGTTTTGTCTTCTATCACGGATCAATCAATCGATCATCATAATGGGAGTCACTGACAGAGTAAGATCTACCTTGATCCAGGGCTAATAATTTTTTTCAACTTGTATTTTGTTTTCTGTCATGGTTCAATCAATCGATCACCATAATGAGAGTCACTGATAGAGAGAGAGAGATCTAGCCTAATTCAGGATGAATTTTGGTTTTCACCTTGATTTTGTCTTCTTTCATGGATCATTCAAGCCATCATTCTAATTGGACTTCCTGATCAATAGAATAAGATCCACCATGTTTCTGGACTCAGACTTCAGGACTTTTTTTGATATGTTCAAATATGCTTGAGTCCATAATTCATTCACTTTGAAACAGCGTAATATTGTTTTTAAGATTTGTTACGTCCTTAACTCTTTGACTTATCACCTGTTTTATCACATTGTGATATATAATGAATAGCAGATTATGCAGTGGGTAGCTTAAGTAGTGTTTGTTTTGCTGTGGATAATACAAGCAAAGCAAACTGTGTAGTAGATTATGTTTGCTTATCACAAGTGGATGTTTTCCTCACTGATATGTTAGTTTATAATGTGCATCAAATACAGTTGGGGCCTAGATTAAGCTGTTGCTCTGATTATGTAAGTAGATCTTAATCTGTAGTTTGTCTGGCACAAATGAACTAAGGATGAAAATTCACAAGGAAGGCGTTTGTCCACGGTAGGCTTGAGGAGGTGATGATTATTGATCCACTATAGGATACTAGTAGCCGAGCTTTTGTGGTTAAACATTAGAAAAGTAAAATAGAAATTTCAAATTTGAAATAACAAATGGAACATCAATCAATTGTTTTTCTTGTTTTCCAGACTTCTTAACAAACTGGATACCAATTCTGATGACGTATGATAACAAACAGGTATGTACAATTTTCAATTCTTTTACTTTGGTAAGTAACTAAAAAATGTATAAACAAGTGCCTGCTGGTTTTGGGATAAGATAAGATAAGGACAACATTTTCTGAATGACAACTTCTTTATTTATAGGGTTTGACGTTACGATACAGATAGTTGTATCGTTATCAAGCATAGATTTAAGACATGGCACATGTGATATATAATTTTTATTATATATACAGTATGGAATGAGATGAGTTGATTAACAATAAGAAATATAACAGATATTGTCCAGGAATTTAAGTACATTAACATTAAGTTTAAACTAAGTGCCATCCTTTAACATATCACGAAGGCGAACTTAGTGATTTAAAGGGAATCAACAACCTTGCTTGTGAAACCTAATTGACCATCGTTAATGAGAGCGTCCAGACGGGTAAGGGGGGTCATGTGACACAAACTTGGTACTGGCTGTCAACTGTAAGCAGTTCGTAACCAAACAATTTCGTCCCTACCGAGCATTTACGACTCTTTCATGGACCTGCTAATATAACTCTGGAAGTTAAAAATTCGGATTGCAGACCCCCTTAGTGTTTTGTGCAACAGGGCCCAGCTCAGGAAAAAGTGTTCAATGTTGTATTGGACCGACAGGTTGAGGTTTGATTTGATGGCTGTGGGTTAGGTGATAGTTTCTCAGACAGGTATCGAATATCCACAACTCGACACAGGTGTTGGGCTATCAATAATACAACAGAGTGTCTTGCTTATCTAACTGTGGAAAGAGGAAGATACATCAAATGTTATAAGACCAATCCCCCAAAAGAATTTGTTGCTCTACTGGACAATATGTTTTTCAAATTTATATGGAATGATAAACCCGATAAAATCAAAAGGCTAAATTTGAAAAAGAAATATGAAGATGGTGGTCTGAGGATGGTTGATACTGTTACTTTCTGTAATGCATTGAAATTATCAAACTTGAGATCTTATTGTAAAAAAATACACATTGAAAACACATGCAATATTCCTTTTGACGCCTTTTTTAAACTTGGTGCAAATGTTGATCAATTGATTAATATTGAAAACCCATATTGGAAGGATGTTTTGAAAGCTTGGAATATTTATTGTAAACAACACCATGTGAATTCTGATAATTTTATGAGATTCTATCTCAACCATTATGGTTTAACCATAACTACAAGAGCGCAACTCTCTATATTAAAAATTGGGCAAGTAAAGGAATTATTACAATTCAAGACATTTGTGATCAAACTGGTTTCAGATCTTTTGATAATTTGAAAGAAGCTTATGGCATAGGAGGCACCTATTTGGACTATTTACAGGGTTTGAATATTATACCATATTCTTGGAAATGTACCATTAGATACTCAGGCCATATCCCTATTGTGGATTTACTTATACCCATTCATCACTCAAATTTATTAAAATCATGTAAGGGATCCAGATTGTTTTATGACACTTTAATTTCTAGTGAAGAATTTCCAAAAGTTTGTCTCAAATGGCAAACTTCTTTTCCAGATGTTAATCTCAACTGGAATAGAATATTTTTGAGTTACAGAGCAGGTTTAAAGTATGTAAAACTTCTTGATTTCCAATACAAATTTTTGCATGGTATTATTTATACTAAAAAAGAACTGTTTAATATGAAACTTGCTGACAACTTATCAATATTTTGGGAATGATCTTGAAGTTTGGATTAATAGTCATTTAGAGTCTAAAATCACTATAACAAAGTATCTTGTTTGGTTTGGAACAGTCTATAATGATAGAATATTGAATCATATAATCTTATCAGCCAAAAAATATATCCATGTCTGTAGCATCAAACAGCAAGTTCCAAAACTTACAGGATATTTGGTTATTTTGAAAGACATTCAATGTAGAAAATATTATTGCTATCAAAAATAATAACATTCACTTACATAAAAAAAAATGGTCAACCTTTTTTGCCTGAATGATCAATGGATTACAACTCTGAATATAGTTGGAGATATGATAATATCTATGTATGCTGTAATATTGTAATACTGTATAACAATGTGATGATGGGAACAATAAAAACATTTGAAAAAAAAAAATGTTATAAGACAGATAAATTCATTTTGTGGGTTTTTTTTCAAGCTGCTTCAATTGTGGTTTTTTAAATTTTGTTAAAAATACTTCTCCATAATAATAGCTGCGAAAAAGAAGGAAGTGCCAAATTTGGATATTTTCAGACAATGACTCTTTTTTACCAAAACAATCTGTGAAACAAAGTAAAGTAAAGTAGCTGCTTTTGATCTTCAAATGTCAACTATGAAAAACTTAAGTTTAATCTCTGTACCCAATGATGAAATTTGTTATAAAATTACATTCAAGATTGCATTAAATTTTCAGAATTTTAATTCAAAGGTTGAAGCTAGAATCAGATACTGGCTAAATTAGAGATGGCTATCAGATATCAAACTCTGAGCCAAGTGCCATCAATAATACAAATGAGAGGGAGAAGAGAGAGAGAGAGAGAGAGAGAGAGAGAGATGCACGCTCATGACTGTCTCACATAACTCAATCAGTGATGGATATTTAGTTGAGTCTTTTCTCCAGCAATGTTTATTTCTCAGGTAACTGTCTGTTGGCCTTTGACTGGATTCAAGGTAAAACTTGTTATCTGGATTTAGTCAATGGTTATCATAAGTATACTGTGATGCTAGGACAATTCTTCATGTAGAAGGTAAATGATGTTGTTCTTCTATATGGACTTGTCATAAAGGTTTAATTGGGTCAAGGTCTTGGCCTCTGTGTTTGTAGGGCATCGGTTATTGTCCATAAACTTTTCACATTTTGACTTTTCTTAATCACTGCTGCACCTCAAAAAAGTAAATTAGTTGGAAGGAGTATCTAAGCATCAGTAGATGTTTTGTTTTCCTGAAACTCATATACAGTCTCTGAAAATGATTCTCTAAAATAATTATTTTGTTGATAAGAGCTCCTCAGAGAATTGACTCTTTCAGCTTCTGTTACTAAGTTCGATTGGATCTGTTCTTGTTTTTCAAGACGTTGTGTTAATGTCAAGATATTATGGTAACTACAAAACAGCTGCTAAAAGTCTTAAATTTTGTAGGGTACGGTATCTTTAATTTATCAAAGTTTTGCACCACAAGGTGATGAGTGTTACCTGTTGATGAGTGTTACCTGTTGATGAGTTTACCTGTTGATGAGTTTACCTGTTGATGAGTTTACCAGTTTGATGATTCACCTGTAGGAGAGGTCAGTCTTCAATCACCTGGTTAGATTGATCACTTGACCAGGGGTCAGCAGGAAGAGATTACTTACCTACATACCTACCTATTGGCTGTGATCAGACATGTTAATCTGATTAATCCCACCTTGAAGGAAGTTGATCAGTTAACATAATGTCCCTGAAAAAATAGAGTAAAGTAATGAAAAAAAATAAAATAAATATCTCTAATTGGTCTTACCACTGCCCTAAATCAAATTTATCAAATTATGTATCTGCAGTGGAATATCTTATAGGAAGAGAAGTTTCTTAAGAAACAGAGGTCTATTAACTTATAACATCTTTGTTCAGATAAATAGAGAATACTAAACAACGTCCCGTTTCATAACATATTTATGAAACGAGTGAATGGGTTGGTATTTAACGAGCGAAAGCGAGTTAAATACCTATACTATTCACGAGTTTCATAAAAATGTTATGAAACGGGACCGAGTTTAGTATTTTATTTATTACTTGCTTAATAACATCGTACAAAAACAAAGAAAGTCGCCAACATGACTGTAGCGGCCAGCCCGCTGACATTATGACGTCATACTTAACAATTGTGACGTCATCATTACGTCACGTCATTCGGTCAGCGCGCGATGTTATTACACAATGTGTAATAACATTGTAGATTTATTAAACAACGATTTCTTCAACGGGAGAGTAATAATAAAGGTTCGAGAAGTGTTATTGCCTGATTCCTTTATAAAGGAATTATCTATTCTTTCAACTAATAATGACACTGATGGGGATGGAGATTGGAGATGGCTATGATGATGATTGTGGTTGTCATGATGATGATGAAGTTAGTAACGATGATGATGATGATGATGATGATGATGATGATGATGATGATGATGATGATGATGATGATGATGATGATGATTAAGTCGGTGACTATTATGATGATGATGTCAATGATTATGATAATGATGCCAAATCATGTGCACAATTTGAGTTATAAACATTTAAAGGGGCAGTAGCACGTTTTTAGGGGGAATATAAGGTGATGTCAGGTAAATGAAAATAAATGGTTCCAATTAAAAGCCAATGTATTTAAACTGTATGAAGCAGTCATGAATCAATTATATCGCATAAAGTTCAGCCATGCTATTCCTTTTTCTTACACAAAATGAATTAAAGGTGTTCACACAAAAACGGCTGCAAATGAATTTTATGTCAATCGTTTTAATTTGTTCTCACTATGGATGATTGGTTTGTGTAACAAGATTTTTGACACTATTAAGGTAATACATTTAACATTAACATACTACCAGTATTATCATTGAAAAATTGAAAATATAAAATTTGAAGAAAAAAAAAACGTGCTTCTGCCCCTTTAAAGTAAAAACTTTTTTTTCATTAATTAAACAACAGATGATTGTAGATAATGTTCTAAGTATTCTAGATATAGGTCCAGCTTGAATGAATAAGTTACTCTTGTAGGTGTGTGACTTAATAATGTGAACATAATGTTTGACACCTGATGTGGAATTTCCGGTAGAAGCTGTGTACATTCCAAACAGGCAGCCATGAGTGACCCAGCTTGACCTCTGAGTTTGTACACTGAGTTAGACAACTGTTGTGGAATAATGAGTTAACACCCTTTGAGATGGTAGATATATTTATTGTTCAGATAAGTATACAAAGCTAGTTTGACAATGTCCCGAGTCCAGACAACTTTTCTATAAATCCCAGTGATATTCAAGGTATTACTGTACAGATACTGGAAATAAGAGCCTTTTGTACAGTCTAGTTCATGTTTTAGTAAGTCTAATTTAGGTTTATGAGAAATTTACATTAAGAAATGTTTATTATTATTTGTAAACAATTTTTCAATTGACTTACATTTAGATTATGTTCAATGTTCGAAGAAGATATATTTATTGGGTCATATTATCAATGATTTTCATTTTTCAAAATATTACTACCAATTATTTCAATGATATTATATTGCTCTATTCATTTGTCGACAGTTTAAGATAATAACAAAATATCCCTTGATACATTGTTTTTAAAAATCTTTTCAAAACTGCTTACACAAGTCTACCAGTGTGTGTTCAAATTCATATCATAATTTGGTTCTACAATGATAGGTTGAAGGGTATAAACTAGTACATGAGAAACATGTTGTTTATTGAGAGTATAATTATTACAAATAGTGGTACAAATAATATTTCTAGCATTGATATGAAAATTTAAAAAAATTATCCTGGTTTTAAACTCTTTCGCCCGATCAAGCCTGAAATTAAAGCAAAAACCTATTCGTTACTGGTTTCTGTAAAGATTGAAAATTTGAAATTCTTGATTCATCGGTGAAGAAGGTAATGCAAGTTTCATTGCAGTACTATGAGTATCCAGCCTTTCCTCCATCTATAAATCTACAATGCTTTAGTTAGCAGCTATCCTCATCTCAAAAGTGTCGCTTGTCACAAATAGATGTTATACCTGTCATTGATAGCCCATAAAAGCAGTAGCACTAAATACCAGACATATCCTCAAATATAGGAGATGTCAGTTCGTATTTATTACTTACTTTGATGGTACGACATCATAAATCATGTCAGGAGAGACAACAGAATATGACGTTCTCATGAATGTGGTTTTATCTCCATACTGAACACTCTCAATGAAAGTTGTGTCTTGTATATCAGTTACAGTATCAACATTAACCCTGTACAGACCAGGAGTAAAGTAGGTAGACTAAAATTTAGTCTATGAAATATATTATTTTTGAAATAATTACATGCTCTTCAACATTTTTATTTCTTGGTCACCTCATTTGCCTAGATTTGCTGAAGGAGAACCTAGACTGTATTAAAGGCTCCTTTTTATTTACAGTCCTGAAGCTGGACTATAAAGTAGGGAGCCGGTTTGATTGGTATTTTAGAGTCTTAAAATTGAGTATTAGGGGAAGTGATGTACAAAGATAGATTTGACAATAGTTAGGTAAACAGTGTAATTTTGCCAAGAGTTAACTTTTCATTTTGCAAACTTAGATAATGACTTGGTTTCAATTCTGACAGGGTTTGTTGTGTGGGTGTTTATAATAATGTGAAGATGGTATTTCGTGCTGAGGGGGTCAGCCATTTTCTAAAACAATTTAAAAAAATTCCTATATTATAACTACCCCATGTCTCAAATTATTATATTGATCAATTTTCTGATCAACAGTGCTTTAAGTGCAATGATGTAGCAAATCTTAGTGCCATGAACAACATGGGATATTTACTTTGTTTTTTTTCATTAAAATTTGCTTCTAGAATAATTGCACTTTGTTGGGTCAAATTTGCCAAGCTAACTCAACCAAAATATTACCATCATTATCCATTTTGCTTTCAGCAGAATTTGAATTAATCATGTAATATTACATTTTTACAGAAATGTACCCTGGAATTTCATTGCTTTAGAAATTACATGAATAGAACCAACCCTTTTAATGGCTGTGACTGCTACAGTTATATGTTATAGGCATTTTGCTATCACTGATGACAAGGGATTTCTAAAGCTATGTTGACATGGGACTTTGAACCTGCATACATAATTTGGAAGTATCTTCTTTCAAATATTCAGAGAATTCTCTGGGTCAGGTCAAACTAAGTGACTCTCACCGTGTTTTCTTAAAGGGACAGTCCTATCGGGGTGTTTTTAAGAAAAAAAATAATTTAAGGGGACATTCCAGTTTATACTTAAAATGCTATTAATCAGTATATGATTATAAAATGACCTAGTTGAAACATGTTACTTGGATACATTTCTGTTGATTTATATTTGACTATGAATTTGCAGGAAATGAATATAGAATATATATTACATTAGGTCCCTAAATTTTTTGTTGATTTACTTAATATCCAAATGATTGCTACCAATTTAAAGAAAAACAAACAACTAATATATCTGGCCTTACCTAAAAACAAATTTCATTGATGAAATCTCAGTCTACCTAAAAGTTCAATTACTCTTATTTAATGAGTCTGCCAACTGGTCTCTATCACGTTGATAGTTGACTCTCACTAAGCTTCCAATGAACTCTGACCTTTCTGTTCTTAATGGGATAAGATTCACCTTTTGATAGGCGAGGTTGTGTGTATGAAGGGAAGTGATACCAACCCTCGTTTAGATAGGGCCAGACACTACAATGTGATACTTAGTTCTACAGTTACCTGGTCTGGGGAGAACTGGAGTAGGGACCGACACTGGAGTTATCCTGGATACCTTGTACCGGTCTTGTTATAGGTCAGAGTGCAGTGATTAGGAATGATGCTGTGGTGTTAGCAGACCTTGTGTGTCTCATTGCCTGACAAGGACCTGAGGTGTTGATTGTGGATTATATAAACGTAAATGATGAAATGATGGAGTTTGCTATAGGTCTGAATGAAGGGTGAGTTATTTGTATCACAGGATAGTAGAGTCGGGGCCAAACAAAACTCTCCAGATAGGAATGATGCTGTTGTGTTAGCTGTGTTTGTGTGTCTCATAATGTGACAAGGACCTTAAGTGTTGATTGTGGATTATATAAACGTAAATGATGAAATGATGGAGTATGCTACAGGTCTGAATGAAGGGTGAGTCATTTGTATTGTGTTGAATTCACAGGATAGTTTATGGAGATCCACATTATTTGCACCTAGCGTTGGATCTACATGATCATGTGTATAGATATAAAGAAAGTGGATCTCCAGGTTTTGTTCTGGATAAGGATGCATTAATCAGAAATGATGCTGTAGTGTTGACAGTTCTTGTGTGTCGCATAGCTTGACAAGGACAATTGTTGAGATATAAATGAAAATGATAAAATTTTGGAGTATGCTACAGGTCTGAATGAAGGGTGAGTCATTTGTATTGTGTTGAATTCACAGGATAGTTTATGGAGATCCACATTATTTGCACCTAGCGTTGGATCTACATGATCATGTGTATAGATATAAAGAAAGTGGATCTCCAGGTTTTTTTATGGGTGAGGAATTGATTGGGAATGATGCTGTAGTGTTGACAGTTCTTGTGTGTCGCATAGCTTGACAAGGACAATTGTTGAGATATAAATGTATAAATGATAAAATTTTGGAGTATGCTACAGGTCTGAATGAAGGGTGAGTTATTTGTGCTGTGTTGACCTCACAGGATAGTAGTTAAGACTCAACATTCATCTCCAGGTTTTTTTATGGGTGAGGAATTGATTGGGAATGATGCTGTAGTGTTACGGTTCTTGTGTGTCGCATAGCTTGACATAGACCTGGGTTGCTGATCATGGATACATAAATGTAAATGACATGGTGACAGAGTCTGGATGAAGGGTGAGTTATTTGTATTGTGTTGAACTCACATGATAGGGATCCAACACAGTTCCTAAGGTTTTGTTATGGGTGAGGATGCATTGATTGGGTGAGGATGCATTGATTGGGAAGGATGCTTTAGTATTAAACTGTGTCTTTTAATGTGACCAGGATCTGAGTTGTTGATCATGGTTACATAAATGTAAATGAAGGGTGAGCCAGTTTGTATTATGTTGAGCTTACAGGATAGGGACCCAACATACTTCTCCAGGTTTTGTTATTGGTGAAGATGCATTAATCAGAAATGATGTTGTAATGTTAGCAGTTCTTGTGGGTCTCATAGCGTGACAAGGACCCGAGTTGTTGATTGTGGATATATGAATTAAATGACAAAATGATGGAGTATGCTACAGGTCTAAATTAATGGTGAGCTGTTTTGTATTGGGTTGAGCTCACAGGATAGGGACCCAACACAGATCACCAGGTTTTGTTTAAGGTCATATTGCATTGATTAGGGATGATGCTGTAGTATTGAGCAGTGCTTGTGTGTCTTTTAATGTGACAATGACATGCGGTCTTGATCATGTACACATAAATGTTAATGATAAAATGATGGAGTTTGCTACTGGTCTAAATGAAGGGTGAATTATTTGAAGTATTGAATTCAATTTGAAAATCTCTCTATTTTGGTATTGGTTGGGATTGAAATAAAAGTGAATTTAATGACAAAGATATCGGGTATCCACTACTCAGTGTAGGTACCTGAAGTTGTAACAGGACATTGATAGAGTCTAGAAGGTATTGGGTATCCACCACTCAGTGTAGGTACCTGAAGTTGTAACAGGACATTGATAGAGTCTAGAAGGTATTGGGTATCCACCACTCAGTGTAGGTACCTGAAGTTGTAACAGGACATTGATAGAGTCTAGAAGGTATCGGGTATCCTCCAATCAGTGTAGGTACCTGAAGTTGTAACAGGACATTGATAGAGTCTAGAAGGTATTGGGTATCCACCACTCAGTGTAGGTACCTGAAGTTGTAACAGGACATTGATAGAGTCTAGAAGGTATCGGGTATCCTCCAATCAGTGTAGGTACCATCACCAAGTTGTTACAGGACCGTGAAGTCTTGTGAGGCAGTGTAAGTGAGACCTCATAGAGCACCCAGTAATCTAGCGAGAGTGTTATATTGCCTTGTTATATCCATGTGGACAGTGATAACTCCTGTCACTCTGATGTTCACTTGTGGGAGACTATCAGATTACCCAAGCAGATAGTTTTTAAAGTATCTAAAGTATTAGCCCATATGTAGTTAAAACATTATAACTTTGACAAAACCGCCAGAAGACCAAGTCTAGAATATGTAGTGAAGTCCATAATAGAATACTAAATGACGTTGTATTAATAACATTTTTTATGAAATCGTATTCAATGAGCTAAAGCAAGTTATAGATACCATTCATGAGTGTCATAGAAATGTTATAAAAAAAGACCAAATTTAGTATTCTATATATTAATCGCCGAAATTTATGGTAAAAAATGTAAAGAAATTCGCTGACATGACCATTGCGTCTTAATAATAATGTGTCCATTTATATTTATTCATATAGTCTTAAGGATTATGCAGTCATTTTAACGTCAGCGATACCTTCTACGCAGGAGTAAAATCTTAAACTGCCAATAGTCTGAGGCTCCTCTCTTATGTTTGACAAACTTATCGTATTTGACAGTTATTTTGTTCAGAAACAGAATATTAGTCCATCCTTGATAATAAGTGAGAAGTTGTATACATAGTTACAGTTTAGAAAAACAAGGTCGACAGCGATTTCTCGACTATGCATGGTCACTAAACAGGCTGTTTTATTATCATTATTGAGTTTTCTATCAAAAGTTTTTTTTTGATAGATTAAGAAGAACAAGTTATTATGGGTAGTCAACTTCTTTATTGCATGAACTGCGACGTTTAGGTGTAGATAATGACACCGTTATCAAGCACCGTTATCATTTGCTTGATACACCGAAACATTGCATTTCATGCAATAAAGAAGTTGACTATCCATATAACTTGTTCGTCTTCATCAACCAGCTTCTTAATGACTCTCAAAGAAGTTTGATAGATTGACACATATATATACACATATTTTTATCACATGCATAATTGCAAAAGAAAAGAACTGCTTATCAGTATGTCCATGGAATACTCAAAGGTTTTGTTTTCAGTGCACAGCTACAGGGTAGGTGCAGGCTTTCTTTCATCCACCATGATTAGTGAAGAATTTCTGTAAGCTGTTTTGCAATCACAATAACCTTGCCTCTTAGCCACCTTTATTGTCTACAGACTACAGTTGCATTTTGACTTTTGCATTATATACTATATTCACAGCAAAAGGAGTATAGACAGCATAGACCCCAGTCTGACCCCCCTCTTTGATCCCCTAATCTCTTGTATCAAATTCTCGGCTTATACCCAGTCATATATGTAGACCTTCGTAACATATTAAATGTAACATTTTCACATAGTTTATTCAAATGTTGCATTTAGTGTTTGAATTTCAACAATGTGTTTTCAATATCATTTAGTTACATTTCAAGTCCAATGACCCGGTTAAGTATTTCTCTCAATATCCAATGAAGTTCATTGAGCCGGTACTATTGTTTCACCAGGTTCTCACAGTACACGTCCGACTACAATAGTCATTCATTGCACCTTTATAAGCAATTAGAGTCGGGCATTGACTCATTGTATACTTACCATTGATTCCAGTACCAGTGTTTTACCTCGACTAGGTAATGTATGTGGGAAAATTTCGCTGGTGAAGTACCGGAGATGAGAAAACTGAGAGAAGCTTTGTGCTTGATGGACCATGATTGGAACTTGATATGCATGCTTTGAGATGTTGTGGAATTTTTCCGAATAAACTGGCAATATAAATACATGTGCAGAGTAGACTTCGGGATATTTTAAACAAAATTTCATCAACGGCAATAAATCTGAATCAGTTAATTGCTTGCATGTTCAAATTTTCTCCACTTCCAGTAATAGATGGCTGTAAATAGAGTTCACTAGAGTTCATTAAGTTCACTGTTGCTGAATTTTACCCAGGTAAAGTAATTTATGTGTGAAATCTAGTTTCAGGAAATAGACGATAAATTGACTTATAGTTTGTGCTTGATGAACCACGATTGCAAGTCTATGTTCTTTTGTTGTGATGAAGTGGTATCCAATTGAACCTTGAAATGAACTAGATTATCATGATGTGGAATGTTGTATGAATGGAAGATTCAGAGCCTTGAGTCCAGGAAATTATCAAATCTGTTTCTCGCTTGACTGTGTTTGAGCAATTCCATAGTTCCCAATAACGCTTTGTGGATTGAATTCAATGTTGTACAGTTGTACAGGGCAGTTGTACAATTGTATAAGGTGATGGTTTCTTTGATTGGCTTTCTTGAATTTGGTGTGATGATCAATAAGGAATATTCTTTAATGGATGATCAACTTCTTTATTTTGTGAAACAGGCCTACCAAAGAAAAAATTTAAACGCTACGAAAAACAGCGAAACATACACATAAGTGCACGACTTAGCATTGAAAAATAGCTTTACACATAGCAAATTTACGACATAGCAACATTAAAGCGACAATCAGCAATTTAAACGAGCGACAACACAAAATGAAAGACTCGATACGCAACATTTTTACTATAGCAATAGAAATATATACAATAGCAATATTTGGAAATAGATCCTTATGTCGTTGTCAAGCATGAAGTCATCACTTGCTTGACAACGACATTAGAATTTATGTTATAATGTTGCATTACAAAATAAATGCATAACATAATCTTCCTTGTTGATAAGATGATGATCGTTCGAAAATTCAGTAGTACCGAATGATGTAATTGATTGAGAAAGACAGATTAAGTTTATCTGGTCTTGCAGAACTATAAATGGCACTCAGTCTACGAGCTTTGAATGTCAGTGGCATCTTGTGTCAGTCAATGAACCATGACTAGAACTAAATGTTCAAACCATGACGATGCCGCTAATGGCTGAAATATTGCCCAAGCGGAGTAAACCAATACTCACTCACTCAAACCATGACATTAGGTAAGTGTCACAATGTACCTGAACGGCAGTTCTTTGAACCATGTCCATATTCCATCATTAGTCTTAATTATGTTCATTGATGCAGCTCAATGGTTTGATGTTCACAGCTGGACATATTTGTAGATCAATAATTCTTGTTGAGAATAATATGTGCCTTGACAGGACATTAAGTGATAAAAATTGTCTATTGTGAAATGTCCTGGTATACAAATTCTCATTAATATTATATCAGTGTATGAAATAAGCCTGAGAAGTTACCAGCCCGAAAGAATGATTTTACTTAATTTCATAGTCAAATTCAACAAAAACATTAAAAAGTTACCAGCCCAGACCAGAAGTTACCGGTTTCGGGCTGTCGGACGGGTCTTATTTCATACACTGATTATATATATTGAATGCATACATTGTTGCATTGGATCTGAACTGATAAATGATGTGTAAAACTATCATAAAGAGGATAGTGACAGAAAGGTGAGATTATTTTATTTACTATAATTTCTCCATTTATTAAACTTCTCCAATAAGTTGACCACATTATTTTAATGAGGTCACAAATTCAAATCTTTTCAAGAATTTCAACCAGTGCTAAAAGTATGAAGTTGATGCAACTATGATTCATCTTTTTCTTAAAATCATTATTTTATTTGCTGAAAAGAATAATTATTTCAACTACAGTTAACATTTTTAAATATCTTAATATAAATGAATACATTGCTGTTATGTTGTCATGTGTAAAATTATGCATTAGAATTATACACATGTTCTTGATATTAATCTTATATTTCAACAAAAGTGCCCAATGAGCAATCAAAATATATATGAATGCCTGATTATCAACGGAAAATATTTCCTATAATGATATTTTCGATGAATATTTCAATACTTCATAAACACATTTATGGATCTGAAGTATATAATCACCTGCCTTGAATTATTGCCTGGCCAAAATGACTTTTAAAATTAATAATCATCCGGCTATATTTCAAGGATGTACAGTTATTGTTGAAACTGGGCTAAAATTTCCAATTTTCTCATGCTCAATCATTTCATTCATGTCCCTGTCTGAAAAATCAATCAATTTGATGATTTAATTTGTAATTGACATAAACCTCTCATAATATTTCAAACATGATATAATACATATTTGAAGAATTCACCTCCAAGCATAATCTAATGGGAAGTCATAATCATCAATTCTGACAAGTCACTCATTTAATGAACTCTGACATTGACATCAGGTGTGAATTAATCATAAAGGTAAACTATATATACACAAACTAATTTCAAGCAATCATGCAAGTACATAATTATACCCTTGTAATGGGATGGAGTATAAACTAATTGACTGTGACCTATTGCTGTGTATATGTACGCTTGTGCCCTTTATGAAGTTCAATATAGACCGTATTCAAGTCTCTCTATTAAAAATGTTCATTTTGACAATGGTAAGTAAGTTGTAATGCAGAGGAATATATGAATGACAACTTCTTTGTTCAATGTATGCGACTTTCAACATAGATTCTTGTGCATCTAATACGTAAGTTGTAATGCAGAGGAATATATGAATGACAGTTTCTTTGTTCATTGTATGTGACATTTCAACACAGATTCTTGTATTGCTCTCAAAAACGTATTAGATGCACAAAAATCTGTCGAAACGTTGCATACAATGAACAAAGAAGTTGTCATCCATATATTCCTCTGCATTATTGTCATTCCAACTTCTGAAATGCCTCTCGAAGAAGTAAGTAAGTTGTGTTATGTTTTCCATATGTGCACATGCGCTAATATTGGATTTGTTCACAGTGTCATTAAAAAATGTTGTGACATCACACAAGAGTATAATGTTTCGTTTTATTAAGTGTTGAGGATTAATAAATGGTGTGAAAAAGGAGGTTTCGCATATTGAAAAGGTTTTTAACTTTATTGGTGATGTTTGAAAAGAAATCTAGTTTTTGGAAGGAGTGGGAATGAATTGATTAATATTAGATTATTCAATGAAAAAAAACGATTTATAAACAAATTTGTTGTGACTTTTCAGTAACTTGTGCATATTTGTGTACCATTGTGATTGGGAATTAGAAAATTTGATTGATTTACTGTTCAGTGTCAAGCCACAATTGCCTTTTTGTTTACAAGTATACTTAGTTTTATACACTAAAACATCATTGGCATTATTTTTTTAATCATTATTGAGTTTCTGAAATAGTTGGATGAAAACAAGAACACAAATGTGTTGCCATTATTTTATATGCAGACAGTTATGCATATCAACTCAGTGTGCCAATTTTGCATTGTTAGCAGATATTCAAATAAGTGGAAATGTTCAAATATTATGAACAATTATTGCATGAATATTCTACTGATACAATTTCCATCACAAGCTGTTACCACTAATAATATGGAAGTTTCAGACTTAAACCATGTTGGCAATGATATATATAGCTATGATATGTATTTCAGAAAAGAAGTCATTTTTCAAATTGAAATAATGGGACACTGAAGACATATTTTAGCTTTAACAAACCAGATTTTTTAAAACCCTGTCTGGGAAGTAACATGCAAAAATTTTTAACTTTGACAAACAAAATTTCGTTTCATTCCAATATGATGATCTTAAACGTTTTTGGTCATTCATGAAAGACAGGTCACACAACGTCTCTGTTTATCTTTTGAACTAGTTTACCTTTTTTCTGATTCATTCTTCCTCGTCATGCAAAAATACAGTGATTGGGAATGGCAGGGGCCATGGGCCATTTTCCACATTGGATGAAAAAATGACCCATTAAAATTTTGAAGTGTACTATTGATGTAATGGGCAATGGCCCATTTGAAATTTGAAAATTAACAAAAAGCCTGTAAATGGCCCATTGTCAAAGATGTCTTTCCCAATCCCTGAAAATATCATCATATGCTTTTTGGTAGGCAAAATTCAATTTAATCAAGATTTCGAGATACCACCTTTCTGAAGTTCAAACAATATCCAGGGAATTAACATTCTTGTGCTAAAAGAGAGTGAATAACGTGAGTTGACATGGCCAGCTAGTGCTAGAAATTCCAGGCCGAATGTTTTTGTTCTCTCCTGTTGTCCATGACTTGTGAATATTACATATATCATGTGTAGGGCTGTAACTGTCAAGATGTCAGGAATTACACACATGTGATGTGACAGTCATGTAATGTTACTATATCTCTTCTCTCTGTGTTTCAGATAGACAGACAGACAGACAGACAGACAGACAGATGTCCCACTGATGAATGTTGAAATTGATCTGGACCTGGAGTTATAGTCAGTGAAATCTGACACGAAGAGGATATCAACTTTCCTGAGGAATTTGATCTTACTGGTGATATTATCTTACATTTGAATGTAACCTTAGGTGTGGATATACCTTTTTAACAGGACACTATGAAATCTGGTAAAGTGATCAAATTACACCTCTGATTCTGTGTAGACAAACCTGTGTAAACCAGTTTTGCATTATGTGAAGCCATGAGGATTTTATGTGATAGAACTTAGAACCAAATTTGTTGATTTTAATGATGACGAAGAGTGAAGTGAAGTGTGACATGAGGATGTTGCCACGGAAACGATGATGGAACTCAAAGTATGGGTGGATGGCATCCAGCGTGTGGTCTGTGGTGTTACCATAGAAACCACATGCCAGGATGTTGTCATAGCTCTTGCTCATGCTATGGGTCGGACTGGGCGCTTCACGTTGATCGAGAAATGGCGAGACGTGGAGCGACCTTTGACCCCAGCAGAGCAGCCATTACGTGTCCTCCACAAATGGGGTGAATACGCATGTGAGGTCAAACTTTACCTGTGCCAGAATGACACAGACAGACTGAAACAGAGAGACAGGCACAAACAGCCAGATAGGTTCTCTCACAACTTCTCCCCTCCTAAAACTCATGCAGATTCTTCCATCAAACGCAATCTAACATTCAGTGGTGCCCATAATGTTCCGTCATTGAAAATCACACACCCTCCTTCCCGCCTTCAGCGTGCAGGTATCCTCGAAAACGGAGTCAGTCCAAGATCATCCTCAAACTCTTCCACATCATCACGATCCTCACCACATCCGGTGCCAGCGCCACGGCAACACTCCCCGGGCAACCTGCCACGCCCTGCTCCAAGAAATTCACCCCTTCTCAACGGTCAGATATCAGCGCTACCAAACAAACCAAATATTCGCTCACAGCCATTCCATCCAGTCAACAATGCATCAAACTCATTTCTATCAGTGTCATCAAATTTTCAACGACCTTCACCTCCTTCACCAAACAGGGGGAGATCACCCTCACCACAGACGCGTAGTTCACCTGTGTCATATGGGAGGACATCCCCTCAAAGGGACTCCCCTTCCCCGTCTAGGACAAAATCAAGTCCTAGCAACAGTGTAACTCCCATAACCCCTGTGGAACACAACCTCGACGGTCTAAACTACAGGAGGGCCAGTTCTGAGGTTGAAGAATATGACTTAGATGTGAACTTTCCAGATATTTTACGGGATTCTAAACGATCTGAGCAACCCTCTTCACACACAGAGTATCATCTTGAAGAATCTTCCGACACAAAACCGGAACCAGAAAGAGCACGTCTGCTTCGTCTTGTAACTCTTCAGACAGAGAGGTTGAAGGTGCAGGAGTCACAGCTAGATGTCATAGAAACAGGTGAGTTGTCTCCCTTTAGCTTAGAGTTAATTCCCCTTGATGGTTTGTCAGCTAGTCTGAATCACTGCATTGATATTATTCAGTATTATCTATCCACCTTTTGATGAGCTTTCTCCATTTACTGTAAGAGTTATCTGCCCTTGATTTATATTTAAGAAAGTTATTTGAATTAATAAAACTCCTTTAGCATTGGAAAAAAATTTCCAAAATATATCAATAATTCAATTATTGTAAATAAAAAGGTTTTGCCATATTTTTAAGATATTTAGGAATGTTATTCTCTTCGTTTCATTTTCATTAATCTTTCATTTTAGTTATAAATTTTATCATAAAGTTATTTGAATGAAACCATGTGTGCATTTGATGAACAAGTAACATTTGCTACATGTATCAATAATTCACATGTATAAAAAAACATCATAATTGGCATAATTGTTAGGTATGTAGGAATGTTATGCTCTTGGTTTGCCTGTTTTTCCTTCACATCTTCTTCTCCCATGATGCTTCAGGAAATACAAAAGATGCTGTCGATAAACAACCTAATTGCTTGGTCTATTTAGCGGAAATATTCATTGATCAAGTAATTGCTTTGTCAACCAGTATCATGTTCTTTGGGAAATTAATTACCATTGATTCAAGTACCAATCATTATTTATTCACGCCAGTCAATCTTCTTTGATGAAAACAAAACAAGAATGTTTTTCATTGTTATCTAGTTGAGGTCTTCAATGGTACCATTCCTCAAAGCAAGTGAAATACAATTGTTTCTTATGCAGCCCTTAACACTTAACATGCTGTTTCCAGAATATTCAAGAAAGCAGATTAGAGAGTATGCAGCGTGCAAACGCTGTTTATTTTCCTCAAAGTGTTTTCATTATATCGTCATAATTGAGTTATGATTGGGTCTTATACTACAAAGAATACCACTTTTAAAGGGACAGGCCTATTAGAATATTTTTTGTGGAAACAAAAGTTAAGGTGGCATACAAGTTTATACATTAGTTATGTTATTAGTACATGATTAAACACAAAATTTAAACATGTTACTGGAAGTAACATTTTTGTTGATTAATGTTGTTAACTTTTCATAGAACAGAACACAATATGTCAAAAAACAACAATGGGAAAAAACTATTCATTTACTGCTACAGGCCATGCCATTCCTTTTTTGTCCTATGATGAATCATTTGTATATATGTAGATATTCTCTCAATTATATTTACCTACAGTTTGATTTTAATGAAAAGATAACTTTATTAAAGTGAGACATGTCCTGAAGACCTATTTTTTATGACATTTCCCAAGTAAACAAGATGGTTGACCAATGGCTGATAGGACACTCTCTTTAAAAGGGTTAAGTGTAGTTAAGACAACTACCCACTATGTCCAAGGAAGCTCTGTGTGAAAAAATCTTTGACCTGATGAAAACCTTAGGAACAAACCAGATGAGATGAATTATGTATTGTCCATTCCATTTGAGCTCTATCAAGTTTATTGATTATTGATGGATATACATCATTGATCAAATCAATTGACAAGTCTTTTGTGACACTCCAAACTTATACAAAACACAGAGAGTATTTTACAGTCAATATCATAGAGCAAAACTGCAAGAGTACTTCACAATGGTCAATAAACATAGAAAAAAACACAAAAGACCTCTCACTTCTGTTTGAGTGTGGTCATTGATAAAAACCTGGTGATATTGTTAAAGCTCTTAGCATATTCAAACTGTATGGACATTACTGGAGGAGCAAATAGGGCCATGTTATGGTTGTTTTGTCTTTCCACGACCTACATGTCAACAAACTTATAGAACGGTATAATAGAGTATTGGTTCAGTACTTATATACATATGAGGCATGCTCCACGTCTTCAAACATACTTTCTTGTAGTAGTGCCTTTATCTTTGTCACTCCTGTAGTTATATGTTGTGATACCTAGAGGATACTATACAACCTTCCATTTAATACTATTTTCAAGAAAGAGTTAATGATTTTGTTTAGAACAAGCAAAAGCCAGTTTGATACCAAATCATTCACTAGTTTAATAATAATAGAACTTAATTCAGTGTATGAAGTAAATGTTACTAAATGGGGTTTGTGATCATGTGAAGTCAAATAGTTTGTGTTGAGGAGGGGGCGGGATAGCACAGTGGTTATAGTGCATTCAGCTTCGGCTGGTCCGTGGTTTGAATCCCGCCAGGGGCTCGGCAACTTTGTCTGCAGTAGAGAACTGTTCTACACGCAGTAAAGTATGTGTGCAATGATACACTCAATTTCAGTGCAGTACCACCCATGGTTTGCTACTTTCAGTCGATGCTCGCAGGTTTAACCACAATACATAGCCACAATAGGGTTGCAGACTTTCTCCTTATAATAATACCAGCAGTCATGATATAAGTGAAATACTCTTGTACTCTCTGTGGTGTTAAACATCAGATCACCTCACCTTATGTTGAGGAAATAACTGTAAGATTGTGAATCCCAAGGAACAAGGTATCCTCTATACACAAAAACTTATTCAAGTTTACTGGATTAATGCACTAAGATTCATTCAGATGAAACAATAGAAACCAAGGGCTGCCATCCTTCCTGAAAACAGTGAAAAATAATCATTGCCCTTGATGTGGACTAGTTAGCATTTGTAGAAGTGCCATTTGGAATTTTCAATTTTTAAAAAAAATTACATTTTTTGGCAATTTTATGGAATTGTAGACTTATGGGAGACTGGTAGGAAATGTCATCTTCTATTGTTTTCTTTATGTCTGTTATATTTCAGATTTTAAATAATGGAGGCCAATTGTACTGAACTCTTTAAGCATAAAAAGATAATTACTGAATATTGTACGGCTAAGGGACAGTTCTATCGGGGTATTTTTGTGGAAACAAAATTAAAGAGTACTTCGCTGTTTATACTTAAAAATGATATTTACATTATTATTTCACACTCATTTTCATACATGTTAGTGAGGGCAACATTTTAGTTGCTCAAGATTTAACAATTTGACAATGCATCAATGCATGCTCTTGAATTTCGTTTCCACAAAAAATACCCCGATAGTACTGTCCCTTTAACTGAAAAAATTGTCTTGAATGAGCAGCGAAAGCTGAACAGAAGCCTTCAATTCTCATGAATCCTGTTAGCTCTAACCCTGCAGTTGACACTGGGTCAGTTACATGTTGAGAGTGTTAGTATGTCAGTGCAATGTGTACATAACATGCTGGATTTAGGTTAGTATAGTTAAATATTTGCATCACGAGGGTTATATATACATTGCTTACAACTATACAGTATGTCAGGATTGATTGACTTTGGTTATATGTTGTTTGATAGTTATCAGAAATATTTTCAGGAGCTCTGGCAAATCTAATTTTTTTACAAATTCATACATATTTTCTTGTATGTTGACTTTGTACCTTCAAAAAAGGGAAATAATATTTAAAATTTAAAAAATCAGTTATCAAAGGTCTAGTAAGGTGTCTATCTTTTAAGGGTACTTTTCAATATTTTTGATGAAAATTCAGATAATTTGAAATTACAGTTCATTTGTTATTAAAAATTTCCCTTAGCTATTTTGTCAAGCATAGAATAAAGTCAGTTTAACAGTTTCTTCCAGAATAAAGATATGTTTAGACCATTATGAAGTCAAAGGGTTTAAATGATGATGTATTTATTTAAATGTATTTAACTGGATAAGATGATGTATTCATTTAAATGTAATTGACTGGATGAGTTTGGGCTTGTTCCCAAAGCAATTTTCAAGTCTGAATTCATAATGCTTTGATAACATTAGCAATTATCTTATTTCTGACATTACAGTAGTATCAATTTTTGATCATGTGAGTGTGATCCAGGATGCCCTACTGTATCTGCTTTAGGTTTTCTGCTCATGCATAGTTAATTATTCTGCGACCATTAATTCCTCAGATTCAGACTTAACATGACTGCTCTGTCTCTCACAAAAGCGTTAAAATGAATAATTCATTGTCTTCCTTTTGACGAATGAGGATAGATTTCAGTCTTGTCTGTTCTTGTTCCAAATTACGTTAATTGTTTTTCCTTTGCTAAGTGCACATGAAAGAACATGTACAAGTTAAAACCTTCTTTTAGATTTGTGATATAGAAACAGATGGAGTTAAATGTTCCAAATGTTTATGTTAGAGAATGAAATAGTGATTTGGGAAATTTAAAATATGTCATAAGAAGCATGTTAATTGGCTTCTCTTTTAATTTCATTAAATAAAATTACAAATTATATTTTTTATAATTAAAAAATCAGATTTGCAATAGTGATCACGAATGTAGGGAAAAAAGTAACAGGAAAAAAAGTAACAGGAAAAAAAGTAACGGAAAAAAAGTAACAGGAAAAAAAGTAACACTTCTTATATAAAGAAACACTTTAGTAGGAAATTGAGTTTGAATTATATTAGGATTAGTGTTGATAATCTTGTTATTAAGAAGAGTATCACACTTACATCCCATTTAACGTCAAAGATACACTTGTTACTTAAAACAACATAATTACATTGGTATTAACTGTTTCCTTCTCACCTGCTCAATTATATCAACATAATACTCTCCCTTAATTGATCATTTGGACTGGGCTCCCTCATTTACTATCACACTGGCCTCACTCATTTACTTAATAATTACCTATCAAAACTTAACCCCTTTAACCACACAAAAACAATACCCATAACAGTTGGAATTTTAACAAAGCAAATTTGGAAATATTTCAAAATATTTGAGAGCAAAACCTAAACAATGATGTAACAGACCGGAAATAAATTCTTATTATACCATTACACAAACAGGGAAAAGACCCTGCCAAATCCGATTCATATAGACCAGTCTCCTTAGCATCAAATCTATGTAAAACACTCGACTACAAGACTACAACACTATCTAGAAAATAACGAATTGATCAAACAAAATCACCTCATTAACCTCATTAAATAAAAAACAAAACAAAAAACTGTTACTTTTTTTCCTGTTACTTTTTTTCCTAGCAAAAAATGTTACTTTTTTTCCGTTACTTTTTTTCCTGTTACTTTTTTTCCGATCACCAGTGATCACTACTTTTGTTGATCACTAAGCATTATAATCAAAGAAACAAAAATGTTTACATAAACTGATATATGACAAAGATCTCTGAAAAGGGAATGATTGAAATAGTAAAACTACTTTGCAGTTTTCAAAGCCATCAAATACATCAGACAAGCAAATTTATAAAGAGATGGATACCATGTCACAAAATCTGCTAAACAGAATAAATAAAGAAATAAATGAAACATTAACACTTCCTTGCAGCTTTGTTAGTCTTCAAATAAATCAGACAAGCAAATTTGACAAGACATTTGCAGGTTAGTGTTGGTCAGCTTAAAGATATAAATTGTAATTGCAATGTCAAGCACTTGTTTGGGTTGGTGTTCAGCTGGGTAGACTTCTGAGCCCTATCTTTTTATGGTTTAATTACACTAATCCCTGTTGTCCACTTTGAAGGCTGTGTACGGCTGCCAATCCCCTGTGTAAACATGACTGGGTCAACTATCAGCCTTGTTTACATGGACACCTGATATCTTGGACATTACAGGACTTGTTTACATAATTAACTTGATATCTGGGACAATATTAGCAATCTGTGGTTTGGCTAATGATACAGGTGTCAAAAGCAACATTCTATTGCTTTAAGAAGACAGGCATTGTTTGCTTTTCTTTCAGTTTATTACTTGGAATTTAGACTGACGTTATAGGTATCCTTTCAATTCATGAGGTGAAATTTTATTAAGACTGATTTGCTGTTCTTTCAGTTTTTAATTGGAATTTACATTGACATCGTAGCTATCTTTGCAATTCGTGATGTAGACTTTCATTAAGTTTGAAATGAGAGGATATTTACATGAGGAATTCATGACATATCAAAGATATAAACAACACTTCATTATTTGCTGTAAAATATGTTTTTTTGAGGAAAACCCTCGCAACATTGATCAAAATCTTCTTTTGAATTTTGAGAATTTCCAAGTCACATCAATGTTTGTGTTAGTCCAATGGTTCAAAATATCATAAAGTTCTCTTTCACTGTTCATGATCATTTGATTTTGGTAAACTGAATAAAAGAAGCTCAATATTTAACTTCATTCATAGTGTCTAATAGTTTGCAATCTTTCTGTGAGCAAATAACAAAATTAAAAAAATAGAAAAATGTTCAAATATATCTGACAAGCAAATTTATATAAAGATCGATACCATGGCACAAAATCTGCTAAACAGAATAAATAAAGAAATAAATGATACATTAACACTTCCTTGAAGCTTTGTAATAGCCTTCAAATAAATCAGACAAGCAAATTTGATCAAGACATTTGCAGGTTAGTGTTGGTCAGCTTAAAGATATAAATTGTAATTGCAATGTCAAGCACTTGTTTGGGGTAGTGTTTAGCCGGCTAGACTTCTTATGGTTTAATTACACTAATCCCTGTTGTCCACTTTGAAGGCTGTGTACGGCTGCCAATCCCCAATATTTAACTTCATTCATAGTGTCTAAAAGTTTGGAATCTTTCTGTAAGCAAAATGTGAAAAATGTTGTCAATTGTATTTGATAGTGGGTCTTCTTGTTTTTACTCAAGGATATCTTTCACGCAAACAACAGAATTTTAGTATTTGAAATGTTGATCAGTTATTTCTTGGCAATTGATTGTTAAAATGCAAATTAATGATAATGTATTATGAAGAAAAATTGGTTCATTATTTCCTGATAAGAAAATTTGCCCTTTCAGAAATATCTTGTGTAAGTGTGTCAAATCATATCTTTGAATTTTCTTCGTATGATCTTTGTTGATAATATCAAATATTCTGTTTCAGAAATAGTATCTCTAGAAGCTAAGGAAGTAGAGTATGAGCAGGACTTGAAGCGTATCACAGACGACCTGGTGGAGTTTGAACAGAGAGAACACGACGAAGAGGTCGAAATCACAGACCTCTCCTCAGTTCAGTGGGTGGAGGTCCTTGGACAACAGCAACAAGCTGAGAAAAAAATCAACAGTGAAATAAAAGAACTCAAACAGAAACTGACTGTTTTAGAGACAAAAGTGACTTCCCAGAAGGAGAAGGCATCAGAACTTGAAAAAGAAGTGGAGAAGGCAAAGAAAGAAAGGGATGAGAAAGAGATTGAAGCTGCTCAAGTAACAGAAGAAGAAGAGAAGAAGGTAGTTGAGCATCAGCATCAACTTAGGTCGGAACTGGAACTCCTCGTGGGCAAGCATCAGGAGGAGGAGGAGGAACTCAAGAAGATCTCTGAGGAGGTCACAGAGGTCACGGAGGCTCTCAAGGTCAAGGAGACCGAACTGGTTGACGTTGAGGGTGACCTTAAGAAGGTCAATTTGGAGGAGTTTGGAACTCAGTCGCTAAGTCCGACACACGGGAAGCCTGCAGAAACAGGAGAAGGTGAGGACATAGAAACCTTTGAGTGATGTTAAGAAAAGGTTTTGGCTATTCTTGTCTGTTAATTGTGTCATTAGTAAACACATGCAACTATCTCTATTTTCATTTTTAGTGCCATCCAGGTTTAGTAGCTTTTGGAACATGAACTCTGTAATCTAACCAAATTCCTGAAATAAAAAGGTGTTATAAGCACATTTCTTTAGAAAGAGCTAAGAATGCAAAGTAAAACCAACTAAGTATAAAAATTGCGCAGTACATCTTACTAAAGCCAAACTTCGAGATGATATGATAGGGATTTGTTTGTGAACAAATTTTAAGAAATGGTTTTGGCAATATTGCTGATGTTCTAGACTAACATTTAATCTCAGAAGTATTTTTTTCAATATTGACAATATTTTAAAACAATTTATGTATTATAACAAAATGGAGCCTAGAAGATGTTTTAACTTCAGAAAAAAAGCTGAGCGATCTAGACTTGCTATACTTTTTGAGACTGGGTTAGTCATCAATTAAATATTTTTGCTTTAGGGTCTGGATGACAAACTTCTCTTGTTCAGTAATGAACATGTGCTCGGAATACTTTAAAGATATCTTTATAAATTCTGTTTGCAGCGGTTCTGAAAATCCTGGAGGGCCGACTTTCTCCACGTCCGCAAGTTACACAGACAACTCCTACACAACAAGCCTTCATCAACTCCCTCGCCAGCAAGAATCCAAATGGGGTTTGGGTCTGACAAAAAAATTTAAGGATGGCCTGCTCAACCTTCATTAGTAACATTGGTCTGGTACTTTGTTTCCCTGAGGTTCTCTGAGGTTCTTTGAGTTGATTTGAAGGGAATTCAAGCATTTAAGAATTTGAATCTTGAACCATCGATTCGATGGGACAAGAAATGAAGATTTCCCTGACCAAAGCAGAATATCACAGACAACACTGACATTTTGCAAAATTGTCGAGATGATCATGATTTTTATTTCAACTTGTGAATTGTGGGACTATTGGAGATTGTTCTCAAGAATTAAGGTGGTGAAGGCCTGGTGAAGCTCAGTTTATATAAGGATTAAAAAGAGCAAAGTGTGGACCAATAGCTCAGTATCGTTGCAATATGTGCTAGATCACCTGTGTATAGCCATTCATGTTGCAATATGAAGCAATAACCAATGTAAAGGATACGGAATAACAATATCGTCATCATGGACACAAAAACAGTTGATACAATTTTGAAGTGACGGTTTCATGTGATCGCCCACATGATGGTTTGATGGGCTTTGATGGATAACAGTATTGGAGGAATCGTGTTTCTATGGAAACAGGATATCAATGAGGATTATTTTCCATGAAAAGGCTTTATGTGTTTTTTGATTGTTAAGAATTGGAATATAAGTCGTTGGTACCATGATCTCGTTTTATGTCAACGATAACATTCTTTTTTATGATATTGGATGAAAAACGGTTCAAGGATTGGTATCCATGGAAACATGTACATACTGAAAGCTCATTTAGCCCGAGAGATTCTCTTAAATACTATTTGACGAATATGGTAAGAAGAATTGATAACCAAGAATTTTGTCTTCATGTACAGAAAAAGTTTTATCTACAATCGTGTTAACCGCAAGTGCCCGAGGATTTGTTACAGTTCATCACAACATTCAACCTGTGATGTTATCTCTGTTCTGATTGGTCAATACCATATGTGACCTATTTTTGTAACTTGTTGACATTTGGTGTGTATGTAGTAGTTGTTGAAAGTAAATATTAGCCATATTGTTATTATCATGTTGATATATATCATAACCAGCTTACATAAAAATCGTGATAATTAATCATACATTTTTTCATCAAATTCATTGTAGTGTATGCTAGCTTTTCTCTTCTTTGCCTTTGTCCTAGCTTTGGATGCTTTCCTGGAGATGTGTTGGTCAGCCGTAATTTTATTCTTTGATATTGTAGATTTTTATTCACTTTGTGGCTCAATTTGTGGAATTCAGGCTAAAATTAAAAATATTTTGTGTCCTTGCTAGACAAATGTTTGGTCAATATTAAACATTTTTTCAAGTATTTGTTGAATAATTTAAACCACATATCAAAAATGTACGTGGGGAAGAAAATAACGAAACAATAAGCAAATCTATAACATATTGTTTTCCATTTATATCTGATACTAAGCCTAATTAAAACTTTTATTTACAACTCAGATTAATTTGGGTGGGGGGCAGGTATAATTTTGCTTATAATTCCTTTTATTAACTTTTTAGACATCTAATTGAACAATTAATAGATGAATATTTGTAGTTGCATTTCTGAAAAGTCTCAGTCTTACTTTAGCATAAATATTAAACTAAGGGTTTCCAAGATACATTTAATTTGGGCCTGTAATTCCTATTAAAGAAGTCTATGGACTGATGATTATTATGATTATTACAATGATTAGATGAATGTTGGTAGCGGTGTGACCTCACATGACTTGTGGGAAATCTCGACTCAACGAGCCTATGTGCTTGTTGTTCTTTGCAACGTTTGCTAAGCTTGCACAACCCTGACCTTGAACTCTGACCTTTGACATTCTTGTCATGCGAACGACCATTGTCTCTATCGACAAACTAGCACTTCCTGTTTTGAGGCCTTTTCTAGTGATGAAAGAACAAATATGGGAGAAAATATTCTGAATAGTTGAACGTATTTCTAGGGAGGTAGTTTGTTGGAATATGGACATAATATGAAAATAATGATCTCTATTTAGCTACAAATTAGTGACTCTATTGAGCTGTGATTTTAGAGTAAAAAATAGTTTAGAAATAGATGTTGAATATCAAATAATTCACTTATTGTCATTTTCTTGAATTTTAACAATTTGAGAAAATAAATTCTTTTGATAATAACTGGAAATTTCTTTCTTTCTATAATGATGTAAGAGGTTTACTGGAAAATCGTTTTTAAAAATTGAACCCCATCTCAAATGATTTTTGAATAAGAGAAAACATTGTTGTCTGTCAGAACTGCTCCATGCAATTGCTTTCCTGCGCATGTTTCTATTTTTAACCAAGTCATTCATCGTAGATTCTCCATTTCATTTGTATAACCGTTTCTAACTACTTAATTTTTAGTTTTTCCATAAAGTCATTTTATGTTCAACAAATCTTTTATTATGTTCAGTTTGTTTTGCCGTTTGCTAAGTAGTAATTCTTTTTTGTTTTCATAGAATTCAAGAATCAATTGTGAGATTACGTATGTTATTTTTTAATGATTTCATATATTTTTATTTCCTACAACTATAACCATACTACCTTGCCATATACTTACATTAACGATCGGATATTGATTTAAAAATATTCTTGACTAATTCTTAATATTTTTATAATTACCGTATATTATGGGGCATAAGGCGAGGTTTCAATACCAGAAATTTGGAAGTCAAAAAGGGGGCTTGCCTTATGATCCAGAGCGCCTTATTCCTCATAATATAATGTAGTAAATGATGTTCCTAACATTATAATAATACTTACCTTAGTAGATTTATGAAATACATTTACTTTGCTCAAATCATTAAGTAGAATCTGATAGTAGACTTTTCAGTACATATTTACTTGATAATAAACACTGAATTAAATGTAATTTTAAGATTATTTCAGTAGTGTATTTTACTAGTATGCTGAAAGAAATGTACAGATATTATTGCATTTTGAATATTATTATGTTTTATGTTTGTATGATATTATATTCCTAATGTGTGTCATTTTCACCAATATTTTTGCAATCTGTGCGTGGGAAGAAAATATTTTTAAATTTGAAAAACAAAAAAGTTACATTTCTATGTTAAGTTGTGTATCTTGAACAAGATGTAATTTCAAGTTTATTGTTAAGTAATTCAGTAATATTCATATTTAGTGCAGAGAGCTCTCGTGTAATTGATATATTTGTCACAAATAGATCCTCAATCTGATTAAGGAGCTTATGTACAAGGAACAAATAATTTTGCCAGGGGAGATAACTGGTGATGTATGAAATAAAATGATTACTATTTTGATGATTGTCAATTGTTAATTCTGTTGAAAAAAATTAGGTAATCATTTACTTGGATTTAATGGATTGTTGATAAGATCCTGTGAAAGAACAGATTCAAAATTGATAAAATTCAAATTTTGTTAAAGTAAAAATGACAAGGGTTATACTGCTCCTTAGTAAAAAAAAAGTGTTATTAGTGATGTTTTCAAATATTCAATAGAACTTGTGAAAATTCTAGTTTCCCATGCACAGATTACCTCCCTTGGTTGTGATTGATCTAGTCCTTGCCTGCCCACCCTCACAGATCTATACAGACGCACAGACATATGGACAGACACAGATACATTGACAGACACAGATCTTTTCAAGCAGACATATAGACAGACACAGACATACTTTAACAAACACAGACATGGACAGACACTGACACAGATCTAAGCACACACACAGATATGTGAACAGACAGACATGGACAGACATTGACACAAATATGAGGACAGACACAGGACATATGGACATATGGACAGGCACACAGACATTCATCAAGACAGGGAGACATGGACAGACAGATAATCAGACATACCATACACACACAGACGCAGACATTTAGCCACTGTAAGTTAATTTCTCATTGATATTTTTATATGACAGTAAGGGACACTGATGTCATACAAATACTTTACTTTAATATTTACGGACATATTGTATAACATAACATATTTTCCCAAAGTGATTTTTAAAATCATGTCATATACTGCTTTATTTTGAAGTCAAAATTTTTAAATCTTAAATACTTAATACATTTGATACAAGAACATTTCTGAAAAATATGGGACAAAACATTTTTCCTCTGTTTTATCTGTTGAATCTGCAATGTGATGTTTGTATGTATTAACTTTCTACCATACATACAGTTGCTTAATTGGTTATATTTTATGTGTTTATGATTATGCTTAAATTCATTATTGTTGAGCCATATATCATTTATAGGGTTTAGGAATACTTCGGATAACTTAAAGTAGATGTTAGTATTCATTGAATTTCAAATTTCCTCGATGCATCTTAAAATGTAAAACAGTTCTGAATTCAAAAATCATATTTAAATTTTTTGAATGTAATGATGAACATCATCATTAAAGATCATCATAGCCATCATTCCCAACCAGCCAATAAGATTAACATTCCAACCCTACCTGGCCAAAGATTATATTCTTTTTTTTGTTAGACAAAAACCCAGAAAAGGCCAAATATTACTATGAATTATGCACATTCCTTATTCATAGGTAGAAAACATTTGAAAATGGACTATTGTTATAGAATTTTACTTCATACTGTAGATGGGAAAAAGTGGATATTTTATGAATGCTTCAAAACGATGGCTACGCAAGATAATCATAACCCTGTCAATGAAAGCAACTTCAAACTATGTATTGTCTTTGCATATGTTTAATTTCTTTAGAAATTTCATTCTTTTCAATAAGATTATTTGAATATTTACTCTTAAAATGTACATGCCTGTAATTTTTTTACTAGTGCCTTATATAACTAAATTTTTTTTATTACTTTTCCATACATACAATTTTGAAAATAATAATTTATTGGTAATATCACTTGTTAATTTTTCAATTATCATGTGAAAAATTTCAAATTCTGTATTATCCATTTCCTTACTTTTTTCATCTTTATATATAATATGTAACCAACTATTTAATTACAACACTATCGAACCCTGTATTTGTACAGATGTAATTCATTCAACGTTCATTGTATGCTTGAATGCTAATGTAATATACATGTACATCCAGAAGTATACAGACTATTGCATGGTAGGTTGCAAGATTTACCAAACGATGCTCCCATAGTACAGTGCAAGATACCCGTTAGATGCGGCATATGTTAAGTGAGGCTTCATTGCATGATATGATTGTTATGCACCCTGGCTGTGAGAGAGGTGGTTTTGAACACTGTCAGAGACAGAGATAAATGTACAGACATTAAGTACAGACATTTAGACAGTTAAAGACATGCACTCACAGATTCTCTGGGATGTCACGATGCAGCAATGCGTCATATGGTTCAGTTCACAATACAATAATCTATACTGTTTACAAAATCGTGATACAAATTTATGTGAGTGTTGAACTTAATTAAATCTAATTTGTAGATATTAAGAAAATTAAGATAAAATGAAATTTGGCCTGTTTTTGTGATTAACTGCTGGTTACTCAAATAAGTCTTGTTAGAAAAATGAATTAAAATCAGTGAAATGGTATCTCTAGTGATGTATTGCTATATATATCATAGGTACCTGCATCGTGACATCCCTGGATACTAGAAGTAGATAGAAGAACTTTTATAGACACATGGACACACCATTGAGACACAGAAAGAAAGAAACACACTAACAAAATTATGCACAATGAGACACTTATTGAGACATAACCCCAAAGAGACACTTACTCAATGGAACACACCCAAAATGAAGAACATTGCAAATGAGAAACAGCCAATGAGACTCACACTTACAATGAGACACACAAAGAGACACAAGTACAAAGAAACACACCCACAGACAGGGCTGGTGCAATGTGGGTATCCCCTCACAGCCACATACTACTTGATGACTGATTGTAATAAAACAAATATTTGTTACAAAAATTTCCTTGTTTGTTTTCATTTTGAACTTTGCTTGTTATTCTTTTTTTTTGTGCAGGTTATGGCATGATCTTGTTTATAATTTGGATATTGGGGTCGTTATGTGACCTTGAGGTCCTGTGATCATAAGCAGACGCCAAGGCATAGCTACATAGATAGTCTTTGAAGGGCCATCCTGTCTAAGGGTACGAACGTTACGCTAACTCCACTAATCTGTACCCTGGGCTCAGAAGCTAGATTCGCTCGCGCGGCCCAACTTGGGATCATTTTCTCTTTGAAATTTTATCGAGAAGGTCGCGGGAAAATGATTTGATTGGCTACATCCGAAGTAGGGCCGCGCAGCGAATTTAGCTTTTGAGCCCAGGGTACAGATTAGTGGAGTTAGCGTAACCTTCGTTCCCTGAGACAGGATGTTGAAGGGCATTTAAAGTGGTGTACATATGAATAGGGTTCCACAGGTCCAAAATATGGGTTTCGAGTACTCGAGGGGTCAGATTCAACTCTGACCTCAGTACCTGAATTTCTTATGTCTACCCAAGATATCATGGAATTGTTGTTCAGCCCAGACATTATCCTAACAGTGTTTGCTATCACATGTTCATTTACAGAATATTTTGACACCAATGTCTAGAAATGTTAATGTTGATAATTTAACTTCACAAGATTACCATACTTTTGTGAATGAATTTGTTTTATTCAAGGTATGACTCGCATGACTTTTCCAATTAAATTGATAAGATGTACAAATCACTTCCCCCATCTGATGAATTAATAATAACAAAATCTTTTGATGTCATTTATGCAACTCAATGTTCATAAATCTTGTGGCCCTGATAGATTGCCAGGTATTGTTCTGAAAGAACGCGGAGAGCAATTTTCCAAAAAAATTTCCAATGGTCAGTGAGCTCAGCTATCATCCCTAGTCTGTGGAAAATATCTAATATTTTTCCTGTTCCAACGAGAGCACATCCTGTCGGAAATAATGACTACCGCCCAGTAGCTCTGGCCTCCATAGTAATGAAGTGTTTGGAACGGGTTATAAAAAGGCTTTTATTAGATAACGTCAGTCATTTGCTTGACCCTCTCCAGTTTGCATACAGACCAGGGCGAGGCACTGACGATGCAACTCTGACCCTCTCCAGTTTGCATACAGACCAGGGCGAGGCACTGACGATGCAACTCTGACCCTCCTTCCAAATGTTTTCTCTCACCTAGAAACGTGTAATAATTATGTTATGTCTTTATCGACTTCTCTTCAGCATTTAATACCATTCAACCCCACCTTCTAATGCATAAACTGTTAGGTCTAGGTGTAAACTCCAATATAATCAGATGGGTTAAAGAATTTATGGTTAATCTCACACAATATGTAAATGCTAATGAATGCCAATCTTCTATTACGTCAAGCTCTACAGGAGCTCCACAAGGCTGTGTTCTGTTGCCTTTACTTTTTTTTTGTACACCAATGATTTTCAATCGTCATTTGTATTGATAATGTATTGACTGTGACGTTTGCAGATGATGCTGCTCTTACCGGTCTCATTTCTGATTCAGAACATAATTATCGTCAAGGCATTGAACTATTCCTATCATGGTGTAGAGATAACTTTCTGTTTCTGAATGTAAAGAAAACTAAGGAAATGATTGTTGACTTTCGGCGGGAAAAGGAACCCTTAAATCCTGTTAGAATTGACAATGAAGGAATTGAAAGATTTAATCATTACAAGTATCTTGGTATCATTTTAGTTTCAAATCTCTCTTTCTCAAAAGACTCTATTTTCTTTGCTGCTTAAGAAAATTTTCAATAGATTGATCTATTTTGACAATCTTTTTATCAAACTTTCATACAAAGGGTGTTGACTTATAAGTTGTTTGGAGGTTTGTCTGCTCGCAACAAAAACAAAGTTTTCAAAATTGTTAATACTGCCAGCAAAGTCAGTGGAGTGCCATTCGAAAACATTTCTCTTATCTATGAGGGCCAGTTTGTAAATAAAGGTACACAAATTAGAACTGGTAGCTCCCATAAACTGTAACATCATTTCGAACTTCTTCCTTCTGGACGCCGCTTTCGGCTACCTTCTTTAAAAACGAACAGAGCCCGACAACCCTTTCACACCAGCAAGTATTCGTGAAATTAATAAATGTTTAGAAATTTCTAGTTGTAAATATTAACACCATTCAGCCTGTTATCCTTTGAATATCTTTATGTATGCTACTGAAAGCTAAATGTTGCTAAGTTTTATTGATGTGTCATGCTTTACGTGATGTTTTGTTTATTGTTGTACAATGTGAGCCATGTATGTATGATGCCGTTTTGATGCAAAAAGAATTTCGGGGATAATGAAGTTAATTCTTATCTTATCTTATCTTATCTTTGATAAGAAGTTTTGAATGCACACAATGGAGTAAAGTCAGAACTGTAATTATGATGTAAAAGAGTGGTTTAATCTTTTTCAGAGACTGGTACATTTATTTCCAGGAGCGCGCTCGTTGAAAGAAGAGCTCATAAAATATCACAATTCCTCAGTCTTTAATCTGAAATACATACTCTTTATTCTTTAAAAAAAATCAATAACAAATGAATGAAAACAACGTAGAAGCGTCTTAACAAGTTAAATTTAAAAAGTAGTTGTATTTCCCACGAGTTCATCGATTTGAAATCATCACTGTTATTTACACTTTACAAGATTTATTTATTTTTCACGTTTGTAATGCGAAATAAGTAAATTAAAAAATTAAAAAATGATAAATTTGCAAGTGTTGAAACCCAGCATTTATCAAAGAATACAAACAATTCATTGGGCGTTAAATCAAGTTAATGCAAATCATGTCTAGATTTTCCTTCATTACTTTAAACTGTGGTCTTGACTTGGCTTGTTACACTTTTATTTCTTCATTTCTTCATTGATGAGGACAAGTTTGATGGATAATCAACTTCTATGTGCGAGGTTCGGTGTAGATACCAGCACCGTTATCAATCCCACTTGCTTTTTTCTGCACCGAAATGTCGCACATGTTGCAATAAAGAAGTTGATTATCTTTCAAACTTGTTCATCTTTATCAAATCAGCAAATGTTAAAATGCAAATCAAAGAAGTAAATGTAAATAAATGCTATCTTTCCTATGCAGTTCTTTTCAAACACGCACACCCTTCATGGCTGAAATATTTCCCAAGCGGGGTAAAACAATAACTCACTCACTCACTCACTCTTTTCAAACAAATGTTAACTGCTTATGCAAGATGCCTATGCACATTCGATACAATTTCTAAACGAAAAGTACAGAAATCACACGTTCAAATTATAGAAAACTTCACAAGATTCTACTCTTTCAAGATAGAAGCGCCGTAAAATATTTCCATAGACCACATATTCTGAACATTGATAATAGTGTACTGTTGTAAGAGAGTTTAATTCGTTTAAATCTAAGACACGTTGCATGAATATCTTCAATCCCGGAACATCAACTTTTACTGAATGTTGTCTAAGACACGGGATATATTCTGAAAAGTAATATACACCAATCGGTTTCTTCGTGAGCAACAATGGCAAATTTACTTAATTACATGAACTTTAAAGAGACCATTTTGAACAGCCAAACCTTAAACCGAGAGTCATTATGTATGAAATGTGCACTAAATTTTCACTTTTCATTTTCTGTTTACATAATCTAGTTGAGCACGGTGGTGTAGTGTAATGGTTAGTTTTGTCGTGGTTAGCATGCAGAGCCTAGATTTTCGAAGCTTTCTTCGTCCTAAGATAATCGCAAGTACCATATTTTAACATTGGCCTATACGTCTATCTTAGCACTAAGAGAGCTTCGAAAATCTAGGCCCTGGCCTCTTACGCCAACAGTCTGAGTTCGAATCCGAGTTCGATTCGTGACCTGGCTTTACACTGTGTTGTGTCCTTTGGCAAGGCACTTCATCCTCATTGCACCTAGTCCAGAGAGTCCACTCAGCTGTATGAATGGGTACCTGAAATGACGGGTCTACATGGCTTCGTGCAGCGCCTCGGCAGCTCCAAAAGCACTATTCTGTCAGGGTAATAATATACATTGTATCGTCAGTGAGTAGTTGTAGATTGGATACTAGACGTTACAATTGTAATCATTATTATTGAATGATGAATTACTGTATGATTTTATTATGAATTAAAGCTTTATTGACAGTTAATTTGTAAGTCGTTTTCTTAAGCTATGAACTCAAACTACCAACTGATATAATGTAGTTTTAATGTAACCAAACTATAAAGCAATCTACTATTAAACGTAGATGGGGAGACCAGGGCAAAGCGCGCCATCTATCATATAACTGCGTCTATTGGGCACCCCGAGATGTACAGACTGCAACTTGCACACTATCTCTAATACTTATCAGATAGACTGTAACATGGCACATGCTTTTTTAATCTACCATTCGACATAAAGATATATTTACGTAAATATGTTTTGACTAAGGGGGCGCGCTTTGCCCTGTAGTTTGGGGCAAAGCGCCCAGGGCCTATTCGAAAAACAGAACATAATGTAATAGATATTACACCCAATATTCAGCCAATACAAATCAAAAGCTTCCATCTTGATAATGCAAGGCAACTATCGAACCCACGTGAAGGATAAAATAAACATAAAAGTTGGCAATATATGCAAGGATGCGCAAAATATTCCTTAACATGCATATGTCGTGGAACTACATGTTCAACATTCTCAACGACCAAATACCGTTATGGTTGGTACATGTACATATTTTTCAACTAAGAAAGTGTTAATAATGTAGGTTTTTTTAATATGAAAACCAGTAAAAGTAGAATATGAGATGAATTGAATTGGTTATATGGACAAATTCAAGAATTCATACAACTATTTTGTGTCGGACTTGGCAGAACGGCATAAATTACTCATCGTTTAGGGTTGAACGGTAAATATACAATGAATTATATATTCATTATTTAAAAAACAACAGAAAAATATGTTTTGGTAACTGTAACTTGTCGTCATTCTTTAACAAAACAAAACTCTTTAAGTAAAATGGTATATTTCATTTTTATATAAACAAGGCATTACCGTAAGTCTTTACATTATTTGCTTAAGAAATGTAAAATAATAACTTTAACACCACTATGTTAACCAAAAATATATATGTTATAACACACGGGGTAATGCAATGAATTAATGATACCAATTCATGTTACATGTGCACGAGAGTTCAATTTTCCGTTTTGTATTTTTATGAAATATTTGAATTTGAGACATATCCGTTCCTATAGTAAAATCGCGTTTTTTTGAATATTTGAAATTCTGTGTCCACAACCGAGACAAATGATTCCGGCGTTGGTCACAACGCTTCATTACGGTTACTTTCGTTGGTAATGACAAATTTCTCCACAAATGTCGATAGGTTTGGAGAAATAACGCGTGGTCACTTTGCCCCGGGGGCGCGCTTTGCCCTGGTCTCCCCTAAAGCAAAAATATGTGCTTATTTAAACGAGGTTGTCTATAACCAAGAGTCATCAGAAGATTACATATCCAAACGGTCCAAAGTACATATATACATCCTGAAGTCACCAATCCCCATATTTACAAAAAGTTAAAAATCAAAAAAGGCATATCTTCACAACCCGCGTTGACTGGTCCACATACCAAGTTCATGAGGTCAGTACAGTTTTTGAATTCTGTTCCGGAAAGAAGAGTACGGACGGACGGACGGACTGACAGACAGATAGTGCAGACAGATGACTATATCCCACCGTAATGTGACCGTATTACAAACCGGTCGAATTACAAATTTCCCTTCATTAGAAACTCGACCGCGTAAAGAGCTATTTACAGACACCAAGTTCAAGAACGATTCCATAAATATGTCATGTATACTCAATTTATGGAATAATATACAAAAGATAAATATGAAAATGACAATTTTTCTAGCTTTCTTCTCTGGTCAAAATAAACCATTAATCTGTAAGTCGGAGAACTGCCATCAAACTGGCAAAGCTTTATGTCAGGCAAATATTGTGAGAAGTTTATCAAAATTATAGATCACGAAACAGGTCAATACTTATTCAACCTTAACGATCGATCTTTAAAAAATGAACAATGATATGCATATTTGTTAGTAGTATAAATCATTTCCGCAATGTCCGTTTGTTGACTGTTGATATCCATAATATCGATCGAAAGACTTAAAGGGGCAGTAGCACGTTTTTTGACAATTTTTTATTTTCAATTTTTGACTGTTGATTGTACGCTAATGCTACATGTATTACTTTGATAGTGTCAAAAATCTTATTACACAAACCAATCATCCATAGTCGGAGAACAAATTATAAGGATCCACATAAAATCCATTGGCAGCCATTTTTGTGTGAACACCTTTAATTCATTTTGGGTAAGAAAAAACAATCGCATGGCTAAACTTTACATTATATATTTGAATTATTACTGCTCCATTTAGTTTAAATGCATTGTCTTTCAATTGGAACCATTTATTTTCATTTTCCTGACATCACCTTTTAGTCCCCCTAAAAACGTGCTACTGCCCCTTTAAATAGACAGTAGCACGTTTTTTTTAAATTTTATATTTTATATTTTTCACTGATAATTGAACGACAATGCTAAATGTTTTATTTTAACAGTGTCAAAATCTCATTACACAAACCAATCATCCATAGTCAGATAACAAATTATAAGATTCACATAAAGTCCACTGGTTGTCATTTTTGTGTGAACACCTTTAATTCATTTTGTTTAAGAATAAGGAATCGCATGGCTGAACATTACATTATATATTTGACTTATTACTGCTTCAATTTAGTTTAAATACATTTTATTTCAAATGCAGGGCTTAACTTTGACCGCGATATGCCGAGTTTCCAAAATATTTGTGTGTGTTGATATTGCCAATTTTTTTCTTTTCTTTTTAAGACGTCTTATCATACTAGCCAAAGAGTCTGCATTTTTGCTTTCTTGGCCTTTTGCTTCTGGAGAAGAAGATACATACACGTTTTTCAAGGCGTGGCACCTGTGGCCCTTATCAGGGGCCCGGGGTCACCAACGCTTAAAAAATAATACCCGTGTAAAAATAATATCCACATGTCAGAATACCAGTTGTGAGATAATGGTATTAGACTTCTCAAAACAATTTAGAGTTATGCCGTTGGCTTTAACTTGTTGAGCCGCAGCACTCGTACCGCCGACTGATTGCTTCACTTGTGCGTTTTCTTTCTAAAGTTGTCAACGAAAAATGTTTCAAATGGGTTGGGTTTTAATCATGTACTTATAATATTATAATTTAAACTGGAATGTCCTCTTTTCGTCTCCACAAAATACCCCGTTAGGACTGTCCCTTTCACCAATTGTCGGCCTACCGAGGTTGTCGTAAACTGAATGTCATCATAACCAGAGTCTTACATATAATGACAGATAGAAAATTGAAGAAGTCAATAATTCCAATGAACATGTTTCAAGATGGTCGTCCAGTACGTCAGCCATGTAAGATAAGAATGTAGAGATAATTAAAAGAATGAAAGAGTTTCATATGATTTAAAGTTTTCTTCAAATTACGTCTCACCCGAAGGGTCAAGAGACATGTTTTCTTTCGTAGAGTTTCCTTCGGCGTCGGTCTGGCGTTAGCGTTCCCTCCGTTTCTGGAGCATAACTCTAAAACTATTGACCAATGATGTGTCTTTTTGGGGTTGATAAATTATTTGTGTTTCCATGGCAAATATTCGGACAATGTCTTTTTAAGAGTAGTGTTCGTTTTCGCATTTAAAACGATTTGACCGATCTAGTTACCAGGTTGATTTGAAGACAATAAAAATATGCAAATAGAGTTCATGATGTTTTTAGTAGAATTGATAAGAGTTTTTGAGAAATTGGAAAAGAGGAAGACAATTGTTTTGACCAGAAAAGAAACCACTCTCTTTACTTTATTTGATATTGTTATTCATATTGAGATAAACTAATATAAGGAACCTTCCATCACAACACTAGATAAGCGCCGTACCAACATTGAACCAATTGTTTGATACACTCGGGTGTCTGAAAAATGGGATAGTCCCCATGATCAACTCATCATATTTACACTACATATATAAATGGCAGATATGTGACATCCCATAAACAACCCCGCGTTCCTCAAGAGGTCAAAATTTCGAAAAACGTATAACGTTTTTTTCTTGTACTCATTTTCGGCAAATGTTTTGGTTAAAATAAGATAATAATAAAAGTCAATATTATAACATAATTGAAGCTGGCAAATTTATTGAGAATACTGTTTTTGAAAGCCTTGTGACATTGGAATTCATGACTTTTTTTACGCACTACCTGACAGCATGCAAAAAGCATGCAGCACGTGCATAGTGCAAATGTGTCAATGAACTATCTGACTGATGTTTTGCATCGAAACGTGATTTTAAACGACAGAATGACAAGTGATGCAGACAGTCATAGGTGTTTATATCGATAGATCGATAGATAAGAATAAATGTTTCTTTTACTATGTTATGTATGAATTATGTGGTTTGTATATGTAATTTGCTCAATTGCTTGTATTGACCTTTCAACTGTACAGTCACTGTGCTACCATGAGCCTATTGAATATGTATCCATACGTATTGGCACCTTCCATGTCAACAGAGATGGGGGATTTTTCTTCGTTTTAAAAAAAAATCGAAATTATGACCTACTTATGGATAAATTCAATAAGGAAATTAAGAAATCCGCGAGACGTCGTGCCGGTAAATTAATATATATTTTTCTCGTGTTGTTTAAACAATTTGACATCTCAACTAGGGTAAAATACAACAAGGCATTAAACAGCCGCTGATTGATACTGGTGCAACCTATGTCTTAACACTCTCCCCCCACAGAGGCAGATCAAGTCATGAAATGGTGACACAGCCTCTGTTCTATTACGCCGAAATCCGTGGGTTTCGGCAGTTTGCCCTGGCGGAAAAAATTGCACCACAATCCATTTGAATTTCTTTATCAACTGACAACGCTTCTCGCATTGAAAGGGTGGTCCATCTCACCATGCTTTTGCCATGATTCAGTAGCCAAACTGATGATTTTAGAACAGCGTCGCTGATTGCACAACTAACTTTGATTGCCTCCAATCAGGCATCTCCCATTCTATCCAACAAAGTAGGCGAGTTAGAACAGAGGCTGTATCAACATTTCATGACTTGATCTGCCTCTGCATGGAGAGAATAAAGAATAAACACGGTGACAGATAAACTTCTCAACCAACGGACGCCATTCAAGATGACGCTCTGTTATCTCAACACTCCACAGAGTGACCGAGATTGTCACATTTCACAAACACCAGATAATGTCAGATAAAAACACTTCACATCTCGACCCTCGACAAGCCCATATCTGAACCGTATCTCACTATATCTGTGCCGTGTCATTTCTGTCCTATATTATCATTCAAACAAAGATAACCGGAAGCACAATTGAGTGTCAAAGTTTTATTAACATAATTTTAACAATAATAATACGAATGATTAGTACAAAAGGTTGTATGAAATCGCATTACATTCAAATACAAGTATGAATCGTGTATGCCTTTTAGGTAAAATAATTACTTTTGTAAAACATTTTTTTCGCTATGAACCTTCTTTTACACAATTTTTCCAAACAAAATTACTAAAATTCCAAGGTTGAGAAAATGTTAAAAATGATAGTTCAAAAAAGGTTAAATATATTCTGTGAATAAAATATTTCGATGTTATTTCAACCAATAAAATACAACAATACGTACCTTGTCGTTGAAGAATGAAAACAAAATTAAAGTTCAGAGAGGACGTTTACAAGTTCGAATAATGATTATCCGTAAAAGAATTTATGTTTAAAATTTCTTGTTTTCATCAACTGCACATGTGTTATATTCGGGATCCAATGATATGTGAATGGTGTCCTAATGTCCATGTTTTGTTACTGTGACACGCACAAGAAATCATTTCTATTTTTCTTGTATCGTGACACAGCAACAGACATGCAACATTCATCCTCCCTCTTCTCTCTTCTTTCTATCCACTGTAAAAAGGAGGCTTTTAATTAAAGAAGCAACGTTTTCCATCACAGCAGTAGAAACCCGTGTCTCCAGTGACGTCCGCATCATTCATCCTCCGTCTTATCTTGTCTTTCTATCCAAAATCAAAACGGTTAACAGATATACAATTTATCCCAAAGCAGCGTATTTCCATCAGTTGAAACCGTGAAATGCCCGTTTCATTCATCCACCGTCTTATCTCGTCATTCTATCCACAAATACAGAACAGGACAATTCAGCAAACAAACAGCTTTTCATTGAGAAAATTATTTCCATATACTGTAGGTTACGTCACTTGAACCTTATCTTCAATGACGTTGCTTCGACGGCCATGCGCCGTGATGTACTTGTCTTCTTTCACGTCCACACTGAACGGCTGCACGTGTATCATCTTCAGATGTCTTCTTTCACGTCCGCACTTGCCTCATATTAAACAAATCTGATGTAAGTAGGAAATAGAGAATCTCGGCCAAATTTCTTCTCGTATTGAATATATTTACATGAGTTCATAATCGCAAAATGCTTCCCGCAACTGTTTCCATCTTTGAAGTCGCATACATGACTTCTGGACCTTAAAAGAGTTCAACTCCTAATATTCCCAATTTTATGGGGCTAGCGTCCTTGGAATGAGCCTGAAAACATAAACATATGATTATTATAGGAAAAAAACAAGAACATTTCTTAAGCTGAAAAATATTATGAAATATGTCTACAGGATAAGGTGGAAAGGGGAAGAAGTATAGTTGGGAAGTGTTTGTAAAATAAGGGAGGGGGTTGAGGGGATGTTTCAAGGGTGCAGATAACGCAAGCCCGGTACGTGTCGATAGACAGGAATCATGGGACTCCTGTGATTAGTAGAAGTTGTCTCGTCATTCTCAACTGATAGTACTTAGTCTTGGTGGATAATCTATTATTCTGAAATTAATTCACAAAACCTATTTATTATTTCATAAGAAGAATTTTTCTCATTTTCTTTAGAAGGTTGTATTTGTTTTTGAAGAGGATATTTTAGGGTCAACGTACAGTTGCGTTGTATTGTCAATGACTCAAAATTCAATTTTTAAGTACATATATACCTTATGGTTTTGTCCAAGATGTTTTGTGGATTTCCTGACAATCCCAATAACACATTTCCTTAGCGGACCTTTGGGCCGTTTATTGAGTCCTTATTTCAATTAAATATACATTCAGAAAGCTGAGGACAGAGAACTTAAAGAATTCTAATTTATGTCCATTTTGACTCTTCAAAGATAAAATATGTATGCGGATGTTAACATCAATACTAGGAAAAAAGTATAGATAGGACGACGGACGCACGTGCAACGATATTACAAATATCTAATATTTCTTATGCTATATGTAATGAAAATCACGGAGTGGCTTTTAAAGGACACATTGATGACAAAGTGAACCGTCTCATTTAAAGCAAGTAAGTTATATAAAACTCCTTTTAAAACTACAAAGAAATATAATTCGAAAATTAAAAAAACATTGTGTAGGATTTACTAGTTGTAACACTCACTTGTATCTGTATCTACAGTTCTGATGTTGACGACATTCAAGTGTACATAAATACTGATGCATGATTGTTGATCCGTAAACGCTGTTAGAGATAGAAACTGATAACCGCTATAGTCTACATAGAAAGATTACAGGTACAATACTAATCTTGGGTAGGTTTTGATACTTCATGTAGGTATCTTCTGGACCAAAGTTCTCACTTTCGTACGCTTATGAGAACTAAGGTCATTGGCGGACCCAGAGGTGGGTGCGGGGTTGCGGAGAGTCGGGAGTTACAAATGTAGATAAAAAAATCATTTCAAAGTTGCGCTTGCGACACTCAATTGGCACAAGCCATCCCCACATCTCTCATCACCTGTGTCGTAAACCTTGGTTCCTGTAAAGAAGATTTAAATCGGGGGTTATCTGAAATCCCCATTCCCATTGCCATTAGTCATGAAATGTAAAATTTTCGATGTCGTTTATTCAAATATATATGCTTCAAAATAGTTGCTTTAGAATATCTTCTTGAAAGCAATTCAAGCATTTTCATGACGTTACAAAGTTCTTTTGTTGAAAAATGTCTTATCAAAATATCTAAATTCAAAATTTTATATCAGTTTTATGAAGTTTATATCAAGATGTTGCAAATTCCAAAGTCGACAGATGTGAAACACTCATCAAAGGAACGGCGGCGCCATTTTCACAGCTTACACAGTGCGGACGTCAAAGTAAACACCCTAAGTTGATATTGCCTTCTGATTGGTTGAATGAAACGGGCTGGATATGTTGTATATACACCAGTGACGGGAAGAATTGGTCACGTGACGAGAGACGAGAACCAGAAGTGATGGTGACAAGTGATGAATCTCAAGCTGAATGAAACTCCAGTTGTATACAAGGATCATGGCAACAGAGCGCAGGAAAGTGAACCACAGATTTTCTGATAAGGTTAGAAGACGGATCACTTCACGAAATTGACCTAATGAGATACAACCGTTCATTAATATTACCCACGGAATAGAAACAAAGTGATCCTGGCCTTTAGTATTCATTACTCGACTAATAGGTTTAATTCCTGCATATGTTCAAGGAACTTATAATTAGTTTTCCAAAAATAAGCATATTTAATGAATCATACAAATATAAGTACTACTGATTTTTTACAGGTAAAACATTGCATTTGCGCATCAGTTTTTAAAACATGTTATCAGCGTCATTATTAGCAATGAATGAAAACAAAACCTTTTAAATGGGGAACTGCAGGTTACACGTGCGTTGCCCCAGCAACTGAACAATCAACAGCAACTGTGCAATCGACAACAAACGCCATGAATGGACTCGAAGAATGGTATTTTGTAACACGCATATAGGACTTTATACACATTGAAATTCATTCTCCGAGAGTTACACCATCTCAAATATAAAGAAAACTGTCTTCAAGAGATTGATAAAGAAGTATAACACTGATTGCTTGAAAGCACGACCCATTTTAGAGCGAGTGCATGTAAGTCAACAAGATAACTCACGGATAGACTTGCATTTAACCTCTGAATGTAGAAACCAGACTGACTCGACTCACACTATTTGGAGATACCATAATTTATATAAACACAAAATCTAGACTTGCTTTTCTGGAGCTTTTATAGTTAAACAAAGGAACAAAAGACATGTGGCAGCCTTATCCGCAGATATATATCTTTCTCTCCTACCGCTCTTTCTGAAAGTGATTCGTATAGTTTACAATGAATTGCATTTGAGAGAGATGGGTTCATTTAGGGATATATTGCACTATTTCAAAAGGAGCCTGGGTGTATCACACAAAACTAGACTTGATTTGCAGAAGTTTTAGTTTATTCTAACAATAACAACTGATCATAACATGCATCTATCTATCTCTCCTTTTTAACTTGAAAGTGATTCGTAATTGTGCGTGATTGGATTCATTTAAGGATACATGTTCTGACATTGAAATGAACTTTTGAGAAAAACTAAATCTAAAGCTTTGCAGTAACGTCTAGGAGCTTCCGAGAACGAATACATCGACTATAAGAAATTCTAGCTGTGATAAGAACCAATCTTAATAAATTTAGACCATCAGTGCCATAATTGTTAACACTGGTGTATGACATAATAAAAAGAAATGTTGATTCAAATTTATTTAGATTGGGTAAGAACGTGTATCTGGCGATCTCTGGTATTTACTACACACACAAAGTTTTCATTGAATGGAGAAAATGGATCGATTAGAAGGTACACATGTATTTTATTTAATAACGTTTTACCCTTGTATAACTACATATAAACTTGCGTTTCAAGGTCATCGAGGAGTAATGGAATAAAGAATCCAGGACTTTAGATATACTATAATTTTTCCCTCTCTTTATTGTATGTTGTGAAGAGAAATTGGAGAAATAGGTATTGTTTTTTATTACTGAAAGGAGTCTCTGCGTACTACATATGATCTAGACTTGCTTTTCAAGAGCACCAGGGTGTTGAACAATGAATCATCAGAAGGAGCAGTAGCACGTTTTAAGGGGAAATATAAGGTGATGTCAGGAAAATGGAAATATATGGTTTTAACAGAAAGAAAATGTATCTAAACTTTATGAAGCAGTAATAAATCAAAAATATAATGTTCAGCCACTCGACTCCTTATGAATTAAAGGCGTTCACATTTAGCATTAACGTACAATTCAGTGAAAATTGGGGCAGTATCACGTTTTTTGACAATTTTATATTTCAAAATTTTCACTGATAATTGTAAGTTAATGGTAAATGTACTATTTTGACAGTGACAAAAATCTCATTAGACACACCAATCATCTATAGTCAGAGGACAAAGTTTGATGATTCACATAAAATCCACTGGCGGCCATTTTATGTGAACACCTTTTATTCATTTTGTGTAAGAAAAAGGAATCGCATAGCTAAACTTTACGTTATATATTTGAATTATTACTGCTCCATTTAGTTTAAATATATTGTCTTTCAATTGGAACCATTAATTTTCATTTTCCTGACATCACCTTATATTCCCCCTAAAACGTGCTACTGCCCCTTTAAGACATTCTAGCTCCGAATAGAACGTGTGCCTAGACACCTTTCTTCTCTTTACTGCTTTTTGTAGAACTGATATATTAAACGGAACATGGCATGGAGAAAACTGGATTGATAAAGAGACATATTTTCTTATGATTAAAAAGCGTCTCTGCATTTTCCTCAAAATTTCAAAAGTGTGTATATAATGCCAGAAGCCTAATGCAACCCTAGTCCTCGATTAAAACCTGTATCAAGATATACATCTACTTTGTACCTCTTGTAGAAGTGATTTATTCAAAATATTGAAAAATGGCATTTGAGAATTAATTCATTTCACAGGAAGATGTGCTTAATAACTAGATCGGAGCAGGTAAAAACTTGTTACTTTTATCATGCACCTTACTGTCCTTATCAGTAATACAATCAACAATAACTTCATTTGAAATGTTTTGCATGGGAGGTGTGCGCCCGCCCCCTTCTCGTGATTCACCAATGAAAAGAAGTCTTGGCATCTCGAAGAGCGTTAAATGGTTGGTCAAAGGACTTAAAGGCAGTCTAGCTGTGATTGGAACGTGTAGCAAGCTATCTTAGCTCTTTACTTCCTTTGTAAAAGCGATTTGTAATAGCGGACATGGCAGGAGAGAAATAGATTCGTTTTACTGACGAATCTTCCTGGTCTCTGATAAACAGTTAGTTTGACTCATAGTCTGACTCGCATAAATTCAAGTAATTCTATACTGAAGGTACAAAATAATATCCTCCTAAAATCCAATATTTAAGTTCGAAATAATATAAAATAAATTTTAATATCCTACAACCATACAGATAACCTTACGAGCTGATTTAAATTCACATGTTCAAATATTCTAATTCAACATCATTACCAACAAATTATACGATACCCCTAAAACTAAACCATATTAAAATTAATGTTTGTTTCTAATTACCAATAATAAAATTCAAAGGGTATCGAATACTAGAAATTTTGATGTCCTTTTTCGTTCCTACAACTTTACGAGCCAAATTTAGTACAAATGTTCTCGCTCCACATAGTAAGCCACAAATGGCAAAGATAATGTATTTGGCATTATTGGTTGATTATGTCGAGTGATTAAAATATCAAATATCATAAAGTCTTGTTTTCAATGAAATTCAATCATAGGAATAAAATCAAATGTTCCATTTTCATGACTTTTCATGATATGACTTACTTAATACTATGGGGCCAAGTTTTTTTATCTTCTGTAGGAAAGTGTTTAATAGTACGAGGAAATTGTTTAGCTTTCGATCCGCGCAAAGTCACAACTCAAGAAAATTAAATGACAATACCGAACCGATAATCCTTATAATGTTGTTTCCTTAAAAAACTGTCCAGTCCTTAAGGAGAAAGTGCTATATAGGTGTATTGTTGTGGAAACGAAATTAATTGAGTCATTCCAGCTTATAATTCAATGTTATCAGTATACGACTATTACAAAAACTAGTTGAACCATTTGAAAAATAAGGGTAACATTGTTGTTGATTTATTTTGAAAACTTGAGACACAATTGGTATCTCTCGTAGCAAAGCCCTCGCATCATCGTATACAACTAGCCAATGAAATTAATATCTCGTGAATATTGATAAGATCCGGTAGTTGATCGTTGAGATAATTGTCTTATGATTGCTTCCTGGGTTTCAAGACTAGCAAAACGCGAAACAAGCGTAATGAGATCTCGTTGAACGCGTTCGTGTCGCAGTGGAAAGTTCCGATAACGCACTTGGAACTCCAAAAACGCATGCAGAGGTTCGGGGTCCTGAAGATGAGCGACGGGGGAAAACACTGTATTCGCCGTGGCAACGCAACAAAAACTCCTTGAACATATCGTTAACTTGATGGGACCGTTTTGAAATGATATTTAACGTACTAATTGGTTCTGGATACTGTTGAACAATCCATTTACATGCGTTGGTATTACGCGCCTCTATATTCCTACTACGTTGGAACTACGCTTCATGACGTCTTATTCATATACTAATGCTATTTTTATTCATCACGACGTCCTAAAGTTCTAGTAGCTACTAATACGTTTAAGGCGTTGTTAGAGCGTTGACAACACGTATGCAATAGATTTAATTTTGATCTTTGTACCAGATATCATATAATTAGTTATAAGCAAATAAACAGTTTGAGAGAAAAACTATTACTGTTTACCCCGCCTGAACATTGGTGTATTTGTAAGCGTACCAAGAACGTAGAAAGAACGCGGAAAGAACGTAAAAAAATAGACCCCTGGGCTCTGTAGCTAATCAGACTTTTGATGGAAATAAGTTTTTAACGTTATGACCCCTGTGACCCTAATTTAGAATCCTTATTGGTCAAGGAGTCTACACACAACTTTTCAGCTCTCTAGACCTTTTGGAACTGGACCCGGAAGAAGATGAAAATAGGTGTTTAAGGTTTGAAAAAGTCGAAAATTTACGGATAGACGGATGGACGGATGGACGGACGGACACCGGACGCCATGCCATACCATAAGCCCATCGGGTCTTTCAGCTGTAACTTTGTGTACATACTCCTTGACTAATGAGGATTAATAATTGTAGATTTTGTGACCCTGTGGTCCCTACTAAGAGGGGAACGGCAGTTGCAACAAGCAAAGTAAATGTAAAGCCTTATGAGCTACAGAGCCAATGGCTCTATTTTTTTAATCCTGTCTTAGATAGTTTCTTTTAAAAGTTTTCCCCTTTGAAGATATCAACTATGTCCAAAAACATTAAACAAGGACAATGATTTTGTGAAAACAACTGCACGCGTCTCCATCAAGGTATCGATACCCTGAACGAACACGAATTCAGATTTGAGTGAAATTGGTACACCTAAACAATCTTTGTAATCGTGTATCTGGCACATGTAGTGTATAAATAAAGATATAGACTGACATAGACGCAAATAATGAGATGTGCACTCCGAATTGTTCTTACGTTTATTTTCGTTCATCACACGTTTTAAGTGGACGATTTTCATCGACTACTGTATGGTTTCTTAAAGATGTACCGGTAGATCGTCCAAATAATGACTATATTGACAAAAACGTCTCTGAGGACTCTTTCAATCTAGCTATTTAACTGATCGGCCTTATGTATTTTCTTTTTGTGTTTACATTTGAGAATTCATTTCATAATATAAACCACACGGTTATAACCTGTTTGAAACTTATTTGTTAATTGAATTAATCTAAATGAGTTTTCTAATAAATTGTTTCACATTTCGTTTTAAACTCAACTCTATTTAAACTCAACTCTATATAACTCTTATCTAACTGTGACATTCAAAGTGATGTCCGTGAAAACAGTATGTTAAGGTTAACATCATTGTGCAAATAGTCTTACGCTCATATAACCTTGTTTCATCCAATTAACAGTTAGGATTTTGTGTAAGAATGCGTCGGTTATATTGTAGTTACCACCAAAGCTATAATTTATAATCCCCACTAGCCATGGAATCTGTACACAAAGTTTCAGCTTTCTATGCCTCATGGTTTTGATTATATATGTATATTTGTTACAAGTGCCCTCAATCAAAGCTTATCGAAAAGAAATCTCAAAAATATTTTGAATTTACTTAAAAATTTATTCAAGAATGTCTAAACTCAGTCTAAGTAAACCTAGCCTCACTATTATCCGTTACACTGCTATACTGAGTCTAGAAAGGCTTGATTGAGAGTCGCGTCAGCCCACGTGACCAAGTTAACCAATCAGAACTGATCTTACCAAGCCCCGATAGTCTGCCTTCGCACGTATAACGTTGGAGGGTCATAGGTCGCAGAAAGGTCGGCTGACGCGACCCTCAACCAGACCTTTCTAGACTCAGTATAGCAGTGTAACGGATAATAGTGAGGCTAGGTTTACTTAGACTGGTCTAAACTAATCAAGGTTTCAAGATTTTTTAGCGGTATCCTACGGAACCGTAGAGGGGACATTGAATGAGTTTTATTTTGAGATTATTATGTCGTGGCCACGAGATATTAAATCGTGGCCACGAGATAATAAGTCGTGGCCACGAGATATTAAGTCGTGGCCACGAGATATTAAGTCGTGGCCACGAGATATTAAGTCGTGGCCACGAGATATTAAGTCGTGGCCACGAGATATTAAGTCGTGACCACGAGATATTAAGTCGTGGCCACGACTTAAGTTAACCAATAGATTTTCAGTATTAGTCGGCCATTTTGTTGAGAGATAAAACGTAGTAGAGAGGTTATGATTGATGCTTTAAGCCCCTCAAAGAGGAGGGAAGGGGTGTAAGACCGAAAGTAATTCTGGAGTTATGACTCTCCTCTTAATGAGGGTCATTTCATTCAAATCATAACCTCTCTATCAATATTGGTAATTTATTTGTGTGTGTTCTCCAAGACAACCTTTTTATTTGAATAAAATGTTATCATTAAGTCTATGAAACCTATCCTACGCTGTTTGTCGTTCATATCTCATTCCTTTTTTCAATATTTCCTTTTACAAGAAACATGAAAGAGCACTACGCATATGATTTGTTGCAATAAAGAATGGTGTTTCCAAAAACATACTCAGTACGCAAATACTACGTACACTATCAGACAATGTACAAAGTATATTTGATTTGGTTACTCTTTAAAGTATTCAATCAAAAAGAATTTATCAATAACCCATTAAAAAATTCACAATCACTTATAATAAACGTGCATATTATAACAACCGGTATAACCAGACTTAAACTTCTACCTATGTAATACTTCGCCTTGCCCTAAACCTTTGTATTTCAGCCACCTTGGTCAGTAGTAAGATGGTCAACAACACATACAAATGGAATTGTAACACTTTAGATTGTTATCAATTTAATGAAAATAAGATTCAAAAACAAAAAAGTTTTCGAACCCGGAACCTCTATGTTATCAAGCTACTTAATTACTTAAACCTCTTTCTACCCTAACCCTTCTTTAAGAGGCATTTAGAACCTAACCCTCTTTGTAAACCTCGGTTTCAATAACCCTCACCTAACCGTATACACAACTGTTACCACCCCAAACCCCGTACCCTCTAAATATCCCGTGTTTACATAAACTAACTTTATTGTATACCAAACAATAACCCTCGCCTTGCCCTATCCCTCTTGTTATTAGTCGGTTTCATTACACTCCCGTATACCAGAGTCTCTGCTTTGCCTTCACCCTCTTCGTAACTCTAGATTCCATAACCTTCCCTTAACAGTATACCTAACCCCTCGCTTTGGCTCAACTCCAACGTATCCTCGTTACCATAACCCTCGCTTTGCAAAATAAAAAATGTAACCCTCACTTTTCTCAATCAACCCTCCCCGCTTTCGTAACGCTTGTTTCCCATAAACTCGATAACCTAACTGTAGCCATCGCTCTAACCCTGTCCGTAACCCTCGTTTTCATGCAGTTAGGTAGACGGTAATGCGATGGTTATGGACACGAGGGTTAAGATGAGGGTTAGTGTAAAGCAAGGGTTACAATAAGGTATACGCTAAAGCGAGGGTTATGAAACAAGGGTTACTAGAACGTGAGGGCCAAGTGACGGATACAGCTAGGTATATTGTAAAGCAAAGCAAGGGGTGTAATGTTAGGCATAAGTGCTCAAAACACGCAGAATACCTAACATTTGCATGCTTATATCTAGAGCACTTGGCATGCAATAAAAGGGAGTGTACCTAAGGGGTTAGAGCAAAGCGAAGGTTGCAGTTAGGTAGACGGTAATGGAGGGTTATAAAAAGAGGTTTACTAAGAGGTATAGGGCAACGCAAGGGTTACAGTTAGGTAAACAATATAGCCAGGGTAAAGAAAACGAGAGTAGTGGAAGTAAGGGCAAAGCAAGTGTTACACTCAGTTTACTGTAAAGCGAGGATTCGTTAACACGAGGGTTAGGGAAAATGAGGGTTACAGTGAGATATACTAGTACTGTAAAGTGAGGGTAATAAAAACGAATAATACGTAGAAAGTTAGGACAAATGTGGTGTTATAATTAGATATATTGTTAAGGGAGGGTAAGGAAATCGAGGGTTACCTAAAGGATTAAAGATAGGGTAATTGGGTACTTGTGGCAAAACTAGGGACAAGTAAGATATACGGTAAATTGATGGTAATGGAAAAGAGGTTACGTAAGGGGTAAGCACACAGCGAGGGTTGCAGTTATACGGTAAAGTGAGGGTTGTTGAAACAATGGGTAGAAGATTGTTAGGGCAAAGCGAGGGTAACAGTTAACTTTACTGTAAAGCGAAGGTTATTATCTTGGATTGGAGTGTACTTAGAAGGTGGTACAAATATATATTGGTACCTTCAGTAGTTGTTGTTGAAACAGTCTGATAGGTACTACACTATGGGGGTATTTAATAACGATTTTTGGTACTTTACGGTATGACCGCCTCTATATGTAATATGACGGATGAACATCTTTATGTCTTGAACTTCTTTTACATTTGCATTTGGATATCAACACTGTTACGAAAATCTAGACTTTATAAATTGAACATTGGTTGATTGGATTAAAAGAATGATTAAATGATAAGAATAATTATAGATACATGCTGTGCAGATAAATAGCTGCCACCCTTTTTTTATTGATATTCTGTACTCAATGCAAGCTATGCACATGTATATTGTATAGAATGTATTCAAGTGGTATTTATGCATAAACCATGCTGGTTTTGTTGTTTTTTTTTTTTAAAGATTTATATATGTTTTATGCTAGGAAAGTGGTGTTTGGATTAAATATATGATATAGATGCATGATAAATAGTTACTTTATAACATAACTTCTGATGATTTAAACTTATATCAAGCAAAAGATATAGGCCTATATATATACACGAAAAATCCACAAGCACAACTTATATATTGATACTGCATATACAAACTGTACAAGTATATATAAAGTGTACAGTAAACTTAAGGATTTTAATTGGTACTTCTGTATACTATAAAACACATGGGTGGAATTTTTTAATGGGTTATTGATAAATCATTTTCGATTGAATACTTTATAGATTAACCAAATTAAATATACTTGGTACGTTGTTGGACAATGTAGTATTTGTGCATACTGAGTACGTATTTTGGAAACACCATTCTTGGGATCCATCAATTAGCCTTGATTGGATTGGATAGGACTTCTATAAATCTTTCTTGTTGCAACAAATCATATGCGTAGTGCTCTTTTATGTATCTCGTAAATTGAAATATTGAATACGAAATGAGATATGAACGGCAAGTAGCGTAGGATAGGTTTCATAGACCTAATGATAACGTTTTATTCAAATAAAAGGGTTGTCTTGGAGAACACACACACACCAAAATTGATAAATTGGTTATAATAGCCATTGCAGAGAGGTTATAATTTGAATAAAATGACCCTCATTAAGAGTGAAGCAGAACCTCCAGATTTATTTTCGGTCTTACACCCCTACCCTCCTCTTTGAGGGGCTTAAAGCACCAATCATAACCTCTCTACTACGTTTTATCTCTCAACAAAATGGCCGACTAATACTGAAAATCTATTGGTTAACTTAAGTCGTGGCCACGACATATGATCGCGTGGCCACGACTTAATATCTCGTGGCCACGACTTAATATCTCGTGGCCACGACATAATATCTCGTGGCCACGACTTATTATCTCGTGGCCACGATTTAATATCTCGTGGCCACGACATAATAATCTCAAAATAAAACTCATTCAATGTCCCCTCTACGGTTCCGTAGTCTCCACCAACGGTGGTACGTGAACATCAAACTTACAACACATCAAAATGGCGCTCTTTATCCAAACACTTTGGACAGCAAGCACTCTGTTATTAACGAGGGTCACTCGCTGACCCCTCATTAGCTGTCCTGTAATGTACATTATGATAAACAATCATTAGAGGGTCGGGAAGTGTGGATGCAAGAAGCACTTAGTGTAAGGAGGCCTAACATTCATCTGTGTCACTCTGACATATACACGGACGGTGTTCATTATAAATTCCTTAAATATTTATGCATTAGGGTAATATTTTCTGTTTTGTTAGGTTTGTCTTTTCATTTTTAAATCTAATGTTGATAATGATCTATTTATGATAGATTCAATATGGATTCGGTCTTGAACTGTTCATATACATTAGGATAATAATTTCTGTCGTGTTAGTTTTGTCATTTCAGAAATCATTATTAAGTCTAGTGTAAATAATTAACTATTCGACATTTACGATGGACTAAATTTGGATTCTGTCTTGAACTGTTCAATTATTATGCATTAGGATGATATTTTCTGTTGTGATGGTTTTGTCTTTTAATCCACAAAAGCGTTCAAATATATTACTTACGTCTAGTGTTAATAATGGAATATTTAACATATTGGCATTTATGATGAATTAAATATAGATTGAATCTTGAACTGTTAGGGTTACATAAACGATAAACTTATGAAAAAACCAACACAGCTAAAATTGTTGAGATTTTCACTGTATAGGGTTAAATTTCTTTTGTTATAAACTAATTGAAGTGTGTGATAGGTGAGGTTGAAATTCGTTAGTCATCCTGCATGGTAATTTTTAAAATTTAAGTATTAGTCATATACAATGACGTATTCTTTTATATGAAGTCAGTTGGCTATCCCTTTCTTTTAACGTCCTAATGAACTTGGTGTTTGTTCGTGCAGATTTTATATTTGTCCATTATCTGTCACCGACATGCTCATTGTGACATGAATTGTGTTATGTGTCTGGACTAAATTTGAATAACATCTTAAAATGTTCATGTGTGTGAGAAAACCAAATTTCGCTGTTGATGTTGGATGAATTTTAGACTTCAGTGATTACATAATATTAGATACCTTATCGTCGACCTAATTGTTACGAGTACAATGTTTTCTTAGAGAGTCCGACTTTCCATTGAAATCCGAGTTACGAATACAGACACACATTCCTTCAACACATAAATGCCAAGCAAATCAACGCTTGACACATACAAACATACACCTGTCACTCTCAAATGTCCTATTCACAAACTTGACATTTAAAAATTTAAAATCACTGAATAGTAACACATCAATGTCTCATTTACACAAATCATTATCATACCGATATAGAAATTTATAAAAATGACACCTAGAGAACTCCGCGTCCCACCGACGATAGTATCAAGTCCACCTGTCTACGCGCCACCCGACACACCTGAGAATCTAATCAGCGTTCAGATATTACCTGGCCCGAGTCACGTACACGTTACATTCATACACATTGAGATAGTTACATACTGTTCATTGCATTTTTTGCATCGCATGCCCATTACTGTGTTGACTAGCGTTAAGAAACAGAGACATGTACGGCTGACAACATAGGACACCAGATCGTATTTAGAGGATATTTGTGTTTTCTTGACAAATACCATGTTTATCTCATCGAGTGAGGAAGAAAGTTTATATGTAACTTTTCTGCCTCACGAGATGAGATAAACATGGTATTTGTCAAGAAAACAAAAAATTTCTATTTATTTTATGATTTAATCGTTGTATCATGAGCGTGTCATTGCGCCAGAGCATTGTTCGATGACGTCAGGTCATTGTTGTTATCAGTCACTAGTGACTGATAACACGTTCCATTGTTATTGTCACTAGTGACTGATAACACGGTTTACTGTCATTGATAGATCTCGGTATTTCACCGCCAATCAAATAATAAACAGACAAAACTCCTATACTATAAAGTATTGAAATATGCTTGATGGTCAAATGCATCATGTGCTTGATCGTCAAATACAACAAGTGCTTGATCGTCAAATGCGCCGTGTGCTTGATTGTCAAATACATCAAGTGCTTGATGGTCAAATTCATCATGTGCTTGATGGTCAAATGCATCCAGTGCTTGATGGTAAAATGAGTAAACATATTGTAAAAAAATAATTCGTCACCTAATTTCAAAAGATATTATTACATTTCACAATTTCATAACATTACAAAGCTGCTCTTACATAATCAACTTAATCGTTCTATATACATTTTCAAAATGCAAATCTTTCTATTTGATTTGAATTCCAACTTTAAAACCTTTTGAACAAAGTATCTAACTTTATATATTCACATGTTATTATTTCTTACCCACAGCTAATTCAATGGAAAACCAAAAACCTCCTGAACACGTGCATTTAAACCGCAATATATATTTTGATAAGGAGGATGCAACAGTTTCTCTGGAATTTAAATTTATTCCCGGGCGCTTTAAACACGGAAAGTGAAAATGCCAGTACAAATAGTTCCTTTTAACAGCGGAAGAATTCCAAGAAGTGCCATTAAGGGGATCTGGAGTTTATCTCAATCGGACTCGTTTATCCAGATATAAACCATTAGCTTCTTGTTGTTGGATTGCCAGCACAAGGCAACCCTTGATGTTGGATAAGGCGCATAGCTGATAAGGTATATCAACATGGGTTTTAAATTTATGTTGAATGTTGAATGTTAAGCTTATGAATAATTCTGATACTTATTCTACATGAATTAATTTTTATGAAATTTGACTTAATATTACGTAATGATCTTAAAATTGTTGAAATAGACTATCTCAAAATTGTCAAATGCTACGCCAAATTGTTCGTTTTCTTTCATATCACATAAATATATATATGTTGTGAAATCAGTGAAATATGAATATGGAACATATTTGACAAATATAAGATTTTTTCCCATTTGAAACCATTCTTGGTAGACTAAATAATAAGTCTATGAAGTATTTAAAATAATATCTTCATTTATATTATTCAATTTCTTTATGCTTTTCATTTCATCCAACCTAGACTTACAGAATTAAGACCTAGACTGTATAAAGGATCCTATATAATACACAGTCATGAAGCAGCATGACCAATTTGGAACCCCTTTTTTGTATGATCGTCAAATCTGATTATCTGAGTGACATTTTCTGATATCGGAAGACTTGAAGTTACTTCCACTTACAGGTATTTGCCGTTAAACGCTTTTACCTGCGAGTCAACGAAATGTTTTATACGTTTCATAAACTTTGCATTATTGTTTACATGTGATCATTTTATTGCGAATTGATAATGATGATCTTCAATAGTTCTGTTTTCTAGCTTTTCAAGGCAAATGTATGACAAATGCAATTAATGAATTTTATTTTTGTATAGAGCCAGGCAAACTGCAGAAAGAGGAAATGTGCATCCGTTATTTCAAGCATTCAAAGGATTACTTCCTTATCACTTCAACTGGTCGACTACCTTGAATCATGCTTGTAGCCTGACTCATTGTACGTTACTTTCTCTCGATCTACTTGTATATCTAATATAATATCTTATCTATCTTTTATATCTATCAATCATTTAGTCACTTCCATCATAGGAATTATTCAAGAGTAAGGATTATCCATAACAATTACTTTTAAGTAATTGCAGTATGGTATATAAAAATCAAATTCACTGAATGCTTACTGACATTTATTCTATAAGCCGTTTTGTATTTCCTCATGATGCATGTTAAACTATGATAGCCTAATTCATAAGCACACCGAACCTGATAGGATCATTTCAGAGATACCATTGAATTCATAAATCGATTTGGATAAAATGGTAATATTCGAATTTATACTCATTTTCTTTACATATGCGGTCTTTCATACTTTTAACCACATCATTAGAAGCAGATATGCATATCACGTCAATAAGACAACACATAAATGTCACGATTGTCAACTTACAAGGAACTAAGCATATAAATATACTTACCTTTAATCGCTTGTCTATATCCCACTTAATAGACTTCTTTAATAGACTGGCAGTAAGATAATCGAGCTGAATGTTGATAATTAACATAAAAGTTCCATCTTCCTACCTCAAGAAATGCACGTCCCCCAGTGTCCAAACTCTCCGAAGTTAACGCAGTGCCCTGCCTCCTTTCTCCCCCTCCCAAGTATATAAAGTGAATAAATGAAGACCTGCACGTGGTAAAGGCGCTGCGTGGAGTTTTGCACGTACACTGTGACGTCACATAGGAATTCCCTACAGCGGGAAAGTTCGCCCTCTGTCTATATATATCGTACGGACGACGGAGCTATTTTATCAGTTTGGCTTATTGCAGACACGAATCAGGTGTTTTGATATATGAGACTGTCTATCAATCATATACAATTGACTCTGATTAGTCTGGGATTACTTAGATATCATCTATAACTTTATTATATGACCTACATTTAGAAATCAGCTGTCGCAGTTCATTTCTGTGAATGACAAAGTGGTCTCATTTGTCTATGTTTAAAGTTTATGAGATTAGCATATCTGAGATATTTTATATCATTCTGTTGCTATAACTGTTGCACTGCGTCCTTGGCAACCAGATATGACTGGAATTCCATTCTAGGTCACGTGACTATCATTTGAATTAGGTCACGCGACATGTAACGCTGTTCTCCGGCGATCTTTGTTCATTTCACATAGTTTAACTGATATAAATGGATTTTGTAAACACTGGATAGTAGCATCCCTAGGTTATGTTGTATTTATCATTTGCTCTTAATTGTTTGGCTTAAGTTAACTTTGATTTGTTTTATAACAGATAACATTCAATTCAAACTTAATATTCAAATCATAGATAGAGGATATTTAATGGTTTTAAATATTAGGAGATAAAGCGAAGGGTGTATTTTAATAACTGAATATGTAAGCATATGTAAGTATAGAACCAGAAATTATGAAAGGGAGGTTAAACTATTGCGAGGGGTTTTACCTATTGAAATTGGCTTCAACTATTGAAAGGGAGGTTCACGTTTTGAGAGGGGGTTCACCTATTAAGTGGAGGTTCATTTTTTTAGGGGAGGTTCACCTATTAAAAGGGGGTCAATGTATTGAAAGGGAGGTTCGACTATTAAGAGGGGGTTCACCTTTTAAAGGGAGATTCGCCTATTGAGCGGGGTTCACCTTTATATATGGAGGTTCACATATTGAGAGGAAAGTTCACCTTTTGAGATTGGATTCACCTTTAAAAGAGAGGTTTACTTATTGAGAGGGGTTCACTCTTTAAAGGGAAGTTCACCTTTTGAGATGGGGTTCGACTTTTAGAGGGGTTCACCTATCAAGAGGGGTTAACCTTTTGAGGGGAGGTTCACCTATTAAAAGGGGGGTCAATGTATTGAAAGAGAAGTTCATCTATTGACACGGAGGTTCGACTATTGAGAGGGTGTTTTAGCCTTTTTGTTTGGGAGCATTGTTACATATGACACCTTCATGAAAGATTGAATGTGCATACCAAGATTGTTGCATACGAGACCTTCATGAAAGATTGAATGTGCATACCAAGATTGTTGCATACGACACCTTCATGAAAGATTGAATGTGTATACCAAGAATGTTGCACATGACACCTTCATGAAAGATTGAATGTGTATACAAAGATTGCTGCATATGACACCTTCATGAAAGATTGAATGTGTATACCAAGATTGCTGCATATGACACCTTCATGAAAGATTGAATGTGTATACCAAGATTGTTGCATATGACACCTTCATGAACGATTGAATGTGTTTACCATGATTGTTGCATACGACACCTTCATGAAAGATTCAATGTGTTTACCATGATTGTTGCATATGACACCTTCATGAAAGATTCAATGTGTATACCAAGATTGTTGCATATTACACCTTTATGAAAGATTGAATGTGTATACCAAGAATGTTGCATATGACACCTTCATGAAAGATTGAATGTGTATACCAAGATTGTTGCATATGACACCTTCATGAAAGATTCAATGTGTATACCAAGATTGTTGCATATGACACCTTCATGAAAGATTCAATGTGATAATCATTATTGTTGCATATGACACCTTCATGAAAGATTGAATGTGTTTACCATGATTGTTGCATATTACACCTTCATGAAAGATTGAATGTGTTTACCATGATTGTTGCATATTACACCTTCATGAAAGATTGAATGTGTTTACAAAGAATGTTGCATATGACACCTACATGAAAGATTGAATGTGTATACCATGATTGTTGCATATGACACCTTCATGAAAGATTCAATGTGTTTACCAAGAATGTTGCATATGACACCTTCATGAAAGATTCAATGTGTTTACCATGATTGTTGCATATTACACCTTCATGAAAGATTGAATGTGTTTACAAAGAATGTTGCATATGACACCTACATGAAAGATTGAATGTGTATACCATGATTGTTGCATATGACACCTTCATGAAAGATTCAATGTGTTTACCAAGAATGTTGCATATGACACCTTCATGAAAGATTCAATGTGTTTACCAAGATTGTTGCATATGACACCTTCATGAAAGATTCAATGTGCACGATATTCCCTCTATGAATGATTGAATGTGTAAGCATTGTGATATTCAATGAATCGATCAGATTTATTGGGTTTCGTCATGAATTCATTTGTCCTAAACAGACATCCGAAAAGGAAGGATGTGAACCTTGTAGTAAGAAACCTAGAATTGTTTAGCTTCATTTGAATTAAATTTTTGATTCAATGCCTTGATGACAAACTAGCACTAATTCTGATAAGGCGGACGAGGAGAAAGGGTACAGCATGAGAGAAGACAGAGAGGCTGATGTGGAGGGGAAGGGGAACAAGGGCTGGCGTCTGGTACCCCTCAGGCTGTCTGCAGGTCACCCAGCGTTCAGGAGAAGTTAGAAACTGCTCATCACCAGGCGTGTAGAACATCACCCGCCTGTACAACATCACCGTACGTCATCACCCCGAGCAGTAGTAGCAGAGTCTATGTCAGACGACCTCGCTATGCGAATATATATACACCCTCTCAAAAAGATAAACATATATACTATGAGCTTATGGACCGCATCTGTTGGCTTCTTATAATGTGGCACGTTGTCTATATTCAAACACTAATTATTATACCCGTGGAAGATTGTTCAAAGCAGAAATGCTGGTCGGGTCACGTGAAGCTAAATGTTCATACAGTTATTTAGTGGCATACATACACTTGGTCTCTAACTTGTGTTAATATACACGGTGAATACAACTCGTAAGAAAACATTTTATTCTTGAAGCTGTTCATTGTGATCCACTATCTTACAGGTAGATGAAATATTAACCCTGAAAGTGTCAATATCCCTAGTTTAGTTATCAGCGTGTGAGTTAAACAGTAGAAGATACTTGATATTCGCTTTCTGTACGAATGTAAGAAAAATGTTTACTCATATAAATTCAAGATACAGAAGTGATTAATAAGTACATGATGCAAAAAACATTTTGGCAAAATATCATATTTTATATTGCAATGGTACATGGTACATCGATGTATCATAACAACAGATTGATTATGCCTTGATAATTTCATTATCTGATACAAACAAATAATTTTATATGCAAACAAACTCACGTTTTTTTTTTGGAATTTAGGGAACCTAGACTTAGTCATTCAAAAACAAAATACATAATATTATTCCTATTTATCCGCAATTTTACAGCCTCTATGACTTTTTTATATCATTTATTATATATAACAATCTGATTTAAAAAAATAATGCTGTCTTAACCTTCTGCTTTCTTAAACTTAAGACTATTAGGATATATAAATGGCAATACCTTTAGGATATATTGTCTGGTAACATTAAACTGGAATCATGATATGTTGAGTTGCCACAATACACCGATCTAATATCTTATGTGAATAAAAGTACTTGGATTGTACTTAGATAGTACTTGAGTACTTCTGAAAAGTACTTGAAATACTTAAGTACATTTGAAATAAAAAATATTTGTACTTGTTCTTATATTTTATAAAATATGAAGTACTTGGTCTGTACTTAAGTATATTTGGATGTACTTGACCCCAGATTATAAGTGTAAACAAACCACATAATTAGGAAAGGTAAAACAGGTAAGAATGAATTATCTATACATTAATTATTAACGAAATAGCTAAGTATTGACAATTGTGTAAATGTATCAATGCACCTTATTGTCCCATGAAATGACTTATAATATGGTGTTGATATGAACCTATAATATAAATCTGAAATATTTAAATTTAACATCCCATAATGACAAATATATTATAAATACTTCAAAACTTTCAATGATAATAAAAAAACTACCTTGTTTATGTAGACAAGCAGAGGTCACACGTTTTATTCATGGATATACATTATATTTACTATTAAAAACTATGATATTTTACGTTTGACAAATTGAAGCGCGCTACTGTCCGATTTCCATTGTCTACCATTCAAACTAAGGATGGGTATCGTTCCTCCATTCTGTATTGCAATATATTGTTAAAAGGCAAAGCGTATTGCAATACGAACATAGATTTTGCAATGTATTGGTACTTTAAAGGATTTGCATGCTATCTTGTCTTAATATGATTATAATTGCTCAGCTATTAGTCGTTTTGGAAAAGAATAGTTTTCAATCACGGTGTATGACCTGTATACATATTTGATATATTTTCAAAACACAACCGATATATCGATAATACCGCGCATCCTTAATTCCAACTAATACCGTCACTGAAATAAACCCATCAGGTTAAAGGGGCAGTATCACGTATTTTGAAATTTTTATATTTCAAATTGTTTCACAGATAATTGTTTGTTAATGCTAAATGTATTATTTTGATAGTGTCTAAAATCTCATTACACAAACCAATCATCCATATAGTCAGGGAAAAATTATAAAGATTCACATAAAGTCAATCGGCAGCCATTTTTGAATTCATTTTGTGTAAGAAAAGGAAATCGCATGGCTAAACTTTACGTTATATACTTGAATTATTACTGTTCCATTAAGTTGAAATACATTGTCTTTCAATTGGAAACATTATTTTTCATTTTGCTGACATCACCTCATTTCCCCCCTAAAACGTGATACTGCCCCTTTAACACGCCATCATTATGGTTCAACACGCTTAGAGAAAGACGCATCTTTTGAAAGTTTTTTTGTGTGTCCATAATTTGCGTTATCTGAAAAACGCCCATAAAAATACCCATTGCAACATTTTCATTTTCCCACCAACATTTTCAGCAAGAATGTTGTTTTTGAGTGAACAAGGCATCTTCACTACTCTTAACCTATGGTTGATAATCAGCATGACAGATGTTTGTTTCTCTCTAAGGATAAGGGATGATTAATTTTTTTTCAGAATCTATGTAGCTTTTACAGGAAAGACATTTCCTTGTATACAAGCATTCTCTCCCCACAGTGGCAGATCAAGTCATGAAATGTTGATACAGCCTCTGCTCTATTACACTGACTTTGTGGGATAGAATGAGAGATGCCTGATTGGAGGCAATCAAAGTTAGTTGTGCAATCAGCGACGCTGTTCTTAAATCATCGCTTTGGCTACTGAATCATGGCAAAAGCATTGTGGTATGAACCACCCTTTCCATGCGTGAAGCGTTGTCTTTTGATAAAGAAATTCAAATTGATTGTGGTGCAATTTTTTCCGCCACGGATTTCGGCGTAATAGAATAGAGGCTGCATCAACATTTCATGACTTGATAAAAAGTTTATTTTTTACATGACATATTCACAATGTTGTGAAAATATACCTGGAATGTGAAAAATCTCTATATTCTAGAATAACAGCAGAAAAAAATACAGACAAAAAAGGGAATATTAGCCATCCAGACCATTTTAGACCTCAAGTTTTTGTACCTTGATACAAGCAGAATTGCATACATTTGCTTACAAGAATTATAAAATAAAAATTATTTGGTCATTTAGTTTAAATTAGAACTTAGAAACTATTGATAATTACGTTGGTCGGTTTTAAAAAACATATGACATCGGACTTCTAACAATCAACGCATGGTCTGTATTGAGTTAGTCACAGACTTTGGAACAATATCAAAACTTAAACATGCGTACATAAAATATCTCCTTAGCAGCTACTCACCAACTTGAAACGTAAGGGGTTATACAGCTGAGGTGAGGTGATATGGAGTTTATCCCCACTTTCAAGAGTTTTTAACAATGAATAATGCACTTGTACCAGCGGTGGTATCAAAGTGCCAACATCTAGTAGAACATTTTAAGAGTTTTTAAAAGAGTCAGTTGATTTTGAGAGTTTGATTGGGATTTGGAGACTGTTCCATAGAGATGGAGATGCAAATTGAAATGATCTTTTTCCGTATGTGAAGGAACGGCTAGTAACATTTGGTTTTGAGAGCAGAGGTTTCTTGATGGTTGACTTCAATGCATTTGTTGTGTGAATTGAATCGTTGATTTTAATTGAATCGCTTATAAAAACGAGCTATCTTGTTTCTAATCATGTTATACTGACCTCCCGTGTCTTTTCTACATAAGAAGGTTAGATTTAGATTCTTTTAGATAACCTTCTTTTCTCGCCGATTTCATTCAAATTTGGAATGTATCAGTCACAACTTATAAAAACGATTTATGAGTACACTAATTAAGATTTTCCTTTTTTATTTTTTTTAGATTAAATCAGCAATTCGAATCCATGTGAAATGTTATACTGCTACCTAGGGGTCGTACAAGGTAGCTACCACTGGTCGTTCATCTCGATATACTTCTCAAAAGAAGTTAAGGAACACTCAAGTGGCAATATCATTTGCTTACTCTAAATGTCTAAGCTAAGAGACGTGTTTTGTTTGAAGTTTTGATCATACCCACATGCATACCTGACATTGCATGGGCTCCTGATTTTAAACTTTTGTTTTGTTGTTGTTGAACATTTGATTAATTTTGAAATTTTGGAATTTTTCATCACATTTATTCAGGAAAATGTCTTCATCAAGCTTATCACTGCCAGGGATATTATTTCCAAAGCAATAAAGTAATCCAAGACAAGACCGCAATATTTTGAACCTGAGCCATCTGACATCCTCTGACTTCTTTCTGACATCAAAGCGCAATACAGAAACTGCGTCACGCGCAGGATTGGATTACAGTCGGTAAGATAGTGTTTTCATAGGATACATAACTGTAACCATGCGCTGAAAGGGGACACTGTACAAATGTGCCTTTGGTTTTTTTGGTAGTATGTGTCAAAACAATCAACACTCTACTGCTACATCAACATGTTGTTCCAACCTATACCCTTATTTCGTGAGTTTAAATTAATGTGCTCTTTGACGATCCTTAGTGATCCAGAACTGCCTGACATACTGTATTTGATTTTTAAAATATCTTCCCTCAACCTGTTAATGAAACATAAACATAAAGTCATGATAGTTTCAATGTCACCATACGACCGTAAAGGATTCTCTAAAACAAAGGTATCCAAGACGTGTTTTCATTGGCTGCAAATAAGTGGATTGAGTTATTTTGGGATTTGTATGGTATCGTTTCTTTTGGACATGAGTTTAGAACAGAGGCTTGATCAAAGTATCATGACTGAGCTTCATAGTTAACAATTTGTATCGGGAAATGCAAGGACAGACTGTTTGTGCACTTCCCTATACAAATTGATAACTATACTAATAATTGACTTATATATCGCTTGGATCGAGTGAAAACGAAGCAAAGAATTAAAGAATATTTTAGAATATGTTTGACAGTCTGTCCTTGCATTTCCCGTTACAAATTGATAACTATGCTAATAACTATTACATACATGTTTTTGTGTTTCAATGTTTACTTAAAAAACATAAAATATTTGATATTTATTTATTCTCATAACTTTCATTACGATTCTCACATAAGCATATATTTCTCAATCCTAATTCAATACTGAGTACTTTTCATTTTCTTAAATAATCAATGCTTATTTAAGTTGTTATGACTTTTGTGGAAAGAATCAAACATCATATTGACTAAATCAGAAGTACACGATATAATAAAACTGTTGTTTACAACATGTTACATAAGCAAACTATTACTCACTTGTAAAGAGAATACGAGTTAATTTTTTAACACGACTTTATTTCCGTCATGACAACCGTCATTTAAGAATTCATGAAATACATGATAAACATATTTTTATAGGTATACAAATGTGAAAACAGCGTCCATGAAAACCTGTGTTAAACATCAAGCAATTTATAATGAGATACTAAACGTTAATGAGGGTATGCTTAATAATCACGCACAAGTTATTAACATGTCTCAAAACTCTTTCCTCGACATCGACAAAATTGATTAATTTTAGACAAATGAAAACATCTTTGTCCGTTCATCTAATTGCTTATATATGAGCTTACAATGCTTAAATAAAACGGTACAATATATAGTATTTTTTTACAAAACTTGCTGTTTACTACTAAAGTAACAAGCGTTTCAATTGTCTTTGTTCATTGTCATAGTATAAGTATTTACAAAGGTTTCTCAAAAGTGTTTCATTATTGGTAGTTAACGATGATTTCATTTTAAATTAATTTGGTTTCAAACAATACACCGATGGTAAATATGTAAGTCTACATATAGCATAAACAGTGCAAGCAAATAGAAAATGGTATTCATCTTAGAACTACTCCTGAGTTACAAAAGTGCCAGATACGTTCTGTAACAATAAGTTTTCCCCAACTTCCTTTATTATAGCTTAGTCTATCCACATCTCAGTTTAATCAATATCTTACGGAATTTCTGTCAAAATACATGATTAATATCTTTTAGGGGATAAAAGGCTTCTTGAATTCTCTAAACATACAATATTTTAAGCTATTCTCTTATATACCATCCATGATTGAAAATAACATACTAGTAACTGATTTGAAATTATTTATAAAAGCAACTTTATCACCGCCTCTCTCAATACATCACCAAACCATGTGAAAAAAGTAGATATCTTATATATGAAGCATAATTATGTATTATATCCACAGATATCATAGTATAGTTGCATGTTAAAAACTTTCAAAGGAATTCTACCTCCATTCATACGGTTTTTTAAAACCAATTTTTCAAAGTTTTACACAAAGCATTTATAAAAAGAGTGTTCCGTTCACTCTCACCATAAACATTAGCGGTTGGAGTTTGTGGACCGACATTAATATAACAAGTCTTTTGCATGCATTCAAATGAATCATCTCAAGTTGATCAAATTTATACATTCCCAAAATCTCTGTCCAATAAAGTAATATCGGTGTTATCTGAGCATCAAATATCTTTAAAATACGCCATGATCTATAGTTCCGATTTTACTGAGATTGGTGATCCTTTCAATCAAAGACCGTTTATCTCTTAGTGCAAGGTCATTTACACAATTTCTTATTTTGAATGTTGCAGAAAATATTACAACCGAGTATTTATAAGTATTAACTGTCGTAGTAGGCTCGTCGTATATAAACACCTTTCAGCATCTGCTAAGCGACCCCCTCTCCTGAAAACCACAATATTGGTCTTATCTTAGTTATCTTAAGGCCTGAATATTGTTTAAAAATCTGCAAAATATTATGTTAATTTTCTAACCCGGAGATTGTGTCGGATAATATAACGACATCATCTACAAACATAAGGAATAATATTTCTAACATATCAGGAAATAACTATACACCATATTCGTCGATATTTGCTAATTAATAAGCTACGCGTAGGTCGTTTATGAACAGAGAAAAAGTAAAGGATTAAGAACGCAACCTTGCTTAAGCCTATCGGACAATCAAAATATTCAGTAAAATGATTATTTTTTCTAAGACAAGCTCTAGCAGTGCTATAGATACTCCTAATAGCAGTTAACATGTTTCAGTGTAAACCATTTTTAAATAAATAACTCCATAACCTACAGCTGTTTATTGAATAAGAGAATTTTTGAAAATCGATAAAAATATTTTTTGCTTCTTCATGAGAGATTTTTCTATTACACCATAAAGTAAATATATGATCAGTTGTTGGATACCCTTGTCTAAAACCGGCTTGAGTTTCGGGTATTCGCTTCCATACATTTGCCCAGTTTGTCATACGAGTATTTGAAATTGATATATAGAATTTGCTTACAAAAAGATAATAAAGAATTTCCTCTGAAGTTATCTTGTTTTTTTTTACGATCGTCCTTTTTATGTAATAGGATGATTATTTATTTTATCCAAGCAACCGGAAAACCAGTATCAAAAATATTATTGGAATTGTTTTTAGAAATGGCATAATGATATTCTCAGACGATTTCGAAAATTCCACAAGAATCATATCAACTCTAGTCGATTTCTCATTTATTCAAACGGCTAAGGCAACTTACTTATGATGATTACTTATGATGGAAAGGAGATTCTAGTCTACAACTGTATACGTCATTCAAGAATTCAAGATATCAATGAAAAATATCCAAAAACATTATTGGTGTATAAATGTGAAATCAGTATACAGGAAAATTTATGTTAAACATCAGGCAATTATATAAAATAAAATATTATATATCATATATTAATGAGATATAAATTGATAACGATAACAAGCAAGAAAATCACACACAAGTTATTAACATGTCTCAAAACCATCATTGACAAAGCAAAATTGATTAAGTTTACAAAATCAAATATCTTGTGTTGTCCTTTGAATTGCCTTACATTTCTATTCAATAAGTCAATCCATTATCTGCAAACATAATCAATATAGACGTGAGTTCTTTGAAAATGATTTTCTCTGGATATAAAGACATACCTTTGTGTTGTTATAGTTATAGTTAATTATTTTGTAAGATGGGCAAGTGCGTTTGAGCTGCTTGATTGGATGGATGACTACCGTACGCGTGATGAATCTTTGATCTTTGATGTGTAATTTGACGAACGGTTTAAATCATCCGTTTGTTTATCGGAACATTAAGCCCATCATACAAAAAAAAATGCGTAACAATTTATAATCGTTTACATAGTGATATTTTTGTATTAAAGATGTGGAAACGAAAACTATGAATGACAAATATTGTCTTGGTTAAAGAATAATGCATTTATTACAATATTGATATGTTTACATTATAACTTTTTAAAGCAACAAAAAGCTGCAAATTTGGCAAACATTTTTATGTAGCCATAAAATTCTCATTAATAAAAACTGACGATATGTGAACTATTTACACAATGTCCTCATAAATCTACTACGGACCTGTATCTAACACTATTAGTTCATTAATAATCGTAAATTCAGATACTGAAACCCTGCTTCAAGGCATAAGTTGTGGATTGCCGAATAGAGACAATCTCCATAGATTTCTATCACACTAAATCGTAATGTCCTAGATAATGCCTCCAAAAGTAACAAACGTTGCAAGGATTGAATAAGCCAGTTACTGTCAATGGTGCATAAGTTTAAACAAGTATTTTTACTGTATTCGTTGTATTTTTAGAAATATTTCGCGACAAACTCGAGACCTAAATGCATTAAATAGGAGACGATTTACAAAACGACCGAAACGGCAGCCCCTGCATGTCGACATGAAGGCGAATCAAGTGTTGCCTTCTCACAATTACGTTTCCAAAATATACCTTAAACATCAACTAACCTCGACCTTACCACTTCTCGATTTTCGTTCAAAGATTTTTCAAAAAAATAAAAGCTGGACTTATTTTTTGTTAATTTGTCCAATAAACACCTTTAATTAGCCTTTCATTTAGACAGCGTAATAATCGGCTGTGAAAACCCCACCTGGGTTAGGGGCCATAAAACGCGCGTGGGTGTGACGTAATAAACAGACTATACAGAGTAACGCATCATTATTTCAACTGAAATACCGCCTAAATAATTGTTTAATTTCTATTGATGTGGATATCTTTCTTACACCAAATGCTAAGTAATGTTACGTCGTCAAATGACTTATCTAACTGAGTGGAAAACATTTCCTGAAAATCGTTAATTATTTGTTTTTTCCCTGTGGTATTGTTACGATAGATGTATAGATAACGAAGCTGATTCTGTTTATGGCGTCACAAAATGGGGGCGTGACTAGTCATGCATCAATTGTTTGTTGTCAGATAGGTCTAAGCGGCCCATCAAAAGTGGCTTTCAAAAACGGCTTTCATTACCAAACTGAACATATTTGAGTAGCGACCTTTAACGCACTATACAATAATTCCAAAGAAAATAGTGAAATATGTTTGTGGTTATATGAACTTTAAGGTTTCCTTGTCCATTCTCTCCCCTCAGGGGCAGCTCAGTCATACCCGAACAAGCCTCTGATTTAATAGGCCAAATACAAGATATAGATATAATCTGATTGGAGGAAATCCAATTTAGTTATGCCATCAGCGAGGCCGATTCAAAAGGGATCAATCGTAAAGCATCGGTCATTTCCGTATGCTTCGGCAAAGCTAACAATGAAATTGAACATTGAAGGGAGATAACTCTTACTTTTACAAAATATCGCTTATTACCTTCTCATTAGATTTTTGTTGTTAATGAGTATAATCAAATTTATCATAATACAAATAATAATTTAGACAATCATAATTAAGCAGTTACTATCTACAAAAAATAATCCATTTCTGATTATTCAAATATTTCCCCCTCACACTGTAAATAAAAAATAAACGTAAAGGCATGATATTTTTAATGTCACTATACGGCTGCTAAGGATGATCCCAGTCAAAGTTATCCAAAATGTGTTTTCATTGGCTGCAAATAAGGAAGATATCTTGAGTTGAAGCTTTTAGCCGCTAGGGTAATCTGCCGGAACCCCGAGATCTTGGCTTATTAGAACAGCGGATTGCTCGCACTTATCCGCCTCTGTGGGGAGAGTATGTCCATGTGGTGCACGACTAGATATTCTTCGAATCAGGTAGTCGTTGCCGCCCAAATTGATACCCATCGGACGCTATTGCGGTAACTGAGACGCCGTGTACATTCTACACAAATAACGATGACGTCACCGAAAGCGGGTTCGTTAAATGCTACGGCACGTTTGCAGAGGGTACTGTACTTTAGAAGTAGCATAATGTATTTCATTTTGATTCAAACATGTAAATAAGATATCAAGCTTTCGACGAAAGATTTTTTTACCAAGTGATATATTTATTTTCTCAATAGCTAAATTTCATCACAAACCGCATGCAAGTATGACGACGGGGCTTTAGCAAGTTTCAAAACACATGAAATGTAGTCCCGATTATTAGTCCTCTGCACAAAGGCGGTGATAGACATTCCAGCCATACACATCAGTTTCACGTTGGTATTGTTGGAGATCCAGCCAAGCTTTATTACACAGGTGGCAAATAGATGAACTTGGACTGTACTCTACGTTGATGCAGAGGAAGGAGGTTTCATCTCGACATGCCTCAACACAGGCTGAAGCGGTGCTGGTACTGGTTGCAATCAAGTTGCAACCCTTAACTCCATGATACAGATACAGCGAGAAGTCGTCTCCGTATTCACTGCATCCTTGAATGTTAAACATATACCACCAGTTAACAAAAATGATTTGTTAATATATTACAATTAAAAATACAAATTGATTTTCGTTTCTAAATTTTGTTCTTTTACCAACAGAGGCATGTATTAGAAACATCTGCACTAAACCTTTCTCAAACGATGTTACATTTATGCTAAATAAGCTTATCTAAATTTGGAACCAGCATTTTTAAGCTTTGCAAGGAAGATGACCTTACCTGTGACACTTAATAGTGTGAAAAATATCAGCTAAATTCGAAAATACAACTACTCATTCAAAAGTTCCTGAACTATTTTCTTTAATTGTCAAGGAATAATTGACTATATTGATACTGATATATATATAAATAAATATTTATATAAATATTGAATAATTGATTGAATGAACCTACCACTGACACAGTTCCCAGTCGAGGTCTGATAACTGCATCCTACAGCACACTGACAGGACCCTTGATTACAAAAGGAGTTCCCGTAGTCACAGTCTGCTGTAGACGAGCACTCCACACCAAATGACCCTGTAATTTAAAGGTCTGGATTTAAGGTTTCCAAGGTTGTTCATCAAAGGGGTTTGTGTTTTGATGTCATACAATTGCCCTTTTCATTAAAAACCATTGATCAAAAGTAATTAGCCAACCCTCAAGTGTTTCACAAAACTACGCTTGCAAAAACACTACTCAAAAGAAGTTCAGGAACGCTGAAGATGTTATATCATTTGCACTAACTTAAAATGTCAGCAGCTCAAAGAGAAGGTTTTTGTTAGAAGTTTTGTTCATACCCACATGCATACCTGGCATTTGGCTAATTGGCTAATTTGATTAATTTGGATTGTTTTCAGAAAAATGTCTTCATCAAGCTTTTTTAATACTAGGGATATCAGTTTCAAACCTAAGACTAGACTGCAATATTTTGAACCTGAGCCATCTGATATCCTCTGACTTTCATTTTGAACCCTGCTTTGTTTCTGACATCAAAACGCAATACAGAAACTACAGTGCTCTCAACATTTGATTCCAATATGTCAGAAAGATAATGTTTATTTCATAAAATATATAAGTTTAACCATGCGCTGAAGTATTATGTATACAAGGAACACTATACAAGTGTTTTGAGTAGTATATATCTCAATCACATACATATGGTAGCAACCGTTTCTTTCTTTACGATGATGCAGTCTGTTATCCAGACCCTAAAGCGAAAATATTAAACGAGCCTTCTTAAGTTTAGACAATGCTGGCAAGTCTAGATGCCTGAAATTAAGAATTGTTCAGGGCTTCTTTTTATTTAAATATCCAATATTTGAAATTAAAATTTAAGTAAAAAATACCTTTTTTTCAGGGACGATATGTTAGTCTTACGATGATGTACACGGATGAGGAAATGGTAATGGTCTTATGACGTAAAATAAGACCTTATTTACCCAGTGTGTCTGTTTCATTATTATCATATGTTAGGAATGAAATTTGTATTATGATAACCATTGTCTATTTACCTGCCATTATGTAGTAGTTGATGCCTGCTTGAGGTGTGAGTTCTTCTGTGTTAAAGTACCTGGTGGAGCCCACTGAACAGGAACGCATGCTGTGACTATAGAAGAAGGAGAAACAAGACTTGGTATTCAGGCACAACACAGCACATTCCAGAATTCCAAGTACTGTCACAAAGGTTCCTCCATCAATGGTAAAATCAACAAACTCTTATTCGAAAGAATTTTCTCTAAACATTGTTTCACTTCGGGACGACTTGGTTTATGGTGTTTCCCTGCAGATGGTGATTGCCAATGTTTGGTGTTTTGATTCATAGTAATCAGAAACATACTGGTTGCCCGGTACCAGATAAATACGCCGCATCTAATTACACCTCATTACATAATTATTGAGATCAGTTTGTAAAGTTTGTTAAGATCGAGTTCTAAAACTTTGAATCTTGAGATCAATTGCTCAGTGTACCTTGATTGTTAAATGAATCTATCGTAATGAGCTCATTCACCCTGTAAATAAAACATTGCTTTTAAAACTGTGCTTCTTTTCCCAGATCAACAAGAACATGCGTTGATGATTATTTGTTTTAATTGACTCTTAACGTATTGAACACTTATTTAGAAGACTTATGAAACCTGACGAGGGTCATGGCGAAAACAATCTACCTTTTCGTACGTACGAGCTTAAGTGTTAATAGTTCCGAACTCAATTTGAATTGGCCCAACATACAGAAACATAATCGAAACAACATTAAAAAGTGTGTCCACATTGCAAATATTGTTCGGAAATAATTTCGAATTACGAAATTACAACACTCCTAAGAGAAGAAATCGTGCTGAGTCAGCTGTTGTTTGACTGTTTACAGTCCAGATATGAATTCCATTGACCATGTTTTGGACCATATGCAAAAAGTGAATCTAATTGAGGTACCACCGCCTTTGAATTATCAAAACGTGTCTTATCAATCCATGAAACAATATTCCTGTAGCTTACCACTCAACGACATTGCCTGTATCTGCCTTTGAAATGTTTGTGACACATCTAAAAAGTTAATGTAGTTTGCATATCTAGAGCTACAGCCAGGGAAATTCATACCTTTTACTTCAACAAAACGCTAACCGTTACTCATTAAATAGCTTTTTCGTTGATTTTTTATATTTAACGCTATTTGTTTTAAACATATTTATTTCGCCGTTTTTTACAAGCCGAAGAAGATCGACCAACAAGGGCAGCTTATATTAAACCTCTTCCCATGAAAAAACACCTGTATTGAACAAAGACACGTGGCAGATCGTATAAAAAACCTTGTGATAGTACAAGGGTAAAATTACAAGATTGGAGTTAAATCACATTGCCGAATCGATCCGTTTTGAGTATGAAGGAATGGACTGACTGAAATTCTTAAATGTTCTTCCTTAAATATGTGTGGTATTTGTTGAAGCAGGATAAGATAAGTCAAATGTTGGTTGAAAAAACAAATATTTTTATCACTGGACCAAACCCAATCATTGTAAGGGAATAATCACGACGATTGAGTATGTTCAGTAGTTCAGTAACTATCCATTGATTATATACAACGTCTTGTGATTCAAGTGATTGTTTACAGTTATTTACGCAACAACAAACTCGTCAATTGATGAAGTTGGTTCCATGAATTTTTTATTATCCCCAGGTACACTAATTGATTTAAGTTCGTTTCTGATATTGACGCAATCCCGATAAAATGACCGCATGCATTTTTTGCTTCATACCTGACATTTCAATCACCACCAGTCTTGTTTGATGTTATATATTTCTAGGCCCAGGATGGCACTTCCATTCAAAAGATAACAGTGGATTGTGTTAATCCTTGCTTTATTCATTTCTGAGCACAAGCAGACTTCTATATCCGGTTTACACTAAAAGTAGGACAGGAAAACTAAACTGAACAGGAAGTGAGAGTTAATATAAAACATAGAATTTAAAACGAAATATGATAAATAATATTTGACAATATATTACACTTGATAACAATAAACATACGTATCTGAACAGGCTATATTCGAATATAGATACACAGAAACCATTAAAAAATACTTCAAGAATTATATTTTTAATGTATACAGTCTAAAATAGAACTCATACATGTATATATATATAAACTGTATTTACTAAAAATTATAAACAATATAATTTGCTTATTCAACAGTCACACATCGTCTGGTGTGTACATATTAGTTTAACCTTGATAAAAAATTACCGAAATTTCGTCTTTCAAATTTTCAATCAGAACCTACAGAACAGTGAATTTGTTGTTTAAAAACATCTATATTTCTATAGAATGATCATGTATATAATAATAAACGTAAAATCACTGAAATAAAATAATGCCAATCTAATTCGATTTTGATCGACAGATCCATATTTTTTAATACTGTTCATCTTAATTTATTCAAATTTGAATAAAGCTCATTTTGATGTAAAGAGCGGATATCAATGAGATACTATGTTTACGACACGAGTACCTATATATTAGTAATTCCCGAGCGAGAGCGAGATATATACACAGTCTGATATTTACTGATATTTAGGAACGAGTGTCGTAAACATCATATGTCATGGGCACGAATATGATATTCTGTTTATTACCGTAGTCCCAAAAAGGAAAGAAAATACTCAAAACCTAATTCTCAGCATAGGCGGCATGGACCGTTATGTAAAAGCATTGTTTAAAACGTGATGTCACACATCTTCCTACGCAGAGCCTAAAAGGCCAGTTTCCAAACTGTCATTTTATGCCTTGCTGCAGAGACTTTACTTTTCTGTGCTGCTATAGTGCCCCTACAGAGAAGAGAGCAAGCACAGAAAACTCAAGGCTATGCAGCAAGGCCTAAAATGACAGTTTGGAAACTGGCCTTTTAGGCTCTGCGTAGGAAGATGGATGTCACAATGAAAAAAATGATATATATTTTGCCCTAGGGTTACATATGAAAAATATGAACCTCGATATGACTACCTTACTAGGTAAAAATGATGCATATTCATGTACAAAAAGTACAAAGTCATATACACATTGTTGTTGTTTTTTGTTTTTTTGGTTGGGGGGGGGGGGGGGGGGGGGGGGGTCATTAACATGCAGTGTCATCGCGTTTCTAAATTGAAAACAAATGTTAATATAAAGATGTTTTCTGTATCAGACGCTGAGGTAACATGTAAATGACCAATTCGCTATCCCCAGCACGATATAACGAATATAACGAACTTTTTGACTGGGTGGAACCTCGGCATTTAGTCCAATTGACAACTTCTGTACTCAAAGGGGATGCACCTGTGAAGGAATGCAGTGACACTCTGGCCTGAGATAGGACCAGCCTTGTTCATAGGATCAGTGTATGAGATAGGACCAGCCCTGTTTATAAAGATGTGTGTTGGGGAGGAAGAGACACAGTGAGGGGTTTCCCACAGTCTGTCAGTATCACACATCACTGCCAGCATCTCCCGTCGTCTCTCGCCTACTTCATTCATCATCTCCTACTGCAGCTCTTCATTGATTCCACTGCAGACAGAAGGTCTCAAAAAGTACAGTGTTCATTGATTCTATTGGGGACAGGATATCTCAGGCATTGTACGTTGTATGTGACAAATCGGTTTGGTACTAGGACGGATCTTATCAGTGTAAACTTGAAAAGTCTTTATTAGCATTCCTATGTTATGAATTTAGATTTTATGGACATTGACTAATGCTACCAATATGAAGGAATTGTAGCGGATCATAGGCACTGGTTTGTGATCCTATTTGCTGTGACTATCACCTTTTGACTGTGATGATAAAGCCCAGTCATGCGTGTCTGGTTCCTGGCTGCGTTCATCCATCTGTTCCTTCTCTCCCTGGGTAAGTCACTCAGCATGTTCCACTTGTGATCCTAATTTTCAATAAGCACTGGTTAAAACTACGTATGACATTTTCAAAATTGTACATAAATAAAGTTTACCATCCTTTTACCAACAGTTGAACGAATATAAATCAATTCGTCTAAAGGACGCTATTCTTATATGTTTAAGCTCTCCCCATAGCTTGAAAGTTATTTGCTCTCATTAAAAGAGCGTATTTGGCTCACTATAAAGAACTTGCATTCATAGACTCCCAATAGAAACAGGTAGATGGTATTACGATAGTGTAGAAGAAATATTCTGTATACTTTTTTAAAACTTCATTCGGAAACGAATCTCAGATTCAATAACTGTTTTGTCTATTCCTTCTTTTCCAAAATTATTGGAATTATTCATCGTTGAATAAGTTTATATTACTACTGTCATGTAAGCTTAAACTACTTTAGTTGAAATGCAAATATGTCTAAACTATGTCTAGGTATGCTCCCATAACTAAACAAGTGTATTCATATTTTTCTCTATGTCACTTTTTGTGATCTTCATAAGAATAAGCTATTCATTCATTTGTTCATGTGTATATAGTCAACGCCAAAAGAAACGTTACCTTATATTCTTCAGCTCAAAACCCCCAAAATATTGCTGCCATATAACGATGATAATTAGTATCTTGAATAATCCTATGATTTCATAGTATGAATACACATGTCTACTTATTAGAGTATTGATTTTTTAGTGTAAGTATATAAATTTGAAATATTGATATGAAGTAATAAAAAATGTTGTCGTCATTATGTGCCCTGTGGTCTTCAACTCGGTGACAAATCATAGTGGAAGGACATCCTTAAACACATACAAAGCCATATTTCTCCCTTTTAGATTTCGAATCGACAAGTTTTTGCAAGCAGCAACATGGCCAAATAATGTTTCGAAAGTTATAAATTACGATAATTGACTCCTTGAGATTTTATGTAACTATGTGTAAGATGTAGCTTACTTACTTAATCCTCTTCGTGCTAGGAGCACATAAGGCCTCCACCAAAGATCGCCAATATGGCCGGTCCTGAGCCCAATGCTGGATTTGACCCCAGGTCCATCCCTGTTCTTTTATCTCTAAGATGTAGCTACTCAAAGTGAATTAAAATATTTAGCTGTTTAGGCATTCTCACCCCACAGAGGCAGATCAAGTCATGTTGATTTAGCCTCTGTTCTATTACGCCGAAATCCCTGGGTTCCGGCAGTTTCCCTTGGCGGAAAAAACTTTCATCTCAATACATTTGAATTTCTTTATCAAATGACAAGGCTTCTCGCATGGAAAGGGTGGTTCATTTCACAATGCCTTTGCCTTGTTTCAGTAGCCAAAATGATGATTTAAGAACAGCGTCGCTGATTGCACAACTAATTTTGATTGCCTCCAATCAGGCATCTCCCATTCTATCCCACGAACTCGTCGTAATAGAACAGAGGCTAAATCAACATGACTTGATCTGCCTCTGTGGGGAGAGAATGCTGTTTAGGAGGTGACGTTTCTTTTGCTGTTGAGTGTAGGCTAATTTGGATCTATACTTATAATGGAATTCTGTTCTTACTTTTTTGGGTGATCGTTTTCGCTTTCAATCATCAAAAGGAAACGTTTGAAAATTTCATCCTCAAAGTTCCTAAACTTTGCTCCTCTATTAATATATTGCAATGATTGTGTGTTATTAGATGCCTTTCCCAGTTAACTAAAATGGGCTATCTTATAACAAAAAAAATAACTCATACAATAATCGTTTGTATAGCTCTGTCTTGAGAAAATGCTTTAGGCAAAGCAATACAATTATTGATACATTCTTACATCAAATATTTTCTTCACCAAATAAGCCTGCCGACGTTAACGTTCTTTTTTGGCAGCTGAAAACAAGCTCTCCGTTGCTATAAGTTTATGCTTTATTTAAGCAGTACCTAAACATTAATCTTGTCATTGATTTGTTTCTCTCATCGTAGGTGACTGCATAAAGTGCTACTACTGCAACAACGGCAACAATGGAGCCTGCGGGACAGAATTTAAATCCTACCAGTTCGAGGCCCTTGAATGTCCTGAGGAGAACATGAAGTGTGGTAAACAGACACAGCCACCACTGGAGTCAGGTAAGTCTGTCTGATAAATGTCGACCTTGCTTCGAGCAATAAAATAGTTAAAATATTGTCTTTATTGGGGATCGAACCAGCCGGGACATCCTCTCCGTCACCGTCTGAATGCACCCTAATCGCATGTTGCTGTAACTAGTTTAGCGCAGACAAAACCCAGTCATAAGCTATCAAATGACATTGTCGCTTTTAAATAGCGTTTAGCGGCGTTCACGAATGATACACTTGAGTTACCTGTCCCTAGCATGATATCGAAAGCTTGTGTTGCCGTCCTTGCGATTGGTTAGATGAGCTTACGGCAGAAACATGTGACAAAGGTGGATGCATTCAGACCGTGGCTTTGCGGCTATCCCGGCTGATTCAAACCCCAATAGTGACAATAGTTTTACTACGTTATTTCTCGGAGCACGGTCGATTTTATTCAGACTGAACAAGCCAAATTATGAAATCACTTTCTATGGTAAGTATAACTAGCTATGCATGCGTTTTTTTAAATTGCTTAATTGTAATGATGACTGTAAATTACAGACATTTGGAACTATGAGGAGACTTACCCTTTTAAAACAGTCAAAGACATGTACATTTTTACAGCAAATGTGTATCAGTGCAATCGTCATGAAACCCATTATAATGCATTTTAGAGAATAAGTTGCATGTGTCAGTTTATTTTCAAAAGTAATCGGCAATATTTGAACATCTACAACAAGGACAGCTTTGAGATTTATTATCTATGTGTTCCTGATTATTTGGATACGTTCAACAGCTTGACAAACAGACTGGACCTTGGCTTGAACAACCGCTAAAACAACCGCACAAAATTGTTTTACTGCCGAAAAAAGTTATATGGGTCAAATCTTATTTCTACATTTTGTTCCTATGCATAGAAAAGAAATGAATACAGGTATCTGGTTTGAAATGGGTTCAGTATATAATGACCAAAAAAATGCTGTACAAAGTACAGTATATGCCTTATTTAAATTTAACGAGTACTACAGTTTCGTGTAATTCATGCTTAAAGGGACAGTCCTATCGCGGTATTTTAGTTGAAACGAATTTCGCTTGTACGCAAACCCTACTTGTTGTCGAACAAGAGCCCCAGTAACTGTTACAACTTAGTTGTGTTATTATCATGTACTAATGGCATTTATACATAATTTGAAATGTCCCCTTGAATTTCGTTTCTACAAAAAGTAATCGATAGGACTGTCCCTTTAAAAGGTCCATGAAACTGTTTGCATCGCCAAAACACAATAAAGTCGAACCGTATGAGGTATGTCTTTAAACATATCAAATGTATTTTCCATGAACATTTGAAGTTAAAAAATCCCTATCAGATTATGCTGCTTTCAGTTGACATTTTGTTTTGGTCTGACGTAAACTAAACGTTATTGGTAGAGAATGGGATAGTCATTTTATGGCTACAGGGTGGCTGAAAAGAAACGTTTCCACTCTTAAAGATGCTAAATCATACTTGCAATATTTTTAAAAGTATTTTTAATGTATACGTTGTATTTTTAGAAAAATTTAGCGACCAACCTTGAGAAAATCGGACCAAAATTCATCAAATAGGAGATAATTTACCAAAAAATACCGAAACGGCAGTCGACATAAGGGCGAATCAAGTGTGGCCATTTCACAACTTCCGGTTTCTAAATGTACGCTTGAAAACCGTCTTTGTCGCGCTCAACTAGATTTTATATTCTTTTTCTCCAAATTAGGTATTCGTTTCTGTCAAAGTTGATACCCATCGAAAGCAATTACGGTAGTTGAGACACGGTGTAAATCCTACAAGCATAATGATTACGTCACCGAAAGCGGGTTCGCAAAATGACATGCCCTTTCTAGGAGGGGTACTGTGCTTGAAGCTTCGAAATAAGTATGTTATTGTTGATTAAACAATCTAAATATGATATCAAAATTTCGACGAAAGATTTTTCTACAAAGTGATGTATTTCATTTCTCAATAGCTAAGTTTCATCCTGAACCGCTTGCAAGTATGATACAGCATCTTTAAGTTGCAACCAAGTCTCTGTATCGAATTTCACTGAGTGGAACCACCCTGAAGTCACCGAATGGTATGAAGACGTCATGAAGATTTATAAACTTGACCCTTAACTGCTTTTGAGTAGTATATAATTATCAAATATCAATAAATTAATAGATTAATAAAACACTTAACTTTGGAATACATTTACTATAACAACTAAACTTGATAAAATTAAGATGCGTTCTGCATTGCTATTAGAAAGTAATACAAATGTATTTAATTAATATTTATCTAATCAAAATATCAACATTAATCAATGGGTTACAAAATCACATATAAAATTACAACTATATCAAAATGACTTAATCACTGAAAATATGCAAATATCAAAATCTTATATAATTGTAAATTCTTGTAACACAAAAGAGGAATTCGTAACCATCACAGTATATATTGATTACACGTTGTTTATGGCTTACTCGTGTGTTATGTTGACAGGATGGGTGGGCGTATTCCGCACCTGCTACCTCCCGGGAACTCTTCCTGGTATTAATGAAACCAACGGATGTCATCACTGGACCAACCCAGTAGAAAACTTCACTGCTCTCTTTTGTTTCTGTGACACAGACATGTGTAATGGTGGCGACAAGAGGACGCAGAGTCCTTGGACAATAATGTTTGTGAACCTTCTTAGTGCTTTTATTTTTCAATTAAAAACTAGTTTTATATCGTGAGAAAAGGTTTATAAAATGTGAAGTATTTGTTTTATATTTTGTGAAGTCTTTGTTGTATAAAATGTGAAGTCTTTGTTTTATAAGATGTGAAGTCTATGTTTGATAACATTTGAAGTCTTTGTTTTAAAAATAGTAAAATCTTTGTTTTTTAAAATGTTATGTCTTTGTTTTATATGATGTGAAGTCTTTGTTTATAAGATTTGAAGTCTTTCTTCTATATGATGTGAAATCTTTCTTTTATAAGATATTAAAGGGGCAGTAGCACGTTTTTTGATAATTTTATATTTTAAATTTTTCACTGATAAGTGTACATTAATGCTTAAATGTATTATTTTGATAGTGTAAAAAATCTCATAACACAAACCAATTATCCATAGTCAGAGGACAAAGTATGCAGATTCACCTAAAATCCATTGGCGGTCATTTTGTGTGAACACCTTTAATTCATTTTGTGTAAGAAAAAAGAATCACATGGCTAAACTTTACATTATATATTTGAATTATTACTGCTCCGTTTAGTTTAGATGCATTGTCTTTCAATTGGAACCATTTATTTTAATTTTCCTGACATCACCTTATATTCCCCCTAAAAACGTGCTACTGCCCCTTTAAGTCTTTGTTTTATAAGATGTGATGTTTTTGTTTTATAAAATATGAAGTCTTTGTTTATAAGATGTGATGTTTTTGTTTTATAAAATATGAAATCTTTGTTTAATAAATTTGAAGTCTTTGTTTTAAAAATAGTAGTATTTGTTTTATAAAATGTTATGTCTTTGTTTTATATGTTGTGAAGTCTTTGTTTAATAAGATGTAAAACAAATCTTTTATAAAATGTGAAGAGGTCGCATTGCATTTGCATGTTTTATTTTAGATATTTCACTATATTTTAAAGGGGCAGTAGCTCGTTTTTAGATATGGTGATGTCATGAAAATTAAAAAATGTGGTTCCAATTGCAAGACAATGTATTCAAACTAAACGAAACGGTAATAAATTGAATATATAATGGAAAGTTCAGCCGTGTTCAGCCAAAATTTGATTGAAGGTATTCACACAAAAATAGCCAATGGACTATGTGAATCTTTATAATTTGTTCACTGATTATGGATGATTGGTTTGTGTAGTGAGATTTTTGACACTATGAAAATAATACATTCAGCATTAACTTACAATTATCAGTGGAAAAAACGTGCTATTGACCCTTTAACTATGAACATATTTTTCTGCAATATGAAGAGCAAAATTGTAAAGTTTTGAGGATAGACTAAATAACAACCTGAATGAAGTCTTTATATTCCACTTGGTGACACATGTTCTATTTTACTATTTTATATTTATGTTGAAATTTCTGTTGAAATATATTATATCCAATCAAATAAAGGGATCACAGTTACATTTTTGCCATGTCATTTTTTCATAACTGAATAAATATTAACCTTTACATTTTATATTTATTTGCGATGTTCGATCTCGACATTGGCTGATACTTGAAATGAGTGATGTACATAGAGAGCAAGGTGCCTTAACACGAGTATTTCCCGAGCGAGAGCGAGGGATATACTTATATTAAGGCACAAACGCTGTAAACAATTTATGAAATACGCAAAATACAGACGAGCTAGCCTCCGCCAACGCACATAGAATGTAACGTCATTGGCGATCCAAGACGTCAAAGCATTGTTTATTATATGATTGAAGGTGAGATACTCTGTTCTATCAGTGAAATAAACCCTCTATCTGACTACAGTGGCGATAACCTTTATCGTCACTCTACTATGTGGTGATAAATAGATAGTATTATATGGGTAATTTCATATCACATTCTGTATCATCCCGAGACCCCAATATCAGCCCGAGAGCTTTAGCTCGAGGGCTGATAATGGTCGAGGGCTGATACAAAATGTGATATGAAATTACCCATGTCATGCTATTTTTATCATATATATTTACAAAACAAAAATAAATGTAACATTTTAAAACTTTAATTCATAACATTAACTGAGTGGCTGATGTTATCAATTTTGCTTAACGTGAACTGACATGTGCACATACCGATAGTCAAAGCTCCTGAGCCTGAGCCTTGTGCTACTTTTGAGATCATTTTTCTCTCGAGTTGAATATACAAAATGGAAAATTAGTTTGTATCAAGCTGACAAATCTACAAGTGACGTCGACTGCAGCGTTTTCTTCGCGATGTCGGCTACGTTCAAACGTCAGCTGTACAAAGGGAGATAACTATAAAGTCCTCGCGACTTCGATCTATTTTTTTGCGTTCGTTGCCTAAGGTTCCTGGTTCAAGTCCCTTGACGACGGGCTGATACAGGTTTTTGCCCTTGACGACGGGCTGATACAGGTTATCTGCCCTGAGGGCTGATACAGGGTGCTTGAGGGAGGGTATATCGTACATTCAAATTCTCTGTATTCATAAGCAAGTATATGATAAACTTTATCACCACTCTAGTGACGTCAAGTCCAAGAGTTTGACGTCATGTAACAATGGTTTGACGTCATGAATTCTCCTATGACGTCACACTGTTACCGCGGTGACGGGCTCTTCCAAGCGACCGCTCAATATGAAATTGGCCTTTTTTGACGTAATTAGAAGGATTTCATCTTATAATAAATAGAATATCTGTCAATTCTTGACAAATACCATGTTCATCTCATCTCGTGAGGTAGAAAAGTTAAATATTTTCACTCGTGGCTGCGCCACTCGTGAAAATATAACCTTTTTACCTCACTCGATGAGATAAACATGGTATTAGTCAAAAAAAGACAAATATCCTCTATTTATTACGTAACGTCACGACGAAAAAGTGATATTTTACCATAGGACATCGTATGAAAAGTATGAACGCAGACAGGACTGTCCTCGTTGGTAATGAAGAAAAGTTTATTTATATTTCGAAACTAAAAGAGTGTTATCAAAATACAACGTTAGTTAATATTTTGTCATAAAGATATATTTCCTTTCATCTGACATTAAGTTTGGAGTCAATTATTTGGATTTATCCGACATCAATGAGATGTAATGACATGTATCTAATATGATGTCTGAGAAGCCATAGCTAAATCGTTTTGATCTTCTCACATTTTTCTTTTAGTCTCAAACCCTTCTTCAAGATGCACGTCTCGACTGTCTTTCATATGTCATCTGTCTCAATCAGTCTTCCAATTGTCTATGTGAATCGTCCGTTTGATCATTTGATGGTAATATATCTTGTCATTGCCGCTTTCATATCTACATTCAGTTGTCAGAATCATGTATAAGATCCATTCATGGGAATTTATTTAATAGCAACCAAAAAAGAAACATGTTATCGGCAATAAATGGTTCCCAATGTTGATAAATTTTGCTTTGTATCACTAAAGTAGGAATGTCATTTCTATCTAAAAGGTCATTTTAAAGTCATCCAAAATTTCAAAATGTTAATGTCCTAACTTGTTTATAACACAAACATATCTTGAAATATATGAAACATTATTCAATCTCAAATTAAATGTTTATGGTCAGCATATTCTTATTTATCTCTACAATTTATCAATCTGATTGTGACAAATGTGAAAAACGACCATATTTGTTGCATAGAGGACATATATATTAGGGACATTGGGGCGGTATGGCGCAGTAGTTAGGGCGTTCGGCTCCGAATCAAGAGGTGTGGGGTTCGAATACTGTTAGGGGCTAGGCAACCTGTCTGCAGTAGAGAACTGTTCTACACGCAGTAAGGTTTGGGTACAATGCTTCACTGAATTTCAGCGTAGTAACAATTAACATTTTGCTGACGCTGCTCGCAAGTTTCATCACAATCTAGAGCCACTATATAGCGTTGTGGGCTTTCTCCCTGCAATTAAACTACCAGCTGTGATATAAGTGAAATACTCTTGAAACCGGCGTTAACCAAATCACCTCACCTCACCTCATAAACAAATATAATCTATCAATTTCTTCTCATAACAAATGTGTAATGTTACTTCACAAAATGCATTAATATGCATAATCTTCGTCACAAACCTATTCAGACTTCTCTTTTCTTAAGTTTTAATTAAGAGCTACATCATCAAGTGATTTAAATCGTTCGAACATTCTTTAACATTGACATTTGAAGTATAGTTCATGAGAAAGATGGTCGTATAATTGACTGTATATTGATAAAGGATAACTTTTCTTTATTAAACGTTTATAGGGTTTTCTTTAATAGATTACGATTTGAAATGTGTGCTGTATATTGTCAATCAGAAATCATCAACATGGTGAATTTATCACTTGATTTGGGTTTATTTCAACAAGAACATCGCGATGTAAGCAATTTACGCTGTGCAACTTTTGGTCGTTTTGACTCATTAGATGACAGTTTGGTCATGCGCAGTAGACGAGGAACTAACATCATTAAGGAGACCACATGATGAAATTGTTCTTAGTTATTTGTTCATCAGAGTTATTTGATGAGACATATCGAGTTTGAGAGCTAACTTGTATAAAAGTACATTTCAGTGAACTGTCACATCACTTCATTCCAAGTGACATAAAGTCAAAACCTAGAAATATTATGTGATCCGGAAAACAGGCCAGTAAAATTCATTTTCTCTCACTCAAATATTGCATTGAAGTGTCATTTTATCTAAATGTTAAACATACTCTAAAATAATCATTAAGAGTTCAGAAATTCTTAAATTTCAACGACAAAAAGGTGAAAATTTACATGTTTATAAATAAAGAGTGGTCAACAAGACTGAACTATTGTTGTTGTGCTTTAGTTCTTATTGTCCCCAAGGGGACGTAAAATTCCTGTGTATGGATTTCTTGCTTGGAATCCTTTCTGACTGATGTCTTTGAAGTGTCTTTTAGATATGTTTTACCACTATTACCGCAAGGCCATTGGCACTTATGAAGTGTCAATGTTACAATGGCATACATGTTGATTCTGTATTCATAGGTTCTATTTAGATTGTTTCTGGTGTATGGAATGACATTCCAAGAGTTTGGCGTTACCGTAACGCCTGGATTACTGCCATAGCCTTCTCTGTACATACATACATAAAAACATTTGTATAGCGCCATCTTATGAATAACGGCATTAATACAATACAATACAATACAATACAATGTAGTTTATTTATGTCTCACCATTTGTACAACATTGGTTAAAATACAGAAGTTTAAATGTTATTAAAAGCACAAATGCCACCCAATAGGGTTATGAGAGACTCAAAAACCATTTAAAAAAAACCAAAAAAACATTAATTGATTTATGTAATAGAGGTAGAATAAAGTAATATGTACATAAATTGCATAAATTACATGTTAAATAGCATAAAATTATTTTTGTTTAAAAAAAACAAAAAAAACATTATAAATTGTAAATATAAATAAATACTTAGAATTATGCATAAAATCATTTCCTACGCATAAACATTTTGAAGCACATGCTTCCTAAAAGTGATACATTACATTCATCATTTAAAATAGTTATATCAACAGATGAATTATAAGACAATCTATTAAAATAGGTAGTACGAAAATCGTTATAAAAAGGGCAGTTTAAAAGGAAGTGGGTCTCATCTTCAACTTGGTCTGTACAATATTTACAAAATCTTTGTGTAGCAGGGATAGGAGGGGAGGAGTATCGGCCCGTTTCAATCTCGAGTTTTAGGGATCCACATCTCAAAGAGGCTAAAACTGATCGTTGGTATCTTGGAAGTTTGGTGTAGCTTTCAGTGCTTAATTCAGTTTTAAAACGTTTAAAAGTTCTTAGTTTTGGTGTTTTCTGGACGCTGTTTTTCCACTGTTGTTTGTCAATAGTATGAAACTTGCTTAGAATATTATTTAAAACCCATGCTGAAGATTTGTCTGTGGTGTTGAGAATATCAGCAAGGTCAAGATCCCCATAAACGCGTTGTAACTTCTTCTCCCAGGACTTTCCTCTTGTAAGTGACCACTGGTGAATTCTGTAGGTCAGTCTGGTCCGGGGCATTCGTTGTAACCTGCACCATAGTCTAGCAGCTTCCATATAGAGTTTATATTGGCAGTCCAACCATCCCATATCTCCTCGTACAGCTGAGTTACATGTGTTTCTTGGTACTCCGAGGAAGACACGACAAGCTCTGTTCTGTATAGTGTAGACCTCTTTGTACTTATTAACACCCCATAGTCCAGAACAATAGGTAAAAACTGGTTGAACAATACTCTCATATAGTCTAGTGAAAACGTCATAGTGCATATCTCCACACGTATAATATTTATGACAGAGAAATCCTAAGGCACGTGAAGCAGATTTTACTAGTTCTTTAACCGCATAGCGTAAGTCACAGTGCACGTGTAAGCACAGTCCCAGATACCGGTAGCTGTCTGCATAATCGAGTGTCATATGGCCACAGTGGAAAGTCCCGTCACGTTGAGGCACGTTTTTCATTCGGAAGTGTAGTACGTTCGTCTTGCTTGCGTTTATGCTGATTCGCCACTTCTTTGTCCACAGATACAATATATTCAATAACACTTGAAGATTTTCAGGATCAGGGCTGAGTAAAACAATATCGTCTGCGTATAATAAGACTGTTACATTGGAATCGTCGATCTCTATACCACAGTTACTCTCTTTCAGTTCATTTGCAAGGTCGTTTATATACAGAGCAAACAACGTAGGGGATAAAACACATCCTTGTTTCACACCAGATTCAACAGGAAAGACGCCCGTTTCATAGCTATTAACTTGTACAGTACACAACGTTTTGTCATACAGTGATCTAATTGCTTGAAGAATATTGCCTGATATACCATATTCCATGAGTTTATACCACAGTAGATCTCTATTCACAGGATCAAAAGCCTTTTTAAAATCGATAAAACATGAATACGTAGATTTTTTGCTGTTTTTTCTGTTATTCACAATACTGTAAAGACTATATACATGATCAAGACAGGATCGTCCTCTTCTAAAGCCGTTCTGCTCGTCGACCAGTATGTCCTGAGACTCGAGGTATTTACACAAACGTTGGTTGATGACGTCGGCGTAGATCTTGGAGGGTACAGATAAGATAGTCAGTGGTCTGTAGCTCAGAGGGTCACGTGGATCGCCGTCTTTACCTTGCTTTGGTATGGGTTTTATTTTTCCTCTGTTCCATATGCTCGGCACAAGACCTGTACTGAAACTGTGAGAGATTATCTTATATATAAGTTCCGCACAGATGTCATTTTTAAGCACAATACTAGGTATGTTGTCCAGTCCGACGGCCTTTCCCACCTTAGCTCGATTGATAGCGTTCACGACTTCTTCTCTAAAAATAGGATCATTTAAAAGAGGAACTGCATTATTAGTGTCAGCTTGTCTCTCATTCAGTTTCTGTCGCACATTACTAAGATGCTCGTCATCAAAATCTGCAGAATCACTTGTAGGGTTGTATAAGGATCTATACTCATCTTCCCATCTCTGTAAAACTGTAGGTGTGTCCGAGCTTACTGATCCGTCTTCGTTCACAACTTCCAGTGGGATAAAGCTTTTCCTGTCAGTCCCAGTTCCTATTTTACCCAAATCCTTCCAGAAACATCTATTTCTCTTATTCAGCATCTCAGACAGTTCGTCCATTTTCTTCTGCTGATAGGCACGTTTGGTTCTCTTTAAGGTTTTATCAAAATATCGTCTAGCTTGACAGAACTCCTTCTTCCTTTTCGCTTTAGATTGTGTATTTCCTTTATATTTTAACCATAGTTTCTCCTTAATGCAAACGTCTTGGTAAAGTTCCTGTAAAACATCATTCCAGAATGGTTTCCTCCTACTACGTCCAGTTTTACGAGAATAGGGACCAATATAGACAACTTTATGTGGGAGTTTATCACACATCTCAGAGTTCACCAAATTTGTAAAAATATTATAAGCAAGATTTACATCATCTTCTTTCAAGGCCTGTTCCATCTCCTCGAATGATATCTGTGTATTACTGAAGGCATTCTCATCATTAAAAAAGTTATTAGGGATATTAGAAGTATCAAAACGAGTCTCTTTCTTTACATCTTCGCTGTCTTCATTAGGAGATAAATTCACATGCATATATATTGTCCATTCTAAAACACTGTGGTCTGGGGTTTTATCACAGGCTTGGATATCCAACTCCCTAATAAGCTCAGATACACGGATAACTTTGAAGTCTTCACACTGATTAAACTGTTCATATGGGACCACAACATAGTCCACTACCGACCTCCCTCTGTAAGATACGTGTGTAAAATCTTGGCTCCCAAGTCTACCATTTAGCATACACATATTATTGTTTGTAAGAAAGTCTATAAACAAATCACCATGTCCGTTCTCAGATTCATCTATCACAGTGCGAGGCACTACGTGATCTACACCTGCAATGAAATCAGGATTATTACCACATCGGGCATTAAAATCACCACATAGGTACAATCGACCCACATTTTGAAATTGACATACTTGCATGTGTAACACGCGAAAGAATTCCTCCGCATCACAAGGTCGAGTTGACCCAGCAGGGGGCAAGTAACACACACATACACAAAATACAAATGAAGAGGTTTTAGAGTTAAATTTCAACCAGAGAATATCATCAACAGAGTCATCTAAAACAGTCACATGAAACAAATTTAAAAAGTCATTGTTTATAAACATGCCGACTCCACCCGATCCACGACGGGCAGACTGGTGACGATCAGAACGGTTTCTTCCAAACCATGTATGGTTGTCAGAGTTCAAAACATTATCATCAGTTAAAAAAGTTTCACAATGCGCTTGGACCTGAGTCTGGGATGATTAGCAGTCAAATGCAGAAGTAAACAGATATGTTTTAAGTTCAGATTTGAACTTCAACTGCTGCTGTGATCTTATATACAAGGGTAGATTGTTCCATAGTGAAGGACCAGCTTTAGCAAAAGACCGGTCGCCATATGACTGCGAGCTTGTAGTTGGCACCCCCAGAAGATGGTGGTATCAAAAGTCTATGGTACCAAAGTCAGTAAAATAAATTAAACACTGCAGAAAGGGTAGTAATTAAGTAAGACACCACATTCAACCAGTTCTCAAATCTCTCCATTGACTGCGGGTATAGGAGAGGATATAGTCTAAGATTCTGTCCCTGACCTACCAATCTGTTCACAAGACTTCTCCGCCATATCCAGGAGAGCACTGGAATTGAAGTGGATTTTTGAGCTTCTCACGTTCCAACCGCGAGGCCTTATGATAAGAAGGTAAGTTTTTCTTTGCCATTTCGTCAAGAGTTAACAACAATCTTCAGGTATTTAACACAAAACATAGGCTCTGAAATAATATTCTTAAACTAAAAAGGTGTCAATATTAAAAAAACTTAGCAAATTTGGTAAAATCATAATGCAAACTGTAAAATTTGCGGCTAATCACTTATCTGCTTGTATGATGCATTTACTGTCATGTTGTACCTCAATTGCCGAGGATAACGTAATAAAGTTCTGTTCTGTTCCCCCATAAAAGCTAGTCATTTAGTGCCCGGACCGCCCAGTGAGTATCAGTTTCATTGTGGAACTCTCTTCCCTCATATTCCTTTGCAAAGGTTAAAACGCTAGTCGCGGACCTGGCTTTTCTAAACCTTGCTGTCGGCCCTTGACGTTTCTTGGCGCTCTCTCTTGCGTTAATTTGTTATCTCTAGTTATCTCCCTTGGTGCAGCCAATCACTAACGTTCTTTTTTGTCCGTGTTGGTTAACCTCGATTTACAAATTTGTCAAATATTTTCAAACAATTTTCCCGTTTGTTTTCGGTGTGAAAATACTTGCACTAATTGATTAAACGTGGAATGAAGTAAAATATATCGATATGCACTTTACAAGCGTAATTCTCTCTTTACAATTTGTTCAGTCGATGGACACAAACAAAAAGGGCGCAATGTTTTGTTCAGTCCGATCTTATTTTGTAAAGGGCTTTCTGATTGGACTAGATCTTTTCCTTATAATAAGCTTGAGAGCAAGGACATACAAGCGAGCAAATGGTACACATGTATAGCTATATGTAGGGAATCAAAGTCGCATTTCACTAATCACAGGATTGTATTTGGTTGCCCTTTTGAAAAGTTGGTGTTGTTTCTTTAGCAGATTGCAATATATTCCGTGCTGACTAATGTAAGGTAACACGCGATCACATTAAACAAAAAGATTTACTATTTGTTACCAAGTTTGGAACAAATTGAGTCATTATTTTTCCTCAAAAGAAGTCTAAGAGGAGCTTAAGCTTTAGAGTAAACTAAAACATGATAAACAAAAGGCTAAGCCAAAATTTTTAATGATGAAGGGATTAGAAATAAAAAAAGAAACGTAGACTAATTAGACGAATGAAGACGCCAATAACACGACAGATTCAGTCTGATGACTGAATCCTTAATTAACAAGGGCTACAATACATTGACAAACATATCAATTAACACATAAAGTATGTTTTAATAAGGGAATAAATCCATTCTGCTTTTTATTTTGGGGTTGTATGTCGTGCATTCTTAACCCCTAAATATAATTTCAAACCGAGCTTGCGAGTCTGGGATGATTAGCAGTCAAATGCAGAAGTAAACAGATATGTTTTAAGTTCAGATTTGAACTTCAACTGCTGCTGTGATCTTGTGTACAAGGGTAGATTGTTCCATAGTGAAGGACCAGCTTTAACAAAAGACCGGTCGCCATATGACTGCGATCTTGTAGTTGGCACCCCCAGAAGATGGTGGTATCAAAAGTCTATATGGTACCAAAAGTCAATGGTATCAAAGTCAGCGAAATAAATTAAACACTGCAGATAGGGTAGTAAGTAAGACACCACATTCAACCAGTTCTCAAATCCCGTCATTGACTCAATTGATTCAATCATTGGTCTTCAAAACCAATTAAATATCCTTGAATCATTTTCAGATAATTGGTGTCTCAAAGTTAATCTTGATAAAACACAAATTATTGTGTTTAGAAAGGGAGGCATGCTTTCAAACAAGGAGAAGTGGTTTTATAAAGGGAATACAATCGACACTGAAAACAATTATAAATATTTAGGGGTTTGGTTCTCAAGTAATTCGAAAATGACAAAATGCATATCGGATTTGGCAAGTCGGGGTAAAAGAGCATTGATGGAAATCATTGTAAAATTGAACAAAATTGGGAAGATTGATCCAAAAACATATTTCAAAATATTTGATGCACAGGTTTTGCCAATACTCCTTTATGGATGTGAGATTTGGGGAGTTAAACAATATGAACAATTAGATAAGGTACATTTGTTAGCCTGTAAACGGTTTTTAAAAGTAGGAAAACAAACTCCTTATGCCATTGTGTATGGCGAATGTGGCCGCTACCCGATTTATATCAATGCATACCTACGTGTTGTACGATACTGGTTTAAATTGCTCAAAATGAGCAACAGCAGACTACCAAAGAAGGCATACAACATGTTAATGTATTATGATGACATGGAAAAGAAGAGTTGGGTGTCATTCACAAAGTATATATTGTTTTTGTCATGGTTTTGGTTATATCTGGATAAACCAATGTGTAGGTGATGAATTTGCTTTTTTACAAATATTCAAAAATGCATTGATAAACGAATTCTCTCAAAGTTGGATATCTACATTAAACAATAGCTTCAGGTACATGATGTACAAAGTCTATAAATTCAAATTTGAACCAGAAAGGTACTTGCATATCTTAATTGATGAAAAGGTACGATCACCTTTCATCAAATTTAGATGTAACGTCCTACCGCTCAGCAACAATAAAGGTAGATGGCAATCAATTAGTCGTTCCTTACGTATATGTCCTATTTGTTGTAGTGCTATAGAGGATGAATACCATTTCACTCTCGAATGCCATTTATATAAAGATTTGCGAGTCAAATTTCTGCAAGATTATTTTTGGAAATCACCTTCTGTTAATAAATTTAAGACACTACTATGTACATCCCAGGACATTATAATACGATGTATGCAATATTTTATCTACCATGCTTATGTAAAAAGAACTATCTACTTAGAAACTGTTTAATCTCATTTGTATATCAGATATATTGTATTTTATATATCTTGTATATGGGCCCTTGGCCTCATTACAAATAAACACCTTTTGACTTTGACTTTGACTGCGGGTTGAGGAGAGGATATAGTCTAAGATTCTGTCTCTGACCTACCAATCTGTTCACAAGACTTCTCCGCCATATCCAGGAGAGCACTGGAATTGAAGTGGATTTATGAGCTTCTCACGTTCCAACCGCGAGGCCTTATGATAAGATGGTAAGTTTTTCTTTGCCATTTCGTCAAGAGTTAACAACAATCTTAAGGTATTCAACACAAAACTTAGGCTCTGAAATAATATTCTTAAACTAAAAAGGTGTCAATATTAAAAAAACTTAGCAAATTTTGTAAAATCATAATGCAAACTGTAAAATTTGCGGCTAATCACTTATCCGCTTGTATGATGCATTTACTGTCATGTTGTAACTCATATGCCGAGGATAACGTAATAAAGTTCTGTTCTGTTCCCCCATAAAAGCTAGTCATTTAGTGCCCGGACCGCCCAGTGAGCATCAGTTTCATTGTGGAGCTCTCTTCCCTCATATTCCTTTGCAAAGGTTAAAACGCTAGTCGCGGACCTGGCTTTTCTAAACCTTGCTGTCGGCCCTTGACGTTTCTTTGCGCTCTCTCTTGCGTTAATTTGTTATCTCTAGTTATCTCCCTTGGTGCAGCCAATCACTGACGTCCTTTTTTGTCCGTGTTGGTTTACCTCGATTTACAAATTTGTCAAATATTTTCAAAAAAAATTCCCGTTTGTTTTCGGTGTGAAAATACTTGCATTGATTAAACTTGGAATCAAGTAAAATATATCGATCTGCACTTTACAGGCGTAATTCTCTCTTTACAATTTGTTCAGTTGATGGACACAAACAAAAAGGCCTCAATGTTTTGTTCAGTCCGATCTTATTTTGTAAAGGGCTTTCTGATTGGACTAGATCTTTTCCTTATAATAAGCTTGAGAGCAAGGACATACAAGCGAGCAAATGGTACACATGTAGCTATTGTAGGGAATCAAAGTCGCATTCCACTAACCACAGGATTGTATTTGTTTGCCCTTTTGAAAAGTTGGTGTTGTTTCTTTAGCAGATTGCAATATATTCCGTGCTGACTAATGTAAGGTAACACGCGATCACATTAAACAAAAAGATTTACTATTCGTTACCAAGTTTGGAACAAATTGAGTCATTATTTTTCCTCAAAAGAAGTCTAAGAGGAGCTTAAGCTTTAGATTAAACTAAAACATGATAAACAAAAGGCTAAACCAAATGATGAAGGAATTAGAAATAAAAAAAGAAACGTAGAATAATTAGACGAATGAAGACGCCAATAACACGACAGATTCAGTCTGATGACTACAATACATTGACAAACATATCAAATAACACATAAAGCATGTTTTAATAAGGGGATAAATCCATTCTGAATGGATTTATCACCATTCTAATATGACTAATTAGTAAAATAAAGTGGAACTATTTTGACTTGCGCAAAAGCAATGTGATAAGGTCAAACCGGTGCAGACCGGTTCCACTCGATTGCAAAACAACGGTACAGTCCACTTTCATAAAGAACATATAACAATTAAAATGTCATTGCATACAGAAAAAACGTGTTTAAATAGACTCATCTATAATCTATTGAGCATATTATCAATAGAAAACAGATTTCAATGTCGTCAAAGTTACGATTTTTTACCTAAATACATAGGTCGACCCATCCCCCCTACAAGAGCGACAAGGACTGACCAAATCAAGGGACGATACTCTGAAAATAGTTGTTCACTTCCTGTCGGTATTTCAAACTTAGTGGAAGCTGTCAAGAAAGTTATATTTTGTTTCATGGTTGGGGAGACTGTGACAGGAGAAGTGGTCACTTGTAAATTAGGGTTAGGGGCAGTGACAGCGTTCTGCGAAATTAAAGAATGAAGTCGCTTCCGTTCATTTGACGAATCGCTGTATGAGAGGTTTGCGATCGTTGATTTTGTTTATAGATCTGTGACTGTGATTAATTTACATCGCGACGCAGTAAGAAACACTTAAGTTTTATAATAAAAACTCAATTTCTGACATTAAGGAGTGGCAGGCATTATAAAAAGTTTTTTCGATGACTAAAAGTCTTAAGTGTTATGTTATATATCGCTCTACATCTTTTTTTATAGTATGTTTCTGACCGTGTCCAAAAACGGTTCTGGTTTTGTCTATGCAACTAAATGTACATGTATAAGAATCGATGTTTGCTGTAATGGGTGTTTTGTTTAACTGTTCATGTTTATGTTCATTTGAATATAACCTACACAATGTCTTCTTTTCAAACCTTTTGTTTGAATCATGTGTGCGTTATTTTATATTCTGAAACACATTGATCTCTTAAAGAGTCAGTATCACGTTTTTTGAAAATTTCATATTTTAAATTTTTCACTGATAATTAAACGTTGGTGCTAAACGTTTTATTTTGATAATGACAAAAAATCATTACACAAACAAATCATCCATAGTCAGAAAAAAATATAAAGATTCACATAAAGTTCACTGGCGGCCGTTTTTGTGTGAACACCATCAAATCATTTTTTGTAAGAAAAACGAAACGCATGGCTGAACATTACATTATATATTTATTACTGCTTCATTTAGTTTTAATACATTGTCTTTCAAATTTAGTGCACCATTTATTTTCATTTTCTTTCCTGACATCACCTAATATTGCCCTAAAACGTGCTACTGCCCCTTGGATATTGAAAAAAGTTATCCATACTTAACTTATTAATTAACATGATGTGCTGATATTATGCCTCTCAAACAACTTATCATGATGTAGTTTTTTAATCGCAGTTTTATTTATAGAATATTTTAGTGTAGTTGACGCCGTTCATCAACGAATTTTATAACACAGTAGTCAACTATGTAAATGCATTCCCATAAAACTTGTATTTGGCGCCGACATGATCAGCAGCTTGTGCATATTAATAAGTAAAACATATTTGCATAAATGTTTTCTATAAGGTCCATTAAAGGGTCAGTATCACGTTTTTTGAAAATTTAATATTTTCAATTTTTCACTGATAATTAAACGTTGGTGCTAAACGTTTTATTTTGATAATGAAAAAAAATCATTACACAAACAAATCATCCATAGTCAGAAAAAAATATAAAGATTCACATAAAGTTCACTGGCGGCCGTTTTTGTGTGAACACCATCAAATCATTTTTTGTAAGAAAAACGAAACGCATGGCTGAACATTACATTATATATTTATTACTGCTTCATTTAGTTTTAATACATTGTCTTTCAAATTTAGTGCACCATTTATTTTCATTTTCTTTCCTGACATCACCTAATATTGCCCTAAAACGTGCTACTGCCCCTTGGATATTGAAAAAAGTTATCCATACTTAACTTATTAATTAACATGATGTGCTGATATTATGCCTCTCAAACAACTTATCATGATGTAGTTTTTTAATCGCAGTTTTATTTATAGAATATTTTAGTGTAGTTGACGCCGTTCATCAACGAACTTTATAACACAGTAGTCAACTATGTAAATGCATTCCCATAAAACTTGTATTTGGCGCCGACATGATCAGCAGCTTGTGCATATTAATAAGTAAAACATATTTGCATAAATGTTTTCTATAAGGTCCATTAAAGGGGCAGTAGCACGTTTTTTGATAATTTTATATTTTAGATATTTCACTAATAATTGTAAGTTAATGCTTAATGTATTATATTGACACTGTCAAAAATGTCATTACACAAGCCAATCATCCATAGTCAGAAAACAAAGTATTAAGATTCACATAAAATCCATTGGCAGCCATTTTGTGTGAACACCTTTAATTCATTTTTTGTACAAAAAAGGAATCGCATGGCTAAATTTTACGTTATATATTTGAATTGTTACTGCTTCATTTAGTTTAAATACATTGTCTTTCAATTGGAACCATTAATTTTCAGTTTCCTGACATCACCTTATATTCCCTCTAAAAACGTGCTACTGCCCCTTTAAACTATCATTATTTCAATCCTTTGTTTTGTAGATTGTTAACAGCTTCTTTAATTTTACAAAAATGCAAAAGTTATAACAAATATGATGATCCGAACAATCATAATAATCATGTAGAATTCCCAAAGACGTCAAATTTGGTATGATAATGGATATAAACATGAGCATATAACTTTTAGCCAAAACTCATACCCCGTTGAGTGTTTTTTTTTTTCAAAAATACTCTTCAATGATGCAATCAAAGTTGTTTGAGACGTTTTCTGATCTAAACTAGACTAACATTTAATCTCAAAAGTATTCCAAAATTGACATATTTTAAGGAATTTATATATTTTGCTAAAAATATGTTTTAACTTCAGAGCTGAGTGATCTAGACTTGCTAGACTGGGTTGGTCGTCATTTGAATATTTCTTCTCTAAGGTCTGGATGACGGATTAGTGCTAAAACAGAGACATCTGTAAGAATTTCTCTTTCTGAATATAAAAATCTTTAAAACATTTGGAAATGAAAGAAACACTATCCATCAACGCTTAGACGCTTTACTGTAAGATAGCATCATGGCATATTAAGTGTCTAAGGATGATAGAGTACCAATAACTAAATCTGTTTGATCTTCCCATACTCTGTTTTCTGCTCCATGTCTCAATGGAAGAGTCTCACGTCTCTGAGACGTCTCAATAGCATCTAGTGTAGGATTCGTCTTTATCTACCTTCGGTATCAATCACAATTGGCTTTGTGAATCGGCTTTCAGTTCATGTCTGAGGAAAAAACTTTGGTCTAGTTTTTAGTATCTGAAATGAAAATACGTCTTAAATGCAGCTATTTACTGTTAAAATTGAAAGGAGCCCGCTGAAGCTGTATTTTTAGCTTGAAACGGCGGTGATCTAGACTTACTGCAATAACATAGACTTGCATGGGGCTATATAGATATTTTGTTTCAAGTGCTGTTAGACAGACTAGTCGGGGAAAGAATGGTGGCATGCTTTATAATCATTAAATGTATTTATTCTGTCGCGAAGTTTCACAGATGCTAGGGCGATGATATTCTGGGCATCGCTTTTTAAGCATCAGTACTGAGAGGAGGATGGAGTGAATTATTGATTAGATTGTTTAAAATTTGTTTTTTCATTTCTAAGAGAGTGATATACATTTCGAATTTGCAGTTATGAAAATTAAGATAACGTTTGTTTTGTCTATACCTTTTATTCGTATTTCTCTAGGCTTAAACCTAAATTAAGTGTCATTATGTGTATTTTGCTACGTAACAATTTATCGGCGTCCGACGATACTTGACCCGCTAATATTGGCGAGTTTCGGAGTATATTCCTATCTTAGATAAATCTTATTTTAGATAATGTATTTCAGTATTTCACTTTTATAACGGCTACTAGTATCATTGCAGGGGGGCGCAACACTACGTTGCAATGAATTACGCGGTGAAACCTGAAGGCATCGGTTAGAACTGCCGCACCATGGGTGCTATTACGTAGTCCGTTATCCAGACCCTAAAGCAAAACAAATAATAATAAAGGAGCCTTCTTAAGTCTCGAAATCTAGTCTAGATGCCTCAGCTGAAATTATGCATCGTTCAGGGCTCCTTTTTATTTTATTTTATTTAAAAATTATAAATATTGAAATTAGTCATGAACTCTTGTTTGCAGGGACTATATGTTAGTCTAGGTATTACGCTGAAGCTCGGTGTAACATTGCACTCAAACCTTACTGCGTGTAGAACAGTTCTGTACTGCAGACAAAGTTGTCAAAGCCCTGGCGGGATTCTAACCCAGGACCTTGTGGTCCGAAGTCGAACGCGCTAACCACTTCGCTATCCTGCCCATTGGGTGATGCAAGCGCAACTGTTGAAATAATTTCTTTTATCTATATTTAGAACTCTCCCCCGCATTACCCCCATCCCCTCTGGATCCGCCAATGTGTTTCTCACTATTCTTAAACAGAACATGTTATGATACAATTTCATAAGAATTTTTTTTATCGAAATGCGTGTATGTACATGCTTCACCATCAACTAATATATATTTTCTGAAGACTGTTTGAATAAAGTGAATGAATGTTCACCGGTATATTTCTTTGATTTTCATTCTAGTTGATTTGAAGAACTTCCTTCAAGCGATGAAAGAATTTCTCGTTATTACTCGGACAAACCTAAACATTCTATTCGATGATAAAAACTGAACTCTTGATGTGAAAATGGCTTTAAAAACTTATAAAAATGTCATTGTTTTTTAATCAAAGCTACCTACTCTTAAAAGTCTTTAGCTTTGATATGAAAATCATCAACGGATCAACGATCTTTTGTGGTGACATTCACGGGTCGGAACCAGATGTGTATCAGTGTGCCCTTTAAAGGGGCAGTAGCACGTTTTTATATAATTTTACATTCTAAATATTTCACTAATAATTGTGAGTTAATGCTAAATGCATTATTTTGACAGTGTCATAAATCTCATTACACACAAGCCAATCATCCAAAGTCAAAGAACAAAGTATGAAGATTCACATAAAATGCATTGGCGGCCATTTTGTGTGAACACCTGTTAATCATTTTGTGTAAGAAAAGGGATCGCATGGCTAAACTTTACGTTATTTATTTGAATTATTACTGCTTCATTTAGTTTAAATACATTGTCTTTCAATTGGAACCATTAATTATCATTTTCCTGACATCACCTTATATTGCCCCAAAACCTGCTACTGCCCCTTTAATACCTATCTGCCACTGAGGTAAGTATATTATGACCTGGCTGATGTCAGGTGTGTGTATACAGTGAGCACAGGTGGTTTCAGCATAAAATGGCTTTTCGCCTGCTGCAAAATCTTTTGTGTTGACATAAAAATTCTACTTCGGTTTTATATCACAAGATACTCAATGCAATGATGCAGTTTGGCAATTGCTTATATAATTAGGACACTTAACGTAAGCAAATGGTTAAGTGCCTAATCTTGTATATCAAAACTAAATGGCATCTTGTGTTATATATATCTGATTTTTTTATGTTTAGTTTTACGTGAAATCACGAAATGTTCTCTTTCACAAATTAATAGGATCTTAGAATATCCATATTAAGTAAATAGATCAACCCTTCTCTAATACAAGTGAGCGCATTTCGAAGTTGCTTAAACATCTGATACACTGTCATATAAAAGTCTCTCCTGGCATGAAGATATAATTTTCAATATTAACTACCCGTTACTAGAACTAATTGGGGAAAGGATGTCTCTGTCGTAGTCAGTTCTGTGGGACATTAATAAACCTGAAATAAAACGAAGTACGTTTACCCTTGATATAACTTACGTTATAATGAACTACAGTCTAATTTATGTCTTCAATGTATAATTAGTACGTGCCAAGAAATGTAATTAGAAATGCGACTACTCCTACTATACACTCGGTTTAGAGTGCATAAGTAATAAATATAATAGATACGCTTGTTGGCCCATTAGTGTGGATTAGCTGCTGGTACATGTATGGTCATTGACTCATTGATAGCGTTTTTTCTCTCACTTTGAGGGTGTGGGTTCGAATCCCGCACGGGAATCGGCACTGAAAAGTACAAGAATCTGTGCTATTAAAACTAGTGTGATTCCAAATATTATAAAGAAATATAACCAAGTATTGCAGAATAAATATAATTTATTACATCACACGGTTCAAGCAGTTAGTCAACGACCCTCAGTAGTCAGAAGTCTATTTGTCTGGGTATGGTCCGGCCATGACCTTGGAGATGAAGTCTTCGTATTTGACGTTGCCTTCCAGATCCTCTCTCAAGTCGGTGCACTTGATAATGTCGTCCATCTGGGCGTCCGTGAGTCTGTCTCCCAGAGATGTGAGCACGTGTCTGAGTTCAGCCGAGGAGATGAATCCCTGACCCTCCCTGTCGAATGTCTTGAAGGCCTCCATGAAGTCGGCGTAGGTTCCGGTGTCCTTGATCTCGCGGACAGTCTCGTAGATGGGCAGGAACTCCTCCAGTTTGTAGTTCTTCTCTCCGAACTTCTCCACTCCTCCGTGCTTCATGACGGTGGTCAGGGTTGGGTTCAAACCCAGACTGTAGAGCATGTCGCCGGTCTTGGCAGCGTCCACAGCACCGTCACGACCATCCCAGAAGTCGAAAAGGTCAAACACCTCCTTGACCTCTTCGATCTCATCCTTGCTCAGCTTAGTGGGGGCCTGATGGTAGAACATAATTACATAACTAAATAACAATCTTTTCAAAGAAAGAAGCGCCATCTGAGTCTTCACTGGTGATTGTTTTCTCAATTTCAAAGTAAATGCGCAATTGAAAGAAAAATTACTAAAACGACTATCACATGATATATATTACAGCTGTATATATAATTCATAATAAGTGTCGCCTAAGGTAGTTATAGAGAGTAATTATTTAACATTAACCACATAAAGCAATTTTACTGTAAGATTAGAAAAAATGCGCTTATCATTCATTAAAATATTAAGAGAAATATCATAGTTCAGGGAGCAGTATTGCAATCGAAGGTTAAACTTGATCCACGTACCATGATGACACTTGAAGTTATTACTGGAGACTGTGACTGTGGAAGATTGAAGACAGAAGTACCGAAAGTCTGTGACCAAACCACATATATACTCTACCACGTGACACCTGATCGTCAAGCAGGAAGTCACGTGACTACATCAGGTTACGTCACAGGAGTTTGTAACTCCAGAGATATTCCACGCTTCAACACGGGGTTCCCCTGTAAGATAGCATCTGTACTTCACCGCAAGGGGTCGCTTATTACCTAGATCCATTGCAAGCTTATGCTAAACATTATTTCATAAGTCATCAGTAGCGGGGAGCACCTATACATCAGCACAGGGGTCCTGTGTTCAGTGTATCGGTTACGGGATCACTTAACTGCACGTGGACATTAACTCATTGTATATGAATAACGGAGAGTGTCTTCACGGGGGGTCCCTAATTATCTACACACTAATGTATATATGACTCCATTACAATATTGTGGGTGGTGGTAGTAATATGCATCGTGATATTATGTTATGCTTTTTTTTAGAAAATGAAAGATCTGTACATGTTCGCGGATATATCCGTTATTTATCAAGAAAAGTCGGTGTTAAAGTCTTTATTTCCGAGGCCTCGGGACCAAAGTCTAACCGAGTACAAAGTTGATAAACAATTTAGTTGTGCTGATTTCTTAATCTTACTCTATGATAACTAAATTCTTGTTTCAAAGGTACTTAAGTTATACAATAGATGTTGTGCCAGGTTCTTTTTCACAATATAGGAGGACAAAATATGTGACTCATTTTACGTACCGATTTTTTTCAAATACTATGCTAGTCATTTCGATACATATATGGATGATTTAAACATGTTAATTTAAACATTCCCTTTTAAATGAATATTTTTTTTCAATGACACATATATTGACACGTGTATATTGTTTGTCGAAATTTTTTATGCATCTTTAAGCGGTTGATAGCTATTGCAGAAAGCATTACTTAAAACTGCTATTCGAGCTTTACTGTATAATGAATTTTTGTATTCATACATAGCATGGCATCACATTTTACGTTGGATAACTCTCGGGACTCTAAGAATGGAATTTGTACATGTTTGAGTTTGATGTTACAAGGTTTTCCTCTTAATATACAACATCATAAAATATCACAACAACAATAAACTTCTAAGAAGGTTTGAATCAAGCTGGCATTTTCTTGGTCTATGATATATCATTTAAACAGAAAAACTGCTCCGCGACGCCATTTATAAATCTGTTATCGATTGTGATTCTCGAATGATAAATTATACTCACGCACTTTGCATGCATTCAGCAGATGGCATCTACTTGATAAAAGTCGTTATGTTCATTTCATGAAGTTTTGTTTTCTGGGTCAATTTATTGAATCAAGCGTCACAGTATGTAAACGCCTTTTAAGACTTTTAAGACTTTTTAAGATTTCGAAGCACATCACCTCCCGTTTCTGATTTTTAATCTTGAATGCTTCAAATAGCCTTTAGCGTCAGCAATAAACTTCAATTTCAAATATCAGTTCCCAATCTGTCAACTATGTTCAGTTTCAACAGAACCATTCATCAAAAGACGTTGACCGAGAAGCATAACACATCAAAATTGCTTCAAAACCGCTTCATGTTGGGCATCTTCAGTTTTGAAAAAAATAAATTGTCGAGAAACTTGAGTAAAGCAAATTATTTTCAAATAACTTTAATTTTCGCATCAATTTAAATGAAAGAATTGACTGATACAGCGTTGAAATCATATACAATCAGCAAGATGATTGTGCATTTTTTCCTTAATTTTGTTACGAATAGCAGTTTTACATGACCTTCAATCATACGAATCAACCGTTAATGTTCACTGTTTTTTACACAACTTCTCTTGAATAGGTTTACATGTTAATGGTGATTAATTCAAATTATCTTTATGCGTGTGTATTTACGACATTTAAATGACATCGAATTGAAACTCTAGTGCAAAGTGTTTTTATATATCTACACAATGTCACGATTTTAGTTTTTTTACGTAGATTTTCATTATACGTAATGTTTTTAGTCGACTTAATGAAATGATACAAACAGTGACATCGATGTTAAACACGAAAGTGAATCAATTCTTTTTTATATCTAAGAAATGAACACAAAATACAGTATTGCTTACAGAAACTGTTATTTCTCATTGTAACTAATTGGTTGTTTTTTTAGTTTGCAATTCTCCAGGTTTTCATGGCTAATGAGAGTATATGTAATGTAATGCGTTAAAGACGACAGTCGAAGATGTTAGACTGAATAGAAGTACACAATGTACGTCATGAAGTCATGAAGTATTTTGCGAGAAGGGAGAAATTGTGATAGAAGTTAGGCGAGATGTGAGTTCAGTTACATTTGTGTGAAAATAATTCATCACAATTTTGGGTGACACTAAAATTGTCGCTTAAAAAGATAAAATATTAAATGAAATATGATGTTTGGATGAACAACTGTTAAATAGTCATTTAGTTTGTGTTGTTAATGATGTTTTGAAATTCTCTTAGAGTGGCCTGGCTGCTAATGGCTGCAATATCGCAGCGTTAAAAAACAACTCACTCACTAACTCTTTGAGCGGACATCATTTTCTTATAATGACGTTGATGCAGTGATTTGTCGACCCTGGACACGTGATGATCACCGAGTATATAATTGTATTACATATGATTACAAAAGGTCTTGAAGTTATTTTTTTCGATGAATGTAAAAGACTTAACTCTAATTCTGGAAGTATATGGGGCATATCTCTAATTCAGCGTTTAGTTCTTTGAACGTGAATTCTCAAAGTTGCTTTCATTGCAATATATCAACCTCTCGCGACTCATAGATGTTTACATTCATTTGCTTTACGTCAATGATGTCATTTGACCGGGTATAGGTCAATCAGAACGACATAAATAATCCATTGATATAAGAAAAACAGATCATCACTCCAATTTGACTACAACTGATTATTGGCAAGTGCTAGAAATATGTCATTCTCTCCCCGCAGAGGCAGCTCAGTCAAAGCAGAGTAAGCCTCTGTTCTATTGCGGCTAATACATGGGATAGAAAGGTAGATATCTGATTGGAGGCGAAGTTAGTTGTGCAATCAGCGACGCCGTTTCAAAAGTGGTCATTCGCAAAACCTCGATCTTATGAAACTCTCTCTCTCTCTATCTCTCCTCTCTCTCTTCTGTCTCTCTCCCTCTCTCTCTCTCTCTCTCTCTCTCCTCTCTCTTTCACTCTCTCCCCCCCCCCTCTCCCCTCTCTCTCCACCATCTCTCTCTCTCCTCTCTCTCACACTCTCTCTCCTCTCTCTCTCTCTCTGAGTCTCAGTTTGCTTATTATTCTTTGACTTCAAGATTTTTACATGTTTCTTTAAATGTCTCAAAACTGTTTGAGTGGTATCCTGGAAGTTTGTAGTATAAGGGGAATTCTATAAATGAGCAACTATTTTTATTTTCACATAGTGTAGTTTCGGTGTGAACCGTTATATTTGTTTTTGAAATCGGTATAAGGATCTTTACTGAAACGTCGCTTCTGTGAAAACATGTTGTTAATCCAAGAATTTCCTTTATTTTCATTATAAATCTTGTTATTCTTCAATCGTCTCCCAGAGTGTGACATCTCTTTAAGTTGATATTCTAATAAGGTTCATAATTTCCCCCCTCAATCTACGGACTTATTGAATGTCAACAGACTCTTTATCGACATTCATCGATGATTCAATATGGACACGTTTAAAATTCCTCCTAAATCTATAGGGATTGTCCACTTCAACTATCTAAAAGAATTGATTGATTTTGGAGTCGTTTGAAATGAGTCGTACCTCATGTAAATGACCATCTTCCTCACGAAGCTTAAAATGTCAATTTCCAAAGCAGATCCTCTGCTGAGGTTTTCTTCATTGCGTATTGGTAAATGGGGTCAATCATTAGATCCAATTGATTTGAAACATTCAATTTTCTCCTGCAGATTTCTTCAGATGCACAATCACGGGATACTTGACGAGATTATGTTTGAAGCAAACCAGTTGCGTGTTAACGATTTCAATTCAAATTCAAGTTATCTCTGATTTGCAATTGCACGAGTTCATCTCATAATGTGCATTGACCTACATTTGCAACATGTAACCAATTTTAAGAGCCATTCAGTCCGTGATTTTTATAATCTATTTTCTATTTGATACTAACGTAAATGGCAGAATTCATTGTGTAAATAAAACAAATCTCACACATTAATCTCAAAATAGCAAATATACGATAAATATTTGTTTTCCATGTAAATAACAATCAGTCATTTATGATCGCGGAGGACAAATTCGCACGACCAACTTACATGGATACTAGTACTATAACCTGTCCAACGGGATTAACTCGTAACTTTCCTTCTGCATGCTATCGAAAATTTTCCAAACTTACATGTACGTCTGACTAATTGAAGCCCGTGAATGTCCAGTTTTAGTTCAAAGTCGCGACTTCAATTCTTCTTACTGTCACTATGCACCGTCGCTTAGCTTTAGAATTTTATTTCTTACAACAGACGATACTTCTCGATCAAATGACACTTTTCATAAAGTTTTCATATGTGACCCTCAATAACTCACGGAGTGACTCTTTAATCGCTAGGGTCAAAACTGATTTGATCTTAAACATCAGAGAAGTAATGGCATGCTTTTAAACGTAATCACCAGCACAAAGGTAGTAAGTGTTTTTACCCGAACATTTCTTTGAACATTGAATTGTTCTATATTTGTTTGGTGTTTGATGTTTGATGTTTGATGACCCAAGGGACCCTCTATCTTATAGGGGTATTACTCTAGCGAACTCAACGTACAAGATTTACTGTTGGATACTTAATAACAGACTCTCCAAACATGCTGAACTATGTAATCTTTTATCAGATCAACAAAATGGATTTAGAAAAGGTCGTTCTACAGTTGATAACGTGTCTACACTGACTTCTATCGTTGAAAACAGAAAAAGCCAAAGAAAATCTACATTCGTTTCTTTTATCGACTTCCGCAAGGCTTATGATTGCATTTATCGCTACATATTATGGGAAAAATTGCATAACATCGGTATTCACGGAAAGTTTTTTAATGCTGTTTTATCACTATATAGAGATGTGCAGTGCTGTGTGCGTGTGTGTGTGGGCAGTTCACACCGTGGTTCGATGTTAAGTGCGGCCTGAAGCAAGGATGTCTGTAATCTCCCCTTCTTTTCAATCTATATATAAACGATTTAATTACAACTGTAAATGAACTGAATCTTGGCGTGGACGTAGACGGCACCAACGTTGGAATTCTAGCTTATGCTGACGATATAGTTTTAATCACAGAGAACGAGGACAATATGAAAATTTTACTTAATGTGCTGGGTAATTGGTGTCTTATCAACAAGATGGAAATAAATGAAGAAAAATCGAAATTGATTCACTTCAGGACCAAGTCTACTACTATAACAGCCTCAACTTTTACGTCCGGGAAGAAAACTATTGAAATAGTGGACTGCTATAACTATCTAGGTTTGCTTTTAACTGAACACCTCGATTATCAACGGATGGGACAGACAGTAGCTAACTCGGCAAACAGAGCTCTTGGTTTGCTAATTTCTAAATACAAGGCCCTGGGTGGTATGCAGTATGATGCCTACACTAAATTGTATGATTCGATGGTATGGTCTACTATACAGTATGGTTCTGTGATATGGGGACAGTACGACCTATCATGCATCAATGCTGTACAGAATAAAGCTATGAGGTTTTTTATGGGACTCAGAAAATTCACCCCAAATAACGCAGTGTCCGGAGACATGGGATGGATTCCACCTACAGTTCGCCAATGGGAGACAGTCTCCAAGTTTTATAAACGCCTTAGTTCCCTCCAAGAACATAAGTTGTCAAGAAAAGTTTTCATGTGGGCGAATAAACATGCTTTTAAAAACAAGAACAATTTGAATTTAAGAGTCCATGTCAAATATAAAGCCCTAGCGTTAGATATGTTCATTCCAACAGAAAATAACTTTCATTATAGACGGATTACCAGGGACGTGAAAGAAGGAGTTTTTAAGAAGTTTAGAGAAAATTGGGAAAGTGCAATAAATCAAGAATACAGCAGGACTGGGATGGGAGGAAATAAGCTACGTCTCTACAACCAGTTTAAGAAGGATTACAAGGTGGAATGTTATAACCAATTCCCTATGTCCAGACCAAACAGAAGATCTTTAGCTGTTTTCAGATGTGGGGTTGCCCCGATAAAACTTGAAACTGGGCGCTATTCTAACCTTCCTGTTAATGAGAGAGTCTGTTTTAACTGTACCAACTGTGTGGAAGATGAGATGCATGTTTTACTTAAATGTCCAGTTTATAATGATGTGCGTGAAGATCTTTTAGGTAAATGTAATGATGTTTTGCCTGAATTTTACCAACAAAGTGATAATGATAAATTATGTTTTATCCTGGTCAGCCCAAGTATTGTACATGCAAGTGCCAAAACCTGCAAGGCAATTTTAAATTTACGTAAGGATATTTTATTTACGCATTAGACTAAATATTGGTGTATTACTTCTGACTTATGACTTCGTAAGGATCATGATGTTGTAGTAAAACAATACGTATCGTTTAGTTAAACTGCATTGGTGGCATTTACATTTTTAAATGAGACGATGTCTTGTCCTCGTTACAACCTTTAGTTGTTGTTCCTCATGGGGCCAGGTCTTCGAATGTTACTGTTTACTTGTAACGTAAACACCAGGATTCTTTTAGTTGGATACATGTAATTCGAAGTGACTGAAAAAGCGTATATTTCATAATTAGGATGCCAAAATGTGTTTGAATATAGTTACTTAAACCTAAAATTTGTCAATAATAGTCGTATGATGCACTCGATAAACTCGTCAAAATGTAAGAAAATCATCAATTTCTAACCTCAAATAGAGATTAATACCCAAACAGAGATGTCATATTGTTTTTACAACACGAGTGACTGTAAAATGATATTTTCCCGAGCGAGAGCGAGAGCGAGGGAAATATCTTTTTACTGGCACGACTCTTGTAAAAACAATATGACATCTCGCGAGTGTGTTAATTTCTTTATTATCCATAATGTACGAAAGCCAGAATTCCAATATTAGAATTTTCAAAACATCGTCAATGGTGAAAGCAATCAGGTCAGCGCGTATGGATACATCTGTAACTCGGTCAGGGCTAACACGGTTAAAAGACTTATTGTGTAGCGCCAGTTTCAAACAGCAATACTCAGTCTGATTAAAATCGACTGTGATTCGAGGTAAAAAAGTTTTAAAATATTGTCTCTAGTGGGGTTTGAACTTAAACCAGCCCGGCTTTCCTCTCATTCGAGAGGATGTTCTGGCTGGTTCGAGCCCCGATAGAGACAATATTTTTGATATTTTATCCCTCGGAGTACGGTCAATTTTAATCAGACTGCAGCAATACTCAAACGTAAATATTACTAAACTGGGCAAAAAAAGAAACGCATCACTAAAATCAACTTTTCAAATTGCAATAATTTAGCAAATTATGTTTTAAATCGATTCAATTTGATTCATTATCATCAGTTCTAGTCAATACAACAATGTGATGCGCTCGAACGCATCTTATGATGTTTTGTCGCCAAAATTATGCACCTTGAGAAAAAACGCCGAAATTTGCATGCAAAAAAATCTGTAAGCATGTTGCACGTAAAACTTCGGATATTACACCCTGGTAATAGTGGGTATAAAAGCACATCAGTCCCTTTGCGATTCAAACTCAGCTTTTTCCTTCATGCGACCTGCAAAATGCCACGACTTAACGAGGAAATTCGAAACCGAGCAATTGGTCGTTTGGAACGCAGAGAAAGCCATCGTTCAGACACTTCAACGTGAGTCACAGCACGATTTCAAGTCTTTGGCAGCGCTACAGACTGTACAACTCCGCCCGAGACCGACCAAGATCAGGACGACTAAGCGTGACCACTCCTGCGCAGGACCACTACATCAGGATCTTCCATCTGCGTTATAGAACTGTAAGTGCTACTCACACCGCCGACAACGTTCTTGGACTTTGCAGAGTCTCGGCGGAGAAGATTAGAAATCGCCTACGAGAACAGAGATGAAATCCTCATTCGCCACCGACGTTAAAAGGGAAATATTTCAGCAAGGCAGCGCGAGACCACATGCAGCTCGTCTTAATATGGACTATTGTGCAAACACCAATGTGACTGTTCTCCCATGGCCACCAAAAAGCCCAGATCTCAATCCAATTGAGCATATGTGGGATCTGTTGGACCGACGTCTACGACGGCGTCAGCAGTAACCACGTACACGACAGCAGATGATGTATGCATTGTAGTATGAGTGGCGAAGGATTCCTCATTATCAGATTCGCTGCCTCATTCAGTCTATGCCACGGAGATGCAGAGCAGTGCTCCATGCTCGAGGGGGTAACACTAGGTACTGACTTTGACTACTACTATTACGGCCGACGGCGTTCTATGAATTCAGATGTTAAACACTGTGCCAAATTTTGTCCATTTACAGGCATTCGTTATTCGGTAATTATATTTTAAAGAATGTATAAATAAAACTGATAATTTCTGTGATGCGTTTTTTTTGTGCCCAGTGTATTTTGATGTTATCTATCAATTTAAGTATAATCACATATCAAGTAAAGCAGAATTTACATGCTTCGTTATTAAAAATCTTGTCTTTAGCGTCAAAGTTAGGCAGATGAAATGATATGTTTGCACTGTTTCACTAGCCCGCTATGTCGGTGTACACGACTTTGCTCGTGCTGCACGCTTTTCTCGTGCTGCCCGGAAGCACTCGGCCGCGCTAAAGCAAAAGGTCGGGTAGCTCGTAAAGTAGTCCCACATTCCGATGTCACGTGGTCTTTTTAACTGACCAATGGAATTACCGCTAGGGTTTATTACACATGTGCAACATATCGTTTTTTATGTCATGACTTATTTCATCACATATGGATAATAAAATGTTTTATGTTACATTTCAATAGTCAATAACCCCGATGCTATCAGAACCTACCGCACCTTGATTTGCACGTGCAGATTACTCCGCTACTGAAAAGCGTGCAGCACGTGGCATTGGTTGTCTGCAGTAGAATCGGTACGACTTGAAAGAGAAATTTCCTCTTAGAGGAAGATTCCCGTTAAAAAAGTGTTTTTCCAATGACAATAGTTTCGTTTCTCTTTCATCTCAAAAGCAAATTCTCCCGTTCGAATATCCGTTTTAAAAGCGTTGAAACAGAAATGTGGTTCAGGCACAGGATACATTACTGCGTAAATGGGTTTATAGGAAACCAATTAGTTAAATCGTAATATAGTCACCGAAAAATGAAGTTTAGAAATGCTGTTGAACGGGAAATTTGGAAGAGAGTGCCTGCGAAATTATTGATGGCAACATCAAATAAATGTAAAAGGCAATTTAATGCATAAAATATTTTGATGTATGGTCTTACGTCGCCTGCGCAACACAATGGATGTGTTTTATTGTCATCCAGCTAGAACAGACATAATTTTGGAATTAAACTAGTACTGCATGGAGTGTATCAACAATATCACTTCTCAAGTTGATGAATGTTCATGTACATCTGACATGCGATTTGTTGTGGCTATCGTCTTGACGACTTTTATCTGGAATTATCTCCCTTGCCCAATCTTCTTTTGTGGAGGATCAGGATTAAGCAGAGATAAAGAGTGAAGATAAATGTTTATTTTGACATCAACGTCTCTGTCTTTTAAAGAGTAACGACATTGTCAACAAATAATATGGATTGCATTTTTCATCAAATAGACAGTGATCATTCATTTTATGTGAGTAAGCAACACTTTTTTTCAACCAAATGACTCTTTCAAAACATTTGTTTAAGAAAAAGGGCGTTGTTTCTTCACTTGACTAAATCTTTGGGTAATGTTTACATTTTAGAAGTCTAAGTAGCTTTTCATTATATTGTTTTGGGACAGGGGTTTGTATTATTGTTTGGACATTTATCTTTTCTTTTGCCGGATAACTTACTAATGACCCTGCCAAACTGTGTTGCATATGAGTTATCACTTCTACAAGATCAAGTCATATATTTAAATAGGTACCGCCAAGAATCAGAATATCATCGCCACAATATTATTAATATGAATAAAAAAAAGCGTTGACATCATAACAATTAATAGGTCTTTTCACCTAATGACGTCACAAACTTATGAAACTAATTGAATCTTATTTCTACTTGAAAACAAACCGACCCAAGACTTTAAGGATAATCAAATCTCAACCTTTTATATTCTGACAATAGAAATCAGGTAACAACTTGATCATGACTTATCAGCAAGAGTTTGTGATATTTAATCAGAAAAACACATTGATGAGATTTTCTATAAACAAAAAACTTTAAACAAACCGATTATCAATTGGAGTTTTTCTATCACTAAATTGTCTGAACAGATAAGATTAAAATTTGAGTAAAGCTTCAGTAAGTTTTATTTTTGACATATATTTCTTATCATTGCGACACATCGGTTTTAGGCAGGTCTCCCTGTGTCTGTTCAAAATTTCTTTCCAGGATCTTGTTTAAACTTTTCGCCTTTATTCTGTTGTTGGCACAAAACTTCGTGTCATCCTGCTCATCATTGGACAGAATCTGCACCAGTGTCATGGCAGAGTAATGGTCTCCTTGTCTTAATTTGAAGGCATTGTAACTTTGCTTCGTATTCTTGACAACTGCAATCAAAACTTCTGCAATGATCTTCTTCAGAGTTCTGTTATAATTTTCTTCTCGACTTCAACGCTGGAGAGATCTGCAGTGATCTCCTTCTTGACTCAACGCTGGAGAGTTCTGCAGTGATCTTCTTCTCGACTCAAAGCTGAAGAGTTCTGCAGTGATCTCCTTCTTGACTTCAACGCTGAAGAGTTCTGCAGTGATCTCCTTCTTGACTCAACGCTGGAGAGTTCTGCAGTGATCTCCTTCTTGACTTCAACGCTGAAGAGTTCTGCAGTGATCTCCTTCTTGACTCAACGCTGGAGAGTTCTGCAGTGATCTTCTTCTCAACTTCAACGCTGAAGAGTTCTGCAGTGATCTTCTTCTCGACTCAAAGCTGAAGAGTTCTGCAGTGATCTCCTTCTTGACTTCAACGCTGAAGAGTTCTGCAGTGATCTCCTTCTTGACTCAACGCTGGAGAGTTCTGCAGTGATCTCCTTCTTGACTTCAACGCTGAAGAGTTCTGCAGTGATCTCCTTCTTGACTCAACGCTGGAGAGTTCTGCAGTGATCTTCTTCTCAACTTCAACGCTGAAGAGTTCTGCAGTGATCTTCTTCTCGACTCAAAGCTGAAGAGTTCTGCAGTGATCTCCTTCTTGACTTCAACGCTGAAGAGTTCTGCAGTGATCTCCTTCTTGACTCAACGCTGGAGAGTTCTGCAGTGATCTCCTTCTTGACTTCAACGCTGAAGAGTTCTGCAGTGATCTCCTTCTTGACTCAACGCTGGAGAGTTCTGCAGTGATCTTCTTCTCAACTTCAACGCTGTAGAGTTCTGCAGTTATCTTCTTCTGGACTTCAACGCTGGAGAATTCTGCAGTGATTTTCTTCTTGACTTCAACGCTGAAGAGTTCTGCAGTGATCTCCTTCTTGACGTGAACGCTGAAGAGTTCTGCAGTGATCTTCTTCTGGACGTGAACGCTGTAGAGTTCTGCAGTTATCTTCTTCTGGACTTCAACGCTGGAGAATTCTGCAGTGATATCCTTCTCGACATCAAAGCTGGAGAGTTCTGCAGTTATCTTCTTCTGGACTTCAGGAAGTCTCAATGAGGATTTGAGCGTACAGTTCCAATATTTCTATTCATCTGGTAACACTTGTCAACTGTAAACATAATAAAAATGAGATTACAAAAGAAAAATTCTGATTTTAAACCACATGCATATGCAAACATAGCTATTAAATCTGTATAACGCTGTAATTATTGTAACTGAATTGAATAAGACTGAAATGATTACAACTCTAAAAAATGGTGTGTTTTTCATTCGAATAACGTAATGAAATACATGCAACTTTCTTACCTGACAGATGAGTTTCTGAACAGATCGTTTATGTTGATATTCCCAAGCACAGTCCAGTAGAGTTGACCTCTGACCTTGACCTCGACATCTGCGTATGTAGTCCATACAGGCTGCCTGAAGATCTGGGAAGTGGAACTCGGTAGAAGCACAAAGCAGTCCTAGAAATAAAAAAAAAAATTAAAATGCTGTAGGAAAGTTGATGAATATTATCATTTTGTTGTGTGTAAAAAATACTCTTTAAACTTTTCATTAAGCTCGGTAAATAGAAAGAAGAAAAGTTAAACAGAACACTAAGGTCACAACTTACCTATGGCATTGTTGACTTGGATGTTGACTTTGCCCGAGTGTACAAAGGTGATGAACTTTCTGAAGTCCTCGACCTTGTAGTCCATGACGCTGATGACCAGTTTGTCAGAGAGAGGTGAGTGTTTCTTGGACTTCTTCTTACTGATGGTCTCCTCCATCTTCCTCTGGTGTTGAAGAATCAACTGGTACAGACATCTGCTTCTTGTGGCCAGTATGGCTTTCACTCCATGAACGGGAACCTGCTTCTTGCCCACCAGGAAGGTGACGTCACACATCTCAGGCAGGTCCATTATGAAAGCGAGGCTGTCCTGGAGATCTCCAGTCCCTCTGAACATCATGACGTCTCCTCTCACTGAAGATGAGGCAGGTTTTGAGGAGACAGTGGGTCGGGCAGGACGGGATATGACAGGAGCTGCTTCCTCGTCAGAGAAGTCACTTGAATCGTAGCCAGAGGAAGAACTCTCTCCTGAAGAAAGTAAAACATATGTATAAAACATATGTATTATATTTTAGGAACATACATACTAATAATAAACAGTTTATTTATGTATATAAACTTAGAAATATTAGACTAAAGCATTCGTTTTTAAAAATATATATTGTGGTATACACGAGATATATATGATTTGGAATACTCTTACCATTTTCATCAACAAGCTTCTGGTGTCGGGTATCCAAATAATCACCATCCAACAAGAAAGCTCGGGAATCAGATCGGTCCATGGTTTAGGAGTAAGTGAACAAGTAACTCGAGGTGTGTTGCTGTGAGAGTATCCAGAAGTGGAATGTCTCTGTTGTTGTTGGATTGGGGTTTAACGTCTTCTTCACCATACGGTGATGTCGCCGACGTGGGGTCTAAGCCTGAGTTATTTCCAAAAAAGGGGGCATGAAATTTAGAATAGGTCTTAGGCACCCAAGTAAAATTAATAAAAGTTCTAAAGTGGTTAAAATTAATTTAGAATTTGGAATAGAGTGAGGGGAGGGGGCTGATTTTATGAATAGTAAGTAAATAAATAGTGCTGTTAAATGGCGTGGTACCTGAAAGAGATAGAAAGAATATATTATGTATGGGAAATTATATTGAAGTAAAAAGGTTTAAAGTAGTATTTGAGATGGTATTTTTAATTGTGATAAAATAAAATTGTATTTGAATAATTGTGTTTGAATTGTATTTATATTTATTTGTAATTAGTATTGTTTTATATTTAAATTCAATGATAATTGAGTGAATGGAGTAATACTTATCTTTTTGGTTTGATATACTTAGTCTGTTATTTGCTGTTGTTTCCAGCGTTGTTATCTTTGCAATGTGCGTTTTTTCTTTCTTGAAGGTCGTCTGACTGGTATTGTACCTATGTAAAGTGCAGGGGGTAGTCTAACCATACACTTAAGGTACAATACCTGTCCTCCCCACTGAACCCGATTAAGAAGCAGGCAGTGAGGGTTTTGAGGTTTGCTACTTGGAAAATTACCAGTTATAATTTAGTGAAGTGCCGGGGGTAGCCACACCGTGCACTTTAAGTGAAGAGTTTTAACCATTTTGCCCTGTGCCCAAGTCCTACCAGTTATCCCAAATATGGGAGTGGTAAATATTATTTTAGGTGTTAGGTGGAAATCTCCCGTTGGGAGCCTACGCGCCTGTTTGTATAGGCTTGCGCGAGTGGTCCCGAGGTAATGTATATCGTGAACCCATCTCACCAACCAGCTCTGGTCGTGGGTCGCCATGACCAACACTTACCAGAAGAAGGAGGTTTAAGAGATCAGTCTCGCTTGCGTAGGGTCCTTCTGGGAGTTTTACCCGTGGGGTGGTTGTTAGGGTTCAGTGACCCTTAAATTGGGGAGGGGATGAGGGGTAGGTAATGGTTAGGAGTATGGGTGTAAGGCTAGGTGGTTATTAATTATAATGTTTTATACAATGTGGTTTGTAGTAGGAATACTGAAAGGTACTGGTAATTTTTAGCATTGGCTAACAGTTCTTGTGGGTTGTTAGCGCTTACATTTTCAAGGAGTTGTCCCCTGTGTTTTTTGTATTTATCACATTGAAACAGAATGTGATTTATGGTGTCTTCGACATTACATTGATTACATAGATTATTTGGTGCTTTCCCTATTTTGTGGAGATAAACCCCGTTGCAAACATTGTTGAGCCTGAGTCTAGTTATGGCTACATCAACCCTTCTAAAGTTGTGGAAGTTTTTAACTTTTGTAAGTTTTGTAGGTTGTACTTGATAGTACTGGGTATGTCCCCAGTTGCCTTTAAAGGTTTTGTTGTATTCATCCGTTGTAATTGATTTTACAATGCTCTTAATTTCTTTTTTAGTAAATGGTATGTTGACATTATTGCTGTGGGTTAGACCTGCTTTTGCTGCTCGGTCGGCTCTTTCATTGCCTGTTAGGCCTATGTGGGAAGGCACCCATATAAATCTAACATTGTTGTTATCCTGAGTTAGATAATTATACCCCTGGTAAATTTGATGTAGAAGTTCATGACTATTTTTTCCGTTTTGTTTTGTATAGCTTGCAGTGAGCTGAGTGAATCTGTAAATATAGCTATATTTTTGTGTTTGTAGCCTTTAGTGATAACGAGTGCTTGTCGAATAGCTACAAGTTCAGCTGTGAAAATAGAGGTTTTGTCTGGTAGTTTAAGGGATATATCTTCATCACCTGTGTGAGTGAAGGCTATCCCAGAGCCTACTCTTCCTTTTTCATCTTTAGAGCCGTCAGTAAAGATTTGAATGTATTCAGTTTGATTGTAGTTTTGTTTTATATAGACTTGAGTGTTACTGAGGTCACTAGGTTTGGGATTAGTTTTGTCTATGAGGTCTTTCAATTTGATATCAACTTGGATATCGGGGATGTCTGGAGGTTTTAAGATATGCTTGGTATATGGGTCAGATATAACATCTATTGTATCAAGGTCATATTTGTCTATGTGATTTTTCATGGTAACACCAAATGGTGTTGGTATTTTTTTTACTCTTTTTGTCATTATTTGTTTCTTACGAGTGATAATATTTTGTAAACATGGCTTATGCTTTGATCTAACAATATAGTTGGTAATATTATCATCCCATTCTTTTTCTAGCGGGAGTTCGCCTAGTTCATGTCTGACTAGTTCCATTGATGTGCCACTTAGGCATCCTGATATATATCTGTAAGCTTGATTTTGTATGGTTTTTAGCTTTTGTATGTTGGTTTGACTAGTGTCGCACCAAGCTTCTGCTCCATAGTGCAGTTTGGATTTAATCAGAGATTTATATAGTAAGAGTAACATTTCCTTGCTGCTGCCCCACGTGGTGTGAGAAAGCATTCGTAATATATTGAGATCTTTTTTGCATCTATGTGACAGTTCAACAATATGTTGATTCCATGTTAGATATTCATCAAAGATTATACCTAAAAATTTGACATACTTAACTTGGTTTAATGGTTCTTCATTAATGTATAGTTTCAGTGGTCTGCAGTCGGCTCTGGGTGTTGGCCGAAAGAGAATTGATATAGTTTTGCTTGTGGATAATTGAAATCCCCAATTTTGGGTCCATTCATTTACTTTGATTAAGGCTTTTTGTAATATTTCTGCAGCTGCATGTTGGTATTTGTGACTGACCTAAAGGGCCCCGTCGTCAGCGAATTGTGAGGTGTTTACTTGTTTGGGTAGTTTGTGAAATAGATCATCTATCATAATATTGAACAAAGTTGGTGACATGATACTTCCTTGTGGGGTCCCATTTTCTAAATTATAGTTGTCTGATATTTGATCATCTGTTTTTAGACGAAATGTTCGGTCTGACATAAAGTCGTTTATAAAGTTTAACATTTCCCCTTGTATGCCCTTTTTCTTAACTTTTTGTATCAAGCCTGTTTTCCAGACCATGTCAAATGCTTTACTGAAGTCTAGAAAGACTGCTGTAGTGAATTTATTATTTTGTTGAGCTTGTCTGATAGAGTGTTGTAATCTAACAATATGGTCAGTGGTGCTATAGGATTTTCTATATCCTGATTGATTTTGTGTGATCAATTCGTTGGTTTCTAAATAGTGTTGTAATCTTTTCGTTGCCATAGCTTCGAGTGTTTTACATAGATTAGATGTTAAAGAGACTGGTCTATATGAATCGGATTTGGTAGGGTCTTTTCCCTGTTTGTGTAATGGTATAATAAGACTTTCTTTCCAGTCTGTTGGTAAATTGCCGTCTTTCCATAGCTTGTTGTAGAAGTCTAATAATACTTGTTTGCAATTATAGGGGAGATGTTTAAGCATAGTGTAACTGGTTTGATCAATACCAGATGCTGTTCCTTTTTTATTATTTACAATATTGTTAAGTTCTGATATTGTGAATGGCTTATTGTACCATAGGTTTGGCTTGTTTTTGTCCTTCGGACAAGGTTGTGTATTTTTTACCTTATCTTGAAAAGCAGTTTTGTAATTATTGGTTGAACTAGCTTGTGAGAATTGTTTGCATAAATTGTCGATTTTTTCCTGTTTGTTTTTGCTGTTGTTGATAATTTGAATATGTGATTTAGTGCTTTTACCTCTAAAGACATTAATCTTTTTCCAGACTTGCCTTAAGTTAGATTTGATATCTAATGTGCAACACATTTTTTTCCAGGATTGGATTTTTGCCTGTCTCTCTCTGAATGTCTCTCTCTGACCTTCCTGCTATATACAGTTGACTGTCAACACACGTGTCACTCTCACGTGCACCATTCACTAAGCTGTCAGTATTGACATAGAGGCTTCCCTCACGCGCTCTGCTCGTATCACGTGCCTTTGTTTCAGTCACCTTGTATGTCACGTCATCACTTCTTAATGAACACTCTGACAGGGACTTTTGGAGAGAAATTGGGAAATTGGGCATTGGAAATGATAGAAAAACATGTATACCTATGGAAGTTCTGAATTCTGATGTTGTCCTCACTGCAGATATTGAAGACGTCATGAATCAGTGGAAACAGGACTATGATAACTTGTTTAATGACAAAGTGGACACAGAAGACTCTCCCCACATTCAGCAGATAAAGTTACAACTACATGCTATGGAAAACTGTGTGAGAACATGTGAAAGGGAAGACGAACTAACATTTCTTAATGGACCAATCACACTAGAAGAAGTAAGAGCAGCAGTAAACCATTCTAGAACTAATAGGGCAGTGGGCATCGACGAAATACCAGCAGAAGCTCTTAAAAACCCAAATTGCATTAAACTGCTGCATAAAATATTCACTTTCTGTTTCGAAAATGGAACCATACCAAACCAGTGGAGACATGGAATCATACACCCGATCATCAAACCAGGCAGTACTGACTTAAGAAAACCATCAACGTTTAGAGCTATTACCCTTATATCTGTGCCATGTAAACTATACTGTTACATTTTAAACCAGAGACTATCACATTTCCTAGAAGATAATAACATATTAAAAGATGAACAAAACGGATTCAGGAGGAAAAGGGGTTGTATTGAGCATATGTACACTCTGTTTTCACTTATTCAGGACAGGAAAACGTCTAACCAATCAACATATGCTGGATTCGTAGATCTAAAGAAGGCGTTTGACAATGTTGATCGAGAGTGCATGTGGTATAAACTACGTAAGACTGGAGTTAGTGGTAAAATATATGACTCAATAAGATCCCTTTACACAGATGTGCAGTGCTCAGTGAGAGTGAATGGTTACACAAGCTCAAGTTTCAGTTTAACTAAGGGGGTGAAGCAAGGATGCTCACTGTCGCCAACACTGTTCTCTCTATATATTAATGACCTGGTTGAAGAAATAAACTCTCTCAAATGTGGTATAGAAATTGACAGCATCTCAATATCACTATTACTCTTTGCGGACGACATTGTGTTGATAGCTCCGAATGAAAAGAATCTGCAATCCATGTTAAATGCTATTGATCAATGGTGTACAAAGTGGAAACTCCAAGTGAATGCAGATAAAACAAAAATCATACATTTTCGACCAAGCAATTGTCAAGCTACCTGTGTAACATTTTCATGTGGAATGGAAGAGCTCGAAATAGTTGAAAAATATAAATATTTAGGACTGTGGTTTGATCAACATTTAGATCTTCGTGTGACAGTGAAAGAAATTTCAAAATCGGCAAGTCGGGCTCTATCCTGTTTACAGACAAAATGCATTGAAGCTGGAGGGATGACATATGAAACATTCACAAAACTGTATGAAGCGCTTGTTCAGCCAGTATTATTATATGGATCTGCGATATGGGGCACTAAGGAGTACAGCTGCATAAATCTAGTTCAAAACAGGGCTTGTAGATTTTTTCTTGGACTCACTCGATCAACTTCTAATTGTGCAATACGTGGTGAAATGGGGTGGAGAAGTTGCCTTACTAGACAAAGAATTGAAATATTCAGACTTTTCTCCAAACTGACGCTCCAAGAAAATACCATATCAAAGGTCGTATTCAGCTGGTCACGTCGGAAAAGGAAATCCTGGATCCACAAAGTTACCGCCCTTGCCGTCAAAATGTCTATAAATGTTAATGTTATGAATTATTCATCTATTGACTGTTTTATGCGCCATGTGAAATATAGATGTAATGTTACTGACGATGAACAGTGGTTCAGTGACCTTTGGAACGACAGAAAACTACAAAATGGAAATAAATTAAGGACATATAGAAAGTTTAAGAAAGACAGAGAACCAGAGAGCTATCTTTTCTACACCATGTCACGATATCAGCGAAAACTGTTAGCAAAGCTACGATGTGGTACCCTTCCATTATGTGTAGAAACTGGCAGATATACCCGGCCACCGACACCTCTTGAATCACGCTACTGCCCTTTCTGTACATCCATTGTCGAAGACGAAGAACATTTCCTGATAGACTGCTCTATGTATGCCGATATTAGATATGAACTTTTTAATAGTGACCTTTTACCCGATAACTTCATGAACTTCAACTCTACCCAAAAGCTAATAACTGTGATGCAGTGTTCCGGAATTCAGCAGAGCCTAGCTAACTGTATTGATAGGATGTTCCAGAGAAGAAACAACCTGATTAATTAATGTTAATATAATAATTACAAATAATTCAATACAAATTACAAATATATTTTTATCTTATTTAATTGTTTTTATCATATGCACGTACCTTGTACCTTTATTTATACATGATTGTGAGTGTTTGAGTGTATGTGTATAAATGCATGTGTACAAATTGTATACGTTTGGCTTATGTATGTATATATTGTATGTGTGTGTGTGTGTGTGCGTGTGTGTACGAGTGTATTTTTGTGTGTCGAGTGTGTATGTATGAATGCGTATGGGCTTGAATGTGGATGAATGCACAGAATGGATGTAGCTCGTATGGTGCTAGTGTGATTAGTGTGTGTATGACTGACGTGTGTGTGTGAGTGGATCGATAAATATGATGGAGTAAGTGTGTATGTATGATTTCGTGTGTATTTTAATCTATATAATACATACATGCAAACTATATATATTATATCTCAATTTCTATTTTAATATATCTAATTTAACTCTTGTATATTTTTACTGCATTATTGCATTAGTCTCTTATAGCCTTTTGGCGGCTTGTACATTAATATTTTATCAACATGTGTATATGAACAATGTGTATGTACGGGATGAGACGTTAATAAACAAATTCTCTCTCTCTCTCTCTCTCTCTCGTAATTACCTGGTGAAAAACATGTGTTATTTAGAATAAGCTTAGGGTATCTAAAACAATATGGTGACGATCCAAATATTTCTGTTGATTGATATCAATTGAATTCGAGCTGAGGCATGTGAATGTTTTGAAATCAATTTGAGCGTCACAAAATTGATCTAATTAGAGGCAATTAAGATGTGTTATTTAATGTGTTCATAGAAATGTGTTTGTAGAACAATATCACCGGTTGTAATTTCACAAGACTGTTGTGTCAGTATGTTGTGATAACATTTTATCTGCCAGATAACCACCGTTCCTTAGTTACTTCATCACGTGCATCATTCACTAAGCTGTTATATTGACATAGAGGCTTCCCTCACGCGCTCTGCTTGTGTCACGTGCCTTTGTATCAATCACTTTGTTGTGTCACGTGACCACTGTTCCGGAATTGCCTTGTGAAAACGATTGTTACTTGAAACAATATTAGGAAAGGTTTCTAATTAAAGACGGCAGAGTTAGTAGGTTTCAATTTGGGTATCCGGCTTACGGAATCCTTCTTCAACTTTAGTTTTAACTCTTTGAGGTTTTGAAACAGTTTGATTAGCAGATTAGTAAATCAACATACAGCGATGATGAAACAATAAGCAAGTTTCAGCCACCTTCTTAAACCAAGTGATCTTTGTCAAGGTTGTTAACTTAAACAATGTAAGCTTAAGTGTTTACTTTAAAACTTCAGATATAGTATTGCTTCGTGACAAAAACGAGTGTTACTTTGAATTATGGAAGGATAAATATCCAACTAAGACAGAATCTGTTCACTTTACACGTAAATCACAACCAACTCCGATGCCGAATCTAAACATGAATGGTAAGGACATTACTTCTGTTCAGGATCATAAACATTTAGGCCTCATTTTACAGCATGATTGCTCGCAATGAATGAGCACATAAACGATATTGCAAAAAAGGTTGCGCCAATGGTAAATTGCCTCAGGAGCCTTAAATATCGCTTAAATCGGAAAACATTAGAAACCATGTACAAACAATTTATACTTCCTATTTTTGATTATTGCAGTCATATTTGGGACAACTGTACCAACCAACAAGCAGATACCCTCGAAAAGCTTAATATTGATGCCTTAAGAACTATTTGTGGTGCTGTTCGTGGTACTAGTCATAATAAGATCTATAAAGAAACTAATTGTCAGCCACTTTGCGAAAGAAGATATGTTCAGAAAATGACTATGTTTTATAAAATGGTCAATAATATAACGCCAACTTATCTAAGTGATCTAGTACCGCCTAGGTTATCTGAGGTAAGTGATTATAATCTACGTAATGATTCGAATCTTCAGACCTTACAATGTAAAACTGTGAATTATGCAAGATCTTTTCTTCCAAGCTCTGTCAAGTTATGGAATTCATTGCCAACTTAATTAAGAGAAATACAGTCACTGACAGCATTTAAAAGTGTGATTAAAAAATATACTAATATATACAATCATTTTGATTTGAACAGTGGTAGTAGATTTTGTCAAATTACACAATTACTCGACTACGGCTGGAATGTAGTGACCTTCATGCACACAAATATGAACGGTTTATATTCCCTTCTGCATTTTGCCCTTGTGGCCATTATTATGAAGATTCATTGCATTATTTCTTTCTTTGTCCTCTATGTAGCAGCATACGTCAAACCATGTACTATTATACGAAAGGATTCGACCTAAAATCAGTTCTTTTTGGAAGTCAATTATCATCCCCAAATGTAAACAAAGAACTTTTAATATCCGTTCACTCGTTTATAAATTTAACAGGCAGATTTGACTCTAAGTAGTTTTACAATGAATAATGATATTTAGCAATGATTGGTGATTTTCTCTCAGACATATTATTCATGTTGTGTATTCATTATTTTGCAATGATTTGTGTTCTTTTCTTTCAAACATTTTATTGAAATTGTATATCCATCATGTCATGTTTATAACTCTTTGTATCCCGGAGCGGTATTCATATAAGCTTTGGCTTGTTTACCAATCCGGTTCCGTTCTTGGAAATAAATATGTTTAAACCATAAATATCCTGTATGAACTTATGAACAGATATGGGACGTTCATTTGGTGTTTAAAGTTTTACTCTCAATGTTGATGTTGATCTTCATATATTTTCAAGAAACACACCTGTTTGGTGTTCATGTTTTGTTTCTTCAGGAAGGACGTGATTAATAAAAAATTATTTGAAAAATGAATGTGCCGATGCAATAAATGTTATACAGAATATATGTCATTTTTGAGTTTCAAAAATAAAAAATCACAAAAGAAATATACCTTTATTTTGGAACAAATCCTTTTCAAAGTGTTAGTGTTATCTCTATTCTATTGTCCTGTGTCATGGTCGGTATTTTAGATTTTGAAAACCAATTCAGCAATCTGCACAACATAAAAGCAACTTAAGTAAATAAGCTCATTTTATCAAACAAGCCTGTTGGATACTCGTTTTATAAATAGATAATATACTAAATACCATTCTTCATTCAAAACGTCTACACATATAGCATGCTAAATATTCATATGAACAGGTGAAGATTATAATTTGTCATCTAAAATATGTTTATAGATTGATTTCAATTAGATTCATACTCTAAATGTCAATGTTTTGAAAACAATTTGAGTGTCACGAAATTGTTCTAATTAGAAGCAATTTGGATGTGCTTAAAGAAAGTTGTTTGTATAACAATATCACCGACTGTAATAAACCAGGCTTTTGTGTCAGTATATTGTGACAACACTCATTTGTAAGGTAACCACTGTTTGTAAGTTACTTTATCAGATCAAGTGTTACCTAAAATACGAATGTTAAAGTGATGACAATGTTTAAGGTAAAGTAGGTTTCATTGGATGTTATGTTGAAAGTCAAATCTGTCAATGGACTACAGTAAAGTTAAATTTAAATTGATGAACGTTTCAGTCACGTGACACCTGTTCCTTACTTACCGCAATAGATAAATATTACTTAACCAACATCTCATTAAAAAGTAACAATGAAAATTTTTTCTTTAGGTGTTTATTTTAGAGATTCCATTAATTCCCCCACTCTTCTTAGGATTATACCTGTTTATGTAGGAGATTAAGGAGATTAGCATGCATTGATTGATTGGATAGAATATTAAGGTAAATATGAAACAGTTAATCAAGTATCTTCAGGACAACACATTAATGTTTTATTTCATCAAGTGTCTAAAGTACATTGTTGATAGTAAAGTCGAATTTGAATACGAAAATACTTTCAGCATGGAAAAAAACACTGTCGTTTTTATCTCGATTGTAGCTTAGAAGCCTGTTATTGTTATTTACTACTATTTACTACTTTGGATCAAGCTTATCCATTGTTAAAAGTCAAGTTTCTCCACTTTGATCAGTTGTTGATCCGTATTTGTATAGGGAGTTGAAGCCTTTAAGGGATTCGTGTGCTTGTCTTGTCTTCTTTTGGTCTTTATTTCCTTTTATGTCCAGATATCTTAAATCTTACTTTACCCAATTCTAATGGGCTCCTTGAAAAATTATAGTGTGTAGAGTTTGAATATACAGTGTATATTTGGAAGTTAAAACAATATAGCATCGCCAGTTTGGACTACAGTGTTTAACAAACCATGCCAAATGTGTTAGTCTGAATATGAATACGCAGCTGTAGAAATTATTAATTAAGCTTTATGTTCGTAACATGTTTCCTGCATATCTCCTAGATTTTAACAAAAAGTAGATATGCTTAAACTTCAGGAATTGTTCATGTGTACATGGTAAAGGTAATTTAAAAACCTCGGTATCTTTTTAGAAAAATAAAGCACATTGTATTTAACAGTTATTTTGTGCAGAGGAATATTGATCTTTACCTTTTGTATTTAGATGTATCTATATTTTTAAATGGATGAATGTATTGTTGCTTATCATATGTTTATCAAAACTGGGTGCTCTCATCTGTGCATGAAATGTTTCATATATTGCATAAGTCTTGAAATACAATATTTGGAATGTCTGTAACATAATGTGATCACCATCTGGGAATGAGTTTGTAAAGAAAACAAGATAATTTCTCCTAAGTTTATGAACTCAGTAGGAATCCCTTTGATTGATACAAGATTATTTCTCCTAAATGAGCTGATTTAAAGAACATATACCGGTATATCATGTATCCAGATATACTTATCCCAAATGGCATAGAATAGTATTATGTAGTGTCTTTCTTTTGGTGTTTATTTCTTATACAGTGTAAGTTTTTATTTATTCTACTATTGCGTTAAAAGGGGCAATAGCATGGTTTTTATAGTTTGAATTATGAACCACACTGCACAATATTGATCATTTTGGAAACACAAAAATAAGAATAAGAAATAGATACTCAAAGAATATTTATTTAAAAACATTGTTCAACAATCATACATTTCTTCTCATAGTCGCCATTGTTCTTCAGACAGTTTCTTCTCTCCATGTGACTTTTCCGTCTGTAGAAAAGAACGATGTGTTGTTATCTGGGTAGTATCTTGATTTAAGATTTCAGCATTCAATCCCTGAGAGATCTTCAGTGGTCTTATACAGGATTTCTGGGGTTATTTTCTTCTGGATTTCAGCATTCTGAGAGCTCTTAGTTGAACGTCCTGCTTGCTTCATCAGTCAACACAAGAAGCTCTGACGTGACTTTTTCTGGACTTTGGGAGGTCCAAATGAGGATAAGACTTTGATGTTCCTGTTCATTTCTTCATCTGGTTATACTTGTCATCTGAAAATGACAAAATAAAATATTTTATATATATAATTATAACCTATAATATGCCATAATCATATTTGTTGAGTACATGTGGATTAAAGATACTTATCTTTGTTGTATTACTGAAAAGATTTTATAGTTATAAGGGAAAAATTACCTGACAGATGAGTTTCTGAGCAGATCGTTTATGTTGATAATCCCAGGCACTGTCCAGTAGAGTTGACCTCTGACCTTGACCTTGACATCTGCGTATGTAGTCCATACAGGCAGCCTGAAGATCAGGAAAGTAGAACTCGGTAGCAGCACAAAGCAGTCCTGGAAATACAAAAAAATGTGATTTAAAAATGCTGTTAGGAAATTGGTGAATAAAAATCATTTTGCTGTGTGTAAAAACTTGCTCTTTATTCGTTTCATTAAGCTCAGTAAAAAGAAAGACGAAACGTTAAATTGAACACTAGGATCTCAATTAACATTCACTAAAACAATATGTGATTGATAAAAATATACCCTATTTTAATTTAAACAAACTTCCACATTTCTCTTTTAGTTTAAATGTTTGATAAGGAATGACAATCTTTATTCACCTATGACATTGTTGACTTGGATGTTGACTTTGCCCGAGTGTACAAAAGTGATGAACTTTCTGAAGTCCTCGACCTTGTAGTCCATGACGCTGATGACCAGTTTGTCAGAGAGAGGTGAGTGTTTCTTGGACTTCTTCTTACTGATGGTCTCCTCCATCTTCCTCTGGTGTTGAAGAATCAACTGGTACAGACATCTGCTTCTTGTGGCCAGTATGGCTTTCACTCCATGAACGGGAACCTGCTTCTTGCCCACCAGGAAGGTGACATCACACATCTCAGGCATGTCCATTATGAAAGCGAGGCTGTCCTGGAGATCTCCAGTCCCTCTGAACATCATGACGTCTCCTCTCACTGAAGATGAGACAGGTTTGGATGAGACAGTGGGTCGGGCAGGACGGGATATGAAAGGAGCTGCTTCCTCGTCAGAGAAGTCACTTGAATCGTAGCCAGAGGAAGAACTCTCTCCTGAAGAAAGTAAAACATTTATATAAAACATATGTATTATATTTTAGGAACATACATACTAATAATAAACAGTTTATTTATGTATATAAACTTAGAAATGTTACACTAAAGCATTTGTTTTTAAAAATTATTTTGGTGTATATATGTGATATATATGTTTGAAAAATTCTACCAGTTTCATCTGCAAGCTTCTGGTGTACAGTATCCAAATAATCACCATCCAACAAGCAAGCTCGGGAATCAGATCGGTCCATGGTTTAAGAGAAAGTGAACAAGTTACTCGAGGTATGTTGCTGTGAGAGTATCCAGAAGTGGAATGTCTCTCTCTGGCTCTCCTCCTGCTATATACAGCTGACTGTCAACACACGTGTCACTCTCACGTGCACCATTCACTAAGCTGTTAGTATTGACATTGAGGCTTCCCTCACGCGCTCTGCTCGTGTCACGTGCCTTTGTTTCAATCACTTTGTTGTGTTACGTGACCACAGTTCCGTAATTGCCTCATGGAAACGGTTGTTACTTAAAACAATATCAGGATAGGTTTCTTGTTAAGTACGGCAGATAGTAGGTTTCATTTTGGGTATCCGGCTAATAGTTCCTTTTTCCACTTAAGTTTTAACTCTTTGAAGGTTTGACACAGTTTGGTTAGCAGATTAATAAATCAATAGCAATGATGATGAAACAATTAATGAGTTTCAGTCCCCTTCTTAAACCAAGTGATCTCTGTCACGGTTGTTAACTTAAACAATGTAAGCTTAAGTGTTTACTTTAAAACTTCAGATATAGTATTGCTTCGTGACAAAAACGAGTGTTACTGTGAATTATGGAAGGATAAATATCCTGTATGAACTTATAATTTATGAACAGATATGGGACGTTCATTTGGTGTTTGGTGTTTAAAGTTTTACTCTCAATGTTGGTGTTGATCTTCATATTTTATTTTCAAGAAACACACCTGTTTGGTGTTCATGTTTTGACAGTTTCTTTAGGAAGGACGTGATTAATAAAAAAATATTTGGAATATGAATGTGCCTATGCAATAAATGTTATACAAAATATATCTCATTTTTGAGTTTCAAAAATAAAAAATAAAAAAAATAAATATACCTTTATTTTGGAACAAATCCTTTTCAAAGTGTTAGTGTTTTCAATTGACCATTTTCCAGTTTCGCGAAACGAGTCGATTTAGAGTGACGTCCCTTTGAAAAGTCACGTGACCGCGGGCAAGCCGTCAAAGTTTACGTTGAGTTGAACGGTAATTTAGTCAACTTGTCATGCTCGCCTAGACCTTAAAGTTTTCTCTATAAAACAACGACTGTACACTGTTTACACCTATTTTAAAGAGTCAATAAAGACGACTAAGGCATTCAAAAGTATTCCATGACGCACTTTTGTGAACCGTGGGATTAGGCTACACAACAGGAATAATGAAAACGTAAAATGTTGAATTAAATCATTTGAAAAATTCTAGATTTGAAATAAGACTTTTAAAAGTAAAAAATGTTATGGGTTAAACTTAAAAAATAACCATAACGTTATATAAACACGTATGATGATAAATAAAAAATCCCGAAATTCGACTACATAAAACCAACATTGCTCCTCTTCCCGTACTATTGTCCATATTTTGAAAATACGATAAGTAGCAAATGAAATATTTTATAATAAATTTAATTTTGCCTTTGAATTAAAATCAAATTTAACTATTTTGATTTATGAAAGATACACTGATGATATAAAAAAGATCAAGAAACTTATGAGCTACATTACAGAAATGATATTTGAGAGCGTACCACACAGTTTCCATTGATTTATTCTATCATATCTATTTTATCGTTTTATTATTTTTTGAAAGTCGGAAAACTTCAGATAAGATATATATGAATAATCTATTTAGGCCTAAAAAGTATAATGTATTAGTGTCCTTCAGTTTGTCAAGAATATTCAATTCTACAATTGTATTATAAAAAATGATACAATGGTTATAAGTAAGGGTATATGAATTAAATTTCCATAAAGAAACAAACATAACCTACGGAAAATTCACAGAAATCCAACATTGCGGTAGGGTTTATAGCAATGGAAGTAAACATCATTGAATTATGCATTTTAAAATAAACTTAAAATTTAGATAATTTACACAATTCTTACAGATGAAACAGCTTGTGGAGTCAGAATGAAACACTGAGGGGCAAAAGAAACGACTTACTTTAAATAGTGAAGATGTACGCGATATATTGCTGAGCTTAGATACAACTAAAGCTACTGGACCTGATGGCATTGGAAATAAAATATTAAAATTAACTTCAGCCTCTTTGACCCCATTGTTAACAAAGTTGTTTAACCTCTCTCTCAGAAAACATATACTAGTATTCCCTTATACATGGAAACTTGCTTCCGTAATTCCGATTCATAAGAAGGGTGACGAACACGACTGTTCAAACTATCGACCTGTGGCCTTGACAAGTTGTGTATCTAAAGTCTTTGAAAAATGTGTCTTTAAATATGTCTTTAACTATTTAAGAGATAATAACATCTTGTCTAATTTACAATCTGGATTCATGCCTGGCGATTCCACAGCAAACCAATTGACTTATCTTTATAATTTCATTGCAAGTGCAGTAGACCAAGGAAAGGAAATTAGAGCTGTATTCTGCGATATAAGTAAAGCCTTTGACAGAGTTTGGCATAAAGGAATCATTCATAAACTGCAGGCGTGTGGCATACAAGGTGATCTCTTACAATGGTTCGAAAGTTATCTGGAAGGTAGATTACAGAAAGTTGTAATAAATGGCTATAATTCGGATTTGAAAACTGTTAAAGCCGGTGTACCCCAGGGCTCTGTTTTAGGACCGTTACTTTTTATCATTTATATAAACGACATTGTAGATGGCATAAATAGCAATATTCGTCTTTTCGCCGACGATACATCAATTTATGTTATAATTGATGACCATGCTACCGCGGCCGCCATTATAAATAATGATTTATCCAAAATTTCAGACTGGGCAAAAAAATGGCAAGTTAGCTTTAATCCTAGTAAGACCGAAAGTATAACTTTTACCCGAAAGACACAAAACTATAACAAACCAACTCTGTTAATGAACGATCAGCCTGTTAAAGAAGTCGAAACTCACAAACACCTTGGTATTACACTCCAAAGCGATTGTTCTTGGAAAGTACATATTAGTGATATGATAAAGAAAATTAGTCCAATGATCAATTGTCTGAGGAGTCTGAAATACCGATTATCCCGGAAAACGCTGAACACCTTATACAAGTCATTCATACTACCACATTTCGATTACTGTTGTCATATATGGGATAACTGCACTCTTGAACAGGCAACATTACTAGAAAATCTACATCTAGACGCATTAAGAACAATATGCGGTGCAGTCCGTGGCACAAGTCACAATAAACTATACATGGAAACTAATTATAGTTCACTAAAAGATAGAAGATATCGCTTCAAACTTGGTTTATTCTATAAAATGTATTACGGTCTAACTCCCGATTATCTAAACGATCTAGTACCAGACAGTGTATTTCAACAGAGTAGCTACAATCTTAGAAATATATCTTCAACTAAAACTATTAACTGTAGAACACAGCGATATTCTCAATCAATCCTCCCAAGCTCTATTACTCTATGGAACAACCTGCCGATTGAAATTAAAAATGCGAGCTCCTTTTGTCAATTTAAAAGTATGCTTAATCCATTCCAAATACCGAATTTCTTTAACCTAAACTCCGGAAGTAGATTCTGTCAAATTATCCATTGTCGCCTCAAGCTCGGCTGTAGTGATCTGAACGCGCACAGATACAATCGACATATATCGGATACACAAAGTTGTTCATGTGGTCACTACAATGAGGACGCAGTTCACTTCCTTTTTACTTGTTGGAACTATCAACAACTAAGATCAAATATGTACTTTTATACTCAAGGATATGACCTTAGGACTGTATTATACGGTAGTGGTTCCTTGAGTAACCCGACTAACAACCGTATTATCGATTCTTTACATCAGTTTATCATGAAAAGTAAACGATTCTCTGAAATAAAATAATTATGTCGCTGTTCTCCACTCCACAATATAAATCCAAAATTTCAACTGAGCGCTGCAGCCCATTAATCGTGACCAGGCATACCTAACATACTGTATTATTCAAACATCTTTGTGTTAATATATCATTTAGTACACAACCATGTTGCATTTCACCAAATATGTTATATTCCAGCTATATGTATATATCTTCAAAGAGAGGCGTTAAAATAAGCCTTCTGGCTTGTTCGCCAATCTGTATTTCTTTCGAAATAAAATATGTTTAAACCACTTCAACGTTTTAAGCGGGTGAATTACACAATGCTATGACTAGTGACTGGCGACAACTAAACCCTGCGATAATAAGTACTCGCAATTTCATTCATCAGAGTGTGATAACTTTATTGTTATGACTGTTCAAATTTACTTGAGGTCCTAAAACAGCTTTTTCAAGATGCTTTTTGGCCAAAATGTAATGAATCGAACTTGAAAAAGTTACGAAATGTAGAAACTCTATAGATATAAGATGTTACAAATATAAAAAAACCTTCATGGAAATCAATTTGTTTAAGCATATATGCTGTATGACGCTAAAAAAAAAACAAGTAAAAAACTGTTTTCCCTCTCATCTACTTAAGGAGATTTAAAAACGACAATTTTTGAAAGGTGTATAATTCAAATACCTTGATCGAATATTGCTTTTAAATTCATAACTTAGTTCAGGTTGCTCCTGAAGACATGAAGTAACCCTGTTTCGTAATTAACTATCTTGCATTTTATATGGTATCCTTTCTTTTGCCTCTGAGTATTACACAGTTAATATTTGAATAATCACCAGCATTGAAAAGTCATAACTTGATTTAAGCCGCCTGCATGCCGTGATTCGGGGCAAAAATGTTTACAATATTTATCGATATGCAATAACTGATGTAACAATATCTTCATAGCAATCCTTAATGAATTTATTTGCATAGAGTTATCAAAAATCATGGCTAAGAAAACAACCTTGAATATACTCCGGATCAAAATGGCTTCTAACATTGATAATCGCGAATACTCAGGGATTCACTACGTTACATATTATTTGTGGTATTTAGTCAAGAGCTACTGATTGTTGCTGAAAACTACAAATTATGAGCTAAAGGTTCAGTTTAGCGACAAAATAACTGCATAGAATCTTGAATTTGATCGAATACCGGACGACATACCACTACAAACGTGAGTTTTGAAAATTATTAACCGACAGCGGGGTTAATTGAAGATCATGTGCTAAAAGTGTTTCAAGGATTAATTTCTAGTAATATACAGCGGTGTGCCAAAAGGATGTCATATTATATTCCCATAGATTTTCATGAAAGAATTCTAGATTCCTTTTAACTAAGTAATTGTGAGGAATCACCATAGCTACGGTTACATTTTTTCCGTTAATTTATACCATGTTTATTTTTCTTTTTCGAATAGCATAAATTTCATCATCATAGTATGTTAATTGATGCATAAATTTTTAAATGGTGGCTAATGGGAGACCTGTTTTACAACGGATAGTCATCGAATTATTTATTGTTAATGCTTATGTGCTTTAAACTGAGATGATTTCAAATAAACTTACAAAGTTTGACAAAGATGTATACATAATTCATCGCATAAGAAATTATTTATGTAAAACAGGAATAACATTAGTCTATTGAATTTACGCAAAATGCGACAAAATATGATACCTCTGTATATTTTTAACGACAAAAGTAACGCGTAGATGAAGAGATATTCGCGAAACTTTTTAATTTAATCATCGTCTACAATTTATTTCATAAGCCTAAGTATGACATCTTTATTTATGTTGAATACCAAAAAGATGTTTATTTAAAGTTTAAGATATAAAATGTGATATATTTTCTCCGATCACATACTAAATAACACAGTTTACAAATTATTAATACAGTATTCTCCGATGGTACGTCAATTTGAATATATCTTTTACATAAATTTATTAGGAAACTAATTTCATGACTAGCCAAAAGGCCACACTCACTATATTTTGCGGGTAAATTTAATAAATCTGGAAGGGTTAATATAAACTTTCAAACTATCTTTCCAAGGAATTATTTACAGACGAATTATTTAATCTGCTAAAACAGTTTTTAAATCAATTTGATTGACAAAGTTTAACAGATATATAATGAAAATTATTCAAGTGACGAAAATCAAACATAAATTGAGTTACATAGCCTATACGTATACATATCTATAGACTAATACAGACAGCCGTACGATGGCCTATGACATAAAAAGAAAGATTAAATTTAAGAATCTCACACCTTAACAATCATTATTTATTATTGTCTAATTTCTTTCAAATCAAACACTTTCCTATACAATTTTACAACACCGAAATGTAAGCTACTGCACTAGATCCCATTGACGCCAAGCGTGACGTTGCCCGCGGTCAAGGGCAGATAACTCTAAACGTCAAAACTGGAAAATGGTCAATTCTGTTGTCCTGTGGAATATAATAATTTTAATCTACTTCACAGAAATTACATTTTGTATTTAGTTTATTTCTAGAAAACAAAAGCGGTCTTTCAGATAATAAAAAGCACATTAAAGTACAAATATTAAAACCTATTTAATGACTGTTGACAAACATGAAAACATTCCATGTCAATAACAGATAAGGTTTTTTGTTTATTGATAAATAATAAAATTTCAGCTTCAGCATGTGAATGTTTTGAAAACAATTTGAGTGTCACGAAATTGATCTAATTAGAAGCAACAAAGAGGTGTTCATCCGCTTCTGTAATTAAGCAAGGCATTTGCAGCAGTCTGTTACGATAACCAGTTACTTCAATGTTTACTTCACTTTGTTCTCTAAAAACACTATTGGTGGTATAATGGTATATTTTATAAATGTTAATGTACACTGCCACAATGGAATTGATCAATCTTTTCAGCTCAGCTAAGTTACATTTCCCCAAAGCAGCTCAAACTATCATACGCATTACAATATTGTTACTCTGACCTGTACCGTCAGGCGTAATTCAACTGGGTATAGAGCTTATCTATTTTACTTGTTGTATTGGTGTAAAAGTATTACTATATAAATATGTGTACCTAATTTACTAATTCAGTTTTACCTGTTTATACTTTAAATGTTCATCCTTGTGTAAAGTATATGCTATATTGTATCTTCTATAACATTACTGCTTCACCATTTGGATAAGATATATTTTTCTATGTTCATCTAATTCAAGGTTGGTATTTTCGATTTTGAAAACCAATTCAGCAATCTGCACAACATAAAAGCAACTTAAGTAAAAAAGCTCATTTTATCAAACAAGCCTGTTGGATACTCACTTTATAAATAGAAAATATACTAAATACCATTCTTCATTCACATATAGCATGATAAATATTCATATGAACAGGTGAAGATTGAAATTTGACATCTAAAATATTTTTATAGATTGATTTCAATTAGATTCATACTCTCAATGTCAATGTTTTGAAAACATTTTGAGTGTCACGAAATTGATCTAATTAGAAGCAATTGGGATGTGCTTAAAGAAAGGTGTTTGTATAACAATACATGTATCACCGACTGTAATTAACCAAGGCTTTTGTGTCAGTTTGTTGTGATAACACTTTGCTTGTCAGGTAACCACTGTTCTTTAGTTACTTTACCAGAACAAGTGTTACCTAACATAAACATGTTTACACATACCAATAACTAAAACTCTTTGATCAGTGTGTCTTACCAATTTTGCTTTACGGCTCGGAAGTGTGGGGATATGAAAACTCAATCATCTATGAAGATATTTCTGTGACTGTCTGAAAGGTTGCTATAGTTTATCATCGATATTAGTTTGCATTTTTTAAACTTTCAAAGTTGTGACATTTAAAATATGTCTGTAGATTGTTTTGGAAACAATTTAAGTGTCACGAAATTGATCTAATTAGAAGCAGATACGTTTGTATAACAATATCACCGACTGTAATTAAACCAGGCATGTGTGTCACCATGTTGTGATAACACTTTATTTCTACGGTAACCATTGTTTCTTAGTTACTTTTTCAGATCAAGTGTTACCTAAAATAAAAATGTTAAAGTGATGTCGATGTTTAAGGTAAAGTAGGTTTCATTGGATGTTTGTTTAAAAGTCAAATCTGTCAATGGACTACAGTAAAGTTAAATTTGAGTTGATAAACGTTTCAGTCACGTGACACCTGTTCTGTACTTACCGCATTAAACAAATTTGACTTAACCAACATCTCATTAAAAAGTAAAAATGAAAAAAGTTTTTTAAGGTGTTTATTTTAGATTCCATTAATTCCCCCACTCTTCTAAGGATTATACCTGATTATTTAGGAGATTAAGGAGATTAGCATGCATTGATTGTTTGATATTAAGGTAAATATGAAACAGTTAATCAAGTATCTTCAGGACAACACATTAATGTTTCATTTCTTTAAGTATCTAAAGTACATTGTTTATACTAAGCGGCAGTAAGGTTGGCCGACGATTGGTTTCACTTCTCAATGGTGTTGGTTCATTCGCTCGAAGTCGAAAATTTTCGGCGTGTATAAACATGGAGCGAATTTCGTTTTCGTCTTTGCGCGAACGGTGGCTCCTTCCCAATCTACTCCAATCTACATTAAACAATAGGCGCTCGTCTAAACAACTCCGATCTTCGACACCAGGCCACACAAATCGAACGGTGGTTCCCCGACCTCGTGACCACATAAAAAACACAACTTTACATTATCACAATTATTATTTTATTTCTTACATATTGGTCAGACATTTTTGTACATAAATACAAATATATAGCACAGTAATTGATACAAAATAATAAAATACATAGACTGGACATAATACTTTTAATCATTATCTTAATTTAATGTACTAACCTCAAAATGTTATTTATAATGGACAATGTTTCAGGAAATTAAGCTAGCTTGAGAAGATGGGAAGCTCTGGCAGCGTGGTCGGACACGGCGATGTGTCCTGAGTCAAGTCTTGATTTCAGGTCGCTCAGCTTCCTCTGCAGGTCCTCATACTTCTTCTTCTTTGGCGGGAGGCGTTATCCTGCAGCATATTGCACCGTTTTTATTTCTGTGGTCTTCTGCTCAGTCAACAAGAAACGAATGAGTTCAAAAATGTTTGGGTGAGCCTTCCCAACCAGTTTCTTCAGGCGTCCGTGCCATCCCTCCAGGTTGTTGTTGGTCCTGGGTCCAGTGGTGAGGTAGTGGTTCCATGAAGCAATCGGCAGACTACCCTCTATCCAGTTGCTGGTGATGTAGTCTGCTAGTTGAAGACATCGGTCGGCATCTCAGCCAGTGTTTGCAGCCACACTTCCTCAACCTTAAACATAAATAGAATGGAATTAGTGATTTTTTCTCATTGTTTATGATAATTTATTATGATAAAGAGACAAGAATTACAGGTTACTAAATTATTTAGTATTATTATTGAAAATACTTACATCAGCCACTGGCACTAGAGGCAATACAGCACAGAGCCTGACGAAGTGGTTGACGTCTTGGTTCTCACTGTAGTCGATCTGCAGTCCAACTTGTTGTGTCTTTCGCCAGAATTGATTGAAATCAACTCATAATTTTGACAGTGTGAAAAATGTTCACATATCAGTTGACCATCATGTCAACGTGAGAACAGTTCACATCTTGCTCACCACGCGGAAGGCGATAATCCGTCCTTAATCCCTTATCAAAACATTACTAATACAACACCAATCATCAAAGAGCACCGCTTTTCGCCTTCGAGCGAATACCTGAAACTAGATTTTCGACTTCGAGCGAATACCCCATGGTGTTGCTTTATCGAGTGTGCGTTCTATCAATTCTCTCCCCACAGAGACAGATCAAGTCATGTGTGTTCTAATTAGACTTATTCAGTGGGTTCCGTCAGTTTCCCCTGGCGGAAAAATTTGCACCATAATCCATTTGATTATTTTAGCAAATGAGAACGCTTCTCGCATGGCAAGGGTGTTTCATATCTCAATGCCTTGACGTGATTCAGTAGCCAAAATTATGATTTTAGAACAGCGTTGCGGATTGCACAACTAACTTTGATCAGGCATCTCTCATTCTACACAAGTTCGGCGAATTAGAACAGAGGCTCGATCAACAAGACTTGATCCGCCTCCTCGCCATTGTTGTTATATATAGACCAACAACAATGTTACAACATGCTTGTTATAATTAAGTACTAATAACATGTATAAACCTGAATGTCCCCTTGACTCTCGTTCCCACAAAAATACCTCGTTAGGACTGTTCTTTTCACAGCGTGGAAACTATAATAATGGTACCCTTGAATCAAAGCAACACATTTAATGGTACTGCATAGTGAACGTTATTGTTCTTATACTCATACAATCTGCAATCAAAATGTAAGCAAGACCTAGCGGACAAGTGTGTAAAACGTATGCACGATCGAAGCTAGTGGTTGATATGTAATGATGCAGTTTGGTGATCCAAATAACACGAAGGGCATCACTATTGTGTGATGAGAATTGGAAAGTGTTGGATGAAAACAATTTGTACTGGTACATTTTCATTATATTATTTTTTTAGGTAGTTAAATTCCTAAAAGTGTTTTAAAAACCAAGCCTGAAAATCGATGAAACCTAGTTTAAAGAAAGCGTGTCTCGTCTTTTAGCGCTCTTCAGCAAATGCGTGAAGCAAATTCTATTGAAAATAATTACAGCTGTTTACGACAAATTGAAAATTATGTTTTTGGTTGTGCATCATGTCATTGGCCACTAATGCACATCACCTACAAGAACAAAATAAAGGACTTTATTTTGATTTGACACTTTTATTCATTTATCCATTTTCACATTCGAACATGGTTTGCATATAGACAATGGTGTTGAAACAACATTTTTCAAATAAATATAAGAAAACAGTTCATTTATCAATTCTAGCAATTTTTATTATGTTTATTTCACTGGCTGATAAACGGTTCGAGGAGTACAAGTTAAGCTATTATATGAATAACGTAGATTTGCTACGGTATCCATACGAGTTTAACTTTCAAACCATTTAAGAGCCAGTGAACAAACACATTATTCTTATAAAATCAAATCTTAACAACGATTTAAGCAGAGAGTGACAGAGAGAGAAAGAGAAAAGGAGAAAGAGATAGACACGGGCAATAAAGATAGAGAGAGAGAAAGAGGAAAAATAGGACTGATAACCAAACCAAACAAAGTACACAACACAATATACACAATAATATACATATAGTGAACTGTGTTATTCATCGTAAAAGCAAACAATTTGGGTTTTGTACCTACAGTGAAGACGCATAACATTGGACTTTCTTGCATTTCCGACAATGTAGGTTTAAACATCATTCAATTGTTGCAGAAGTGTTTATAATTCTTTTACAAAACCATGGACAATATATATATTTGTAAAAAACAATATTAAGACTATTTTGAGATAAAAACAGATTATCATCACAACTGATCGATTCAGCAAAGTTGTAAGGGAATCACAAATATGTATTTTGCAAAGTTCTTACATGGTCTCCTATAAATTCAATTATCTAAAAGGTGACAACAATTCCTTATTTGCAATTGTAGATATTGTTCCCAAGACATTGTACTAGTCAAGAAAACTTTGACGTAGTTTAAACACAGTCGTTTTCTCAAATATGTTGGCTAGTTGATCTGAAATATTTAATTACACTTCACAGCAATAGAGAGAGTAATTAGAGGAGATGTATATACATGTATCAATATTCAAAGTGTGTCTTTACAAAAGGTGCACAGAGCAAAGTGACCTATACATTTCTTAGAAATAAATAATCAATTTTGTTAGCAGGGAAAACACATACATCTAATTAACAAAGGAGATAAATGTAGTTTCATGCCATATCACATTCTCAGTCACACTTTCCTCTTATATCATACTCAAATATATTACAAAGCAATATCATATTCAATGAAAAATAATAACATAAAAATCACTTGCTAATGTACACATTTACTTACTGTTTATAGCAAAATCAACTTCATTAAAATGACTTTTTCATTCATCATTAAATGTCCTTGACAAATGGTGTTGTAATTTCATTCCCTTTGGGTATAGCTTAACCAGAGGTGATAGGGGAATAAGCATCATATTCAACATCACATTTCTTCTAGCTATATGTTCAAAAGTGGCCTGCAACACTTCGGTAGTTAGTAGTCAGTCGTGAACATGTGAATGGTCTTGTTTGAAGTGTTTATGATGTCATTGGTAGCCATTATCTTTACATCTAAGACCGTCAACATATAGAGTGGTTCTTTCCTCCTCATATCGAATTTATAAATTTAGTACTTATCCTATATATAACCTTCTAGAAAAAGTACAGGGTCATAGTTCATGATTCTTCTTCCAAATAGAAGACTCTTACTAATTACATTAGCATTTATAGTAAATCGTAAATTATGGACATATCGTGACATAAAAGCCATTATGGTTACTGAGAAAACTATATCTAACATTGTTCACACAATAGAGAACAGTTGATGAAAACGCATCATCAATGTTTCATAACATCTTTTACATATATATATATATATATATATATAAATGCAACTTTTGTAATAAACGATCACTTCCGGTTATGACGTCGGGCTAGAAACAGGGCGAAAGTGCAGCTCCGTGAAAATCTGTTAACATCCCTAATAATGTCCTCCAGAAAGAAAAATAATAGGAATAAACAGAATCAAGAATCACCGAAAGACTGCAGTGCACAGAATTTAAACGCTTTTATTACAAGATCAAAAGACATCGAAGAAAACGAAGACGAACAATCCGGCATGGCGAAAAACATGGCGGGCGATATTGAATCGTTTGAAGAAATGAAAACGTATATGGAAAAATTACTGAAAGAACAAACTAAAGATATAAAACTTGAATTTCAAACTGTAAGGTCAGAACTAAGTGACATGAGAAAGGAAATAAAGGACTTTGACAACAAAATAGAGGACGTAATGAAATGTGTGAAGTTCAACGAAACAGAAATAACCGGAAACACATCAGAAATATTAAAACTCAAGGACGAGATTGAAGGTTTGAGGCGGAACCTGTTGATACAAGAAAAATATTCTCGTAAGAACAGCCTTTTACTGTACGGAATTCCCGAAGACCGCGACCCCGCACAAGCCGCAAGGGATTTGTTTACTAACATTCTGCACGTGGAGCGTGTTAATGAAATACTCTTCGATAACGTTCACAGACTCGACAGGAAAAGTACTGACCCTAGCAACTTTCGGGCAGGTATGCCGAAACCGATAGCCGTCAGGTTTACATCAGCAATGGATAAACAGCGGGTTTACAACGCTTCTCTCAGGTCTTCAAAATCTTTGGCGGAGAAGAAAATCAGCGTAAGAACTGACCTTCCGGTAATAATGAAAAAACAACGTGGAAGACTCGCGAACAAAGCCTACGAAATAAGAAAATCAGAAAAACTACAAACAAGAATCGTTGAGAGGGACATAAATCTCAAGCTTGAGACCAGAAGATCCCCGGGAGACCCATGGATAACAGTCGAGGAGATCCGTAACTAGGATGCACAGTCAATATTCAAGGAGTGTTTATTTACTTATGTGCTCATCATGTTTGATACTGAGTCTGAGACTCGAGCTTACTTTCGGATGTGTTTTTTCTTGAATTCGTGAAAGACGTGAATTCTTTTGGATATTTTCTGTTTTTGTTTTTGATATATAATATGGAGTGACATCACCGTTTTTTTTCAAGGAACTGCAAGTAAGTAGTTTTTAATATGGTTGTCACTTATTCAGCGTCAGACTACAATATCATGGCAGTAACAGTACTGTACAGTAGTTCTGTGTCTATTTTTGTTTTTTTGGAACTTTTGAAACTGTTTTTACTTCGTGCCATTTCCTAGATGAAGGATTCCCATATACATCGATAATGTACTGATCTGATACATTGATGAAGAAGATTGTGACTTTTTATTTTATGTAATGTGGACACTAACATACGTTGTTCCTTTTGAACTTGTACGATATTTTTGATACCTACATAATAATATTCATATTCATATATCATCAAGATAATGCCTTTTCTGTCTTTTTGCCTGTGTGTGAAAAAGTCAGTTAGTGACGACTATGGATATTTTCAGAATCTTTCGATTTTGGTGTTCTCTCTTTTCTAACTTGTTTGACAAAATGTCGTTTACGATAGCATATACAATATGGATATTTTAGGAACGCTTCGATTTTTTCTTTTTTTGGTATGACCCACATGTACATGCTGGCGTCTATGACGGCCTATATTGCTATTGTAAGAATGCTTCAAAGACAACCGGATCTTAGACATAAATTAAACATATGTTTAAAAAGTAAAAGGAAAAACAACAAACACTATCTCCTTCAATATTTTTGACATCATACAACTACTGTTGAATACTTGTCTTTCTTTCTTACCTTTGGGATGAATGAAATATCCTATTTGTTCTACTTAAGGGAGCATGCCCCTGTTTTCTTTTTCTTGTTTTATTTCTTTTCCTTATGTTTTTTCTTTTTTTATCTATTTTACTTTTTCTTCATTTAAATACCGGTTCCCATTTGGTTAGAAATTTATCCTTTTCTATTACCTCCTACCAATATTACAACAAAGATTCTATCATATTTCCCATAGGTCAATTTCATGATTACAACCACACGCCAATTATAATTGATAAACATTTCATTCCAATTTGCTAGATGACTACAGATAGCATTAAAAAAATAACAATGATTTCAGCTAACTGCAGAGGATTAGGAGATAAGAAAAAGAGAAGAGAAGTTATGAATTTGTACAGGAAAAAAGATTTTTCAATTATTTGTCTACAGGATATTCATTTGGCTAAAAAAGATATTAATATAATGAGAAACGAATGGGGTTTACAGTCTATAATAGCTCCTTTTAGGTCAAATGCCAGGGGAGTAGCAATACTTTTTAATAATAATGTTGATCTTACTATTCATAGAACTATCGAGGATGATGATGGAAATTTTATTATTGCTGATGTAACTGTTGAAGAAAAGAGATTTACATTAACAAATTTGTATGGTCCAAACAATGATGATCCTGAATTCTATATCCAACTTTTTGAGAAAATATTCTCTCTGAATAATGACTCATTAGCCATTGTGGGAGACTGGAATCTTGTATTGGACCCCTCAATTGATCTAGAAAACTATAAGCACTTAAATAATCCTAAATCAAGGGATGTTGTTTTAGAAATAATAGAAAAGTATGATCTTCTTGATGTATGGAGGGAACTTAACACACATACTAGAAAATATACATGGTGGAAAAAGAATCCAAGGAAACAAGCTAGATTAGATTTTTTCCTTATCTCTCAAGATATATTTGATATAACTTTGGATTCCAATATTTTACCTGGCTATAAGACTGACCATTCAGCTATATCATTAATTCTATCAAATTCTATTAACCAAAAAAGAGGAAAGGGTTATTGGAAATTTAATACTTCCTTATTACTTCATCCTGAATATAATAACTTGGTGAAGGAAATTTTGAAAGAAACAATTGAAGAATATTCAGTAACCCGTATACCTGAAAATGCTAAACAGAAGGATATGGTTGAACTTAAGATCAGTGATAGCCTTTTTCTGGAAACTTTCCTAATGAAAGTCAGAGGCAAAACTATTTCCTATGCGACTTTTTTGAAAAAAGATAAAAATAAAAAGACCACAGAACTGGAAAAAAAAATTAAAAATTGTGAGGATGATATAAGAAAAGATTTCCAAAATATGAATGAATCTACTTTATCTAAACTGTCAAAATATAAATTGGAACTGGAGCAAATCAATGAAGAGGAATTAAAAGGCATCCAGATCAGAAACAGAATTAGGTGGTATGAAGAAGGAGAAAAACCATCAAAATATTTTTGTAATCTGGAAAACAGAAATTATGTCAGCAAATCTATAAATAAGATAGTCACTGAAAAAAATGAGGAAATAACTGATGGCAATTCTATTCTAAAACAGTTGAAATTCTTTTATAAGAGACTTTATTCTATAAATAAGGATCTTGATGAAGTTAATTTAGATAATGTTGAAACACCTTTATTGAATCATGAATTAAGGGAGGAACTTGAACAAGATATTACTACTGAAGAAATAACCTTTGCAGCGAGAAATATGAAAAACAATAAAAGTCCAGGAATTGATGGATTCCCAATTGATTTCTTCAAATTTTTTTGGAATGACCTTAAAGAATGGATATTTAGATTTGTAAATGAGGCTTTCACTAAAAATGAATTATCTCTTACTATGAAAAGGGGGGTCATAACTTGTATACCAAAATCAAATAAAGACAGAACGCAGTTAAAAAATTGGAGACCAATTACTTTATTGAATGCCATTTATAAAATAATAAGTTCTTGTATAACAAACCGTTTAAAAAAAACTTTGGATACTCTTATTCATGACAATCAGACAGGTTTTATCCCAGGTAGAACTATTAGTCAAAACACAAGACTGCTATATGACCTCATGTTTGAATCAAAAGCAAGAAATATTCCAGGTTTACTTATTTTAATTGATTTCGAAAAGGCCTTTGATACAGTTTCAAAAGATTTCATTAATGTTGTCCTTAAAAAATTTGGCTTTGGTCCACAAATAATACAGTGGATTAATGTACTAACTTATCATACAACCTCTTGTGTGATACAAAATGGTTATTTATCAGAATTCTTTGATAATGAAAGGGGCTGCAGACAGGGCGATCCATTGTCACCATATCTTTTCCTCTTTGTGGCTGAAATCTTAGGATGTATGATAAGAAATAATGAAAAAATTAAAGGTATTGTAATTGATGATATGGAATATAAATTAGGTCAATACGCTGATGATACACAATTATTTTTAGATGGTTCTGAAGATAGTCTATATGCAGCTATTGAAACTATAAATGCTTTCTATAAAATGTCAGGTTTGAAAATTAATATTGACAAGACCAAAGCGATCTGGATTGGCTCAAAGGCAGGCAGTGAACAAACTTTGTGTACTGATTTACATATAGAATGGTATAAAGAAGAGTTTGAAGTATTAGGAATAAAATTTACTCCAAATCTAAATGACTTATGGGTGATCAATACAAGGAAAAAGCTTGAAGAAATAAACAGATTATTGTCAATATGGAGAAAAAGAAGCTTAACATTGATTGGGAAAATTACTGTCATTAAAACATTAGCCCTTTCTAAATTAGTGCATATTTTCAGCTCTTTGCCCAACCCTCCATATGACTTTATCAAATCTCTTGAACAAATCTTTTTCAAATTCATATGGAATGATAAAAATGATAAGATTAAAAGAAGCACTTTGAAAAGATTAAAGACTGAAGGAGGATTGGGTATGGTAGATGTCCAAACATTTATTGAAGCTTTGAAATTATCTTCTCTCAGATTTTACTGTAAAAATAATTCAATTTATAACCCTGCAAATATTCCATACCATAATATTCTTCAATATGGATCAAATATCAATAAGATACTAAATATTGAAAACCCATTTTGGAAAGATGTCTTAAAAGCATGGAATAAATATTGTAAAACTTTTAGTCTTGAACAGTATAAACTTGATGATTTTCTTGCAGAACCACTATGGCTTAACCATAATAATAAAAATCCCTATTTTATTATCAGAAATTGGGCCAAAATGGGCCTTATGACAGTAAAGGACTTATGCGATGAAAATGGTTTTATGCCCTTTGATAAATTACAATTGAAATATAAGATTAGAGGTACAGTTTTAGATTATAACTATTTACTTCATATCTTGCCCCACTGTTTAAAATCTTTAATCAAAAGCACCAAATTAATTCCTACATATAATTTGTATTTCAGTATTTACCAAAGAAATATTTTGAGGTATACAAAAGGATCAAGATTTTTTTATGATAAGTTTATTTCCAATAGTGTTAAACTTGAGCTTTGTAAAAAATGGGAAGTGATATTTAATGACTATGACTTGGACTGGAATAACATTTTCAATTCATACAGACATGGCTTGAAAGATGTAAAACTCCTTGATTTTCAATATAGATTTTTGCAAAGAGTTATATATACCAAAAAAGAATTGTTGAAGATGCATCTTGTTGACAATGATCTGTGTACTTTCTGCAAGGAGACTCCTGAGAGTATCTGTCATGTATATTGGGATTGCAGTGTAACCAAAACATTTTGGAATGAACTTGAAATTTGGATAAAAAGGCACTTACAATCCAAAATAACTATTTCGAAATACTTGATTTGGTTTCTTGAAATAAATAATATTTTGATGAATCAAATCCTTCTCTCTGCTAAAAAATATATAAATTTATGTAACATAAAAAATTTAATTCCAAAACTGAGTAACTATCAAAACATTCTTCAAGAAATATATTTTGTTGAAAAATATATTTCCAAAAAAAACAATGAAATGACTGCATTCAACAGCAAATGGAAATCACTAATCCCAATATTCAAGAAATGATATTATATGGCTTTAAAAAGAGCCTTTTCAGCTCATATTATTTATTATGTTTGTTGTAAAATTTCAAATATTTCATGTATAATATACTTTTTATATGCTGTATAACCCTTGGGAACCAATAAAAAAAAAAAAAAAAAAAAAAAAAAAAAAACTTTTGTAATAAACATTGCATTTTCAACCAATAACTTTATAGTTGAATAGAATGAGGAAAACAATTTATATTCAATCGAAGGATATTAACTGTTATAATCTACATATTGGACAAACCAAAACCAAGATGGGAATAACCCCAATAGAATTGTGAATTGTTTTGAAAACTTTAAATTTCTATAAGTTTTATTGCACCACTGTAGATAAAAATGAAGGAATAATGTACAGACAATTTGTGAGCAATAAAATGAATTTGAAATCATATAGAGTATGAAATAAACATGGAGCATTAATGAATTACTTTTATATTTTTTATTTGGAAGAGAACAATTTCAATTAAGTCATGATCAACTGATTAAAAAGTGAGATTATTTTTAATTTGGCTTCAAAATTATCTGTTTTCAAACTTATCAACATGACTTGTATGTGCCAAGTTTAGTAGAGATATTTTGAAAAGATTAATAAAAAAAAGAAAGAATTTGAACACTTTCATTTTCAACGAAATTGAGAAGAATGACGTTACTAGAAGGCCCCGCTGATATAATAAAAACAGGGCTTTATGAATGACTTTAATGTTTTAAATTTGGAAGAGAAAACATTTCCATTTCGGCATGATCAAACGAAAGATTAAGAAGATTAAAACAAGACATTCTTTTTGTTTTGGCTTCAAAATTATATTTTGTAAACTTATCGGCAGCGGCACTTGAATGTGCCCCATTATAGTAAAGGTAAATTTAAATTTAAATTTTCTTCGAAACTGACGGATTTCGTCTGAGGGATGACTATCAAAATGAAAAGAATTAATTATTAGAAGGCCCCGCTGAAAATTGAATTTGAAATCATTTTAAAGATGTGATATAAACATTGGGCTTTATAAATGACTTTGATGTTTTAAATTTGGAAGAGAAAGAATTTCAATCAAGGCATAATAAACCAACAATCAATAGACACGATTTAGATGATTTAAAAGTGACATCCTTTTTGTTTTGGCTTCAAAACTATCTTTTGTGAACTTATCGGCAGCGTCACTTGAATGTGCCAAGTTTAGTGAAGATAGATTTAAAGATGAATCATAAAGAGAATTTGTACAGTTAATTCCATCGAAATGGATGAGTTTCATCTGATGGATAACTATCAAAATGAAAAGAATGTTGTTTTGAGAAGGCCTCGCTGAAAATTGAATTTGAAATCATTTTAAAGATATGTTATAAACATGAGGCTTTATGAATGACTTTGACATTTTAAATTTGGAAGAGAAAGAATTTCAATTAAGGCATGATCAACATAAATTGATGAGCAAGATTAAGATGCTAATAAAACAAGCTTCTTTTTTGTTTCTGCTTCAAAACTATCTTTAATAAACTTATCGGCAGCGTCACTTGAATGTGCCAAGTTTAGTGAAGATAGATTTAAAGATGAATCAAAAAGAGAATTTGTACAGTTAATTTCATCGAAATGGACGAGTTTCATCTGGTGGATAACTATCAAAATGAAAAGAATGTTGTTTTGAGAAGGCCCGCTGAAAATTGAATTTGAAATCATTTTAAAGATATGATGTAAACATGAGGCTTTATGAATGACTTTGATGTTTTCAATTTGGAAGAGGATAGGTCAGCTTTAGCTGATTAAAAAGGGACTTCCTTTTTGTTTCGGCTTCAAAACTATCTTTAATAAACTTATCGGCAGCGTCACTTGAATGTGCCAAGTTTAGTGAAGATAGATTTAAAGATGAATCAAAAAGAAAATTAAAACAGTTAATTTCATCGAAATGGACGAGTTTCATCTGATGGATGAGTATCAAAATGAAAAGAATGTTGTTTTGAGAAGGCCTCGCTGAAAATTTAATTTGAAATCATTTTAAAGATATGTTATAAACATGAGGCTTTATGAATGTCTTTGACGTTTTAAATTTGGAAGAGAATAGGCCAGCTTTAGCTGATTAAAAGAGACTTCCTTTTTGTTTCGGCTTCAAAACTATCTTTAATAAACTTATCGGCAGCGTCACTTGAATGTGCCAAGTTTAGTGAAGATAGATTTAAAGATGAATCAAAAAGAGAATTTGTACAGTTAATTTCATCGAAATGGACGAGTTTCATCTGGTGGATGAGTATCAAAATGAAAAGAATGTTGTTTTGAAAAGGCCCGCTGAAAATTGAATTTGAAATCATTTTAAAGATATGTTATAAACATGAGGCTTTATGAATGACTTTGATGTTTTCAATTTGGAAGAGAATAGGCCAGCTTTAGCTGATTAAAAGGGACTTCCTTTTTGTTTCGGCTTCAAAACTATCTTTAATAAACTTATCGGCAGCGTCACTTGAATGTGCCAAGTTTAATGAAGATAGATTTAAAGATGAATCAAAAAGAGAATTTGTACAGTTAATTTCATCGAAATGGACGAGTTTCATCTGGTGGATGAGTATCAAAATGAAAAGAATGTTGTTTTGAAAAGGCCCGCTGAAAATTGAATTTGAAATCATTTTAAAGATATGTTATAAACATGAGGCTTTATGAATGACTTTGATGTTTTCAATTTGGAAGAGAATAGGCCAGCTTTAGCTTATTACAAAGGGACTTCCTTTTGTTTCTGCTTCAAAACTATCTTTAATAAACTTATCAGCAGCGTCACTTGAATGTGCCAAGTTTAGTGAAGACAGATTTAAAGATGAATCAAAAAGAAAATAAAAACAGTTCATTTCATCGAAATGGACGACTTTCATCTGAAGGATAACTATAAAAATGAAAAGAATGTTGTTTTGAGAAGGCCTCGCTGAAAATTGAATTTGAAATCATTTTAAAGATATGATATAAACATGAGGCGTTATGAATGACTGATGTTTTAAATTTGGAAGAGAATAGGTCAGCTTTAGCTGATTAAAAAGGGACATCCTTTTTGTTTCGTCTTCAAAGCTATCTTTAATAAACTTATCAGCAGCGTCACTTGAATGTGCCAAGTTTAGTGAAGATAGATTTAAAGATGAATCAAAAAGAAAATTAAAACAGTTAATTTCATCGAAATGGACGAGTTTCATCTGGTGGATAACTATCAAAATGAAAAGAATGTTGTTTTGAGAAGGCCCGCTGAAAATTGAATTTGAAATCATTTTAAAGATATGTTATAAACATGAGGCTTTATGAATGTCTTTGACGTTTTAAATTTGGAAGAGAATAGGCCAGCTTTAGCTGATTAAAAGAGACTTCCTTTTTGTTTCGGCTTCAAAACTATCTTTAATAAACTTATCGGCAGCGTCACTTGAATGTGCCAAGTTTAGTGAAGATAGATTTAAAGATGAATCAAAAAGAGAATTTGTACAGTTAATTTCATCGAAATGGACGAGTTTCATCTGGTGGATGAGTATCAAAATGAAAAGAATGTTGTTTTGAAAAGGCCCGCTGAAAATTGAATTTGAAATCATTTTAAAGATATGTTATAAACATGAGGCTTTATGAATGACTTTGATGTTTTCAATTTGGAAGAGAATAGGCCAGCTTTAGCTGATTAAAAGGGACTTCCTTTTTGTTTCGGCTTCAAAACTATCTTTAATAAACTTATCGGCAGCGTCACTTGAATGTGCCAAGTTTAATGAAGATAGATTTAAAGATGAATCAAAAAGAGAATTTGTACAGTTAATTTCATCGAAATGGACGAGTTTCATCTGGTGGATGAGTATCAAAATGAAAAGAATGTTGTTTTGAAAAGGCCCGCTGAAAATTGAATTTGAAATCATTTTAAAGATATGTTATAAACATGAGGCTTTATGAATGACTTTGATGTTTTCAATTTGGAAGAGAATAGGCCAGCTTTAGCTGATTACAAAGGGACTTCCTTTTGTTTCTGCTTCAAAACTATCTTTAATAAACTTATCAGCAGCGTCACTTGAATGTGCCAAGTTTAGTGAAGACAGATTTAAAGATGAATCAAAAAGAAAATAAAAACAGTTCATTTCATCGAAATGGACGACTTTCATCTGAAGGATAACTATAAAAATGAAAAGAATGTTGTTTTGAGAAGGCCTCGCTGAAAATTGAATTTGAAATCATTTTAAAGATATGATATAAACATGAGGCGTTATGAATGACTGATGTTTTAAATTTGGAAGAGAATAGGTCAGCTTTAGCTGATTAAAAAGGGACATCCTTTTTGTTTCGTCTTCAAAGCTATCTTTAATAAACTTATCAGCAGCGTCACTTGAATGTGCCAAGTTTAGTGAAGATAGATTTAAAGATGAATCAAAAAGAAAATTAAAACAGTTAATTTCATCGAAATGGACGAGTTTCATCTGATGGATGAGTATCAAAATGAAAAGAATGTTGTTTTGAGAAGGCCTCGCTGAAAATTTAATTTGAAATCATTTTACAGATATGTTATAAACATGAGGCTTTATGAATGACTTTGACGTTTTTAATTTGGAAGAGAAAGAATTTCAATTAGATCAACAATAAATTGATGAGCAAGATTAAGATGCTAATAAAACAAGCTTTTTTTTTGTTTCTGCTTCAAAACTATCTTTAATAAACTTATCGGCAGCGTCACTTGAATGTGCCAAGTTTAGTGAAGATAGATTTAAAGATGAATCAAAAAGAAAATTAAAACAGTTAATTCCATCGAAATGGATGAGTTTCATCTGAAGGATAACTATAAAAATGAAAAGAATGTTGTTTTGAGAAGGCCTCGCTGAAAATTGAATTTGAAATCATTTTAAAGATATGTTATAAACATGAGGTTTTATGAATGACTTTGATGTTTTAAATTTGGAAGAGGATAGGTCAGCTTTAGCTGATTTAAACGCGACATCCTTTTTGTTTCGGCTCCAAAACTATCTTTAATAAACTTATCAGCAGCGTCACTTGAATGTGCAAAGTTTAGTGAAGATAAATTTTAGGATGAATCAAAAACAGAATTTGTACAGTTATTTTCATCGAAATGGACGACTTTCATCTGATTGATGACTTTCAAAATGAGAAATATGATCTTATTAGATGGCCCCGCTGAAAATTGAATTTGAAATCATTTTAAAGATATGATATAAACATGAGGCTTTATGAATGAGTTTGATGTTTTAACTTTGGAAGAGAATAGGTCAGCTTTAGCTGATTAAAAAGGGACATCCTTTTTGTTTCGTCTTCAAAGCTATCTTTAATAAACTTATCAGCAGCGTCACTTGAATGTGCCAAGTTAAGTGAAGATAGATTTAAAGATGAATCAAAACAAAATTAAAACAGTTAATTTCATCGAAATGGACGAGTTTCATCTGGTGGATGAGTATCAAAATGATAAGGATGTTGTTTTGAAAAGGCCCGCTGAAAATTGAATTTGAAATCATTTTAAAGATATGTTATAAACATGAGGCTTTATAAATGACTTTGATGTTTTAAATTTGGAAGAGAATAGGCCAGCTTTAGCTGATTACAAAGGGACTTCCTTTTTGTTTCGGTTTCAAAACTATCTTTAATAAACTTATCAGCAGCGTCACTTGAATGTGCCAAGTTAAGTGAAGATAGATTTGAAGATGAATCAAAAATAGAATTTGTACAGTAATTTTCATCGAAATGGACGACTTTCATCTGATGGATGACTTTCAAAATGAGAAATATGACCTTATTAGATGGCCCCGCTGAAAATTGAATTTGAAATCATTTTAAAGATATGATATAAACATGAGGCTTTATGAATGACTTTGATGTTTTAAATTTTGAAGAGAATAGGTCAGCTTTAGCTGATTAAAAAGGGACATCCTTTTTGTTTCGGCTTCAAAGCTATCTTTAATAAACTTATCGGCAGCGTCACTTGAATGTGCCAAGTTTAGTGAAGATAGATTTAAAGATGAATCAAAAAGAAAATTAAAACAGTTAATTTCATCGAAATGGACGAGTTTCATCTGGTGGATGAGTATCAAAATGAAAAGAATGTTGTTTTGAAAAGGCCCGCTGAAAATGAATTTGAAATCATTTTAAAGATATGTTATAAACATGAGGCTTTATGAATGACTTTGATGTTTTCAATTTGGAAGAGGATAGGTCAGCTTTAGCTGATTTAAACGGGACATCCTTTTTGTTTCGGCTCCAAAACTATCTTTAATAAACTTATCAGCAGCGTCATTTGAATGTGCCAAGTTAAGTGAAGATAAATTTTAGGATGAATCAAAAACAGAATTGTACAGTTATTTTCATCGAAATGGACGACTTTCATCTGATGGATGACTTTCAAAATGAGAAATATGATCTTATTAGATGGCCCCGCTGAAAATTGAATTTGAAATCATTTTAAAGATATGATATAAACATGAGGCTTTATGAATGACTTTGATGTTCTAAATTTGGAAGAGAAAAAGGTCAGCTTTAGCTGATTAAAAAGGGACATCCTTTTTGTTTCGGCTTCAAAGCTATCTTTAATAAACTTATCGGCAGCGTCACTTGAATGTGCCAAGTTTAGTGAAGATAGATTTAAAGATGAATCAAAAAGAAAATTAAAACAGTTAATTTCATCGAAATGGACGAGTTTCATCTGATGGATGACTATCAAAATGAAAAGAATGTTGTTTTGAGAAGGCCTCGCTGAAAATTGAATTTGAAATCATTTTAAAGATATGTTATAAACATGAGGCTTTATGAATGGCTTTGACGTTTTAAATTTGGAAGAGAAATAATTTCATTTAAGGCACGATCAACAATAAATTGATGAGCAAGATTAAGATGCTAATAAAACAAGCTTCTTTTTTGTTTCTGCTTCAAAACTATCTTTAATAAACTTATCGGCAGCGTCACTTGAATGTGCCAAGTTTGGTGAAGATAGATTTTAAGATGAATCAAAAAGAGAATTTGTACAGTTAATTTCATCGAAATGGAAAAGTTTCATCTGGTGAATGACTATCAAAATGAAAAGAATGTTGTTTTGAAAAGGCCCGCTGAAAATTGAATTTGAAATCATTTTAAAGATATGTTATAAACATGAGGCTTTATGAATGACTTTGATGTTTTAAATTTGGAAGAGAATAGGTCAGCTTTAGCTGATTTAAACGGGACATCCTTTATGTTTCGGCTCAAAAACTATCTTTAATAAACTTATCAGCAGCGTCAATTGAATGTGCCAAGTTTAGTGAAGATAGATTTGAAGATGAATCAAAAACAGAATTTGTACAGATATTTTCATCGAAATGGACGACTTTCATCTGATGGATGACTTTCAAAATGAGAAATATGATATAAGATGGCCCCGCTGAAAATTGAATTTGAAATCATTTAAAAGATATGTTATAAACATGAGGCTTTATGAATGAGTTTGATGTTTTAAATTTGGAAGAGAATTAGCCAGCTTTAGCTGATTTAAACGGGAAATGTTTTTGTTTCGGCTTCAAAACTATCTTTAATAAACTTCTCAGCAGCGTCACTTGAATGTGCCAAGTTTAGTGAAGATAGATTTGAAGATGAATAAAAAAAAAAATTAAATCAGTTAATTTAAACGAAATGGACGACTTTCTTCTGATGGATGACTTTAAAAATGAAAATAATGTTGTTTTGAGAAGGCCCCGCTGTTAATTGAATTTGAAATCATTTTAAAGATATGTTTTAAACATAAGGCTTTATGAAAGACTTTGATGTTTTAAATTTGGAAGAGAAAGAATTTCAACTAAGGCATGATCGACCAACCATCAATAAGCAAGCTAAAGATCAATAAAAACAGACAAAATTATCTTTTATAGACTTATCGGCAACATCAAGTGCCAAGTTTAGTTAAGATAATATCGAAGATGAATCAAAACTATAATTTGAACATTTTCTTTCATCGAAATTTCATCTGATGGATGACAATCACAGTGAGAAGAATAATGTTATTAGAAAGGCTCAGTGGTAATTGGATTTGAAATCATTGTAAATATATATTTAAATGGGGCATTTATGACCGACTTTGATGTTAAAGAAACCCAGTTAAATAAAATGAAATGAATATGAAATGCAAAAAGGAGGTCTGACCAAGAAACACTTCATTAGGTCTTGATTTTGAAATGTAAGATTTTGACTTTTGGTTCAAAAGTGTCCTTTTTACATCTTTGTCTTTATAATGTGAAATTGCCGAGTTTTTTAAAAATAATTTAAAAGTTGATCCAAAAAGGTATTTTTTTGAAACTTTGAATTTAATTAGAATTTCATGACTTGTCTCCTGTATTGTTATCAATATGTACTGATTTCTTGTAAATGGCAAGTAATACATTCACCAAATGCAATATCGATTGTTTTAATTGATAAATGTTTTTTTTTATAAAAACTTCTTGAACATTTACATTGCATATTGAATTTTAAGAAAATAAAATGAATTTAATCCAAATGGGAACGAAATTTAAGTTTGAATCAGGTTGAACAGTAACGACTCATGCTAGAGTATTATCACAATAACTGATTGGCATTTTTTGTGCCTATGAGGCAATATTACAGCCATTAGATTTTTTAAAATTTGAAATAATATTTAATTTACCATTGAAATTCTTTTTCTTGAGTCCTGATGGACCTGATGATATCAAAATTGCAGAAAAATTAACGTTTCAATGGTTTAGAACACTAAAAAAACTATGAAATGTATATCAAAACTGAAATGAAGTTACTACAAAGCTTAGGAATTTCGATTAAATTTGTCTTTGGTTGCCTACTGGCATAGCACCCTCTGTGGGTGTCTACTGGCATGACACCCTCTTTGGTCGTCTACTGGCATGACACCCTCTTTGGTTGTCTTCTGGCATGACACCCTCATTGGTTGTCTACTGGCATGGCACCCTCATTGGTACTCTACTGGCATGACACCCTCTTTCGTCTTCTACTGGCATGGCACCCTCTTTTGTTGTCTACTGGCATGATACCCTCTGTGGGTGTCTACTGGCATGACACCCTCTTTGGTCGTCTACTGGCATGGCACCCTCTTTGGTTGTCTACTGGCATGGCACCCTCATTGGTACTCTACTGGCATGACACCCTCTTTGGTCGTCTACTGGCATGACACCCTCTTTGGTCGTCTACTGGCATGAAACCCTCTTTGGTTGTCTACTGGCATGATACCCTCTTTGGTTGTCTACTGACATGGCACCCTCTTTGGTCGTCGACTGGCATGACACCGACTTTGGTTGTCTACTGGCATGGCACCCTCTTTGGTTGTCTACTGGCATGGCACCCTCTTTGGTCGTCTTCTGGCATGGCACCCTCATTGGTTCTCTACTGGCATGGCACCCTCTTTGGTCGTCTACTGGCATGGCACCCTTTTTGGTCGTTCTCGGGCATGTCCAGTTGTATGTTTGTGAAGTTGGCAACCAGGCGTCGGAAAATGTCTGAGGGGAGCGGGAACCTATCCCTAAACTAAACCTACTGAGGTGTATCCTACATTCTAAACTTGCGCATCCACACTGGGGACTGTGTGGTCCCTATCCACCATGTCAAGCATGGTCCCTTACTCTAAACAAGGATGGACAGCCTTGTTACACCAATCCTGGCAAAGCAGTTCCATAAAAGAGAATGCTAAGAATGCAATTCTCGGAACAGTTGCCTGCAGCTATTCACCCCTAAACTATTGATGGGGAAAGCTGACATAGGACTGGACACCTCAAACAGACATATCTCCAACGCCATGGTAAACGTCCCTTCACAACAACAACTGGCATGGCATCCTCACATGGACCTTTGGACCGGCATGGCCCTGGGTCTTCCTCTGGACTGGCATGCCCCTTGGTCTTCCTCTGGGCTGGCATCCCTCTGGGTCTTCATTTGGCCTGGCATCCCTCTGGGTCTTCCTCTGGACTGGCATCCCTCTGGGTCTTCCTCTGGACTGGCATGTCCCTTGGTCTTCATCTGACCCGGCATCCCTGTGGGTCTTCCTCTGGACTGGCATGTCTCTTGGTCTTCATCTGGCCCTGGCATCCCTCTAAGTCTTCTCCCGTCCTGCAAATTACATTTTATTGTTTAGTTGATTTAAAAGAAGCAATAAAGATACTTGTCATTAATAGTCAATTATTTCATTGTTTAGATGTGATTGTTAAGATTGATTAAATAAACGCATTTGAGATGCATACCATTTAAAGTCAATAATTAACAAAAACAGCTCAATCACACAATTTTTTCTCTGTAATATCCTAACTCTCGTTAAATAAATCAGTGTTTCATATGATATTGTTTGGTTCATTTAAGCATTTGTAAAAAATGTATTAAGTAAGTAAGTTGTTTTATGGAGTGTGCAATAATTCAGCCAGAAGCAGCTTAAAATTTATAATTTATGTTTACTTGTGTGCAAAATAGATACGATTCATACCTCCCTCGGTCGCTGCATCAAGCATCGCCCACTTGGGCTGGCATGCCCCTTGGTCTTCCTTCTGGCCTGGCATCTCCCTTGGTCTTCCTCTGGGCTGGCATGCCCCTTGGTCTTCCTTCTGGCCCGGCATCTCCCTGTGTCTTCTTTTGGACCGGCATGGCCCTGGGTCTTCCTCTGGACTGGCATCTCCCTGGGTCTTCCTCTGGCCCGGCATGGCCCTTGGTCTTCCTCTGGGCTGGCATATCCCTTGGTCTTAATCTGGCCCGACATCCCTCTGGATCTTCCTCTGGGCTGGTATGCCCCTTGGTCTTCCTTCTGGCCTGGCATCTCCATTGGTCTTCCTCTGGGCTGGCATGGCCCTTGGTCTTCCTTCTGGCCCCGCTTCTCCCTTTTAATCCTTCTGGACCGGCATGGCCCTGGGTCTTCAATTGGACCGGCATGGCCCTAGGTCTTCCTCTGGCCCGGCATCTCCCTTGGTATTCCTCCGGGCTGGCATGCCCCTTGGTCTTCCTTCTGGCCAAGAATCTCCCTTGGTCTTCCTTTGGACCGGCATGGCCCTTGGTCTTCCTTTGGACCGGCATGCCCCTTGGTCTTCCTCAGGGCTGGAATGTCCCTTGGTCTTCCTTCTGGCCCGGCATCTCCCTTGGTCTTCGTTCTGGCCCGGCATCTCCCTTGGTCTTCCTTCTGGCCCAGCATCTCCCAGGGTTTTCCTCTGGGCTGGCATGCCCCTTGGTCTACCTTCTGGCCCGGCATCTCCCTTGGTCTTCATCTGGGCTGGCATGCCCCTTGGTCTTCCTTCTGGCCCGGCACCTCCCTTGGTCTTCCTTCTGGCCTGGCATGGCCCTGGGTCTTCCTTTGGACCGTCATGGCCCTGGGTCTTCCTCTGGACTGGCATGTCCCTTGGTCTTCATCTGGCCAGGCATCCCTCTGGGTCTTCCGCTGGACTGGCATGTCCCTTGGTCTTCCTCTGGAATGGCATGCCCCAGGTTCTTCCTCTGGGCTGGCATGCCCCTTGATCTTTATCTGGCTCAGCATCCCTCTGGGTCTTCTGGCCCAGCATATCCCTGGGTCTTCCTTTGGACCGGCATGGCTCTGGGTCTTCCTCTGGACTGGTATCTCCCCGCGTCTTCCTTTGGACCAGCATGGCCCTGGGTCTTCCTCTGGCCCGGCATTCCTCTGGGTCTTCCTCTGGCCTGGCATGTCCCTTGGACTTCATCTTGCTCCGCATCCCTCTGGGTCTTCTGGCCCGTCATCTCCCTTGGTTTTCCTTCTGGCCCGGCATATCCCTGGGTCTTCCTTTCGACCAGCATGGCCCTGGGTCTTCCTCTGGACTGGCATGCCCCTTGGTCTTGCTCTGGGCTGGCATGTCCCTTGGTGTTCCTTCTGGCCCAGCATCTCCCAGGGTCTTCCTCTGGGCTGGTATGCCCGTTGGTCTTCCTTCAGGCCCGGCATCTCCCTGGGTCTTCCTTTGGACCGGCATGGCCCTGGGTCTTCCTTTGGACCGGCATGGCCCTTGGTCTTCATCTGGCCCGACATGGCCCTTGGTCTTCCTCTGGACTGGCATGCCCCTTGATCTTCCTCTGGGCTGGCATGTCCCTTGGTCTTCATCTGGCCCGACATCCCTCTGGGTCTTCCTCTGGGCTGATAGGCCCCTTGGTCTTCCTTCAGGCCCGGCATCTCCCTGAGTCTTCATCTGGGCTGGCATGCCCCTTGGTCTTCCATCTGGCCTGGCATCTCCCTTGGTCTTCCTTCTGGCTCGGCACCTCCCTTGGTCTTCCTTCTGGCCCGGCATCTCCCTTGGTCTTCCTTCTGGCCCGGCATGGCCCTGTGTCTTCCTTTGGACCAGCATGCCCCTTGATCATCCTCTGGGCTGGCATGTCCCTTGGTCTTCATCTGGCCCGACATCCCTCTGGGTCTTCCTCTGGACTGGCATGCCCCTTGGTCTTCATCTGGCCCGGCATCCCTCTGGGTCTTCCGCTGGACTGGCATGTCCCTTGGTCTTCCTCTGGGCTGGCATGCCCCTTGGCTTTCATCTGGCCCGGCATGGCCCTTGGTCTTCCTCTGGAATGGCATCTCCCAGGGTTTTCCTCTGGGCTGGCATGCCCCTTGGTCTACCTTCTGGCCCGGCATCTCCCTTGGTCTTCATCTGGGCTGGCATGCCCCTTGGTCTTCCTTCTGGCCCGGCACCTCCCTTGGTCTTCCTTCTGGCCTGGCATGGCCCTGGGTCTTCCTTTGGACCGTCATGGCCCTGGGTCTTCCTCTGGACTGGCATGTCCCTTGGTCTTCATCTGGCCAGGCATCCCTCTGGGTCTTCCGCTGGACTGGCATGTCCCTTGGTCTTCCTCTGGAATGGCATGCCCCAGGTTCTTCCTCTGGGCTGGCATGCCCCTTGATCTTTATGTGGCTCAGCATCCCTCTGGGTCTTCTGGCCCAGCATATCCCTGGGTCTTCCTTTGGACCGGCATGGCTCTGGGTCTTCCTCTGGACTGGTATCTCCCCGCGTCTTCCTTTGGACCAGCATGGCCCTGGGTCTTCCTCTGGCCCGGCATTCCTCTGGGTCTTCCTCTGGCCTGGCATGTCCCTTGGACTTCATCTTGCTCCGCATCCCTCTGGGTCTTCTGGCCCGTCATCTCCCTTGGTTTTCCTTCTGGCCCGGCATATCCCTGGGTCTTCCTTTCGACCAGCATGGCCCTGGGTCTTCCTCTGGACTGGCATGCCCCTTGGTCTTGCTCTGGGCTGGCATGTCCCTTGGTGTTCCTTCTGGCCCAGCATCTCCCAGGGTCTTCCTCTGGGCTGGTATGCCCGTTGGTCTTCCTTCAGGCCCGGCATCTCCCTGGGTCTTCCTTTGGACCGGCATGGCCCTGGGTCTTCCTTTGGACCGGCATGGCCCTTGGTCTTCATCTGGCCCGACATGGCCCTTGGTCTTCCTCTGGACTGGCATGCCCCTTGATCTTCCTCTGGGCTGGCATGTCCCTTGGTCTTCATCTGGCCCGACATCCCTCTGGGTCTTCCTCTGGGCTGATAGGCCCCTTGGTCTTCCTTCAGGCCCGGCATCTCCCTGAGTCTTCATCTGGGCTGGCATGCCCCTTGGTCTTCCATCTGGCCTGGCATCTCCCTTGGTCTTCCTTCTGGCTCGGCACCTCCCTTGGTCTTCCTTCTGGCCCGGCATCTCCCTTGGTCTTCCTTCTGGCCCGGCATGGCCCTGGGTCTTCCTTTGGACCAGCATGCCCCTTGATCATCCTCTGGGCTGGCATGTCCCTTGGTCTTCATCTGGCCCGACATCCCTCTGGGTCTTCCTCTGGACTGGCATGCCCCTTGGTCTTCATCTGGCCCGGCATCCCTCTGGGTCTTCCGCTGGACTGGCATGTCCCTTGGTCTTCCTCTGGGCTGGCATGCCCCTTGGCTTTCATCTGGCCCGGCATGGCCCTTGGTCTTCCTCTGGAATGGCATGCCCCTGGTTCTTCCTCTGGGCTGGAATGCCCCTTGATCTTTATCTGGCTCAGCATCCCTCTGGGTCTTCTGGCCCGGCATCTCCCTGGGTCTTCCTTTGGACCGGCATGGCCCTGGGTCTTCCTTTGGACCGGCATGGCCCTTGCTTTTCATCTGGCCAGACATGGCCCTTGGTCTTCCTCTTGACTGGCATGCCCCTTGATCTTCCTCTGGGCTGGCATGTCCCTTGGTCTTCATCTGGCCCGACATCCCTCTGGGTCTTCCTCTGGACTGGCATGTCCCTTGGTCTTCCTCTGGGCTGGCATGCCCCTTGGTCTTCCTTCTGGCCCGGCATCTCCCTTGGTCTTCCTTCTGGCCCGGCATGGCCCTGGGTCTTCCTTAGGACCGGCATGGCTCTTGGTCTTTATCTGGGCTGGCATGCCCCTTGGTCGTCATTCTGGCCCGGCATCCCTCAGGGTCTTCCTCTGGACTGGCATGTCCCTTGGTCTTCATCTGGCCCGACATCCCTCTGGGTCTTCCTCTGGACTGGCATGTCCCTTAGTCTTCCTCTGGGCTGGCATGCCCCTTGGTCTTCCTCTGGACTGGCATGTCCCTTGGTCTTCATCTGGCCTGGCATCCTTCTGGGTCTTCCTCTGGACTGGCATGTCCCTTGGTCTTCATCTGGGCTGGCATATCCCTTGGTCTTCATCTGGCCCGACATCCCTCTGGGTCTTCCTCTGGACTGGCATGTCCCTTAGTCTTCCTCTGGGCTGGCATGCCCCTTGGTCTTCCTCTGGACTGGCATGTCCCTTGGTCTTCATCTGGCCTGGCATCCCTCAGGGTCTTCCTCTGGACTGGCATGTCCCTTGGTCTTCATCTGGCCCGACATCCCTCTGGGTCTTCCTCTGGACAAGCATGTCCCTTAGTCTTCCTCTGGGCTGGCATGCCCCTTGGTCTTCCTCTGGACTGGCATGTCCCTTGGTCTTCATCTGGCCTGGCATCCTTCTGGGTCTTCCTCTGGACTGGCATGTCCCTTGGTCTTCCTCTGGGCTGGCATGCCCGTTGGTCTTCCTTCTGGTCCCGCTTCTCCCTTTTAATCCTTCTGGACCGGCATGGCCCTGGGTCTTCCATTGGACCGGCATGGCCCTGGGTCTTCCTCTGGGCTGGCATGCCCCTTGGTCTTCCTTCTGGCCCAGCATCTCCCATGGTCTTCCTCTGGGCTGGTATGCCCCTTGGTCTTCCTTCTGGCCCGGCATCTCCCTGGGTCTTCATCTGGGCTGGCATGCCCCTTGGTCTTCCTTCTGGCCTGGCACCTCCCTTAGTCTTCCTTCTGGCCCGGCATCTCCCTTGGTCTTCCTTCTGGCCCGGCATGGCCCTGGGTCTTCCTTTGGACCGGCATGGCCCTGGGTCTTCCTCTGGACTGACATGTCCCTTGGTCTTCATCTGGCCCGGCATCCCTCTGGGTCTACCTCAGGACTGGCATGTCCCTTGGTCTTCATTTGGACCAGCATGGCACTTGGTCTTTTTCCTCGTGACTGGCATGTCCCTTGGTCTTCATCTGGCCCGGCATCCCTCTGGGTCTTCCTCTGGGCTGGTATGCCCCATGGTCTTCCTTCTGGCCCATCATCTCCCTGGGTCTTCATCTGGGCTGGCATGCCCCATGGTCTTCCTTCTGGCCCGGCACCTCCCTGGGTCTTCCTTTGGACCAGCATGGCCCTGGGTCTCCCTCTGGACTGGCATGCCTCTTGGTCTTCCTCTGGGCTGGCATGTCCCTTGGACTTCATCTGGCTCGGCATCCCTCTGGGTCTTCCTTCTGGCCCGGCATCTCCCTGGGTCTTCCTTTGGACCAGAATGGCCCTGGGTCTTCCTCTGGGCTGGCATGCCCCTTGGTCTTGCTCTGGGCTGGCATGTCCCTTGGTCTTCATCTGGCTCGGCATCCCTCTGGGTCTTCTAGCCGGGCATCTCCCTGGGTCTTCCTTTGGACCGGCATGGCCCTGGGTCTTCCTTTGGACCGGCATGGCCCTTGGTCTCCTTCCTCTGGACTGGCATGCCCCTTGGTCTTCCTCTGGGCTGGCATGTCTTTTGGTCTTCATCTGGGCTGGTATGCCCCTTGGTCTTCCTTCTGGCCCGGCATCTCCCTGGGTCTTCATCTGGGCTGGCATGCCCCTTGGTCTTCCTTTTGGCCTGGCACCTCCCTTGGTCTTTCTTCTGGCCCGGCATCTCCCTTGGTCTTCCTTCTGGCCCGGCATGGCCCTGGGTCTTCCTTTGGACCGGCTTGGCCCTGGGTCTTCCTCTGCACTGACATGTCCCTTGGTCTTCATCTGGCCCGGCATCCCTCTGGGTCTACCTCAGGTTTGGCATGTCCCTTGGTCTTCATTTGGACCGGCATGGCACTTGGTCTTCTTCCTCGTGACTGGCATGTCCCTTGGTCTTCATCTGGCCCGGCATCCCTCTGGGTCTTCCTCTGGGCTGGTATGCCCCATGGTCTTCCTTCTGGCCCATCATCTCCCTGGGTCTTCATCTGGGCTGGCATGCCCCATGGTCTTCCTCCTGGCCCGTCACCTCCCTGGGTCTTCCTTTGGACCGGCATGGCCATCTGGACTGGCATCTCCATGGGTCTTCCTTTGGACCAGCATGGCCATGGGTCTCCCTCTGGACTGGCATGCCTCTTGGTCTTCCTCTAGGCTGGCATGTCCCTTGGACTTCATCTGGCTCGGCATCCCTTTGGGTCTTCCTTCTGGCCCGGCATCTCCCTGGGTCCTTCTTTGGACCAGAATGGCCCTGGGTCTTCCTCTGGACTGGCATGCCCCTTGGTCTTGCTCTGGGCTGGCATGTCCCTTGGTCTTCATCTGGCTCGGCATCCCTCTGGGTCTTCTAGCCGGGCATCTCCCTGGGTCTTCCTTTGGACCGGCATGGCCCTGGGTCTTCCTTTGGACCGGCATGGCCCTTGGTCTTCTTCCTCTGGACTGGCATGCCCCTTGGTCTTGCTCTGGGCTGGCATGTCCCTTGGTCTTCATCTGGCTCGGCATCCCTCTGGGTCTTCTAGCCGGGCATCTCCCTGGGTCTTCCTTTGGACCGGCATGGCCCTGGGTCTTCCTTTGGACCGGCATGGCCCTTGGTCTTCTTCCTCTGGACTGGCATGCCCCTTGGTCTTCCTCTGGGCTGGCATGTCTTTTGGTCTTCATCTGGACTGGCATGCCCCTTGGTCTTCCTCTGGGCTGGCATGTCTTTTGGTCTTCATCTGGACTGGCATGCCCCTTGGTCTTCCTCTGGGCTGGCATGTCTTTTGGTCTTCATTCTGGCCCGGCATCCCTCTGGGTCTTCCTCGTGACTGGCATGTCCCTTGGTCTTCATCTGGCCCGGCATCCCTCTGGGTCTTCCTCTGGGCTGGTATGCCCCATGGTCTTCCTTCTGGCCCATCATCTCCCTGGGTCTTCATCTGGGCTGGCATGCCCCATGGTCTTCCTCCTGGCCCGTCACCTCCCTGGGTCTTCCTTTGGACCGGCATGGCCATCTGGACTGGCATCTCCATGGGTCTTCCTTTGGACCAGCATGGCCATGGGTCTCCCTCTGGACTGGCATGCCTCTTGGTCTTCCTCTAGGCTGGCATGTCCCTTGGACTTCATCTGGCTCGGCATCCCTTTGGGTCTTCCTTCTGGCCCGGCATCTCCCTGGGTCCTTCTTTGGACCAGAATGGCCCTGGGTCTTCCTCTGGACTGGCATGCCCCTTGGTCTTGCTCTGGGCTGGCATGTCCCTTGGTCTTCATCTGGCTCGGCATCCCTCTGGGTCTTCTAGCCGGGCATCTCCCTGGGTCTTCCTTTGGACCGGCATGGCCCTGGGTCTTCCTTTGGACCGGCATGGCCCTTGGTCTTCTTCCTCTGGACTGGCATGCCCCTTGGTCTTGCTCTGGGCTGGCATGTCCCTTGGTCTTCATCTGGCTCGGCATCCCTCTGGGTCTTCTAGCCGGGCATCTCCCTGGGTCTTCCTTTGGACCGGCATGGCCCTGGGTCTTCCTTTGGACCGGCATGGCCCTTGGTCTTCTTCCTCTGGACTGGCATGCCCCTTGGTCTTCCTCTGGGCTGGCATGTCTTTTGGTCTTCATCTGGACTGGCATGCCCCTTGGTCTTCCTCTGGGCTGGCATGTCTTTTGGTCTTCATCTGGACTGGCATGCCCCTTGGTCTTCCTCTGGGCTGGCATGTCTTTTGGTCTTCATTCTGGCCCGGCATCCCTCTGGGTCTTCCTCTGGACTGGCATGTCCCTTGGTCTTCATCTGGCCCGACATCCCTCTGGGTCTTCCTCTGGACTGGCATGTCCCTTGGTCTTCCTCTGGGCTGGCATGTCCCTTGGTCTTCCTTCTGGCCCGGCATCTCCCTTGGTCTTCCTTCTGGCCCAGCATCTCCCAGGGTCTTCCTCTGGGCTGGTATGCCCCTTGGTCTTCCTTCTGGCCCGGCATCTCCCTGGATCTTCATCTGGGCTGGCATGCCCCTTGGTCTTCCTTCTGGCCCGGCACCTCCTTTGGTCTTCTTTCTGGCCCGGCATGGCCCTGGGTCTTCCTCTGGACTGGCATGTCCCTTGGTCTTCATCTGGCCCGGCATGCCCCTGGTTCTTCCTCATTGCTGGCATGGCCCTTGGTCTTCATCTGGCCCGGCATCCCTCTGGGTCTTCCTCTGGACTGGCATGTCCCTTGGTCTTCATCTGGACTGGCATCTCCCTGGGTCTTCCTTTGGACCGACATGGCCCTGGGTTTTCCTCTGGACTGGCAACTCCCTGGGTCTTCCTTTGGACTGACATGGCCCTGGGTCTTTCTCTAGACTGGCATGCCCCTGGTTCTTCCTCTGGGCTGGCATGCCCCTTGGTCTTCATCTGGCCTGGCATCCCTCTGGGTCTTCCTCTGGACTGGCATGTCCCTTGGTCTTCATCTGACTCGGCATCCCTCTGGGTCTTCCTCTGGACTGGCATGTCCCTTGGTCTTCATCTGGCCCTGGCATCCCTCTGGGTCTTCTTCGTCCTGCAAAATACATTTGATTGTTTAGTTGATTAAACATAAGCAATGAAGATACTTGTCATTAATAGTCAATTATTTCATTGTTTAGATGTGATTGTTTAGATTGATTCAACAAATGCAGTTTAGATGCATAACATTAAAAGTCAATAATTAACAAAAACAGCTACATAACACAACTTTTGACTGGGTAATATCACAACTATTACTAAAATCATACTGTCCCCTTTAACATATTGATCCTATGGGAAAAAATTTTTTATTGCAGAAAATGAAAGAACATATGATGTATATATGATCGATTACGACTAATCTTACACACTGATTGTTCATAAAATGAGCGATTAGAGCGGATTAAGCGGATTATCTAGGTCAAAGAGCATTGCGCATGCCCAGACTGAAGGGAAATCCCACATAACTGGTTAGCTCGTCCGCTTGCACAAAAAAATACCTTTGCAATATGGCTTCCATCGGTTGAGTTTGTCAGCGGGCTCAATTTGAGCAATGGAAAGTATTGAGGTAGACCATTGATGTTAATTCTGAGTAGTCAACAAGATTCCAGCAGAGCGACTTCTAGTTGCATGGTAAGATATCACTTATACAATTTGCTATGAAATTAAGATAAATCGAGAATATTGCGGGGATCCTGTCGACAACACGATATGATAAAATCAGTTTTCCCTAGGCCCCGCTAAACAAAAACTTGGCACAAATGCTCTACATCTTTTCTTGGATAGCACCTTTCCGACTACCACAGTTTTTAAACAAGAGTCATCAGAAGATGACATATCCCACCGGTTCCACATGATCGTAAGATGTAAACCTTTGAAAGATCATAATTGTAAATTTTTCAAGCATGGGTTCATTATAGTATAAGCTAATCCAAATAAGTCCAAATAAGAGCCGTTTCCATGGAAATAATAAAAAATAAAATTTTCAGAAATGTGAAAATATCAAAGGGCACCACTTCAGTAGGTGGGCAATACACATGTAAAGTTTAAGAATGATATGTGGACTGGTTTTTGAGTTCTGCTCCGGAAACGAAACCTTTCATGAACAGAGTCCAAATAAGAGCCCTTTCCATTGAAATAATAAAAAATAAAATTTTCAGAAATGTGAAAATATCAAAAGGCACCACTTCAGTAGGTGGGCAATACACATGTAAAATTTCAAAAAGATATGTGGACCGGTTTTTGAGTTCTGCTCCGGAAACAAAATGATTACGGACGGACTGACATACAGACGGACAGGGCGATGACTATATCCCAAGGTATTACATACCGGTGGGATAAAAATCAGTCTTTACTTAATAATATAATTCCACGAATCGAGCATGATATGATTTTTAAACAGTCAGGAACGATCGTTACCATGATGTGTATTGCCTATTTACGTTTATTTCAGGCCTGAACCGCCTCACGAGGAAATATCTTGCTCGACTGAGTGATCCCACTCACAGATCAAAACACGGAGGATGGTGATGTTTCCTAGAGGGGCATGACATTTGGAATAAGGTTGGACCCAATTGTCATAATATTAATATTATTTAATATCTATATGGGTGTTATCAATTTACACTTGCATAGATAATAGTGATAGTGATAATTTTGAACAAATACAAAACTGACTCAATGATACTTATAAATATTTTACTAATACTTTCCAAAATAATGAAAACTTTTTAAGCTTATTATATTGTTGTTGTTTTTTAAATTAATATATTTTCTAAATGCTTCATCATTTTCTACGCTCATTTGTTGAGTGTTTGGTAAATTTTCTGAATATTTATGATCACCAAATTTTCAAGTCTGGGATACCCTCATATGAGGCCTAGATAAAAGTCTGAAACATGATGAAATTAGAGTTGTGACGATACAGACATGTCACAATATGATACGTATCATAGTATTAAAGAACGATATGATTCAACATGATAGACATCTCTCGATATATTATTTTCCAGGTATTTGAGAGAGAAAAAACAATAACTTTGACAAAAATCCTTTTTTTTTTGGCTAAGTAAGTAGTTTTAAGTCAACGATAAGTATCGAAATACAGATATCATATAACAATACATCTCACAACGTCACGGGCGAAACGAAAAAGTTCCTAAACTATTCCGTTCCTTCCTTGACATCATTGGCCATAATTTCTGTGCTAGCATTCCAACCCACTGCACGGAAGTAGAATAGTCCAATCAGAAGACAGCTTGTTAAATGAACTCCAGCTGTCGGGTAATCGTGCAGTGATACATTAGCACTGACTAAACGAGGACATTTTTTTTAAAATAAATAATTTCAAGTATAAGGTTAGTGTCTTAAATCACTAAACACATCATTATGACCGCTTATCTTTTCTTAAAAGTGCATGCAGGGATGTATTTCAAATTCAGCTCATAATGCAGTGTGTGATCAATCGATATTTCAGCGTAAATATATATGAACCGACCTAAGGTTTAAATTTTCTTGTATTGAAAGTATTTAAATGTTTGTGTTTATTTGATAAGGATAGGTACATATTTTTAAAATATCCTGAACAAGGAAGAAAATGCGTAAAATATTGACTGCTATATATAACATGATTTTTTTTATCTTTCAAATGAATATGTTATATAAACGTTTTATATCGTGTTGGTAGGCATTCTTATTCTTACACCACATGTACAAGTTCTTTCTTGTACATAAATCAATTTTGGATCTCATGTGAAAAATAAATGCTTAAGACGTGATTATTTATCAAATAATCCGATTAATAGGCAACTGTAGGCTACTGTGAAATTAGCCTTGTGTATTTTTCTATTTAATTCAAATTGAATATTAGAAAATTTTGAATTTTTTTTAGAATTATTTAAAAAAAATGACAGCAATTTAGTAAAGTATAAATAAGCTTCTCTAAAACTAGCCGATTTGAAAAAGATTTTTTTGTATGCGTTTTACAAGGGAGAGAAACATTTTATTTGAGTGATACATCATGTTTATTTCTCTGCATTCTCGGTGCTCATCAAAACATGAAAACAGCCATGCGGACTGAAGGTTGATATTTCATTTCACTCAGATAGTTTTCAAAAAGATCGTCTGTTAGTATTTTGAATTTGATCTGAATGTAAACGGCGATTTCATTGGCTATTGTTGAAAGAGCTGGTAACGGGCGTAACTCCTGATCACAATAGGTGTCGCTGCTCAGGATCACCAGTTTTCAATGCTGTGATGGCAAGGTCTAATACGAGGAGAGTAGCTCGAAGTGTTTTCACCTTGCCGTGGGAAGATGATAACAATACTTATATCACCAGGTTGGGGTATCAAGATTCTCAATGTAATGATATTTTGTAAAAGATCTCCACACTCACACATTGGTGAATAGTGATACTTAATCTAACAATACATTATAGTGATACATTCTCTGTATTGTGATAAGTATTGTTGACTTTAAAATTGCTTATTTTGCCCAAACAAAAGAATATTTATCAAAAGTAATTTAAGTTAATGTTTTATTTTGTCAAAAACCTTAAGATATTGTGATGTGTATTGTATTTCTGTGAACAAATCTTTATTGTCACTCCTTTAATTAGAAGGTAGTTTAATGTTTGTTTTAGTCTTTATTTTTACTTTTTTATCCACATATTTTAATGTCTTAATACATCATATCTATAACATGTATCAGGATTTATTTTATGTAAATGACTGATTTGATGAAAAGGATACATGTATGTTTTTTTTTTTATTGTATTAAAGTTTGTCTTGACAAGTGATTATTAACCATAATTGTTTTCCTTGTAAAACGTTTTCAGTCACACAAAATATATCATTAAGATTTGGCTAAAATAGGATAAACCTCAAAGGACTTTAATATATTGCTATATCTTTTACCAATAAGATGCATTTTTTTCTTATCAATTCAACAATTCATGTAAATATTTTTTTTTGTAAGTACACACACACAAAAACGAACTTTATATAGATATTTCTTGCTTTTGTTTTTATTGATATTTTTCTTGTATATTCTTTCAAGTTAATCATTATTTCTTCTTTACATTTTGTTATAACAGATTGGGGTCAGTGGGAACCAGTAGTAGTGCTAAACTGGATTCACTTGATTCTTTTGATGGCAGTGCTGAATCAACTCTGGTGAGATTGACATGAACATGTGTAATATTTAAATTAAACTGATAATAATTAAAATCATTTCATCTCTTTTTAGAAAAGTTATTCTTCTTTTACTAATTTTTATTATATTAAGACCAATATCAATTCTATTTTTATTAAACTATTTTAACAAAAGGAATTATTATAGTTTAATTGTCTTAATTTCTGTATTCACATTTTAAATCAGTAACGATGTAATAAAATCTGATTAAAATATTGTCTGTATTCCTCTGTATTTCCTTAAAGCCTGTATGAAATAAAAACTCTCCACAGACTTTGTATTATATGATTGTTTGTGATTTATGTGTTTGTGTGTGTATATAATGTTTATGCTGAAAATGTTACAGTATGGACAAGGGTGATGAGGACCACCTGCACAGTGAGGAGGACAGGGAAAATGAGAAACATAACCCTTCATGATAAGACAGCATGGAATCTCTGAAGGATTTATATATAGGGTATTACTTAACAATACATAAATGCCAAAACAATTTAAAATTAAATCTGGAAGTGCAAGGACATTGTTTTAAGTTCATGCTATGTTCATTGAAAGGCTCATTGTTTTTTTCAGATTGCATTACGTCACTAATTAATTGTTTGCATTTTAGCTTATCTAACCCAAATGGTAATTAAGACTTTAAATCTCGTAATTACGACTTTTTAATCTTGTAATTACGACTTTTAATCTCATAATTACGACTTTAAAACTCGTAATTACGACTTTTTAATCTCATAATTACGACTTTTTAAAATTCTTAATTACAACTTTTTAATCTCGTAATAACAGGTTTTTACAAACCCCTCATTCAGCAGTACTCGAATTAGAAACACAACAAGGCACGAGTGATGGGATTGCCTTAATGAGATTTGAGGTAGTTTTTTGGTATGAGCAAAACTACCCACTAAACCTTTTTTGAAACGATAAACAAATAAATCTGGCATACCAAGTTTATCATATATGCAGTGAAGCTTATTCTAGCCAATGATAAAGACTGACACAATTTAAACCTTCAACTGACAGTGACCTCTTTGAGAGATTAGCTAAATAACGACAAAATTATTTCCTTCTCATGATCTCTGTGACACTCAAGACATGTTTTATTTAACGATTTATATCACACTTTAAAGGGTAAAAATTTTCAATGATAATTGTATGGTAATGCTAAATGTATTATTTTGATAGTGTCCAAAATCTCATTACACAAACCAATCATCCATAGCCAGAGAACAAATTATAAAGATTTACATAAAGTCTATTGGTGGACATTTTTGTGTGAACACCTTTAATTCAGTTTGTTTAAAGAAAAAGGAATCGCATAACATTATATATTTGATTTAGTACTGTTTCATTTAGTTTAAATACATTGTCTTTCATTCAACACATCACACATATTCTGATCATTTCTCAATAATATTGCCTTTCATCATCCTTTATTATAACAATGGTTTATCAGAATCAATATTTCTTTCAATGTATAACCATCAGGGACGTTCATATAACGAATGGCTTGAGTTTCTAAGATATTAAACGATAACTGAGGACTCGGTTATATCCCGAACCGGTTACTGTCAGCTACGGGGGCGGGATAGCGCAGTGGTTAGCGTGCTCGGCTTCGGATCAGGAGGTCCGTGGTTCGAATCCCGCCAGGGGCTCGGCAACTTTGTCTGCAGTAGAGAACTGTTCTACACGCAGTCAGGTTTGGGTGCAATGCTACACTGAATTTCAGTGCAGTACCACCCATGGTTGCTAGTTCTAGCCCATGCTCGCAGGTTTCACCGCAATGCATAGTCACAATAGTGTTGCGGGCTTTCTTCCTTCAATAATACTAGCAGCCGCGATTTAAGTGAAATACTCTTGAAAGCGGCACTAAACCCCACATCACCTCACCTTACTGTCAGTTACAAGGCATACCTTGCGCCAGTCTTTATGGTTGGCTAGGATAAGAATTGGTGCATTTCCTGGTCGGCGTTTCAAACCATCCTTCTGTGTACGTCCGTCACCTTTTTGTTCCATTGATAATTTCAAATGCAAATGCTAAAATGTAAGGAAAATTGGCACTCTGGTGTGTATGTGTGCCTTATGTATGATTTAGTCCCTTATAAGCCTAAATTGTGCATTTGTTTTGTGACATAGTATAATATCCCCTGTCAACTACATACGCATATACCTTATGTGTTAGCTTTACCTTGATATGCACTCCTAATGAGTTTTCAGTTCAGTAGGTTGTTTCCATATTTTTCCATCATAGTTATAACGTAAACAGAATAAACAATTTTAGGTAATAGATTGATGACAGGTAACAGGTCTCTAAGATGGAGTTACGGAAAATACCTAAATGAATATGATACAGTTTAATTGCAGTTTTAAAACAGCTTGCGCAGTACCTAAAGCTCTTGTGACCAACAAGAGAAGCCGGGTGCATGTATATGAGGCTGTTTAACTTGATTTTTTACCTTTAAAATAGAAGTTTATTTTCATAAAGATAAATTTACACAAACTATAAAAGTGTGTCCATTGCGTGAACTATATCACATGAACCACAGTCTCACAAAAACATACATATCACTCGTGCCTTTGTGCGTTTCTAATCCGAGTACTGGTGAATATAAAGGGCATGAAAAAAGCTGAGATATAAAGTCGTAATTACGAGTTTAAAAAAGTCGTAATTACGAGTTTTTAAAAAGTCGTAATTACGAGATTTAAAGTTGTAATTACGAGATTAAAACTCGTAATTACGAGAAATAAAGTCGTAATTACGAGTTTTAAAAAGTCATAATTACGAGTTTTAAAAAGTCCTAATTACGAGTTTTAAAAAGTCGTAATTACGAGATTTAAAGTCCTAATTACGAGATTAAAACTCGTAATTACGAGAAATAAAGTCGTAATTACGAGTTTTATATTTTTTTATATATTTGCATTTTGGCGGTAACGGGCTTTCGTATCAATAAATGTTTTGGTATTTTCAACGTTACATTTCCATTGGTGTCTCCAAATATTGTCTAATGGGGCCACACCCTTAAATCTTTTTTCCTATCCTTCTATGAAGCAAAATGCTGAGCATATGGCGGGATTTGAACAATGGGCCTCTTGATTGCATAGCTACAGTAGTTTTGCAATCTTTCTCCCTGCCATAATACTAGCAGTGATAGAAAAGAAATTAACTTGAAAGAGCTGTTTTACCCAAATTCACAATGCATTTCATAAATGAAATAAAGCCTAATGAGTTACAGAGTCATTGACTATCATGTTTGTTTTGATGGAAACACCATTCTATGCTCTATTCTATTAAAGATAAAAACGGGGAATTTAAAGACATCAATTTCATCAAACTTTTATCTTTTCAACAATCTATAAGCACCTGAAGAGTTTATTATCAACATTACAACACTGGTATGACTAATTTTGTATTTCTATTGTGTATTATGTTAATTTTTTTGGTTGAAGGGTTTTCAAGAGGAAAGAGAAGTGACAAGGGGAAGATGTGACTTGGGACAGTAGTTTCCTAGACAGGTGATGTGATGCAGAGAGTTTTCAGGGAGGACCAGTTGAAGAAAACAAGCCAAATGAGAAGATACAGAATTGGCATTAACTAATGGGATGGGTGTTTGCGCTTCATTAAACATAAACAAAATAAAATGTTTGATTTAAAATAAATTAGTTTGTTGTATATAAAATTAATTAGGATGCTGGTGATTTTTGGTGATTTTAAAGTCTGTTTCTCAATACTTTATTATAAAGAAATATTGTTATAATTGACCTGGCTAATCTTTTTCTCCCTTTTCAATTTCACTCATTAGGTAAATCTTCTCCCTTTTCAATTTCACTCATTAGGTAAATCTGTGATCATTTGTATATTCTATCATATAATGCTTGATGAGCTACAGAACCAATGGCTATAATTTTTAAGTGTTCATGTCAATTATCATTATGATTCTTTCTGCAACTGCCATTGGGTGGGTACACAAAACAGTCCTGTTAAAATGTTAGATGTAAGATTTCACATGTAGGTAGACACACTAACGGTAGTAATGTAATGGCTGTCAAGAGACACATTTACAAATTTAAAGACTGTTTAAAAATAAAAAAAGACTTATGTTTAAAATTTGTTTTGATGTGTCAAACTTTTTTGACAGATGAATCACAAATGATAATTTTAATTAAGTTTTTTAGGTACATAACATGATTATCAATTTCCAATGCCAACAAAACCTAATTAAAGTTAAAGGTTTCATGATTTCATTAAGTGTGTATGTATTTTAAGTCATTTTTTTGGTGAAGTACAACATTTCTGAGGATTTTGATGGGACCAATCACATTGTACACAGTATAATGAATGAAACAGGTGTGTTCACATAGTTTGATACTTTTTGTACTCAACATATCTTCAGAGATAGATCATCCATGACTCAACAGCAGAATGTCCAAAAGCCCTTGGCACCAACTGACAGTCCTAGACTATATTTAATTTAATTTAGTTCCTGAAAAGAGGGGTTAAGGCAAATAACCATAGTGGCTGTTTTTAAGTTGTGTAAGAAAAAAATAAAATCTGATTTATAGAAAATAGACACCTGTATATGTTAGCTTTGATTCAATCTGAATATTTACATCAATGATTTTATTCATGGGTCTAGGACAAAAGCCACACGGACAAATGCCACCTAGGACAAGAGCCACCCAGACAAAAGCCACCAAAACAAAACCTGTAGTTCTCATGATACATTAGTCATTTTTAAGATGTGAACATTTCCTGTGCTCCACGTTCTACCATATTTATTTAATCAGAAACAAACTAGATTAGCGTTTGCGGGATACCGCAAAAGCAGAGCAGCCCCGGAACTTGGGGTTTCGCCTTACCCTGTTCCGCCTTTTACAGGCTTCACCAAATTGGGAATTTTCTCGTGACCTTGACCTTTAACACTCAAGGTCACACAATCAATGAACACATTTCATTGAGTATAACATTATTGTAATGAAATAAAGTGTTAAAAATTTAAAATAATCCATTTTCTCAATATATGTTGACCTTGCTGTGACCTTGACCTTCGACAGTTCGTACCCAAAACTTCAAAAAAAATTGTACTTCTCAAGAGATAATATAGACACAATCTAAACTTCATAGCACAAAAACTTTTCAAGTTATTGTGTTTACAAGGAATTGCAATAACTCATGTCTCATGACCTTGACCTTTGACCTTCAAGGTCAGACAATAATTGAACACTTTTTATTGAGTATAACAATCATGTATTGATTAAAAGTGATCATAGTTAAAATTAAGCATTTTCAGTAAACCATGCTTAAGTCATCACCTTGCTGTGACCTTGACCTTTGACGGATTGTAGCCAAAACCTTTTCAAAATTTTTTACTTTTCCAAGGATGATATATACCAAGTTAGAGCTTCATAGCACAAACACTTTTCAAGTTACCATGTTTACAAAGCATTTTGTGGTGATTTTATAACTCATGACCTTGACCTTTGACCTTGAAAGTGAACGTGTCAAAATCGTTCCCCCGAGGTATGAGTAGTAAGGTATGAATAAGAGTTCTGGAAAGCTTAGTTGAAAAAAGTTATAGCTAGTAGTACGAGTGCGGCGGCGGCGGCGGTGATAGATTAACTTCACAAAAACTGAAAGCAGCCCCGTCCTTAGACGAGGCTGCTAATCAATAAAATAGATTAGACTTTGTGATCGAAGCTTATCGGCTATCGCGTAAAAGTTTAGAAATTATTTATGAATCTTACATAATACCAATATTTGATTATTGTGGGCATATTTGGGATAATTGCACTCAAGAGCAATGCAACTTACTAGAAAAGCTGAACTTGGATGCGTTAAGATCCATATGTGGAGCAGTTATCGGAATAAGCCATAAGACAATTTATGACGAAACAAATTAGAAACCACTAGCAGAACGTAGATATATATCTAAATTGACTACTTTTTATAAAATGAAAAACAATGTAGCACCTCAATATCCTATTGACCTCCTACCAAAAATACCAAGTTCAAATGACTACTATCTCAGAGAAAATTCATCAGTGCGAACCTAAAAGTGTAGAACGGTGACTTATGCCAGGTCTTTTTTGCCTGACACTATAAAACTATGGAATTCATTAAATCCAAACATCCAAAATATCGAGACATTATCCGGTTTCAAAAATAAGCCGTTTATTTGAAAATTAACATCAAGATTAACTTAAGATTAACCAATCAGACCAAAGTACACTGCCCATTCATAATTTTCTTAAAGATTTACTATAAAACACTTAATGGTTTTCACAGCGTACCCTTTTTTCTATGTTAAACGTTATAAAGATGATGTAAGTATATCATAAAATACCTTTGCATATCGTTAAACAAACTTGTTTTCATTTTTTTTTATTCAGAATATTGTTAGTGGTTGAATAATATGACTAAGTCATATCATATGGTATCATAATATAATATTATTATACTCATTTTATTAGTATATTACAATAAATAAGTAGGTGGCTTTGTCCAGGTGGCTTTGTCCAGGTGGCTTTTGTCCTGCTCCCTTATTCATTGATAATTTTCAAATTGTCATGAAATTAAAACAAATCACAACTTTTGACTCTTACATTGTGACTCAATGCCACAAGGCAAATACTTGTATTTTAAGCATTGGTCTAAAACACTAAAATTTGATGAGAACTTTTCCTAAATTCCCTTTTCTTAACACATACATATCCTCAATCTTCAATTAATATCCTCTATTTGATATTCCAGAAAACATACACAAGGTTCTTACATAGGTAGATGAATACCGGTAATTGATTATTTCAAACATAAATATTGACTATTCTTAAATTCTAGGGTCTAAAAAAGCAATTCAAAAAATAAAATTTTGGTGGATATTTTACCTTCATTTCACTGAACATATTGGTATTATCTTTCATATTTGTACTTGGGTTTTACAAATGACACATTGAACAAAATCTTTTCTGATAAATCACCGTAAGAAATTTTTTATATTTTATTGTAAATGGATTTTTGATGTAATGTATTCTGTTTTATTAAAAAAAACTAAGCTCGAATGAATGAATGAATGAATGAATGAATTTTTCTCTGTGCAGTGCAGGTTTTTTTGAAACATAGTCTCCGCTAGAGACAGTCGCCTGTCACTTGACAACAAACATGATTTAGATGTAGGCCAACAGAAGAAGTGATAAACAAGTCTTGAAAAGGTTGTATACGAACAACAGGAATAAACAATTTCTCCAGTAAATCAGACTCAGTGACAAAAATCGACTGAAGCCGATCGAGTGTGCTTTGATTATCATGGAATATGGATATCAGAATCGCACTACAAACCAAGAACTTGTGACTAGATAAATTGACTTTTAAGTGATTAGTTTTTTAAAACACTGAAGCTAAAACAACTATCTGGATTAATTCTTGTTGTCAACGTGCGTTGTTCTGCTTGACTCAAAACACTACCTTACGGCGATAGACTTGGTCATGTCTTCACTGATATTAAGGTCAAGGCCGTTTAGAACTTTCCTTATATGGCAACGGCACAAGATGTCTAAAAATAGCGCGGGGAAGCCCTATCCGCCAACGGAAGAAATTAACAATAATTCAATTGTTTTGCACAGGTGAAAATTATTGCTTGGTACTATTTAGGATTTATGTTTACTTGGATATGAAATCGGGTCAAAATTGGGACAGTATGATTTAAATAAATCAGTGTCTCATATGAATTTTATTTAGTGAGTAAGTTGTTTTATGGAGTGTGCAATAATTCAGCCATAAGCAGCTTCAAATTTATAATTTATATTTACTTGTGTGTAAAATAGATATGATTCATACCTCACTCAGTCGCTGGCATGCCCCTTGGTCTTCCTTCTTGCCCGGCATCTCCCTGGGTCTTCCTCTGGGCTGGCATGGCCCTTGGTCTTCCTTCCGGCCCGGCATGGCCCTTGGTCTTCCTTCTGGCCCGGCATCTCCCTTGGTCTTCCTTCTGGCCCGCATGGCCCGTGGTCTTCCTTCTGGCCTGGCATCTCCCTGAGTCTTCCTTCTGGCCCGGCATCTCCCTTGGTCTTCCTTCTGGCCCGGCATCTCCCTGGGTCTTCCTTTGGACCGGCATGGCCCATGGGTCTTTCTCTGGACTGGCATGCCCCTGGGTCTTCCTTCTGGCCCGGCATGGCCCTTGGTCTTCCTTCTGGCCCGACATCTCCCTTGGTCTCCCTTCTGGCCCGGCATCTCCCTTGGTCTTCCTTCTGGCCCGGCATCTCCCTGGGTCTTCCTTCTGGCCCGGCATCTCCCTGGGTCTTCCTTTGGACCGGCATGGCCCTGGGTCTTCCTCTGGGCTGGCATGCCCCTTGGTCTTCCTTCTGGCCCGGCATGGCCCTGGGTCTTCCTTCTGGCCCGGCATCTCCCTTGGCCTTCTTTCTGGCCCGGCATCTCCCTGGGTCTTCCTTCTGGCCGGTATGGCCCTTGGTCTTCCTTCTGGCCCGGCATCACCCTTGGTCTTCCTTTGGACCGACATGGCCCTTGGTCTTCTTTCTGGCCCGGCATGGCCCTTGGTCTTCCTTCTGGCCCGTCATGGCCCTTGGTCTTCCTTCTGGCCCGGCATCTCCCTGGGTCTTCCTCTGGACTGTCATGTCCCTTGGTCTTCGTCTGGCCCGGCATCTCCCTTGGTCTTCTTTCTGGCCCGGCATGGCCCTTGGTCTTCCTTCTGGCCCGTCATGGCCCTTGGTCTTCCATCTGGCCCGGCATCTCCCTGGGTCTTCCTTTGGACCGACATGGCCCTTGGTCTTCTTTCTGGCCCGGCATGGCCCTTGGTCTTCCTTCTGGCCCGTCATTGCCCTTGGTCTTCCATCTGGCCCGGCATCTCCCTGGGTCTTCCTTTGGACCGACATGGCCCTTGGTCTTCTTTCTGGCCCGGCATGGCCCTTGGTCTTCCTTCTGGCCCGTCATGGCCCTTGGTCTTCCTTCTGGCCCGTCATGGCCCTTGGTCTTCCTTCTGGCCCGGCATCTCCCTGGGTCTTCCTCTGGACTGGCATGTCCCTTGGTCTTCGTCTGGCCCGGCATCCCTCTGGGTCTTCTCCCGTCCTGCAAAATAGATTTGATTTTTTAGTTGATTGAACAGGAGCATTAAAGATACTTGTCATTATTAGTAAATTATTTTGTTGTTTCGATGTGATTGCTAAGATTGATTTAACAAATGCATTGGCATCCCCCTGGGTCTTCCTTCTAGCCCGACATCCCCCTGGTCTTCTTCTGATCCATTAAAATTGATTTTCATGTTGAAATTGATTTTTTTAAATGCATTTATGTCTTACAATATTGAATGCTTTATCATTAATAAGATAAATTAACTTTGTGTTGGTTTGTATTTTTACTTTATTTCTACAACTTTTTTCTTGTCATAATTACGACATAATTGATGGCGGGTTTTGGATTGCCACCATTACTTATGTTAACTTTTTTGTACAAATGCTTTTCTTTCTATTCAGTAGGTATATCTCTTACAAAAATGACAAATGTATCGTCTCTTATGACCCATGTTTATCTACCAACCAAAAATGTCTAGCAAAATTAGTTATTTCTGCAAATTTCCGCGGACTAACCACCAAAACAAAATGAAAAGAAATAATGAACCTTTGGCGTAAGATAAAAATTTCAATTATATGTCTTCAAGACATTCACATTAAAAAGGAGGAAGAGAATGTTATGAGAAATGAATGGGGATTAAAAAGTATCATTGCTCCTTATACTTCAAACTCAAGGTGTTGCTATGTTATTTAATGATAACATTGAATTAGAAATACATAAATCTGAAATTGATCCAAATGGAAATTTTATATCTGATATAACCATTGAAGGTATATGGCTAACCCTTGCAACCGTTTATTGACCTAACCAAGATGACCCAGGCTTTTATATCTCTATATTTAAAACCATATGTGACTTTGATAATGAATCTATAATTGTCTGTGGTGATTGGAATATTGTCCTTAATCCTGATATTGATTTAGAAAACTACAAAAATATCAAGAACCCTAAAGCCTGGAAAATTGTTTTAGAAAACATAGAGTCAAATAACCTGATAGATATTTGGAGAAACAGAAATTCAAATATTAGAAAATTCACTTGGTGTAAAAAATAAAAGTACCGAGGGTACAGAAGCTCACCTTTAAATGAATGATGTGGTAATATGGTTTAATTGTGTAACCATCTTTAATATGATAATCGATTATGGCTGCCATCATGTTTTTTAGGAGAGTGTAGCAATTTGTGTATTTGGCTTTGTGTATTTGGAGAAGCATAGTGTGCTGAGCATGTAAACCTGAACTCTGGCTAAGCCCTTATGTGTGGTATTTAAAGACTTGACGGGAGAGAACATGCATTGTTGTGAAAAATATATATAATTTCACAAAACACAGTTAGCTTATGTCCTAAATTGATTTTGTGTCAAGAAAAACTTCTGTTAGATAAACAAATGGTACAAATATGAGTAAAACACAGGAACTGGAACCTGATGCAAAATAACTCTTTCCACATCAACTTATCATGTAGATTGCTAAACACAAAACTTATTGTTGACAAGTTTTGTGTAAGTTGTTATTCTTAGTTACACAACGCGGGAGATTATTTCCTTTGTCTTTACAGGTTGCTATTTGACATAACGACCTAGGTGCGTTATGTGGATTACTTCAGCCTGAAAAATACTGTTTTTTTCCTAATTATTTTAAAATCTTTTTTAACAAAATAGAAAAATAAGTTCTAAAATGATGTCCCATGTTGTGTAAGACGGTTATATACTCCTTTTCGGTTGATATGGGATATAAAGCCCTCGGCTTCGCCTCGGGCTGTATATCCCATATCAACCTCAAAGGAGTATATAACCTATACAAAGAACATATCACTGTCATGAGAATACACGTCTTATTTCCATAACTCTTATTGCATACACATGGCCATATAGCATAATGCTCTACTATATCAATTGGGTCAGGTTGATTATGCAACAGACTAGCAGCTGACACTGTGATGCTAGCAGCCTGTATTGGGATGTGTATTAGAAAAGCATAGTGGACTCAACAGGAATATCTGAACTCTGGTTGACCCCTTATGTGTGGTATTTAAAGGAATATAAGGGATACCATTGTTTAAAATTTAACATGATGTTTAATGTGATTGGGTTTTGCAGCTAGTTGCCATAAAGATTTTAAACAAATTAATTAATTATGTTTGTCTTTCATCTTAATTTATTTTAAAAACACTTAAAAATATTGCAACAACTTGCATGACAATCTGAAATATTCCATATTCAAGATAATATTATGATTAGTAAGTTCAAATAAGAGAATTTATATGGTGCGAGTGATCACTTGATGAAAGCTTAAAGTGACACAGAGTATCTTTCTTAAAAATTTATTTGGCTTGATAAGCTACAAAATATCTAATATGCTGATTGAAGTTTATATCTCATCACTGGACTTGCAAATATATCTATTTATGCATAATATCTCTAAAATGATTGATTCTATGGAAAAATCAAAAACATCTCAAATACCTTTAATATTCGAAATTATGCATCCAATTAATCTACCTATGAGTTACAATACCTAATAAACACTATCAAATCGAATATAACTTCCTGTCAGCTTATTACAAGGTTTCAAAATTACGTTTGGCAAATTTGCGCGCGCCACTCGAGCCACATTATGTCCGGTTTTCGATCAAAATCGCGACTTTGAATGGCCGTATTTTCGCTCTAATGTACTGATTGACCTTTAACTTGTTATTTTCAGTAACAGTTAGTGGTTCCCGATGTAATAACATCGATTTCAAAATTTGACATATGTGATCCTATCAACATACTCTGTGTCTCTTTAAAATTTAATAATAATGATGTGTCATCTGCAGCTGAAAAGTCAATATGGCTGCTTTTGCGGCCATCTTGGATTCTCAAAACTGAAACGTCTACCTTTCTGTGAGGAATCACCATGGGTATAACATACTACAATTTCAGAATGATATCTGGATTCGTTTAGGAGGAGTAGTCTTTTTCGCGAAAGTTTACGGACAGACGGACGGACAGACAGACGGACGACGGACGAAGCGCCACAACATAAGCTCACATTTACTTTGTAAAGGTGAGCTAAAAACCAAGACAGCAAGCTAGACTGGATTTTTTCCTAGTGTCTGAAGACATTTCAAATCTCAGTATAGATACCTCCATATTACCAGGATATAAATCAGACCATTCGGCTATTTCACTATCTTTTCAAATATTCACAGTAAGGAAAAGGGAAAGGGGTTTTGGAAATTTAATTCTTCACTTCTTTACAATACAGACTATATTAAACTTGTGAAAGAAATATTAGAGGAAACTAAAGAAGAATATGCTTTGAATAATCAACTGCCACAAGAAACTGTAACGATCAAAAACTAGAACTAAGTATTTCTGTTGAGCTCTTTTTGGAAACCTTTCTAATGAAAGTGAGGGGCAAATCAATTTAATTTTCATCATATCTAAAAAAAATAGAGCCATTGGCTCTGTAGCTCATCAGGCTTCATCATCAATTATGCTGTAGAATGTGGCCAATGTGATTCCCCCTTTGTAGAGGCCACAGGGGCACCAATCATAAAATTAAGTATAATGGATACAGGTTTCAGTTTTCTAGGCCTTATACTTCAGAAGAAGATAAAAATAGATTTGAAGGACGTTCCTGTTGCCTTTATTAGGGGCAACAGGGTCACCAAAGCTACAATTCATAATCCTCACTAGTCAAGGAGTCTGTACACAAAGTTTCAGCTTTCTAGGCCTTATGGTTCTGGAGAAGAAGATGAAAATAGGTTTTTAGGGTGTGGCCCCTGTGGCCCTTATTAGGGGTCACAGGGTCACCAAAGCTACAATTTATAATCCTCACTAGCCAAGGAGTCTGTACACAAAGTTTCAGCTTTCTAGGCCTTATGGTTCAGGAGAAGAAGATGAAAATAGGTTTTTAGGTCATGGCATCTGTGGCCCTTAATTGGGGTCACAGGGCAACCAAAGCTACAATTTATAATCCTCACTAGCCAAGGAGTCTGTACACAAAGTTTCAGCTTTCTAGGCCTTATGGTTCTGGAGAAGAAGTCGAAATTCCACAAAGTTTACGGACGGATGGACGGACGGATGGACGGACGGACGGACGCCGGACACCATGCCATACCATAAGCCCATCGGGCCTTACAGGCCAGATGAGCTAAAAATAGAATTGAAAAAACAAATCAGTTGGAAAAAGAGATACAAACGTTAGAAGATGAAAGTCATGACCTCGCTGTCACCTTGACCTTTGACAGATTGTAGCCAAAACCTTTTCAAAATTTTTTACTTTTCCAAGGATGATATATACCAAGTTAGAGCTTCATAGCACAAAAACTTTTCAAGTTATCGCGTTTACAAGGACTTCTTAGAGTGAATACATAGCTCGTGATCTTGACCTTTGACCTTGAAAGTGAACGTGTCAAAATCGTTCCCCCGAGGTATGAGTAGTAAGGTATGAATAAGAGTTCTGGAAAGCTTAGTGGAAAAAAGTTATAGCTAGTAGTACGAGTGCGGCGGCGGCGATAGAAACTTCACAAAAACTGAAAAAAAAAGGACGGGGCTGCTAATAAGAGAAGAAGAAGAAAAAGGTAGACAAATAAGAAGTAGAATCCAATGGTATGAAGAAGGCGAAAAACCTACAAAAATTTTCTGTAACTTAGAAAACAGAAACTATACCAATAAACTTATTAATTCTTTAATTAATGAAAGGCAGGAACTTGTGACTGATGGAAAAGCTATTCTTGAGGAACAAAAAACTTTTTATCATAAACTTTATGCTGTTGATAACATTCAATGTGATACACAAGATATTTTAAACACTGTAAACACTCCTTCACTTAATAGCGGTTGTGCAGATAAGCTTGATGAATCCATAAGTATGGCAAAGAACTATCTGAAACTGTCACTTTAGGCAATGAAAAATAACAAAAGCCCTGGTTTAGATGGCTTTCTAGTTGAATTTTTTAAATGGTTTTGGAAGGATCTTAAGGTTTGGATATACAGATATGTACAAGAAGTTTTTGAAAAAAAACCAGTTATCTTATACAATCAATAGAGGTTTAATAACTTGCATCCCAAAACAAAATAAAGACAGAAGATGTATGAAAACTTGGCGCCCAATATCACTTTTGAATACTTTGTATAAAATAATAAGCTCCTGCATTGCCAACAGATTGAAAAAGACACTAGATATTCTGATACAGGATTTATACCTGGCAGATGCATCAGTGATAATGTCAGATTAATGTATGATATCATGTATGAACTCATTCTCTCCCCACAGAGGCAACTCAGTTATACCTGAATTAGCCTCTGTTCTATTACGGCTACTACACGGGACAGAAAAGTAGAAATCTGATTGGAGGCAATCGAAGTTAGTTGTGCAATCAGCGACGCCGTTTCAAAAGGGGTCATTCGCAAAAGCTCGGCTACTCCCGGCTATTCCCGGTGATTCGGCATTCAGGGGAGATAACTCTTCCTTCTATAAAACATCGCTTTTTTACCTTCTCATTAGTTTTTATTTGGTAAATTATTGAAATAAAATTTATCACAAAACAAAGAACAATTTACACAATTATAAAACAGTATGTTTCTAATGAAAATCCCTATCCATATCTGATTTTTAAATATTTTCCCTCTCACACTGTTGATGAAAAATAAACCTAAAGGCATGATGCTTTCGAAAGTCACTGTACGACCGTTGAGAATTCCCAAAGTTGTTGATATCCAAAAGGTGTTTTCATTGGCTGCAGATAAGGGAGCTATCTCAAGTTACAACTTTTTGCCGCTAGGGCAATCTGCCGGAACCCCAGGATCTAGGCGTAATAGAACAGAGGCTAATTCAGGTATGACTGAGTTGCCTCTGTGGGGAGAGAATGGTATGAACTAAAAAAAACAACAAACCAGGCCTTCTGATTCATATTGATTTTGAAAAAGCTTTTGATACTGTTTCTAAAGATTTTATTATTAAGTTCTCAAAAAATTTGGTTTTGGACCCAATATCATAAAATGGATAAATATATTCATGCAAAATGCAACTTCTTGTGTAATCCAAAATGGCCATCTCTCCTCTTTCTTTTCAAATGACCGTGGCTGTAGACACAGAGACCCAGTTTCCCCATATCTATTTATTTTTGTGGCTGAGATTTTATGAACTATGATAAGAACTAACAAAGATATTAAAGGTATTATAATATAATCAATGATGAAGATGGAACATTATGCTGATGATACTCAATTATATCTTGATGGATCTGAAAAAAAACCACCGCCCTAGAAACTTTACATAAGTTCTATAAAATGTCTGGTCTTAAAATAAACATTGAAAAACCAAAGCTATCTGGATAGGATCAATGATTGAAAGCAAAGTAAAATTATGCCCAGAAAGTAGTTTAGACTGGCACGAAGGTGATTTTAACATCCTTGGAATATATCTCAACCCTAAATTGGAAAACTTATGGGTAATCAACACCAGAAAAAGATTACATATTATCAGAAGACTTCTTGCGGGTTGGAAAAGAAGAAAACTAACCTTACAAGGGAAAATTACAATTTTAAAAACACTTGTAGTATCAACTCTAGTACACATTTTTTCTGTATTGCCTACTCCCCCAACAGATTTCATTAACCAGATGAATAAGATCATACATAATTTTATGTGTGATGGTAAGAAGGACAAAATTAAAAGGACAACCATATGTAGAAAATATGAAGAAGGTGGACTTAGAATTACAGATATTAAATCTTTTATAATTGCACTTAAATTATCCTGCCTTAGAAGATATATGAACAAACACTCCATTTATAATTTAAGTCTATTCCCTTTTAGAAAGATATTTCTTATGAGGGCACAAATTAACAGTCATGTAACAGTTGACAACCCATTCTGGAATGATGTTTTAGCTTTGTGGAGTAAATATTACAAAACAGAGATATTAGCTGAGCCTTTATGGTTAAATCACCAATTTAGAAATAGTAACTTGTTTATTGAGAATTAGTTCAATAGGGGTATTCACACAATAAGAGATATTTAGGGTGATCATTCATTTCTGCCTTTAAATGAACTGAAACATCTTTATCACATCAAGGGCATAGTCCTTGAATATAATAAGATAATTTTGAATATCCCAAAGACTTGGAAAAATACCCTTTTAGCTCATGAAACTTGCACACAAAACCTTATATTGATCCAAACTCTTCAAGAATTACTCTCACAAAAGAAAGGATGTTATGATAAGCTTATTTCTGATGACACACCACTTAAAGTTTGTCAAAAGTGGGAGAGACAACTGAATTTAGATATTTCATGAAAAGATGTGTTTAAGAAATATAGAAATTGTACTAAGGATGTTAAACTTTTAGACTTTCAATATAGATTCATTAATAGAGCAATTTACACTAGAAAAGAGCTGTTGCAAATGAAAATAGTAGATACAAATATATGCTCTTTTTGTGGTACTGAACCTGAAAACCTTGAGCAAGTTTTCATTAAATGTACACATGTAAATGAATTTTGGAAAAGGTTGAAAACTTTATTACTCCACATATCCCATACTTTGATATTATCTCTGATCTTTATATTCTCTTTTGCAACAGCCAGATCAGTCTTTTAGTTTCACACATTATTCTATTAGCAAAAAAATATATTCATATCACCAGTATCAAACAGAATAAATTATCAATTGACAGTTTTGGAAATATTATCAAGGATGTTGTTAAAGTTGAAAAAATTATTGCTTGTAAAAATAATACTTTACCGTCATTTCATGCCAAATGGAAAACCTTTATCAATGTGTTATGATTGCATATATTGTAACCATGTAGCCAATATTTTAAGGGCGCTTCATCATATAACAATGTAATACATGACCTGAATCAAATGTATACCTGTTGAATTGAATTGAATAAAAAATATTTGAATTTTTTTTTTAAATTACAACTTACAATTATTAAACATCTACTTGAATATCAAGTTAGCTATATAAATCACCTTTGCTAATGGGTAAATTATTACTTGGAATCTTTCTTGTTATTATTGATAAAGACTTAAAATTATCTAGTTAGCTTTTAGATCCACTTCGCTAATGGGTAAATTAACACTTAGATTTGTTATTGTTTATTTTGATTTAACAAAGGCATTTATGATGTACAACCCTAGAATTTAAAGAAACTAAAACAGATTGATATTTTCTGTTCTAAGCTCTTGATCAAACAATGAATCAAATTTGGGTACTCACCGTGACCACCATTCCAGGTGCATGTATGTGAAGCTAGCAACCAGGTGTCGGAGATGTCTGAGGGGAGGGGAACCTATCCCTAAACTAAACCTACTGAGGTGTACCCTACACTAAACTGGCGCATCCACACTGGGGACTGTGTGGTCCCTATCCACCATGTTGAGCATGGTGCCTTACTCTGAACAAGGATAGACAACCTTGTTATACCAATCCTGGCAGAGCAGTTCTGGAGACGTCCAAGAAAAGATGCCTGCAGCTGTTCACCCATAAGCTAATGGCGGGGAAAGCTGACATGGGATTGGACACCTCGAACAGACGTATCTCCAACACAAGGTTACGTCCCCTCACAACAGCACCTTTGGAGAACCGAGTCAGATGCCACCCTGCTGAATAAAAAGAGAAGCATGATGAAAGTATTCTCAATATTTTGTCTGTGAAGAGTTGCCCTATCATTTAGTTTAGCCAAAAATTGCTAACTTTTTGAAAATGCAAATAACAAGGCCTTGAAGGAGCAAGGTATACTGTGTAAATATTTACCAACTATTAGAATACTTGCTTATAAATCATCTTCTCACTTTAACTTTGATAGATATTCTCAATCGTATTCTTTAAAATATATGAATGCTGAATAAATCTGCAAACGTAGCTCCAAATTGCTATCCCGTCATTCATAGAAACTACGTTCTCAAATTAAATGGATTGTTTCATCTGAATAATTAAATCGGTGATTTATCTTGGAATGAGTGAGTAAACTTTACTAAACCTATATAAGACTCATTAATGGGACAATTTGTTAATATAAAATGGAACGATTTAAGAAGAAGAATCACAAGTAAACTATATGTACATTAAAGAAGATAAATGAAGGCAAATAAATCACGTCATACCTGCATTCTGACCCAGCTGTGACTGATTCAAATCTCTCCATCTAACGTTCAGCGAGCCCAACCAATCAACAAAACAGCTACCCAGCTTGGGAGTTCAGTAGCCTGTCCTCCTGTTCACTGACTAATTATTTCACCAAACTTACTGTCACTGTTTACAGACTGGACACAAACCAAAGCAAGTCTATATGTCCAGGAAATTAGCCTTTTGAATATCTATTTTGTACACAATAGCATTACGATTCAACTGAAGAAAAACATTGCATGGTAACTATATTCTTTATTGTTTTTATGCTATGTTCATTTTTAAACTAGGTATATGAAATTCAAGTTACGTTCCGGACCTAAAGGGTTTTGGACTATCAAAATTGTTTTTGATTCTGTATAGTTTCACATGTCTTTCCTGCACGATAACATATCCATACACATAATTTTTCTGATAATTCGTATCGAACTTCTGTATGAAATGGGAATGATGAAATATTTGAACATTCAAAACTTTAAAAAGGGTAACTCAAATTGAACATATAAAATGAATTAGGTTTGATAAACGCATTACTTACTTACATAAATAAATAATAATAAATTAATAATAATTGTAATATGATTTATCTTATTAAACATATTCAGTGAACTTACTGAAAAGTATTGTAACATAAAATGATCTTAGAAATCTTAAAAAATGTTGACTCAAGTGAGTGTGGTTTGACACGAATAAAGCTATTGATCAACTATAAACTGGATTATTTTTATTAAACCAAATCTTTATTACGGAACTTTTTATCTTTGTCTGTCCATCCGTCTTTGAGTTAAAACAATATGGAAGTTGGATAACGTTTTTATGTCGCAATGTTTGGCTTCGATACAAACCTTTATCAATTCTACCTAAACCATTCACACATTGAACGTCTACTAAAATATAGCATAATTACCGAAGTTTTCCATCAAAATTCAAAACAGCTTTATATATAAGCATCAAGGGAGATCAAAGAAAAACTTTATATGGAAACTAGTTATATCAACTGCTTATTGTTTTCCTTACCACTTTTTAAAAATAAGATTCCAAAATAGTGTTTGGCTGATTCATCTGCAGGCTGTGACTAATATTTGTTGGCGACAGTCGATATGTCAAGATTAAACAAATTAAAAAGTTGCTCTTAAAGGGGCAGTAGCACGTTTTTTGATAATTTTATAATTTGAATTTCTCACTGATAATTGTAAGTGAATGCTAAATGTATTATTTTGACAGTTTCAAAAATCTCATTACACAAGCCAATCATCCATTGTCAGAGGACAAAGAATGAAGATTCACATCAAATCCATTGGCGGCCATTTTTGTGTGAACACCTTTAATTCATTTTTGTAAGAAAAAGGAATCGCATGGCTAAACTTACCGTTATATACTGGAATTATTACTGCTCCATTTAGTTTAAATACATTGTCTTTCAATTGAAACCATTAATTTTCATTTTCCTTCCATCACCCTATATTCCCCCTAAAAACGTGCTACTGCCCCTTTAAGCTTCATATAATAACGGCGATATGATCTACAGATAAATCTTAAATTGTACACTAATTTGACTGATATTGAACTCAATAATTTATGCTGAAAGTGATTGAAGCGTTCATAAAAGATGAAGAATCCGTTTTAAATGTACAGCGAGGAGTTCATGTTTAAACCCTGATATCAAGAATAATGATATGAATATTGAAATTACATAACACAAATAGATTCATACACTGAAAGTGTGCGTGTTGCTAAGCAGAGACGTATATGTTCTAAGTAGATTAATATATGATGCTCTCCAGGGGCGGGGGGGGGGGGGGGGGGGGATGTTATGTTATGTTTTTGGCAAGTACACGTACATGTGTCAGTGTCACAAATAAAATCTTTACTTGTGAGAGTCAAACATATTGGCAGTCAAAAATTTTACTCTAAGTTCTGTTCAGTTTTGGTACACTTCACTGACTCAACAAAACTTCTAACAGCATAGAGTCTTGACATTCACAGGAAGGCAGAAAACATACGTCTGTGTTTTTTTTAAGGTTTGACACATAATGTACCGGAAAAACCCCCTTTTTAGTCAAATTTAGGCCAATTATGCTGTTTAAGCACCTTTTAGAGGCTCTAAAGTCACATTTTCTTTATTTCATTTGTTTTTTAAAAGTATGTAGATGATGTAGAATATCATGAAGTAAATAAAGATGAGAAAAAATCTTTACTTAATCATATTTCATTTTTAAAGGTTAACAGGAAGGAGCGGACATCCTTATGGTTATTATTTTGCTGTACAGAAGTGAGACTTAAATAAACAATTGTCTGTCTGTCTGTCTGTAAGTCTTGATCCTCCGAAGAGCAGAAAACGATCTTTCTGCTTCAGTGCTCCCGACAGGTAGGGTGCACGCAATTACTAGTAGTTTGTGAATATTTGGATACAATTCCACATCTGCATATCCCAGACATCTTCCTACGCAGAGCCTAAAAGGCCAGTTTCCAAACTGTCATTTTATGCCTTGCTGCAGAGACTTTACTTTTCTGTGCTGTTATAGTGCCCCACATGTACAGACTAGAGAGCAAGCACAGAAAGCAAGAACTGACAGTTTGACTAGAGAGCAAGAACTGACAGTTTGGAAACTGGCCTTTTAGGCTCTGCGTAGGAAGATGTATCCCAGACTTTCAATTAAGTTCTTCGGACAAACCGTCACATCAACCCATTTTGCTTTCCACGCCCTGACTTCACTTTTCAAGGAAAGTGGTGTAGGCAAATCAATCTCCCAATATAGAAGACTCTCCACATATTGGTCCACATCCTGAATTGATTTGACATTTTCAGGTACAAGACAAGAGAGTGCTAATCCAATCCTGTCATCATCTGAGAATCTTACACTAAGTTCATGACTCAAAGCCTTAGGGTATCACTGGACACTACCCCCGTATGATAATATATACAAAGATACATCATGATTTTATGCGTTATTTTTTTAATGCATAAAAATAGCAGCAGAAATGAATAATAATGGTATCATTATTTTATTCAAATTCGAATTTTATGGCATCAATTAAATTAATAATAATAGCCGCATGTTACCGTTTTATTCGTCAAAGGGTGATTCAAAAAGCAGAAATTAACGATGATTTGTTTAAAGAACGACAGAAAATATTAGTCTTTTCAAACACAACGACCTTTAGTTGAAATATATAGTTTGTGATTTTTAAAAAGCCCCTTACGGGAGGGGGACCGGGCCCCCTGAACCCCTTTGATCCGCCACTGTTCTGCATTTTTATTTTTTTTATTGACTTGAATCTATAACTGATTTTCAAAAGGGGGGGGGGGGTGTCCGTATTTATTACACGGCTGCTAAAATTATTGCAGTGAGGAAGTGGCTAAGGTTTTTTGTTGTAATGAAATAAATAATGGAAATTCGAATACCCCCAACATACCATATTAATGATTAAATATGAAACATCAGTTGGAGAATCCATTCATATTGTTTTTAGAGGTCAGCAATTCTCAGAATGCTTTTCGGGTTATGTCCCTTACCGGAAAGTCATTGCCACGTTAGCCCTTCCGTCATTTTCGTACAGTTGGATATACTTTGGCCGGCTGTAGTTTGCTAGTATCGCGGTTTGGTATTAAAGGAACTTGGTTACTGGTGCAGAAGGACTTTTCTTCAAACAACATGGTAAGAATGTGTTGAATTCCTTGTATAAACGATTGGAGAAATCGCCCATGAAATCGACATTTCTGAGATAATCATTTCGCCGGTTTCACACATAGACTACTAAGCGCCACCAGTGGCCCGCTAGTATGTTTGCTGCTTGCTAAAACACACCAGTGGGCCACTCGCTACCACCAGTGACAAGCCACCTGCGAAAAGCCACCAGTGGCCCACTAGGTGTAAAAACAGTGGGCCACCTGCTAGCCACCAGTGGCAAGCCACAAGCTGTCTGGCACCAGTGGCCCACTAGATGGTGTGTTATCTGGGTAGGCGCCCATTTGGTCGATCAAGATTATCTGCATTTTTGACACGTTCAGTGTTATAACCAATGCAAATATCTAACAACCAAAACAATCTAAAAAAATAATGAATATTGCAAAAATGGCAATTATTCATAAAAGACACTGTTTTGACTTGTTCAAATTTCCCAAATTCAATTTCAAATAAATAAGTACAGTAAACAAACTTAGCAGATTGTAGATCGCATTATTCAACTATATCAGTCAAAATTATCAGTACTAGTAATATAAAGTGTAATCACTGAGTTTTAATTTTTCTTATCTTGCAAATGAATTATCTTTTACCATTTTATATATTCTTAGTGATATATCCTTATTTACACTTGAAAATGGATATAACGATTTGTGCATTTAAACAAAAACAAATTAATGTAACCTAAGCCTGTCGTTGTATCTTCTAGTAAATGTCAATCTTCTTCCGTATATTAAAAACACTTAAACACTTTTCTTGTTTATGCATTTCTAGAAGTTCAAATTTACAACAATCCTGTATTGTAGACAAATGCGATTTAGAATTTATGATTAGTTCTTCTTACATTTGTAAGTATTTTGTAACATCTTCCTCAACTATCAGATAGATAACATCTCCGAAAGGGAATACATGCTGTTAAATCGGTTATAAGTAGCTAGGTTTAGATGCATAAATATTTGTGTTTACTAAATATATCGATTAACTTCTGAATAACAAAAAACTAATGTAGGCCTACTTAACTTTCTCTCTGAAATATTTGTTTTCACGGATGTCAAATAACTGTAAATAAATGAAAGTAGATTGTTGTTTTATGTCTCCTTTTGTCTAGTTGGCAGTGCTGATAAAGAATTACACCAGTAAGGATGCATCTTTAACAATAAAATATGGTCATTTAGTGTAGTACAATTTTCATAGATGAAAATTGGTTGAATTTCAATGTCTGAAACTAGATTTGCATTTATGGCGGTGATAACTTGTACAAAAACATTCTTTGTGGTCGATAACTATTTGTATTTACGTTGTTGTGTGCATGGTTACGTCCTAGGTTGTTCTTGTATGAAGGTATGAAATACGTGTAATCTACATCTAATCCTGTGAAATTGAAATGTGACAACGAACCCCTTCGATTGGCTGATGAGTTGTAAAGAAATACAAACACTTTCATTCATTAGATCATGATACTTTTATTGTTATGTCTGTTCATATTCACTTGTGGTCCTAAAAGAGCTTTTTCAAAATGTTTTTTTGTTGTTGCCAGAATGTTTGTAATTGGACTTTAAAATTTTGTGAAATATAGAAATTTTATAATTATAAGATATAATCAGTATAAATAATCCTCAACCCTTTTCTCTCTCCAAAATCCAATATGGAGGCTAATTCTGACACAAAATCGGCTTCGAAAATACAGTGAGTGATCTTCTTTTATCAACACGTATACTTTATCAAGTATCGGGAAGGAATATCACTATTTGGGGATAGTTGTCATTTCAATAGGATTTATTTTTCATATTCATAATCGCTGCACAAGGTGAACCAGCTCCCCGCTTCGTGTCAAATTTCACTCAGTTTTCGTACATTAACCACAGTTTGAGGCTGTTGATGCATGTCGATGTTTCCATTTAGGTCTTAATGTTATAGAAAACAGCTTAAATTGGATGTATTAGATTTAAGTTGCTTGTAATATCCCAAATTCAAAACGCAAAATACAACGCCTTTTCTCTCAATGTGACAACGTCTTATTCTCTTTATAGTCCAGCAGATATGTGAAGAATTCATATACAATTGTGCCTTTCATGATACAAGCATGAAATTTGGTACACAGCTAGGGGGTACCCTTAGAGTGAAATTTGGATATAGGGACATTCCAGATTCCCTCAAAAATTTAAATGACGGCTATAAATTAATGAATGAAATTAGTTAATGAATTTTACCAAACAGTTCAAACCACTATCATGAATGTTTGATGTAAAACACACTTTAGGTATTATGAATTACCTGTTGTGCATATTCTATCAGTCTAAGTAAACCTAGCCTCAATAATACTAGCTTTACTCCGATATTGAGTCTAGCAAGATGTAGTAGAAGGTCGCGTCAGCCGATCATTGGAATTGACTAATCAGGGATCGTCTTACCAAGCCGCAATAGTATGCATTCGCCCTTATAATGTTGGAGGGTCATAGGTCGGCGAAAGGTCGGCTGATGCGACCTGCTACTACATCTTGCTAGATTCAATATCGGAGTGAAGCGAGTATCAATTAGGCTAGGTTTACTTAGACTGATATGCTATGCAATTACTGAGCTCAAAAAGAGCATCTGCAGTGGTACATAAGGGTAAAAAAAGATTTTCCAACTGCAAATCCAGAATTCGGCCCAAAATTGGATATCTGACTCCACAGGACTTCAGTCTTTGTTTGTTACTTTTTGATAAAACCTTTGTTTAAAAACTCTCTGCATTAGTGGTGCTGCATATTACGTGACCGACAATGGTTAATGAGCAATTCAAGCTTTTGAATCAACAAGCTTAAATGCAGATGAGTCATTGCTACTCGTCTACTCTGAATGATTGGAAGAAGTGTGTTTTATGTCAGGAAGAAACTGAAGAGGCTATTTCTTGTCCCGCTAATTTCGAGCAAAATATAGGTTCTAAATAGGCGGAGTTATAAAATGGACTCCAGCTCTCTACCATGCGTTCGGATCCGTGGCGGGATGGTTTTTTTTGGACAGTCCGATCTCCTGGTGTAGATCGGTAGGAACATTAGGTACGCCTCTGGTTCGGTAGGTACACTTTTCATCGGAGCCATCCAAGAAGCCCTCTGCCAGCAAGACTTGACCAACAGGCTGGCAGGAGGAGTTGATATCCGGTTCGTTCACTCCCAAAAAGAGAATTGGGGGAGGTCAGCCTACCCCTTCCAGGCAGGAGGTGTGTCTTTTAGTTTCGGCTGGCAACGTTACGTTTGAACAGATGGACATTCTTGTATCCAAGGGGGCAGTGGAGGAAATCCCGGTCCAACCTCAAGTCAAGTTTTACTCCCCCATGTTCGTTCCACCCAAGAGAGACAGGAGAAAATAGCGGCTGATTAACAACATGTAGAAGTTAACCACTCCTTCCTCGTTCTGCAGCCATATCTTTGTCACTTGTTTTTGTCATCAGTCATGCGGTTGCTGGAGCCCTAGAATTGGAGAACGCGTACTTGCACATTTCCATTTCCGGGACCACCGCAAGTACCTCAGTTTAGTTCTGGCGGCGGCCATGCTCAGTGGAATATGCTCCCATTTGGAATATCATTCGCTCCGTGGCTTTTCACCAAGGTGACTCAACAATAGTGAACTTTCTTCACGCTCACAAATTTCACAAGTTCATCCCTTACGTGGACGACGGGTTCGATACCCATCGCTGATCGCTCTGTTCAGGAGATTGGGGTTTGCTGTCTAAGTCAGCCTCGCTCACCTTCCTTTGCGCTATTGTGGACACTGCTCAGTCCCCTGCTAACGCATGGAGCAAATAGACTTCTTGCTCCGCTAGGTCCAACAGATCATCGGGCTGCTAGGAGGGGCCGGCTGCAGTTTAGATGTCTTTCTAAATGTGCACGTCAGGGAAAGGTGTCCAGACATGTTCCCGCTTCGCCATGACCTCAAGAAGGAGGCGAACGTCTTCAGAGGTGTCCCGCTCCACCCACTAAAGGTAATGGAAAGCGCAGCTTGGGATAGAACACACAGTAGGTGTCTGGTCTCAGAGTCAGTGTGATCTGGTGATTGTCCCTGAGCACTTACGCTCGGATGTCTGCAAGCCCTTATAAGATCCTACGCCTGAAAATTAAGACAAGTTATTGGTGGCGATGGCTTTCGGCTGCCAGGGAAGAGACACAAAGGAACTTGCACTGGACTTCGTGTGTAAGAACCAGGGGTCTGATGAGTGAGGCAGGGTGTTTCACATTCACGCCCTTGCATGATCGGCATTCCCCACGTACGAAGAGTGCAGTTTCTCTGTCCTGTCTCTGTCTCTTATCTACTCGGAACGCACGCATAGTTCTGGCAGCGGAGTACAATGGAGACAGACAGTGCCTTCAGTGTCTATCTGCAGTCTGCTATCCTCGAGGCATACAAAGCCATTGGTTGACTGCGACCAGCTCGTTCAAACTTTTACGTGCAGTCTCTGTCACCATAGCGTTTCCCATCAATATTGCTGTGATGGACATCACGTCAAGCTCTGTTTTTGGAAGTCATTCATGGTCTTTGCTAACCACTACCCCGGGTTGTTTCTATGTAAGACCTTACGGGCATTGTAAGGATGATGCCTCAAGTATTGCTCAGCAACGCACTTCGAGTCTTGCTACTCCAGAGGGATTGCAGCTTATCGTTAGGTCGCATTCACATGTTGTTTAAAAAAACTTCTCATCGTTTTTTCGTTGTGTTGGTTGTCTTTCTTCCTGGTTCGGGGTTTGTGTAACACCCTTTTGACGGGGGCCCGGACCCCTTACCATAAGTTTGACTGTTGAGGTGGTTACCTTCCTGCTTGGGTCTCGCAGGAACTCCAAAGCTATTGTAGGTTGGGCTTCAGTGAGTCGGAGATGGTAATAGTGAGTTAAATAATAGTACGTTTTTAAGTAAACGTCATTAACTATATTTTCCTTTGACAACTCAAAAATCCTTCATTCCCAACCTTGCCTCTTTCCTGGGAGTAGTTTGGCTCTGGTGTCGTTCTCTGAGGCTTGGTCACATGACCAAAGCCAGCCTAGGGACAGGTAACTCCCGTCTGCTTTGATCTATGTAATCTTGTTGAGAGAAAAATAAAGACCAAATTATGTTTTTTTAGTCTTTGGACTTAAATTATCATCATAAACACACAAATCCTTGATGTTCTTCTCCAAGTACTATGACTTAGATGATGTTATCTTACTACCCGAAAGTTGCAACTTTTGAATGGCCGCCATTTTTGTTCTAGGAATAAATTTAAATGTCCCTATATCTCAAAATTTTCATAAAAGAATGCTCTATCAGTATACCAAGTTTCATGCTTATATCACAAAAAGCACAATTTCCCCACTTATCTGCTGGACTATTACACTAAATGTCAACATTCAAACAATATGTTACATGTAGAGGTACAGTAATGCATGTAAATCGTTTTATTATGTTAAGTTGTTCACTTATGATTCTAATTGACAGATACTGTTTTAGGTAAGGCTTCACAAAATCTATACATTCGTCATTCACATGGTGTTATATTTTCTTACAGTAAACAGAAAAGAAGCCATCAATGGTTTTCTGTTAGAAGGATGAAAATCCGAAATTCAAAATCAGTAACGGGTTTGATCAGCCTCGTAAACATAAAATACTGATACAAAAGAAACAATTTGCAAAAAAATCATTGGCTTTCCAAGATGTAGGTACTATTGACAAAGATTACAAGACTACATGTCTTAAGTGTATACAGCTGCATATCTTAAGTTTGTTCAGTAACCTGCATTTTTAGTGCAAATATCATGTAATTTGGAATGAGGCATCCTAGAATTGCGAAAACGAAACGGATAATGTTAAAATTTGAGTCCATAAGTTAACATTCAGTTAGCGTTAACATATTCGTATGTAACTAATTGGCAGGGCATTGAAATGACCAGGGTCAAAATTTCGAAAACACTATTTCGTATTTTTCTCTACAAAATCCTTCATTAGTGATTGATAGCTTTAGAACTAAGTCATATTTGTTCCTTCTCATTAATGCAATGTAACTGTACTGATTTCTTTCTTACAGAATTTATATGGATTATTTAAATCGAAATTCAAGAAAATCTGAATGTCACAAGTATGACTCTATACGTCTATTTAATCATGCCAAATATCTAAATTCAGTACCGGTGACAAGACGATCCCGAAATATGGTTTGGGAATGATTATTTCACTAATGGATAATTGGTTGCCGTTTGTAGGTGCTCCTGGAGTTATTTCATGGACGTCAAAAGGAAACCCAATTTACATGATATTTACACAAAGTTCCACAAGCAAGTGAACAAACTTAAGGTACGCAGCTGTAGCCAACCTTATGCCCTCAGCTGTTATTCCTTTTGCTAGCACAATTCGTATTACAAAAAAACGCAATTACTGTCGATTGATTGCCTTGTATTTTGACTCATGTTTGCAGAGTTACCCTTGTGTCTTATTGGATTGTCCTCTAATGGACGCATGTCTAATTCATCAATTAGGTATCTAGATTGGAAATTACATATACATTTCAAAGTGTTTCTTAGTGGTTTAAGAAAACGATTTAACAAGACCATGTCCATGGAACTACTTTACATCGTAGAAGTTGAAATTGGAATATTACAGAGGTCACAAAAACCATAGACCTATTCGTTCAATTCAAATATCACTGCAGTACATATTTACATTGATCTGATTTATCTTCAATGTGTTCTGTATTCTCTCAGTTTAAGACATCATGCATCATTCTTTAAAGGGAACAGCTTGTAAATACGTAAAAAAATCTTTTTACATGCATCACTGTTCTTCTTCATGTAAAATATTGTTTGAATGTTGACATTTAGTGTAAAGAGAATAAGACGTTGTCACATTGAGAGAAAAGGCGTTGTATTTTGCGTTTTGAATTTGGGATATTACAAGCAAATAAAAACTAATACATCCAATTTAAGCTGTTTTCTATAACATTAAGACCTAAATGGAAACAACGACAAGCATCAACAGCCTTAAACTGAGGTTAATGTACGAAAACTGAGTGAAATTTGACACGAAGCGGGGAGCTGGTTCACCTTGTGCAGCGATTATGAATATGAAAAATAAATCCTATTGAAATAACAACTATCCAACAAATATTGATATTCCTTCCCGATACTTGATAAAGTATACGTGTTGATAAAAGAAGATCACCTACTGTATTTTCGAAGCCGATTTTGTGTCCGAATTAGCCTCCATATTGGATTTTGGAGAGAGAAAAGCAGTTGTCGCCAAGAGAAAAGGCTGATTACTCAGAGAAATGGATGATTGATTACCCTGTGTGAGTAACTGTATGAGGTTATAAGACAAGCAAAAAATCCAGTTTTGCTATCCTATTTCGTCAAGGAAATTTTAATACGACACATTTTGGAAGGCGTATTTTTCAAAAACCTGACCAGATATAACTTTTAAATTCATACCTTACTTCAGGTTGCAGCTGAAGACATGAAGTAATTTGGTTTCCGTCGTAATCATCAATCCTTACTTTAAACTATCTTGCATTTTATATGGTATCGTTTCTTTTGCACCTGAGTGTATTGAAACATAAATATTATGAAAACAATGGATGAAACACACATCTAATGAATTCTTTGAGAGGCATTTTAGAAGTTGGAATGACAATAATGCAGAGTAAATTCCGATATATGGATGACAACTTCTTTGTTCATTGTATGCGTCGTTTCGACACAGAAACGTGGAATCTGTGTCGAAACGTCGCAAAAAATGAACAAAGAAGTTGTCATCCATATATGTTCCTCAGCATTATCTAATGCCATCGATGACTTCAACATAGGTCGTCACTTCACTTCTAAGGGTCACACTAAGTTTTCCCTCCTTAAAGTCATCTGGGGTATTTTCTTCTCCCGTCTGAAGATCTTCAAGAATTATTTTGTTTATACTTATATATGATTATGACAAGACTATTTCACACTTATTTTGATATATGCTAGTGGGGGTAACATTTTAGTTGTTCTAGATTTAGCAATTTGACAAAGAATAAAACTACATCACTGTGTCCTCTTGAATTTTGTTTCCACAAAAAAATGACCCGATAGAACTGTCCCTTAAAGTCATACCAAACACTTGAGTTTCATCTCTGGAACTTTAACATACATTCTCAATAGGGTGGCAATAACATCGATGCGAACATCAAAGGTCACCAGACCAAACTGTTGTGTTCCAACCCCAAAGAGTTTCCAACCGTGCCATATCCAGTAAACTGCTTTTGCCCAGAGTTTCATTTACAGTTCTATTCCAATATCGCCTTCCTGATTCTAGATTTTCCATCCACTGACCATTAGAAAATGTTTCTATGAATATGTGACACCACCAAACCCTCGTCCTCTCTTGGCTGTACTCTCAATTATATCTAGAACCAGACCCAGGATAAGGCTTGAACTTGTAAAACAGGAATATCCCTCCTCGTCTTTGAACCACGACGTCTTAATATTAATAATAATAATTCTTTTAGCCCGGTAAAGGAATTTCGGTTTACAACAGCGAGACTCAGCATGGTTAAGACAAAAATCCATTTTCATTTTTCCACACATATAAGATGAATGACATAGAACACCATCAACATAATTTAAAACATAATGGCACATAACAATTGACTAATTTAAACGGGATCATATACTCATTAATAAGTTTAATACTGACAGGTATATCACGAAGTCTGGCACTAGAATCAATTATGTTGACCTTTTCGTTTATAATTAATATAACATGGATGTATGTAATTGACAAGGACAACATTTTGCTTAATAACATGTGAACAGAAAGCATATTTATTATAACACATGTATGTATATTGACATATTGACTCAATATCAACTCAATGTCAACTCAATGTCCACTCATGATGTCATGATGTACACTATATAACACAGGTTAGAAAATTATCTGGTATCACTTCCCCATCTTACATCCATAATGGCTGTTAAGTGTTTGAAGTGTGCTAAAACTGTAAGGAAAAACCAACATGCTATTGAGTGTGATGAGTGCCATTGTTGGACACATTGAACCTGTGATACCGGTGTGTCTAAATCAGACTATCTGAGGCTTGTTGAAAGCGGAGATGCTACAGATGCTCCAACTCCTCTTTTCAAGTAGAAGTTGGAAGGTTTTCCATTACTCTTGAAAGTGCAGATGAGATTGACACCTCCAATGTACATGATATGTACATTTATATAATATGTACATTTATAAAACACATTTATAATTTTATAACTTCTTTTCTTGTAGGATGGAACAGGCGCATCAACTCAAGAAACTCCGAAAGAACACTTGGCCTGTACAAGCTGGTGGAGGCCCTTCACAAAGAGGCACGTCAGGTGGAAATCCACAGCAGTCTCCTCCACGACGGAAAGCTGAGGAAGTACACCCGAACCAAAGCCACAAGAAACCAGGATGAAGTCTTCGCAACGTGGCGACTGTACAAGGATGGCAAACTCAGCCCCAACGAGCTTCTGCGCATCTGTTCTGAACTGACTGGACCCGCAGAATGAATCACTCATCACTGACCATGCTTGAACAATTGTTGAACTTTTGAAGCTGTCACTTGAAGCTGTAGCGCAACATGACATTGCAAACCATGCAAAAAGATGAAGATTATTGTTTTTAATATATTTATGATGATTGTTGAAGAATAAAGTATCTAATGAGTTTCTTTTATGTCATTTTTTATTTTGAAAAATGTATAGCCTTTTTGACTTTTTCTTTGGCCATTTTGACTTTTTCATATGGCCATTTTGACTGGGGTTGTGTGGCCATTTTGACTTTTTTTTGGGCCATTTTGACTTTTCAATCTGTTGCCTTTTTGTGAGTGTGGCCATTTCGACTAGGACCCGGTTTTAAATGCATTAAGACGATTTCTTACAAACCAAATGGAACGTCACACAAGTTTACAAAGTGCTTCACCGTTTTCCTGTAAAACGTCTCCAGTAAGAAATTAATTGTTTTACAAAGGTTACTAAATTACTGTTTATTAAAGATAACGGGGTAATGATTCCAGAAAGATATCGGTTTAATCCTAGACTTTAAAATGGAATAATACCTTTTCCAGATATAACATATATATAGTCAACGGAAAACTTGAGAGAACAAGTTGATTGTTAAATCACGATATTACAGGGTCATGCTGTTTCCATTTCAGAATAGACTGCAACCACGTAGCGTCTTTGTTTTATAATGGACAATAGTAATTATCTTTAAATGTAAACAACTTGATTAACAATGTCTGTAAACAAAACGAAAACTATTTAAAGAGCCACAAATATCTGTAAACAAGGACCTAGAAAATTGATATACAACGAAGAAAATACATTTGATTAAGCTAGATAATTTATAATGTTACAAATACATTGATGAAAATTGATCAAACATGGCGGCTAAGCTGAATAAACACTTAAATATTACGTGGTTTCTTAAACATTATCATTGAGGATGTGTGCAGTTTTTGACATTGCATGCACATATTCATATTTATATCTACATTTACACCCCACTTCCGCTCACGTTGCTATGGTTTTCTTTGTTTAAACTGTAGGTATATTGACCGATACACCTCTATCTGCTTTTCACACCTACTTTTTATTGTACATCTACATTTAGTCAGCAAAGAGATCTTCAACTTTGGCAAACAAACGGATTTGTAAAATTTAGAATGTTAAACTGTTGAGCACTATGATCAACGATGTGGGACCTTAGTATTGCACAGCAGCGACTCTGTCGACTGAGCTTACAGAGGATTGATACAAGCAGAGGAACTTTCTGTTGTGTCATGTCTATATTGTTATTTTTTTCTATATAAGCCTATTTATAGGTACTAGTTTAAATTAGGATTTTATGTAATGAAGTGAATATATGGTTTTAAACCCCAAATAGAAAAGTGTTTTTCACATTTTATTGATCTATTTAGGTCAAGACGTATATACAAAGATGAGGATGAAAAACTCTTTTTCTTCAAATATAACTCTACCGAAGTGGGGTAAGATTTAGATATACCCACACTTCCCTCGGTGCATCACTCAATACACCTTTTACGTATATCAATAATTTAGAACCTTATTCAGACACACTGACTGTCGATACATATTTATACTATTTATACGTGTATTTCAGTTCTTTACAAGATGTTTTCAAACGTAAGAAAGTAGCAAGAACTGGTTTGGTGTTAAAGGGGTATAAAGTAATTGCAAATAACGATATTCGTTCTGAAAAACGTAATGGCATAGTGCCAAACGATTAATATAACATTATAATATTACATAATATATAGCACCATATATAGTTAATGAGAACTAGATTGGGGGTCAATTGAAAATAATGATATTAATATATAAAGAGGTTTCATTGCAAGCAGTGTTATATATAGGTATATGTCAGATTATTTGGCATATTTTGCACGTCCCTACAAATCGAAAAGATAAATTGAAAATTCGTAGAATATTATCGATTTTCCGTTTGATAATTATTGATGGTTGATTTTTAAGATGTGATCCTTAATTGGAATCTACCATTTGTGTAGCAAACTAGTTCTAGGAAGACAGAAATCATTTGTCTGTGCTTGTTACCTCAAAGCGATTTTCATTTAACCTAGAATTACTGCCCACTTGGTATTTTGATTAACCTGTTTTGGATGAGATTGATTTGATGGTTGTTATTGTATCGGTTGTTTATTATTCATTCTCTGAAATTGAATCAGATGACGGGGAAAAAGTAGCCCGAGAACATGGTGTTGTTGATGAGACTTGATATGATAATAGATACAAGGTCAGTTTCCAGTCATCAATTTTGGTTTTATAACATAACGAATGTTTTATTGCAGACTGATTTAATGATTTGACTTTCATGTACATCAAAATAAAGCCTTTAATTGTTTTCAGGCCAAGTTCCGTTGATGTGGGCGTCCGTGTAATGATTATAGATGCCGAAATCTTCTTTCCTGTGAAAGACGAAATAAAAAAATACAGGTCATGAGAGGATCAATTGATTAATTAGTCAATCTACTGTAATAGAGTTGATTTATTATTACTGGAATCATAACATTATTATTATTGATAGTTACCTCAAACGTGCACAGAACGTACAATGACACATACAATAACACAATCCACATAAGTGTAGGTCGCAAGTTCCTATTTAAAATAAACCCAACCATAACATAAAAGGATTTGAACTGAATTAATTTAGATTGACAAAACTACAGCGGATTCGATTGCTATCATGTTTTAAAAGACGTTATTGTCAAAAAAGCGTTCCTAGTTTATTTTTATAAACCTTTTGAAATTTAATTTTGATTAATGGAGGACCAAAAGGACAAAGACATACGCTACATTTCATATATAGGTATGTAAAAAATGAGGTGAGACTTTAATAAATAATCTGTCTGTCTGTCTGTCTAGGTCTTGACATACGTCAGACTCTGTGTTTTGATAACTAATGGCATTACTAAAACAATAAACAGATAGGTCCCGCAATTATTTTTAGCAATAATCAAAAATATCATTTTATAATGAAAAAGAATTTTCAACTTGCAATTAAATACTTGTCACGTGATATAAATAGATAAAGACGTGAGGCAAGATAATTATTTTTATAACAAAAAAAAAATTAGATGAATACCTAGAATATAACTATAAATAAGGTATTTGATTAAAATTGTACTATAATTATACCCAGGTATAATATAATTAACTTCATTCTCAATCACGAGCTACTGTAAGCTTTACTGTGTTGCTTAAAAGTTTTAGTTTGGGTGCAGATAAGGTAATGCAATAAAGCAGGGTTTTAAATTAGCAAGCCGTAAAGACTGATGAGAATTTTCACTGCGGGGAAAGTGATTAAGTTTATACCTCATTAAGAAAATCCCGATAGTCAAGTCAAATAAAATCAGTAAATTAGTAAAACTGTAATTATCAATGTGCAATCTTCAATAATGTTAACTCAGGATTCAAGATTCTTAATTACGCCGTAGGACCACCTATGGTGTATAAGAGTAGGCTACAGTAGATTGTGAGAATACATACAATAGTAAACAATAAACACATAAACTGAAGCACAAAGGAAAGTACATACCACAGTTAATTTCATTCATCTAATATCTAAAAGACATCAATCCAAATAAATTAGGAGTTATATTGCTTCGCTCCGTTAGCGTATAAATCTCACCAGCCTCCGTTAAAGAGACAGTCCTATTGGAGTTTTTTTGTGGAAACGAAATTTAAGGGAGCGTTCTAGTTTATACATATGTTGTTAATACATGGTTATAACACAAACGGGTTGAGTTGCAATGCCTTTTAATTATTAGTTGCAGTTTAAGTGAATTAATTGGCGTGTTGTTAAATATTTGTTAAATGTGGCAAGGGTAGGAAATTTACACAACCATGACGCCAAAATTGTTTGGGAAAAAGATTGTTATTCATAAGACAAACAGGAAACCAATCAGAATATTTTGGACATGAATGTTCGTGTCAGTGTACGTCGAAAATTTAAAATATTTGTAAATGAAAATCATAAATATGGTGAAGACAATTGAGATATGTGCTCTCTTATGTACCTCAGTTTAGTTGGGTCAAGGACGTAGATAGATGTATAATACGTTTTTTTCTGAGAACGGTTTCTGAAATAATTTCTTTAATTATATTTAAAGAATACTGACTACACAGATTCCGGGTCGTCGCTGGTAACGTCCGAGTCGCCAGTTAGGACTCCGCTTCCCTCTTCTATCGCACGTGCAACCGGGCTCCTCACATCGCTCTCCAGTGCCGCATCCTATAAAACACACGTAAAGCCATGTCTTATTAATTAACAACAAGTGTTTGCAACTAACGTGGCACTGTCACCCGCCATTGAAATATTTCCAAATAATTGTCACATTAAGCAAATGTATTATTCCCATTGACATTGAGTGCAATGGTTCAAGGGATATGGCTTTAACAAGAGTGATGACCTTGAAAATAAAGTCAAGGTCATCAAAACTGACTGATGTCTGATGTAAGACATTTGGTGCAGCAGTTCTAGAGATATTGCTTGAACAAGAATGTCAAAAGTGGCCAAAGTGCCGTGGTGACCTTGAAAATAGGGTCAAGGTCACCCAAAGTGACTGGTGTCTGCGTTATCCCCCAATAAAGGCTGTGACCAAATTTGAAGACATTTGGTCCAACGGTTCAATAGATCGCGTTAACAAGAATCCGGACGTACGTACGTACGGACAGACGCCGCTGAATTCATAGTCCCCCGTTCCGCGTTGCGGCGGGGGACAATAACAAGTATCGCACTTAAATTTTATACTGCCTAGACTTTGCCTAGACTTAATTTGGTAGCTGCATGGGCCAATACGAGACTTGTTAATAATCAATGAAATGATTCTGAAGGTACAAAATAGCATAGAAGCTGAATTATTTGAAAGAGTTGATGCTTTTTTTTTCTCAGATCTAGTTTAACGTTAAGAAATATTTCTATGATTTTTGGCACATTTCTATATTGTTTGCCTTCAACTGTCCTGATAGATTTCTATTTTCTAGGATTATTTTCACTACATGTTCTATATTTATTTGTTTTCGTCCTGTGTACATAAGGCAACATTTTCTGTAGGACAAGACAACAGCTCCGTGCCAGAAATAACACAATAGAAAGCAATGTTCCATAAATTTTTATGACATCGTACTATCAAGTTTCTTATTCCCCAAAGCTTTTAAATACTTCAGGGCGGTTTTTATATGCAATAAAGCTTAACAATTTGCTTTGCTTAACTGTAACAAAGACTTAAATATGCAGTTTGATGCCAAGGATTTGATCACAACTTTATTTACAGAATTGAAATGCATTCACAGAACCCTCGGCCACTGTCTTGTTGTTTTTCCCTTCAGTCTTGTTGTGTACCAACAAACAACAGAGAGTCACCAAAATAACTAGTCCAGTCCTCATGATGTTCTGAAACCATCGAATGTCTTTACTGGAAGTTTTATTAACACGCCGACTGAGTAATTACTGGCGGTCAGACAGAAATGTTATCAATTGCCTTCAAAGGTGATTAACAGCTTTATACACAAGTCATATATGTTCTTTTGCATGAAGTACACGTAAGTGTGCTGATTATTTACTCAGGGACAGATATATAATACTTCAAATCAAATTTCATGACTTGTTCTGACTATTCTATGATACCAAACCAAGAAACCAGAGACTAGACGATCCTATATTACGTTGTCGTGGTTATTTTACACATTAACAATTTGTCCGTTAAAACTAAGATTTAGATTGATATGCGTTCAAAAAGTACTTATATTACTTGATTATATGCACTCCGATACACAAACAAGCAAACAATCTAAGGTACGCAGGTGTCGTCATATTACAATGCTGAGTTCATGCACTCGCTACCACAAGGTCTTGTTAGTCCCAGCTAGCAGATTAAAGTGACACAGAGTATCTTTCTTAAAATTTTATTTGGTTTTGATAAGCTACAGAATATCTAATATGCTGATTGAAGTTCATATCTCATCACTGGACTTGCAAATATATAGAGATTATTACCCGAGGAAGTGTGCCATATGACTTTTACGAAACGAGTGTGAACTTTTGTATTGCCCGAGCGAGAGCGAGGGTTATACACAAATTTGCACGAGTTTTGTAAAAGTCATATGACACACTTCCGAGGCTAATAATTTCTTAATTACCGATTCTATTCCATTTTACCATCGTAGAAATATCTAAGAAACGGGCCGCTTCCCTTGCGATGGCCGGCGACAGTGACGTCACGAACAATGGTGTTATGACGTCACAGGCGAATAAATACGGCGCTACAACAATCGTTGCTAGGCAAAAGTGATATGTGCACTAGTGCTCATATTGAAAATATGTCACTACTTATTTTCAACCTTATGGGTAATAAATCCATTTATGCATAATATCTCTAAAACGCTTGATTTTATGGCAAAATCAAGGAAACATCTCAAATACGTTTAATATTCGAAATTATGCATCCAATTAATCTACCTATTAGTTACAATACCTATTGAATCGAATATATCTTCCCCTCAGCTTATGACAAGGTTTCAAAATAACGTTTGGCGAATTTGCGCGTGCCACTCGAGCCACATTGTCCGGTTTTCGATCAAAATCCCGACTTTGAATGGCCGTATTTTCGCTCTAATGTACTGATTGACCTTTAACTTGTTTATTTCTGTAACAGTTAGTGGTTCCCGATGTAATAACATCGATTTCAAAATTTGACATATGTGATCCTATCAACATACTCTGTGTCTCTTTAAGGTTGTCACTTTATAGGTAAGTAAATTGTACCATAGAAAATAACCTGTAAATCAATGGCTCAAATATCATGGATAAAGAAGTTGTCATCCATATATGTTTCATCATAATAATCATTCCAACTTCTTAAATGCCTCTGAAAGAAGCCTGAATGTTTATGGACCCCTTCGAAAGTTTCAAAATCTGTTAGAAATAGTTTGTACTTACAAAATTTGATAAAGAGTATTATTCTATTATTTGTAAGCAGCTCTAGTATGATTATCATTGTAGTGAAATGTGAGAAATCTTCATTTATGTTTCAGCATGATGCACAACTCGACTACTATGGAATAAAGCTTGCAACTTGTTCCTCAGACAGATCCATCAAGATATTTGATGTGAGGAACAACCAGCAAACACTAGTCTCTGATTTGAGGGAGTAAGTTAAATTAAGCCTTCCCCTCTTCTGTATTTCTCGTTGTTTTAATGATTATTAAAAAGATATTAAGATAGCAAATTAAATTTTCATTAATCTGTTTTCCCAATTTTTGAGTTTTCTTACGTCTTGAATTGATATGATCACATCATATGTTTTCTTAAACAGGAATCTTTCTTAGCCAGTCGCTTTAGATTCTAGAGAGTTCACAACAAGAAAATGAAAACACGGTCAAGAGCAAATATATATGAAAAGTATCTATTCATTTACTGTCATAAAGAGTATTGTGATAATTGGTATTTATATATTCTCAGTCTGATTAAAATCGACCGTACTCCGAGGAATAAAATATCAAAAATATTGTCTCTATCAAGGTTCGAACCAGCCAGGACATACTCTCCGTCTCGGTCTGAATGCACCCACCTCTATCGCATGTTCCTATGACCAGTTTAGCGCAGACAAACCCAGTCCTAAGCTATCCAATCACATCCTCGTTTTTAGATAGCGTTTAGCGGCGATCAATCAATCAATCTTTTATTCAGTAGAAAGGCCTTTGGCCCACGTACAAAATGAACATATAAAATAAGTTACAGAATTGCATGTTGTCAATCAACATTTTCCTTAAGATTAAGGCATCTTTAACAAAATTGGAGATAGCTAATACATAGGATAAATTACTGCTTTGGAGATTGCGAATCATTATTTCTTCATTAATGTACAAAGGTAGATTTTCAAAATATTTAGTTATATATAATTTAGCGGCGATTATGTATAACGAATGGTACACTGGAGTTACCTGCCCCTGCATGATATCGAAGCTTTTACTGCGCCCCTTGCGATTGGCTAGATGAGCTTGCGTCAGAACATGCGGGTAATAGGGGTGCCTTAAGCCGGGCTGGTTGAAGTTCAAACCCCACTAGAGACAATATTTTTACACTTTTTTCCTCGAATCACAGTCGATTTTAATCAGACTGTATACATTCTTTACAGCACAATTATTTCATGACTCCAATCTTTTTTCAGACATGAATGACCTGTATGGCAAGTTGCCTGGGCGCATCCCATGTTTGACAATCTGTTGGCAAGCTGTGGCTACGATCGTAAAAATATCATCTGGAAGGAGACAAATGGGACATGGGGCAAACTTCATGAGTATACCAACCATGATTCCTCAGGTGAACAGGTCTTTCTCTTCTTTTTCAAGGAATATGTAGTAACTTCTGTATCATCATTATAACTATTTCTCTCCATCAATAAACTTAAGAAATTATTTTCTATGTAATTTTTAGCTCATCTGGCTTGGCATGGTGTCCGGCGTCCATCCATCCACCCGTCCGTCCATCCGTAAACTTTGTGGAATTTCGACTTCTTCTCCAGAACTATAAAGCCTAGAAAGCTTAAACTTGGTGAACAGACTCCTTGACTAGTGAGGATTAACAAATTGTAGCTTTGGTGGCCCTGTGGTCCCAAATAAGGGCCACAGGGGCCACACCCTAAAAACCTATTTTCATCTTCTTCTCCAGAACCATAAGGCCCAGAAAGGTGAAACTTGGTGTACAGACTCCTTGACTAGTGAGGATTAAAAATTGTAGCTTTGGTGGCCCTGTGGTCAAAAACAGATAATCCTTGCCATGGTATGGCTTCTTAAGGGGTAAAAGACTGCAAAGTAAAAAAAATACCCAAATTAGGAAAATATTACACTTAAAATAGCATAATCAAAGACCAAAGAGTTAAAAACTACCAACAAAGTCACAACTATCAATTTTAAGAGATATTTTGTGTGTGCTTCCTTAGAACATTTCTGACAAGGAGAGGTTTACTGTTGAAAGATGATATTTTAAGGCAGCTTCAATCAATGTCAAGTGTCTAAACAAGTATGGTAAAATAGTCTTCACATAAAGAACACAATGAGCTTAATTACATTGCAAAATAAGTTTACAGTTAAAATATAAACCCAATATCCTGATATGAAATATTTCCATTTCTGTATTGATTACAAGTATCTAAAATCACATCACATATATACTTTAGTCTAGAATTTGAGACTTTGAGGCCCCTACAAATGGGGAAACCACATTGGCCACAGCAAAATTAAATATGAAGCCTGATGAGCTACAGAGCCAATGGCTCTATTTTTTGATAATGCAAATGTGGGTAAGCTACAGATTGTGTATTCAGTAAGTCACTTGATGAACGAGCACTGATATATTTTATAATCATAATCACAGTTTCCATCAAAAGTATATATAACGGTGTATAAAGTATGTAATATGTAAGCAGTATGTAGCATTATTCTACATTTAGATACATGTTCTTGACATAACCACATACAAAGATAATAAATAAAGTTTATAACCTGATGTCGGTTCTATTGCAGTGAACTCAGTATGTTTCGCCCCCCATGAGTTTGGTCTGGTGCTGGTTTGTGGCAGCTCTGACGGCTCTATATCGGTCTTCTCAAGCACTGGTACGTACTTCTGGCATACATAGGAGTCAAAACAGCCTGATAAAAATCGACAGTGCTTTTAGGAATACAATTTTGAAAATATCTATCGGGGGTTCAAACTTAATTTAGCTGATATATCCTCTCTGATTTGAATCAGACTGGATTCAAAACATTTGAGTGGTTGATTTTTGGGCGTGGGACATGGTAGCTTTATTTGAACTAGAACTTTGATTTGGATGATGTTTTACATTAAAATTTGAAGCACTTATAATCTTAGGTAGTTATTAGCAGCCCCGTCAAATAGTTGAGTAGCTTAGTGTCAAAATCGACTTTCTGACATAAAAATCTAAAATTTTCAAATTTTGATGGATATTTTGTAAGAAAAATATTAAAATTTCAGTTTTTGAAAAACATTTTAGGATGGCTTCAATTCTTTTTTCTTCATGTTTAATGCATGCATTTTCGTGTAATTATTTTCACAACAATAATGAGAAGTCCTTTTTATTTATTCAACATTGGTTTTGTATAGTTATTGTTATTTCTTATGATCAAAATAAAACAATATGCCTTATATTGTATCTATTGCAACAGTAGCGTGACGACCACTGAGGACCAACAGTCCACCTTGTTAAAGGATATCTCCCTCATGTCACGGAGATAATCAATAGAATATCCTATAGAAATATTGAAATGTTGAAATTTAATCAAAATGGGAGGGAGTCAAAAGTCAAAGGGAGTCTTGGCAAAGTTCAAGGTCATGGTAAATCTCGTTAAGTTTGGTTCATATTTTGAAGATTTACAATGTCTTTACAATATTTCCTCACCAGATGAGATATTCATAAACTGGTAATATCAAATGTTCTTTATCTTATTGTCAAAAATACTTACAAAGTTCACAATTAATATATAGCTTATGAAAGTTGTGTTAAAAAATCTGGACCGCTGTTGTCACTGCTGTGATCTTATGAGGTCACCCTACAATTTCATCAAATCAATGGTGGCATGATATGCCTGAAAGTATCATTTCACCCGTTAATTTGCTCAGTGAAAAATCGTATTTTAACTTCACCGATTGCTGGCAAAATTGACCAATAAAACAATTAATGATAAATTCAAGATCAGCTGTTTCAGTTATCTATGTGACATTTGCAATTGCTATTGTTTCCCTTTATTATTAGATACGAAAGTCGATACCTTTGATTTTATTTCTTTGGACAATAAATATCAGAATGAAAAATAGTTGACAAATTGTGTATGTTTTCGTTTTTTGGGATATGTCTTTTTCATCAAGATCTGTTTAAACAGTGATAAAATATTTTACAACGATAGGACTTTATAATAAGATGTATCACTTACCACATTGTGTTAAGTCGAGGTCAATGGCATGATCAAGGTTGGTCTTAGCTTATGCTTCGAATTTTCTATGCGTTTATCCTATGTTGGAAGGGGGATTTGTTTTTTTTCAAATATGCTACATTATGGCATTATTATAACTCAATGTCAATCTGAAACTCTATTGAGTGTTTGCTAGTGAGTGTTAAGCTAATTAATCTCGCCTTTAAACTAAAGAACTACAGTATGCTAAATTCTCTTACATAGACGTCACATGCAATGTATATCATATTGAAATTCCAATTCATTGTCATGAAACATGAATCATAATTTCATACCAACATTATTTGAGCTATTTGACTGGCATTCTAGAAGTTGGTTGTATAAGGAAGACAAGAGTAATTGTATGTGTTACAAACAAATGTAAGATTAATTAACATTTGAAACCTATCTAAACCTAATTTGATTGAAAGCCTGAAATGATTCCATCCGATTTGGAATATAAAAGATTAAAAGTTATTTTATTATAGTATGTGTCCATAGCAGGTGTCAAAAACACAACCTTGTAACTGCACCATTGACTGTGAATTTTCCACAGGCTCAATACAGCGAAGGATATGTAGGCGATTAGAATGTTAGAACCCTTACAAACGTTGAAGGGAATAGAAAGAATGATTTTTCTGCATTTGGACAGACTATATTGTTCTAACGTAGTGACGAAGTTGAAATAAAAATTGATCATAAGAACACAACATGCATGAGAAAAAACAATTAGGGTTTATTTTGAAAAAAATTCTTAATAAAGTTTATTTGTACGTATCAGTTGTACATGTAAGCTCACTGTATTTTTTAAAAATATTTCTTTATTTACAATCTCTTAAATAATATGTGTATTGTGCAAACGATTAAACATGACATCTTTATTCTAACGTATTTCCATGAAGTCTCTCATCTGATATTTCTCCGTCAAAAGTGACATTATTGTGTAATCAAGGATAGATTTATGTGTATTTCTACTCAAAACAAAAAAGATATTTTTACAAAATTTAAGGACACATATACTTTGTTGAACTAAGCAGACAAAACGTGAATAGGGATGTATATAAATATATTTTGTTTATTAAAAGCGTTACTGAAGATGACATGATATCATAATAACCATTGCAAATATGCTGAGGAGTATATGGATGACAACTTCTTTGTTCATTGTATGCGACGTTTCGACAAAGATTCTTGTGTCGTTCTCAAGCAGAACACAGATTGTTGTGTCGTTCTCAAGCAGAACACAGATTCTTGTGCCGTTCTCAAGCAGAACACAGATTCCTCAAGCAGAACACAGATTTTTGTGTCGTTCTCTGAAGCAGAACACAGATTCTTGTGTTGTTCTCAAGCAGAACACAGATTCTTGTGTCGTTCTCAAGCAGAACACAGATTCTTGTGTTGTTTTCAAGCGTCGTTCTCAAGCAGAACACAGATTCTTGTGTCGTTCTCAAGCAGAACACAGATTCCTCAGATAAGGACGGGGCTGCTATCAGTTTTTGTGAAGTTTCAATCGCCGCTGCCGCCGCACTCGTACTACTAGCTATAACTTTTTTCCACTAAGCTTTCCAGAACTCTTATTCATAACTTACTACTCATACCTCGGGGGAACGATTGTGACACATTCACTTTCAAGGTCAAAGGTCAAGAGCTATGCAATCACTCTAAGAATTCCTTGTAAACGCGATAACTTGAGTTTTTGTGCTATGAAGCTTTTACTTGGCATATATCATCCTTGGAAGAGTAACATTTTTTGAAAAGGTTTTGGCTACATTCCGTCAAAGGTCAAGGTCACAGCGATGTCATGACTTTAGCATGGTTTAGCGAAAAGGCTTTTTTCTAACTTTGAACACTTTTTATCAATACACGATTGTTATACTCAATAAAAAGTGTTAATTAATTGTGTTACATTGAAGGTCAAAGGCCAAGGTCATGAGCTATGAGTTATTGCAATGTGCACCTAATTTGGGTATAACTTTGTCCCATTAAGCTTTTCAGAATTCATTAACATGTTTAAATGTTTATACTTCCAGGCAATCATTATGACATGTTCACTCTCAAGGTCAAAGGTCAACGTCACGAGTTATAAAATCACTACAAAATTCCTTGTAAACAAGATAACTTGAAAATTTTTTGTGCTATGAAGCTCTTACTTGGTAAATATCATCCTTGGAAGAGTAAAAAAAATTGAAAAGGTTTCGGCTACAATCCGTCAAAGGTCAAGATCACAGCGACTGTCAGCGAGGCCATGACTTTAGCATGGTTTCACGAAAATGCTTTCTTCTAACTATGAACACTTTTAATCAATACATGATTGTTATACTCAATAAAAAGTGTTCATTAATTTGTAACCTTGAAAGTCAAAGGTCAAGGTCATGAGATATATGAATTATTGCAATGTACACCTAATTTGGATATAGCTTTATTCCATTTAGCTTTTCAGAACTCATGAACATGTCTAAATGGTTACACCTGCGGGGAAATATTATGTTCACTTTCAAGGTCAAATGTGAAGGTCACGAGTTATAAAATCACTACAAAATTCCTTGTTAACACGATAACTTGAAAAGTTGTTGTGCTATGAAGTTTAGATTTTGTATATATAATCTCTTGAGAAGATCAAAACTTTAGAAAAGTTTTGGGTACGAACTGTCGAAGGTCAAGGTCACAGCAAGGTCAACATATATTGAGAAAATGGATTATTTTTACTTTTAACACTTTCATTCATTACATTAATGTTATACTCAATTTAATGTGTTCATTGATTGTGTGACCTTGAGGGTCAAAGGTCAAGGTCACGAGAAAATGCCCAATTTGGTGAGGCCTATTAAAGGCGGAACAGGGAAAGGCGAAACCCCAAGTTTCGGGGCTGCTCTGCTTTTGCAGTGTCCCGCAAACGCTAATCTAGTTTTAGCTAGGCTTTGTACTGCAATGAAATACCACATTGGACAATGTCTTTAGTTTTATTTACTATGAAATGAAAATGCTACTTATATGGAAACATGTCTCAGTGTTCCAGATAAGCTGCTTATATTTTATGCATTAAAATCCTTAAAACTTCAATTATTTATAAAGCTTGGAGTACAGATACGCAGACATTTTCTTTAAAAACCAAAAGAATCAAATAGCTTGCGTAGTCGACCTAAAATTGTCAAAATTTATCACAACTCTTGAAAATATCAATATCCAGTCCTTTAAACATGTTCATAGAAATCAGGCTATTATATGTGCTTCGCAGATAAAACTCCATTAATGTAGTAGGATTGTAAGGCATTCATAATTTTCATCTTTAAAGGGGCAGTAGCACGTTTTTTGATAATTTTATATTTAAAATCTTTCACTGATAATTGTAAGTTAATGTTAAATGTATTATTTTGACAGTGTCAAAAATCTCATGACTTAAGCCAATCATCCATAGTCAGAGGACAAAGTATGAAGATTCATATAAAATCCATTGGCGGCCATTTTTTGTGAACACCTTTAATTCATTTTTTGTAAGAAAAAGGAATCGCATGGCTAAACTTTACATTATATATTTAAATTATTACTGCTCCATTCAGTTTAAATACATTGTCTTTCAGTTGGAACCATTAATTATCATTTTCCTGACATCACGTTATATTCCCCCTAAAAACGTGCTACTGCCCCTTTAAGATCTGCTGGTATCTCTGTTTTACAGGCGATGGAACATGGGATGCTAAGAAAATAAACAATGCTCAGACAGTAAGTAAGCAAAGCTAAAGAATATGAACATTGTTACTCTTGTTAACTTGCCAGTGAGCTGCCACCACTGGCCTCAATATTAATCAATTGTATCTATATGTATATGTATGAAGAATGAATGAATATTTTTATGTTGAAAATGGAAAAATAACAGAAAAATCGTTGTGTTATAGAGGATCATTTTTAATGATTTTTTTTATCTATTTTGGTATAAATATAAATACCCTAATATGTTTCGACGAGGCATTTAGTTGTTAACATATTATGTTTCTAAAGAGGATGTACATATATGATTTGATTTAATGTTATTGATTGATGGGACCAACGTTAGGATAAGTAAGATTCTGAACGTGTATTAATCTGTGTTGACAGATAGGCTGTAATGCAGTAAGCTGAGCCCCGGCCACCGCCCCCCTGCCTGTCAAGAGATTTGTATCAGGAGGCTGTGATAATCTTGTCAAACTTTGGAAGTGAGTAATTTCAGTCTTGTTTTTTATAATTTAGGATTTTTAGCTTATCAGGTCTAAAAGACCCGATGGGCTTATGGCATGACATGGCGTCCGTCCATCCGTCCATCCGTAAACTTTTCACATTTTCATCTTCTTCTCCGAAACCAATGACTCTAGAGAGCTGAAATTTGATGTGCAGACTCCTTAGCAAATGGGGATTCTAAATTGTAGATTTTGTGACCCCATGACCCCAAATGGGGTCACAGGGGTCAAAACCTTAAAAACCTATTTTCATCTTCTTCTCCAGTTCAAAAAGGTCTAGAGAGCTGAAAAGTTGTGTGTAGACTCCTTGGCCAATGGGGATTCTAAATTGTAGATTTCGTGACCCCATGACCCCAAATGGGTTCACAGGGGTCAAAACCTTAAAAGCCTATTTTCATCTTCTTCTCCAGTTCCAGAATGTCTAGAGAGCTGAAAAGTTGTGTGTAGACTCCTTGGCCAATGGGGATTCTAAATATTAGTTTTGGTGACCCCTTGACCCCAAAGGTTTTCAAGGTTTTTATAAGCCTGGAATTTGGGCACTGTGCCCTTATAAGCCTTAAATTGTATGCATGAAATTGTGTATGAACCCTGTTGTTGATTTTTTGTGTGTCTGTATTGAATTTAGTAACCATGTTCAGTCACTATGATATAAGCTTTAAAAAAATGTCCGGTATTAGGAAAAGAAAGAAAGGAGAAACCCCTAGGGGAGTGGCCAGTCCTGACCAAAAGTAACCAGGTGGTGGATGGGTCTTTCTTCTTATTCTGCTCCATTATGTATGATATATAATTAATCCTGTGTGGTAGATATTATGATTTTTTCCTGTGGATAAAGAGATGAGATATGATTATTTAATCAATATGTAATTGTATGTTGATGTCTATGCAGAGAGGAGGAGGGCCACTGGGTGGAGGACCAGAAGTTGGAGGGTCACAGTGATTGGGTGAGAGACGTAGCGTAGGCGCCATCTGTTGGCCTGCCAAAGAGTATCATCGCATCGTGTTCACAGGTGAGAATTAAAAGTATACTTAAAAGATTCAATGTTAGGTTGACCCACTTTTCTATGAAACATTAAAACGAAGAAAACTGATGACCCATTTCATTTGATATTTGAATTTTGGTTCCAATACTTTTCCTTATTGTATCTTTGACAAAGGACTTTGATGTTTTTGAACCTTAGTGGATTGATAACAAATTAAAGTTTATTTGGAGTCATTGTTCCATAGAAGATTGAAAGATAGACACTTAGTCTGTTTTCCTGATCTCATCATACAAGATTAAATCATCAATAGGTGCGTTATTTAATCAGTATCCAATGTAGTTATTCACCTTGGTGCTGCAAGTGTTTATTCGGGAAATAAATCGTTGGTTCTTTTTCCCTGACCTGATTCCATTTATGTTGCCCACCAGGTCTTACTACCAACTAAAACAATGTATTTTGTGAAAAATGAAAGGTATTATAAAGAAGCTTTAAATGCTCACATTCACTAACACTGAACTGAAACAATATTTAACGTCTGTTTCAGGACTGTCGTGTTATCATCTGGACAAATGACGGAACAAGTAACACATGGACATCAAAGATCTTACACAAGTTCAACGATGTGGTCTGGCGGTGTCTGGCGGTGTCTGGAGGTGATAATAAGGTGAGGATGAGCAAAGGGTTAACAAAATCTTTAAGTCCTCATGTCTTATTAAATTTGACCTTGGACCCCTCTAAAAATCTAAAAATTGAACAGTGTTTAATGGTAAGTTATAGATAATGGATACAAATTAAAATTATGGCACTTTAAAGCCATTTGGCATACAAATTTATGGAAAGTCTTAGACACAGTGTTTGATGGCAAGTCATATTTATTTATCAAAATTGAAGACAGTGTTTGATGGTAGGTTTTAAATAATCAACACAGATTTTGATTATGATACAAAAACTATTTTGCATATAAATTTTAAGTAGAATAAATAAGTAACGAACACAGACTATGATCATGACACAAGGCATATAAATTGAACACAGTGGTTGATGGAAAGTCATATTTATCTGACTCTAACTATGCCGTCTCTGTTGGCCAGGTTTCGCTATGGAAGGAGTCGCTAGAGGGAGAGTGGGTGTGTATAAGTGATGTCAACCGCGGACAAGGACAGATAGGAGACGGACAGAGGCCATCATCAGGGTAGAGTGCAGAACCGACCACATTGTGAAACTCATCTTCATCGTCATCATCATGTCTAACCATTGTTGCAGATGACAGACTATAAACAAGCGATAACCCACTATAATTTCTGTTTTGAATCAAGTTTAGCACAAAGCTTTCGCCAGTGTTGAACTTTGCAGAAATGCAGGTCTTCTTCTATTTGGTCTAATGTCGCCTCTGTTGCAGATAAAATAAGAAGAACCAATTATGAAATAAGGCCTGTCCAGGCCTGTCAAAATTTGGTCCGGGTTGGTAATTTTCCAGGGTTTCCAGTTTAACAAAGTAACACTTTTGGGCTGACTTATTCTCAAGTTTATAAACCAACATAATAAGCAGGACAAGTTTTGAAAATGGTAAAAATGATGGCATGTAAACAACCTTATGGTTTGGAGATTCTGTATGAACTCTGCAACATTACAATAACCTTTTAAAAACTGTTTATCAAAGGTGCTTACATCATTTTCTTGTATTGAATAAAAGAATAAATTATGCTATTATTTTTAAGTTTCTGTACAAAAAACATCTTTGAAATGTAAAACTCGTAGAGTATTTCAAATCAAACTTTCTGCATCATATCCTTCTCATTGTATTGAATATGTTGTCAATTTGTGCATCACAAATATGTAGATGCCTATACATAAATAAATGAATAAATACTTGAAGAGAAATTCTCTTGTTTTCTTTACACAATGCAATCATTTCCGATGGTTTTTCAAAAGCTAAAGAAGGCTTTATGATGGATGACATTTAAATTGATAACTCAAATTACTCACAAATGAAAAGATAATATATAGAGGATATCCCTCTTTTCTTGACCAATACCATGTTTATCTCATCGAGTGAGGTAGAAAGTTTATATTTTCACAAGTGGTGCAGCCTCGAGTGAAAATACTAAACTTTTCTGATTTGTCAAGAATTGACAGATATTCTATTTATTATATGATTGAATCCTAATTATGTCAAAAAAGGCCAACTTCATGTTGAACTGCCGCTTGGAAGAGCTCTTCACCGTGGTGACAGTGTGACGTCATATGAGAATTCATGACGTCAGATCATTGTTACATGACTCCAACGATAAAGGTTATCGTCACTGTAGCCAGATAGAGGGTTTATTTCACTGATAGAACACAGTATCTCACCCTCAATCATATAATAAAATGCATTTCTTCTAAGGCAATGAAAGTTGAGTTTCAAATCCACTGTTCTTACATGAAAAGCAGTTTAGGAATCTCTTTCCATGTGATGCAATCTGAATGATTTGTCTTCCAATTCCTCCATAAAGATTAATTCAAATCTTATTTACCCTCTCAATTATGTTCTACATCTATAATGTAACAGTAAATGTAAATGTAACGTTGCGCCAATTTAGAAACAGTTCTTGACTCTGTAAACCTGCCAGAATGGCTGGTTCAAAACCCAGGAATTGTTGGTTCCCCAACACGCATATATACAGTGTATAATCCCCCTCCACACAAAGTTATCGGGTGAAATAGAAACTAGATTAGTGTTTGTGGGGCACCCCAAAAGCAGAGCAGCCCCGAAATTGGGGGTTTCACCTTCCCCTGCTCTGCCTTCTACATGCCTCAGAAACTTTTGCATTTCCTTTTGACCTTTGACATTTAAGGTCACCCAATCAATGAACACTTTTCATTCAACAAGAGCCATCTGGAGAGATGGCTTATCCCCCGGCCCCACTGAAGTTGAATGATCAGTTTTAGTATATATTTTGATATTTTACTGATTGTGTGAATAATATTGTATGCATACATGCAGCTAATTTTGTTTGACTTTAATAACCATCCTAAGACTATGATAAACCACATCTAGGTCTTTTTAATTAGTAAATGCTTATGTTAATTGTTATGCCATCATCAAGTTCCTCATGTTAATGTGAAGAGAGAGCAAAACAACCATCCTGTTTGATGGAATATGCTGTTTGATTTTAACATCGTTATTCCTTGGTGATATACAGTTTAGAAATTAATGGTAATATTGGGATGAAGAATGACAATGAGTTTAAATTCCTGCTATTTGAAAACACCAAATGGCATATAATTTGAAAACACTTTCCTTGAGCTAGCCCTAATGGTTTTTCCAATTGTGCTCTGTAAACGCAATTCTAAGTTGCTTTTCCATGGAAACCAGGAAAAAAACTAATTCTAGAAAGTTGAAAATCCCATTGGCTCTGTAGTTATCAGGATTTATATTACATTTTTCTAGCGCCTTATGTGGTTTCCCCTTTTTTAGGGGACACAAGGTATGTGATGTGATTTAAGATACCTGTAATCAATACAGAAATAGAAATTATAATCTATTTTATAGGATATTAGTTTTATATTTATAACTGTAAACTTATTTTGCTTTTGAGCTCATTGTGTTCTTCATGTGAAGGCTATTTTATCATACTTGTGAAGGCACTTGAAAGTGATTGAAGTTGCCTTAAAATATCATGTTTCAACAGTAAACCTCTCCTTGTCAGAAATTTTCTAGGGAAGCACACATAAAATATAGGCCTTATGCTTCTGGAGAAGAATATGAAAAAAGGTGTTATGGGTGTGGCCAATATGGCCCTTATTAGGGCCCACAGGGTCACCAAAGCTATCAATTATAATCCTCACTAATAAAGGAGTATGTACACATGGTTACAGCTTTCTAAGCCTTATGGTTCTGGAGAAGATGAACATAAGTTTTAAGTGCGTGGCCCCTGTGGCCCAAAAATAACGTTTCTTTTGTACACAAGTTGAGAAAAGGTATAAAAGACGATTAGCACTCCCTATTCATGTGTAATTTGTCTAACGCTTAACGAGTCAAAGTCGTGCCAATTTTTACCATAATAATCCAAATTCAGATCTTTTCCTACTGTATAACGGATAATGTTTTAGTTTAATGTAGCCTATTAGGGTTAAAATGATTTTATGACATTCATGAGAAATATGCGTCTTAAATACATGTAGTCTATTCCTCTACCGTAATATGTCTCTTACTCTTACATCTTCTATAACGGCAAACCAATTGATGTAGATATATCCTACATTGTTTATGATAATTGATATGTATGTATGTATGTCCATATGTATGCATATGGACCTATGAACTATGTGATAAATACTTGACTTGACATGGCAATCAACATGTGTAAATGTGCTTTTTGGTATGTGCAACTGTTTGTTGTTTTGATGTCGGTTGTTGCTATGGAAACGGAACTTGAGATTTTCTAAAGCAAAAATCTAAACCTTTTTATCTTAATTAACGAAAAATTTGTTTTAAACTTTAAGTAAGAAGTTTTCATTGAAATGCAATAAGAATAAAGTTTAAGAATCTTTTTTTCTGTCGTCAGAGCTATATCAACCAACTTGATATATGAAACAAACATTATGTGTGACATTTCGGATCTTCAACTTTTCTCTGTTTCATGAATTTTTGCTGATCCCTAAGATCAAAGCTGAAATTACGGTATATTTAAAGAAACTCAGGATAGAGGAAATACTTGGTGCTTGTATTTGTTCTTATATTATTTGAACAGGGAATAAAAATATTTTTACAGCAATTATGTTAGTGTCTAAAAATTACATAATTGCTGTTAATTATTTTAATTTCCTGTTCATAAAAGTTTTTGAAAGATGAATCTTCATTATCAATGGTTTACATTTTTCACACTTTTCCTTGAAAATCAGGTTGTCAATTTCAACAATGTAAACCAAAAACAACGAAAAGTTTGAGCACCAAATATTGAGTGAACATCCATTAAAGATTTGTCCTCAGTCTACTGTATAACGCTACTGTACTGATGTTGTCACTAGTATAGCCTGGGGGGTCTTCATGTTAATGATATGATGCTCGAAATAGAATAGAGTATTCTTATGTCTTAATGAAGTATCTTCATTTAATATCATGTTTTGACAACGCCGGGAAGACCTTTTTTTCTGGTTTTGCTATTAAAACTAATGTCCTTTATGTTTAAAGAAATCGATAATGCCAAGAACTTCCGTTCAAATTAATAACAAAAATGAGAAGTTAAGCCATTCATAAGATGTGAAATATCCTTGCTATGATATTACAAAGCTTTGTTGTCTAGTCTTATCATTAATCAATATGTTAACGTGTGGATATTGACATAAATACTAGGGCTGTGTATTGTCCTGATTTTTTTATTGCGATATATTGCAATAGATTAGCACTGTATTGGGATATGTATTGCAATATTTCTTAAAGCAAAGGTAAACAAATTTAATTCGAAAACCAGAAAAAAAGATCATAAGTCTTGTCATTTATCATCATTTATACCTAAATTATATTTTCTTTGTCGAGTATGTAAAGATTAACGATTATTAATTATATCTAATTGATAAGCACTATTTGCTGTGCTTGATGTTGATGACAAGTCCTGCTCCATGTTTGCTTGGTTTTAAAAATGGGAACATTTATCTGATTATCTTTATATATTTTGGCATCCCTAATGATAGTTTGAGGTCCAATTTTGACTTCTTTTGGATACTGAAAGTGCATCTTAACTTCTTATCAATATATTGGTTATTTGAAATCGTATTGGGATACGTATTGTTGTGTTCCCTTATCCCAATATACCGATAAAACAATAATATTGCACAGCCTTAATAAATACATACAGTTTATTTTCACCAAATAGTATAATTTATAAAAGTAGAGCGTTTTTGTGACCATTTCCAAACTTACAGGATTTGGAAGACTGGAAGCTGATAAGACAGGTTATTTAAATTGAACAGATTTAAATTTTAATAACATCCGAGGAAAAACAACTGTTTTATTGCAAATTATACGGCCATGTAATTTATGTTTCAGAAGTTAGATATTTTATTTCGTTTATGATTGTACGAGTAAGATAGAATGTAAAGTGACAATCCACATTATCTACTCAATAGATGAGAACAGTAAGTGTTTCTTATTCTACAAAAATATCTCACTTTTGTTGTGTATGTCACTTCTAAATCTACTTCCTTTAAAGGGGCAGTAGCACTTTTTAGGGGGAATATAAGCTGATGTCAGGAAAATGAAAAAGATTGTTCCCATTGAAAGACAATGTATTTAAACTTATTGAAGCAGTAATATATTAACTATATAATGTAAAGTTCAGCCACGCCATTCCTTTTTCTTACACTAAATGAATTTAAGGTCTTTACATAAAATGGCCGGCAATGGACTTTTTGTGAATCTTTATAATTTGTTCTCTTAGTATGGAAGAGTGGTTTGTGTAACTAGATTTTTGACTCAAAATAATGAATTTAGCATTAACGTACACTTATCAGAGAAACTTTTAAAATATGAAATTTTCTAAAAAAGTGCTGCTGTCGCTTTAAAGGCTTGATACAATATACAATATTTGTATGTTCACGTAGAATCAAACCAAATTTGTGCTTTTATTTTTTTATTTTTTTATTTATTTTTTATTTATGCAAATAAGTGCTTCGAATTCGTAGTTGAAGGCTCACAATCCTGTTATTATTTGTTACTTGCATTACAGTCTGATTAAAATCGACGTGCTCCGAGGAATAAAATATCAAAAATATTGTCTCTATTGGGGCTCGAACCATTCGGGATATCCTCTCCGTCTGTGAATGAGAGGTGTAAACATCTTAATGACTCGCATTAACACTTTTCCTCTGCCTGTTAATTGATGTTTCTTTATTAAGAAAAAGCAAATAAAAACACATCTTAAACGACCCTCTGTTCTTAAAATGCGTTTATTCAACCAACTTATAACTTTACAATGAACATTTCAAATGATGAATAGGAGATATCTTGTGTCAATTACATTAGGTAACATTGAATATCATTGTAATCACCAAATGAGGCTTAAACATTCAAATCATTTCGAATACAAACGAGACATTCATTCTACCAGTTTATGTCCGAACTGAAACTAAACAACAACAACAACACTTTACAATTTACGAATTACGGTTAAAAAAAGTATTAACCCGTTCGGTGCTCGGAATCACGGATTATCTGTCCCTCGTGAATTATTGTCGCTGAAGCCCGGAGTTTATCACAATAATTACCTCGGGACAGATATTCCATGATACCTCGAAACTCGTTGATTATTCTTATAATATGACAGCAATCTTATTAAAATATGATCTATTTGCTACAATACGCTGCGTAACGTAGTGAAGAAATTGTGATATCATTTTAATGAGATTGAATATGACAGCGTTGCTGGCTATGTTAGAACCATTTAACTGTCGACTTTGGTTATTGTATACATTTTAAAGTACAACGTGCAAACAGCTATCAAATTTAAGAGACGCCGTGTTCCAATAATACTGTTGGACTTTAATAAACATGTTGAAATTGAACCAAAGCATCTCACATATTCATCCGAAAATTACAAATATAAGATATAAACAATTTTTTTATGAAAAGAGACCAATATATTTGTTGAAGCAGATATCTATATTTCAGAAGAAATGAATATTACGTTTATAAAAAAAGTAACAATTAGCATAAAAATCCACAGTCCTTCTCCCTGTCTAGAAAAATTTCGAAAACTAACTAGTAGACGCGCCCATGTCTCATTTTAGTCGATATCGCGACTTTATATCTTTGTATTTTAACTTACAGAAACCGATAAACTTTAAAGATCAGTTTCAACAGCAGTCAGCTCTTCTTCATATATAATGGAACCATTCAGAAAGTTTGGTATTTTGGCATTTGTCGTTTTATAACTCACAGAGCGGGGATGTAAACGCTATAGACTCTACATGTCACTTGTCCTACTTCATGCCGAGATGCTTACCAAAGGTTTGTTCATCTTCTTCCAATTTCTATCGAAATATTTTAAATATTGCTTTGGAAGGCTTTCCGGGTGTTTTATTCTACAAGCCATTCTCAAATTTGATCCCAACCAAGTAACAAAGCACCTAATAATAATCGACAAAAATGAAATTCGCCAAATTCGTAAATGCCTATAAACATATGGAGTTTTCGCAGGACGTCGACTGCCTCGCATAATGTCGGTTACCGATTTAAAATCTATCGATGATAAGTCAGAATCTTACAATTCTTGACTATTAGCATTCTCTCCCCACAGAGAACGGTCTATTAGATGTCACTTGAAAGGACTGTGGAACGGATGCTCACGGAGCATTCACCACTGAGACAAATACAGGCAAGTCAGTCTCCATTTATTCATGCTCACAATAGAGGACGTAATCAAACATCAAGGGATCAAACAGAGTAACTACTTTTGTTATCTGAACTTCCATTATGTTGAAACAGCATCGTACATTTATGAACCCTAAATTAAATGTCCCTTGCTTGTTTGAATGAGTAATAAAACATAGTTAGTCGTTCCTTGTACTGTCTACAGTTTCCTGATTTGAGATGCTTGATATTCCGATTATATATAAAGTAAACCGGAACGTTATGATATAACATCTGAAATGTCAATTGCGTGCGTGGATCACTAGGATGGGTCATCGCAGTTTGATTTGACCAAAACATTTGCACCAAAAAGGAACCTACATAATCTAAAATTAAATATCCGGTTCATCCATTCCCTAACACTGGGCCTCCTTTCATTAAGGTGATCGTGAGTCACTAACTAAAATATCCTTAGTGTAAAGTTATGGTTGCTTGTGAACAGAGGGTCCAAGATATAATATTGTGACGTCATCAGCATTACGACACATTATGATCGTGAACAGTAATTTTTCACTATTTTTCGAAAAAAAGATATAACACACTGAAGAGCTGTCCTTATTGAACAGTCAACAATTAAACCTTTGTAAATGACTTAAACAGTTGATATCCTGACTACAATATGGAAATGTACACCAAAATCTAAATTACTACAAAAATACAAAATACATAAAGATATAAAATAATCCATTCACAACGACAAGGTAAAAGTAAAAATGATTCAATAAAGTTTCAAAGTTCAATTATACCTTGAATTATAGAATTTCCAAGGGTGATTTGACAAATTAAAAAATATGAGATCTTGAAAACTATGTCTGATTTCAAAATGTAATCAACGGTTGAACATAATGTGAATCTGATGACCTTAAGGATAAGATTTCTAATTCTGATTTCAACATTTGAGTAGAGGGTACACACTAACCTTAGTGGGACTGCTACAAACGAATGACAATTTCGAATATAACTGTATAAGACTTCTTCACAATGACCCTCGCACATCGAATTAACCAGAAACGTCTTGAAAGATAATCATGATTTGCTTCCTCTTGTCTTCGAACCGTACAGACTTTGATACACCACCGAAATAATTACGTCATTTGAAGACGAGGTAGATGATTGTAGACAAGGATGATGGTGGTCTTTGGAAACCGTGATTGATAATGGAATCATTTTAGTTACACGAATCATTTAGTAAATCTCCAATAACGCACGAAAGACACAACAATGATAATACTATCTGATTTCAAATTGAATCCCCTCACTAAAAGATAAGGTAAAAGCGTCCCAAGTTTAAAAAGAGAAATTTCGAAGCAAAGACAGGGTGCTGCAAAAGGGTAACGATGGTTGACTGTTAAGTCCTTTTAATAAGAATTTCAATAAAACAATAAGTAACATTATATATCGGATGACCTGATCTAAGTCAAACAATAGTTAGGTTTGAATACAAGGTGTATAATATGAAAGGTTTATGTTCTCAAACAAAATTGTCAAATCTTCATCGTGCAAAATTCACCCTATGATACTAATATGTACCTGGTATGAAAGCAAGACACACCATGTTTTGAGCACATAGTGGCATTGAGCACTGCATAGAATCAGTAGAAAGTTGAATTTAAGTTCCAATGATGTGCGATAACAAAGTACGTCACTCTGATGACGTCAAATCAAGTCCCATTAAACTCGATCGTGTTTGAGGAAAAGACGTTTCGTATTATTCACCAGGAAACGACCTCATTTTGTGGTGTACTCTCCACACGGTCTGACGACGCTTGGCATTAACTCATGTTTTAATCACAACCAGTCCAATCAGAATGAACGCTATGTATCCCGTTTACGCTGTAAGGCGGGGTATAATGAGGGATTTCGTTCTTTATCGATTGTTGTAAGGCATGGTTACCTCCCATCGTGAACAACATATCATAATTACTTATGACAAGAAATGACCGAAACGACATGTATCATGCAATAACTCGTTCTTTTTCACCATCAAGATATGTAAGAGTACCATCAACCTGTCTCAGGGTACGAACGTTACGCTAACTCCACTAATCTGTACCCTGGGCTCAGAAGCTAGATTCGATCGCGCGGCCCGACTTTGGATATAGCCAATCAAATCATTTTCTCGTTGAATTTTTATCGAGAAGGTCGCTTCTGAGCCCAGGGTACAGATTAGTGGAGTTAGCGTAACGTTCGTATCCTGAGACAGGATGGAGTACCATAATATATCCGGAAGAGAATTGGTTCCTTCAAGTTAAACGTCCTCGGAAGCTACAAACGCCGTGACACCCTATATGTATTCTTCTATATGTCATATTTATCATCAACCCCCGTGTTAGGTTATGAATGACGATCTTTTCAAAATCAAGTTTGGTACAAAATGGCACTTAACTGTTGTACCTCAAACGACAGACAACGAAGGGTTGTATTTTCCAAGGTGGTTTTGTTTACAAGGGTCAATACATTGACCAACGCTTTGGACATGAAGTGTGCATTGACAAATGGGATTTTTCGATGAACTTTATTCCGTTGAAACAAAAATGGAACGACTCTGTCATTAGTTTTTGTGTGATGTAAAATACACCATCTTTCCTCAAATGCATTTGTTATTGAAGATTCTTTTTTTCATTCCAATAGATGATAAATACGCTATATATCACTATATTTCGTTAAATAACAGTTTTTTTTCAATAAAGTTTGTGATATAAATATAACCATCTTTTTCTGAATGCCAAGGTTGTTGAAAACTCTTTGTTCATTTCAACAAGTGACATAATACACATTGTTTTCCTTAAATGCATGCATTATTGAAGATTCTTTGTACTTTCCAAAAGTGACATAAATACCACCACCTTTTCGTAAATGAATGGGTAGTTTTTCAATGTCAGGTTGGCAAATGCTTTGTTAAAGGGACAGTAGCACGTTTTTTTATAATTTTATATTTTTTAATTTTCACTGATAATAGTAAATTTATTATAAATGTATCACTTAGATAGTGTCAAAAATGTTATAACACAAATCAATCATCCATAGTCAGAGGACAAAGTATGAAGAATCGCCTCAAATCCATGGGCGGCCATTTTGTGTGAACACCTTTAATTCATTTTATGTAAGAAAAGGGAATCACATGGCTTAACTCTATATTATATATTTGAATCATTACTGATCCATTTAGTTTAAATTCATTGTCTTTCAATTGGAACCATTTTTTCATTTTCCTGACATCACCTTATGTTCCCCCTAAAAACGTGCTACTGCCCCTTTAAGGCTTCGTGATTGTCATAAAAATCTTCCACACATTGCAATTGTTCCCCTGTGCTAAACGGTGGTGAATTTGTCGTTGATTTCTATGCCGGGGTTGATATTGGTACACCTCTCTGTTGATACGAACCTCTTCCTGCTGTAATTAAAAACACAAATTAAAGGTTTAGGCCGATGCAAACCCCTAAATATTGGTATCAGTCTAAGTAAACCTAGCCTCAATATTATCCGTTTCACCCTGATACTGAGTCTAGAAAGGTCTAGTAGAGGGTCGCGTCAGTCCACGTATCGAATTGACCAATCAGAACTCATCTTACCAAGCCACAATAGTCTGCCTTCGCGCGTATAACGTTGGAGGGTCATAGGTCGCAGAAAGGTTGGCTGACGCGACCCTCTACTGGACCTTTCTAGACTCAAAATCGGAGTGAAGCGGGTAACATTTAGGCTAGGTTTACTTAGACTGATATTTGTATCATTTGAATGCGCTGACACGTTAAACCTCCTGTCGTTCATTATATTATTTATCATATTATTTTAAAGATCATGTTATCATTCGAATGCTATTATAATAACATGTATTTGCTGCGCTGGCACGTTGATTTCAACAGATATAGGCAGCAATACTGACAGAAGGCGAACATGGGGATTTGTTACATCTAAATAGCCAGGTGACAGATCTAACACTTACAATCTTGAGTGGTAGGTTTGAACAATTGACAGCTTGCTTTGATAAATGACTGTTTTAACAAAGTTTGGATATTCAACATCATTATCATTCTCCATGTGGCATAAAAAGGGTCAGTAGCTAATTTTTATTGAAATTTTATTTCTTCTAAATCCCAAAATAAATATGCCTTTATGCCTAATCTATTTTCTTCTTAAGGTCTAACAATTATTACTAAATCTATTATCCGTAGTCATAGAAGAAATCATCAATTATCAAGCGAAAACTAAGTAAAATCAACGTTTAATGATTCGAGGTAGATCAATACGACACGTTCCTTATTTAACTGTCACTTCATATTCTAAAAATCTTTCAATTGGTGACAATAATTTTCTGTTTCGGAGATCCATATCACCTAAAAAAACAAAATGCATTAGCACAAGATATTATTATTGATATTATGAATTTATGATAATTCACGCACCCTTTACCAAATGACTTCATTTCCTGTTCACGCATGTCCACCGTCCTTGACCTTGTGAAGCATAGGCGTTTATTTTTCAAGAAGGTAGGATTAGTGAGGAAGTAAAGGATTGGGTTGATGGCGCAGCTGGACTTGGCAAACATTGTAGGCCATGTGGTTATCCAGTTAGGCAGATTAGGGTCGTACACCGACCAAAGGCACACAAAGACATAGGGGGACCACACCAGTACGAAGATCACCGTCAGAACAATCGCCATCTGGAAAAGAATAATGAGTACATAACATGAACATCTAGGTGAATAACCAAATGCTAACCACTCTTACTAACCCCGATCCATGTCTGTCATATTAAGCCTTTGCGTAATTTATCCCTCATATTGTTATTTCTAGTTATCCCTCTGTATATCAAGATATATACTCTCTGACCTTTAATTTTTTTCTGGTCCATGTGCCCCTATTCATCCTATATCTTTTCCTTTTGCCCCCCTCCCCCAATCTGTTGAAAAGTTATTTAAGAGAATACTCTTTATAACCAAGACTGTTTATCTTCACTCATCAGTTATATCACCTCACATCATTTCGCCTCTGAGTCATCTCAACCGACCTCATCTCTCATCTCAACACCAGGCTTAACCTCACCTCGTCACTTCCCGACTAACCTCACAACTCACCTCAACTCACGTCACATAATTTCTCCTCTCCTGATCACTCTTTATCAAATACTCAGTTCATCTTATCCCAGTTTTATATTACATCACCTAATACAATCTCTTATACCCCACTTCCGTTCTCGTTGTTATGGTTTCATTTGTTCTAACTGTGGGTGTTTTGACCGAAACATCTTTCCTTTCTATTACACCTAATTTTGACTGTACATATACACTTAGTCAGGTGAAGAGATATGCTACGACTCGGACCCACGATTCAACGAGGAGGTGTATCTATTACATGACAGCACATTTTCTTCTCCACTGACCTCGCTATTATCTGACCCCACGTCTCCTAACCTCAAACAACCTCACCATTCCCCACTCTATCTCGCTACTCCCCATACCATCACATTCTCTCACCACTGTTGTTTTCCGTTCCATCTGTATCCTAATGAGGCACTGAGTATCCCTATTGTTGACACCACCGAGCCGGAAGTTCTTGAGCTTGCGGTGAACCTCCTGCGCTTTGAAGGCAATGTGGTAGTAACAGTAGGCCATGATGATGATGTGGACCATGTAACAGTAGAAGGCAAGGCACCAGGTGTAGGCCACGGCCCCCGTCTCTGTGTCGTCCCAGTCTATGCTGCAGGAAGTCCCGAATGGTTCGTACGTGTAGGCGCTCCAGCCAATGAGGGGCGGAACAGTCCACAGGAGGGAGTAGATCCACAGCAAGGCGATGACTCGAACCGTAAAGGACGTTGTGAGACGGTGTGCTGGTGAAGAAACAGTTTCATAGAAAAACAAATGATAATACGTTATGAATATGAACAAGGTAATAAGAACCGACTTCTGGGATAAACATTTCCATAAGTCAATAAGAATGTGGCTCTGAGTTCATAAGAATGTGGCTCTGAGTCAATAAGAATGTGGCTCTTAGTCCATTAGAATGTGGCTCTAAGTCCATAAGAATGTGGCTCTGACTCAGAAGTGTTAGCATTCAGACAACGTAATTGAGCATAATGAATATTAAGCTTAATATAAGATGATTGTATGTAATGGATTATCTTCGATATTAAATCATAAGGACGTTTTTATTAAACTTCTTTAACAATGTCCCCCCAAAATGTCTATCTACATGTATATATTATGAAAATCACGTAAGATTGATTAAATCACAAGACTCAGTTGATTGACCGGTTTTCGATCCAATGTCACGATTTGAGTCTTCATCATAATGCTACACTAATACGATGAGCAACTAAATTATTTTTTTCAGCTACAGTTACTGTTATATCTTTAATACTAGTCGACTTTTGAACATACGCCAAGTTTTTTACGGTCGCAATAAGCGCACGACAGTAACAATAGCAAAGATGACCTCCAAAACGCACATCAGAACAAACTAGATGTTCATGTTGAATAAGCCTATAATCGATTGTACAACATAATCTGTTTCAGCTTTATCATCTTTTAGTCGTAAAATATTACAACTTCTCTTGAATAGTGATGTTGGAAGATAAAACTTTGTTAACCTCTGTTCTTTGAATAACTTAGCCTCGATTCAACATCCTAATCTTTAATTAATTCTTATAGAGGTAATTCAAGTCATTTCTTACCTCTAAAAAACTATCCTCTTTATAACCTCAAGCATAGCACTTTCTGTGCTGCTAAAGATAATGGATTAGTGACCATTTAGTGAGTTGCTCAATCACCAACGTTTCTTCAAACCATTCGGTCTGTTCGTTATCTTTGAGAAAATAGAAGATGCCCACACACATCTTACAAAACACAAATGGGTCGGAGATGTCAAACGATATTGATTGGATAGTATCGAATTTTGAAAATAATCAATTTACAACAACAAATGAACATACCCCCTCAAATTAAAAAAGGCTGCACGGGAAGATATTCATCAATTTTGAAGAAAATGGAAACCAGTCTATGTACTTGAATCGGGGCTTAGTTAATCTTTATATGACTTACAACAATGGGGCAGTTTTTTTTTAAATGTTCTATTTAAAACATTTTACTGGTATTTTTACAATAATGCTAAATGTATTATTTTGATTGTGTCAAAAATCTCATTACACAAATTCATAGTCAGAGAACAAGTTATGAGGTTTCACGTCCATTGGCTGCCATTTTTGTGTGAACACCTTTAATTAATTTTGTGTAAGAAAGATGAATCGCATGTCTGAACTGACGTTATATATATTGATTTATTACTGCTTCATTTAGTGTTAATACATTGTCTTTCAATTGGAATTATACATTTTCCTGAAATCACCTTATATTCTCCAAAAACGTGCTACTGCCCCTTTAAAAATCTCATTGCAAATGTTTCCTCAGAGATTATATCTCCAAGCAGTACTTACCATCTCCCGGCATGCAAACTACAACGTAACGGTAAAAACTGAGGATCGCCAGAGTGTTCATGTCTGTTTGAGCGAAGGTGAAGGTCAGAAATCCCTGAAGGACACAGCCAACTTTTCCATAGAGGTATCTTCCGGCGAAGTTGGAGGAGGTTGTCCAGGGGTACCCGAACAGTGAGATCCCAAGGTCAGAGAGCACAAGATTCAGTAACAACTGGTTGTGTGGGTTTTTGAGTAACTTCCGGTTCCGGTAGAATACTGACAACATCATACCATTTCCGGCGGTGGCACCAATACCTAAAGAGAGGTGAAATGTAAAAGAAAAAATCATTTTCATAATGACTATTTTCTCTTAAGTTTAGACATTGCATTTTTGGTGCAATGTGGAAATAAAACAATAGTAGCGCAATATTTAATTTTATTATCTCCTAACAGAGATTACTCTGTTATATTGTCTTTGTAACGTCTATCACGAGATGACTACATTCTAATACGGACCAAACACTGAATAAAAAAGTAATAATATATTGTTTTAAAAGTATATGATATATTATATATGGTCATTAAAAATATAATATTGAAATAAGTTCGCTAATGTACAATTATAACTTAGATTGTAACCAAAATTCTATTTAAATAAGATGCCATCATATTTTTTCTTTTACACGTATTTCAGTCCTCACTACAAACAATGCAGTAGCTCCTTACAATCAAAAGCGTATACGTGACTGTATATAAGAGAAAAAAAGATTATGTATCAAAACGTACAACTGATAAGACTGCTGCCAATGACATTATAACAACGTTATATAACGACAAATTACAATTCATGTTCACCCATGATATAAGTTGGTCAAGACACGCTTTATCAAATTGAATGTACCAGTGTTATAATTACTGGCGGTATTTATTAACGTTAATGCGACCCGAGATATTTTGAATTAATGGTGACATTATTGAGTCAAACACCGATGTGTCTGTCTTACTTGTCAAATGACATTAATCTCGGTGTCAGTGTCGTTCACAATACATTCACTTATCTACAACGCTTACAGATCGTGGATCCGATTTCATTCGAGAAACCCTACATTACCGACTGAGTAGAAGGTAAATTTGTAAATTAAAGAATGATTTGCTTGTCAAGCGCTCAGATAGTGAAGGATTAAGTTTCAATAACGTGTAAAATCCATTTATTTCTTCACTCCGAAAATGTCATGCTATGACGTAACATTTAAAACATATTTTTTCCGTTTCATAGTATGAGAGAAATTCTAACCGAACTGAGATTCGAATCAAATTAGCTTTTGCTCCGAGTTATACTGTATTGAAGGGATGTATGCCAGACATGTAACTTGAAGACTTGGAATCTGTAAAATGAAGTGTATGTTACATTTTGTTGTATAAGCCGAGATTTTCACCGCACTGATGTATTCTGATTGATTGATTTGTTTAAAGGGGCAGTAGCACGTTTTTAGGGGGAATATAAGGTGATGTCAGGAAAATGAAAATGAATGGTTCCAAATGAAAGACAATGTATTTAAACTAAATGGAGCAGTAATAATTCAAATATATAACGTAAGGTTCAGCCATGCGACAAGCTGGAAAAAATTGAGAGAGAGATGAAGAGCTGGGAATTAAGATCACTGACACCCATGGGCAGAAATGTTGTATTAAAATCACTATTGCTTGCAAAATTAAATCATCTCTTTTCATCAATACCAAGCCCATCAGATGATGTAATTCAATCTTTCCAGAAAAGATGTTTTGAGTTTGTATGGAAGGGTAAACCAGATAAGATTAAAAGGAGTGTTATTACATCTCTTGCCAAAAATGGAGGAATCAATGTTCCAATAATAGAAAATATAATAAAATCACAGAAAATAATATGGATTAAAAGACTGCTTCATAATAATTCTATATGGAGTAAAAATACTTTAGTATATATATCAAATAGACAGAGATTATGGTTTGCGGATGGTATTTATATAAGCAATTGTATGCTACCTACTATTTCAAATAGATTTTGGCAGGATGTTATAAAAGCATGGGCTGATTACTTACTGATATGTTACCAGGATGATGGAGACTGCCCTCTTATTTTAAATCAGTCGCTTTGGCACAACAGTAATATTCTAATTGGTGGAAAAACAATCTTCAATAAAAATATGGAAAAGGAGAGTATAACATATTTAAGAAATATTATGAATGAAACTGGTAATGTTATGTCCTTTGAAGAATTAGGTAGCAAATATGATGTTTCTGTTGATTTTCTCACATACCAGGGTATAAGGAGAGCAGTTCTCCAATACTTGAAAAAAAGAAATTTCAATTTCAGTCAAGAGATAAATATACAATACTATCCAATCCTTCCATTTAATATTTCCAAACTTGCCAATAGTAAACATTTGTATCAAAAATTATGTCAATTTAGTTTTAATAAAACTACTGGCCAGTTGAAATGGGAAGAACTATTTGTAAAGGACTTTCAACAGAATGAATGGGAAAACATAAATATGATGCCTAATCGGTGCACACAAAGTGTTAACTTGAAATGGTTTCAATATAGGATAACTCAAAATATTTTGGCAACAAACACTTTATTGTATAAGATTGGATACATTGATTCACCATTGTGCTCCTTCTGTAAACAGGTGCCTGAAAGCATTGTTCATTTATTATGTGACTGTAATCATGTTAAAAAAGTGTGGAAAGAACTGACGGAATGGCTAGATGACTTGGCTGAAGGATGTATTGAATTAACACCAGAAAATATTATTTTTGGTTTTAAGGGCAAAAATAACAACCCATTAAATGCCATTTGTTTGTTGGTAAAACAAAATATTTACAGCTCTAGTAGAACAGGAAAAAAACTAAACTTTGGCTTTATCCAAAAAGAACTATTAAGATACTATGAGGCATGTAGATATATTGCTTTTACAAATAACAATAAGCCAAAATTTTACTCATTTTGGTCCTCTTTTCACACTTTATTCCAGCGCATCAAGACTGATGGTACTTAATCTTTATAAGGATGATGTTAATTTTTGGAAAATAGAAAATGATGTTAATCTTGAAATGTACACTGTTGAACTGCAATATCTATCAGTGATAATACTGAAGCTTTATGATCCTTAAGAACACTTCTAGTGAATACTGAAGATTATATTACCTGCAATATCTAGTAATGTAAAATGTGAATATTATTTTTCTGCTGCTTTGTATACAAATACATAATGTCAATTGTCATTGACAATGAATAACTGTCTGTTTGTAACATGTAAACATCTTATGGGAAATAAACTTTAAAAAAAAAAAAAAAAAAATGATATAAGTTGGTCAAGACACGCTTTATCAAATTGAATGTACCAGTGTTATAATTACTGGCGGTATTTATTAACGTTAATGCGACCCGAGATATTTTGAATTAATGGTGACATTATTGAGTCAAACACCGATGTGTCTGTCTTACTTGTCAAATGACATTAATCTCGGTGTCAGTGTCGTTCACAATACATTCACTTATCTACAACGCTTACAGATCGTGGATCCGATTTCATTCGAGAAACCCTACATTACCGACTGAGTAGAAGGTAAATTTGTAAATTAAAGAATGATTTGCTTGTCAAGCGCTCAGATAGTGAAGGATTAAGTTTCAATAACGTGTAAAATCCATTTATTTCTTCACTCCGAAAATGTCATGCTATGACGTAACATTTAAAACATATTTTTTCCGTTTCATAGTATGAGAGAAATTCTAACCGAACTGAGATTCGAATCAAATTAGCTTTTGCTCCGAGTTATACTGTATTGAAGGGATGTATGCCAGACATGTAACTTGAAGACTTGGAATCTGTAAAATGAAGTGTATGTTACATTTTGTTGTATAAGCCGAGATTTTCACCGCACTGATGTATTCTGATTGATTGATTTGTTTAAAGGGGCAGTAGCACGTTTTTAGGGGGAATATAAGGTGATGTCAGGAAAATGAAAATGAATGGTTCCAAATGAAAGACAATGTATTTAAACTAAATGGAGCAGTAATAATTCAAATATATAACGTAAGGTTCAGCCATGCGATTCCTTTTTCTTACAAAAATGAATTAAAGGTGTTCACACAAAAATGGCCGCCAATGGATTTTATGTGAATCCTCATACTTTGTCCTCTGACTATGGGTGATTGGCTTGTGTAATGTGATTGTTGACACTGTCAATATAATACATTAGGCATTTACTTACAATTATAAGTGCAATTTTTAAAATTATCAAAAAACGTGCTACTGCCCCTTTAATGGTTAATAGTTAATAGTTAACTGAACGACTGGACTGACTTGTAAACAAAACGAGAAAAACAATCTACGTACTGTGCATTAGCATTTTGTTTTCAAATCTGCAAGTGTCTTTTACCCTACTAGGAGGCGTGCAGTGCAAATTTACAACCAATTTCTTTCATTTTTGATTTTTTTACAGACATCCATGTTTTGATTTAGTCATTTTCCATCATCAGAATTTGTCCGACGTGTTACAGAAAAACCATTCATCCTATTGTTTTCAAATTTGGGCACATGTCTTCTACCCTATTAGGAGGGGTGCAGTGCCAAGTTACAAACTATTTTGTTTATTTTGTTTTTTCGTTTTGTTTTTTACTTAGTTGTGTAACAATATCAGAATTTGTCCGACTGATTGCAGAAAAAACTGTTCATCCATATTTTTCAAATCATGCACATCCCATTTACCTTATTTAGAGAGATGAAATGCTAAATTACAAGGCATAGTAATAGTCTAATATGGCAAAAAAGACTTAATCGGACAAATTGCAGCAAATACACTCATTAATTCTTTTCAATCATTTTTTGGGGGAAGGAATGGGGTTGGCCAAATGCTGTGCAAGAGACATTAACTAATAGTCTGGATAATGTGATGTCCAAGTTATGAGTTGTAAACAGTAATTCAGTAGGTCATGGATGCATGGTCGAGGGTATTAGTGAGCAATGCTCACATTTTTCTTGGCTTCTATTAATGTATTATTCTGTATGTCTTAATTATCAAAATATAAAAATGATAGTATCAAAGATGAACTCAAGGTCTATAACTCTATTAAGTTTGATATTTGATCCAGTAAGCTGACTATACTATATGTCGATAAATTCGAGAAGTGTTCGTATCAAACAGAGGTTAGCGTCACATTTTTTACTTCTGTTACCTCGATTGAGAGAGAATGGTTACAAATTATCATTAATTACACATGTATAATGTATTCGGAACTGGAACTCCTACCTCCAATTGAAGTAAGTTTTGCACTATAGTGAAATCATTTGTTTCATGTGAATATTAGGTCAAGTTGCTGATGAGAACGACCTGATTTCCTAGCCTTCTCTGTAGCGCAAGCGGAACGAAATCATGGAACCAGTTGTGATCCAATATACATCTATCGTTTATCAAAACTGTAAATGAAATTGGATCATTTTCAAGGTACCGTTGAACACAATACATACCTTAAAAATCGATGGTATTTACAGCAGGAAGCTTGATAATAATTGATAGGCCTATTGTAAGTGAAAAAAATACTTTTAACACGCTCTGTGATGTTTTCTTGTTATATATGTGTAGGAATTTACTTAACCAGTGTGAGAAACACTCCGCAATTTTCTTGAATTTTCTGTCTGATAAGCGCCGAAATGTCATACATGCTGATTATTTTACCAATCGATGAGCAATAAATTCTTGAAAGTAGTCATCTCAATAGAGTGACGTTAACACTATGTTTTAATGGCATAACGGCTAATACGAATGAAACATATGTCTCAAAATTACATCATCATACGTCAGAAATATGACAATATGCAGTTTTCAATAAAAACCGACCTACCCAACTTACATACGCATATAGGAAAATCATATGCTCTTTTCGTGGATACTAGTTTTTACGCCTTTTGACACTAGGTTCAGTCCATCAATCTAACTGATAAGCGTGTTATTTGTTCTCCCAGTACTAGTGAGTTCTGCTGGATCCATTGACACTATTGAATGAAACAACTTAGAATGTCTCTTTAAACTAGACAATTAAAACTAAACATACTATGTGGTCATGACTTCCCTTAACATTGTGACATTTGTAATTGTATTTTAGTTTGTGCAGTATATTTATAAGATTTATTTCTGAAAGAATATTTCTACTTTGGCAAATAATGATAAATCTAATAGCGACCTTTTCAATGGCGACTCTTTCAAAAGATATGTCCACCATTCTTTCCTTTGACAAAGAACACACATAAAGAATCGAGAAGTGACATTGCAATACATCATGGCTTACAATTTCTCCGTTGTGGAGAGAAAAAGGAAGATATAAATGATCAACTACATTTGTAGTTAACAGAATTACGACTTTCGTTTTCATGAAAAGTACAATATTTTTATACTCTACATGTTTTCGTTTTTACTTCATGGTATGTAGAATAAACATCATATACATGTATCAAAAAAAATAGTGTAACATTAACATTGTATTTGGTTTGAACCTTAATGCCTTTGTTGTGGGTACATTAACATGTCATCAAGTAATTAAGTGCCGAAATAGTTTCATATCGATACTTTTTTTTCAAACGATTTAACTGTTATAGGAAGGGTAACATTTTAAATTGCTTTTGCGTGTTTAATATGAAATAAAAATGATTTTATCACAGGTTTTTTGTTTGTAATAAAGAAGTACCCGTCTTTTTAATTACCGTAGGATACGTTGGTAGGTTGTATAGCGAACACCTCCACTATCTACTTAATATTTCAGTTTTTTAAGTTTCAATTTTTAGACAATCTATTATGTATTAATTTATCTTATTCTCAAGATAAGGGTTTGGTTTCAAAGGAGTGAAATTTATATTAAATCAATATTTTTGTATGATTACAAAAATTCCAACTGAAATAATTTCGAATCCTTTCTTATGTATCAAATGATTTTGACAAGATGTATATGGTGGCGTCAAATGTACACACCAATTGATATCATAGCCTACCTATTAGTGTAACGCTACTGTTAAATTAGAAGATAAATAGTTGCGTTTGTAAAATTTCCGGGATTCATTGTTATTCAACACCCGCAAATTCAGTTTAAAACCGACGGCGTTAGCCGGAGGTTTTAAACGCTTAAATTTGCGGGTGTTGAATAACAATGAATCCCGGAAATTTTACAATCGCAACTATTTATCGATATTGTAACATGACCGTTAGTTATAAGCATTTTAAGAGCGAACTCTATTTTTGCGTAGGAAACTCTGAGTTGAAAGGATCTAACGACTGATCCATTATTGTTATGGGTGTTCGCAGCTATAAAGAAGAAGGAATTCCCAGTGTTATAGACATTAAAATAGTGTTCTAATATTGCAAACAAGTTGCACTCATAACGGTGAGATCATATAGTTTTCACTGTGAAATTTACGATAGAGAAAACAGTTATATAATTCATGAACCAACAGGAACAAACCCGACTGAACAAATATCTTAAACTCGCCCAGACCATTGTGACGGTGACGCGATCATTATGACGTCATAACCGTTGGCCTTTGTGACGTCGTGCCATGGGAATGGCATTCGAAAGAAACCGGCCGCATGGCTCAAGGAGGCAAATTAGGAGAAACTTAGCCAATTAAGAAAGTTTGGTTACATAAAACTAAAGCAAATAGAAAAGGATTTTTGGCATCTACGGGAATGCGCAAGTTAGAAAATGACAGCAACAACAGTAAAATGTGAATCGGTCACGAATATTGGGAGAATCAGAACATTTTAATGTTTAGGTGGACCAAATAATGTATCCTTTCGCGGTGATTCGCCTCAGCCAATTTGCGGGTGTTCATTGCCATTTAACACTGGCAAATTCTTCAAATCAACCAATCAGAAACGAGTATTTACCGAAGTCATGTTACAATTGTCGTTTAATTACCCATATTCTGAAACCAATGATATATTTGAACATATGCAAAGAACGAAAGATTGAAAGTTTTTCAGCACTATATCCCTATTATGACGTCATGGGAATGTGAATGTGAAATAACTTACAATTTAATCAGCCATTTATCTATCGATATGATATGTCTAGTTACGTTCTTAGTAAAAAACGCCAGATTTTGAAAAAATTGGATCTGATTAATTTACTCACTCTATCTTGGAATAAAGAAGACACGAGTAAGATTAACAGAAACGACATTGACATGATCAGAAGATCCTGCAGAGGACATTAGGTTCAAGGTAATCCCCGGGTCATGCCTCCAAAGCAGTTCATCACGATATCTTTGTAGTACAATTACACAACTGTCCGAAAGTAAGAATACCGTGCACGCGAACTTTTCGCGAATACGTTGTTCACTTTATTATACAGAGAAGTGTATGCAAGCAGTGAGATGGGGAATATTTTTTTAATTTTAAGAATGATTCATGAATCAAAATGTTTGTTTTAAAGACCCATAATAAAACTGCAATATTTCTCAAGTATTTTTTTCTCGTGGTATTTTTAGCAATATTTTGCGACCAGCCATGAGAAGATCGGACCAAAATTCATTAAATAGCAGACAGTTTATCAAAATGACCAAAACGTAAGCCCCGGCATATCGATATAAGGGCGAATCAAGTGTGGCAACCTCACAATTTCCGGTTCCTAAATATATTCTTGAAAGTCGTCTTTGTCGCTCATGACTAGATTTTTTTTAAAGTTTCCGATTCAGACACTAGTTGTCGCCCAAGTTGATACCCATCGGACGCAATTGCGGTAACTGAAACGTGGTGTAGAACCTACACGCATAATGACTTTTCACGTAATTAATTGATTATTGATTAAAATATGTTAATATAATATCAAGCTTTCAGCGAAAGATTTTTCAACCGAGTGATGTATTTCTTTTCTGAGCAGCTTAATTTCATCACGGACCGCATGCAAATTTGATAATGAGGCTTGAATAGCACATGGTTTTTCATTTCGTGTATACCATTAAATATACCATTTACTCAAAATTTGGTGATAAAATAGGAGATTATTTTAGCTCAATATTGTAATCACAATACGTCTTCGTGCAACAAATAAGCAGTCATCTTTGATACAGGGGTCAGATTCGTTCGTTGACCAATCTATAACCAATTGTCTCTAATGTCACCAAATCAAAGCGTAAACACGTTATCGCCTAGAAACCGTTATTTTGGTGTAAGATCTGATGGAGAATTCGATTTTCATGTATATTTAGAAAAAAACCCATTTTTGTACAGGCTGAAAGACGAATTCTTAGAAGATAATGTCATTATATATGTTTACAGCGTACGAGCTAATTATTTTTTGTAACCTGAAATGCTTTTCATTACTGCTTCGATAATTATATAAACTTAATTAGATTTAATAATAAAAGGCCACATTGATAAATAGTTTATTAAATATGATAACTAAAAAAAAATGTCTATAGATTTAATTTCGATGTAAAGCGGCTTTAAAGAGATATATGCAAAGTTAATTTAATTTTCAAATGAAATGGTATGAAACAAGATAATAATATATAGTGTTAGAAAAGGTTCTAATTATGCTATGGACAAGTATTTCAAAATGATTATTCGAAGAAGAGCCAATATGCGTGTGTCGAAAAAAATCAATAATGCAAATGTCCTGTTTCTATTTTGTGATTTAAACATATTTCATTCACATAAGTGAAATGGATTGGCCATAAATTGTCCGACTTATATAATGTGATTTTCGTGACATATTATATATAAATATATATACCACAATACATCTATGAATGTGGTGTAAATTTCACATATTAATCATAAGTAAGGCAATAAAACGTCTATGAACTTATGAGTTATGAAACTTGTCTAATAGGAAGATTGACAATGCTTTATAGAAAGTATTTATGTTTTATGACACAATCGTTATCTGAAAGTTTAGAACATTCATGTAACGTTTCACTATTTTTGGATATTTTCATTATTAACAATCTGTTACGTTTTTGTTAAAAAAATTGGTTTTATTGGTAAACGAAAGTTGAATTGTTTGTTGAAATGGGGTAAACTTAATTCAAGTGAACTGAACATAATATTGGTGACAGTATTTCATTTACAGTCACTGTACGCAACAGCATGAACCTAAATAATCGCAAATCTATAAAACAAAGACAATTCACCCAAAGAAATCCAAAATGTACACTGAAAACTGCCTATAATATTGGCCGATGGCCTCTGTACTGAATTCGAATAAAAACTGTCTGTGCCTGTCTGTTATAGTTACAGAGGTTTTGGTAATATATGTCCCTTTTGGCTGTGTTGTCGATTCAAGGTAAGAAAGACCTCCCTATCTGCTTCTGTCGGAGGGAAATCCTGACAGTTTTACAATCCATTCTTTCACCTTCAAACCCGTGTCTCAACCAATGGCCATCTACTCATCCATCCATCCATCCATCCATCCATCCATCCATCCATCCATCCATCTGTTAACCTACAGATTCGGGAGTCTCAACCAGTGTCCATCTACCTATCCATCCATCCGGTCACCTACAAATCCGGAGGTCTCAACCTATGGCCAGCTACCCATCCATCCATCCTTTCACCTACAAATTGGTTAGTCGTTAGTCGTTAGTCAGCTTTCCATCCATCTAATCTCTCACCTACAATTCCGGAAAACTCAACCTATCGCCAGCTACCCATTCATCCATCAATCCATCGGTCCATTCATCCATCCTTTCACCTACAAACCTGAGAGTCTCAAGCAATGGCAAGCAACCCATCCATCCATCGATAGATCCATCCACCCTTTCACCTACAAATCCGGGAGTCTCAATCAAAGGCCATCTACCCATCCATCCATCCATCTGTTAACCTATCAATCCGGAAGTCTTAACTAATGGCCAGCTACCCATCCATCCATCGATAGATCCATCCATCCATCCTTTCACCTACAAATCCGGGAGTCTCAACCTTTGGCCATCTACCATCCATCCATCAATCACTTCATCTATGAATCAGGAAGTCACAACCTACAGTATGGCCATCTACCCATCTATCCTTTCACCTACAAATCCGGAAGTCTCAACCTTTGGACATCTACCATCCATCCATCCGCTCAGCTACAAATCCGAGAGTCTCAACCAATGGCCATCCACCCATCCATCCACCCATCCATCCACCCATCCATCCATCCATCCATCCATCCATTAATCCATCCTTTCCCCTTCAAACCCGGGAGTATCAACATATCAACATCTTCTAATCGATTCATGCATCAATCCTTCCACCTGTAAAATCCGGAAGTTTTAAGGTATGGCCATTTACCAAGACATCAATCCATTCTTCTATGTATAAACCTACACTCATTCCCGTCGATGGCTTACCGGGGATTCTCGATCAACCAATCGATATAAAACAATACCAATCACCATCAACTTATTCGAAATTTCAAGTACAGCTGTAATTTCTTGTATTAACATCATCTAAAAACTCACCAATTGACCCTTTATCTGCTTTCCCAAAATCAATGCAAGACACCTTTTTCCTTCGACCCCTTACTAACCAATCATTTTGTATCCATTTCTTCAAATAACATACATGCCGATGTTTGCATTAACGCCCATGTATAAAGCCCCTTTGTATTGAAATCCCATTTTATAACTTTCGCATTTATCTCATCTCTATTATCAAGTTTCTTAAATAGATAATTATGCATTCGAATTTGCGATTTCCCAATCCAAACTTCTAAACTTCTGAAGAAGCTCACGATTTATGAAACAGTTATTCATAAAATCTTGCTATTTCTATTTAAGATACAAATGTTATCTCTGTTATCTGAATCACACTTATCAGAGTACGTTGGAGATTCACCAACTCCCGTAAAGCCCCGTGCGATTCAGTTTTCTGCGCAAAGGACTTGCAAAGTTATACATAGATATAGACGTTACGTTAAGAACCTACGTATTTTTCATAATAGGCTATAGCATTACCATTACCTACTTACATTAAATCTATACAGTACTTACCTATAAAGACAAGATATACTGCAGTTCCTATGTAGCCAGCGTGCGTTAATGGACGTATCTTCCCTTCCACAATCAGCCTCTCCAATTCTGTCAAGTTAGACATACTGTCCTGAACGTTTTTGCCAATGGAACCAGTAATGTTAGACACGCATTCTTCCAATGTGACACCAGCCATTGTGTTTTGTCCACCACAACAACATCAGTTACTTAAAAAATACCAAACATTTTACGAAACTGATATAATGATAACACACCCGGATGTAGGAAGGTAAGTAAAACTTGACACCCATTACAAGCACCTGTACAGGTAAGGTACGAGAACCAACGAACCAGTCGATACTCAGGAAAGATTTCTGTTTTCGTTCCCTAAGGGAAAACTTCGTCCTTTCCTGAAAGCTTTCATATCATAAGAACCAAGCTTGTCGCATATTATGATATTTCTATGATAAGGTTTATACACAATATAATAATATTCCAGGAAAAACGTTTTTTTCAATGAATATGTAGTGAAGTTCTTTTACAAACTTTAGAGTTCTTGCTTGGACTCAAGGTACGCCCATGTCCTTGCCAACACGTAAATCTGTTTGGAAGTCGAAGAACCGAAGATGGATGTCCAAGAAAAGTTCATTACTTTCGTCCACTGCATCCAGGTTATCCGTTATGATGACAAACAGAAACTGTGGTTATCCAAAAGGTTCATCTGATGCAAGCAAAACCACCTGAACATTCACATGCACTGAGTCCTCTACCGTCAAGCTCCAAGCTATCGTACAGCTAATGACAATGTTGAATGCGTGTCACATGATGATCCTACCGTAGCACAGAAGACTAAGCTGGATTATGGTCATTTCGAGACGTATTGATTTCTTGTCGGCGGTGAACCAGCATACGTTTAGCAACAGACCAGGGGAACGCTCAGCTGGTTTTGGAGGTGTAGGAGTGAGGGGGATGTGACGAAGGGGGTGGGGGAGGGGGGGATGGGGCGGGTCTGGGGAAGGTTAAAAGGTTTACCACTGGTGACAGGTATAGAAGATACTTGGTTAATGTAAGTATTGATATGGGGTCTATTAACCCGACTAAGACGAATGCCGTGAGATATATCGACTATATCGAGATTTATTATGTGAACGTAATTTTCCGGCAATCCGATTGGTCGAGGACCGGTCACGTGACAGTCGACAGAAAGTGTTATTGACTTGACCCCCGTGACCCGAGTCCGACCAAAAGTGATATTGACTTGAGTTACTAAAAATAGAGCCGATGACGTCAAACCGTTGTTTCATGACGTCATGCTATTGTTATCATGGCGTCATTGACCCGTCCTCGCCAACAATTGAGCCGAAATGCCGCTCATTGCTGTAGTTTTAATTCTCTTTTGTTTTTTTGACCGATACATAATAAAACAATTATGGACTGGTGAGGTTGGTCAATACCTGTTTTTATAGACCCGAGGAAAACAATATTGACTTCCTCGGGTCTATAAAAACGGGTATTGACCTCATCACCAGTCTATAATGGTATAATATCAATCAAGACGGCAAATGGGACATAGCATTAGTTATCCGTAATCGTTGGAGAGAATATCAAGCTAAGTGTTCAGCGAAACTCATTTCAATCATTTGAGATTAGGAAATGGATTCTGGTAGCCAGACTGAACATGGTCAGCCCGATTTAGAATTGCTCCATTTGATTTCATACATTGTTATGCAATTGGTACATGTAACATTCACTTTAGTTTTTGTACGAATACTCTAGTTACATATAAGCCGTGGTACTTCCTCTTAAGGTTGGGGAAGGATTATGAGTGTTTGAAAGTGAGAATTTTATAATAATAACATGTGACCAAGGACGGATGTACAATAATAAATGTAGCATAAGATTAAAGGGCTAGTCCAAAATCTCAAAAAGTAATTGTAAAAAGTTTTTAGTTTTTTTTAGTTTAATCAGATATAAAGATTCGATTAAATTTCGAAATAACCTTTAACATCTACGTATTAAACGCGCTAATTTGTCACACACACACATTAGAATAAATATTTTTTAAATTTTGACATAACTATCACCGTTCATCCAACAGACCTTTGATTATCAATGTATCACGAACTTACTAGATCTTTCCCTAATCATTCATGGAAACGAAATTAATTAGAAGGATATCGTTTTGTTTGACCACAGGACATCATGTAATTTGACGCGAATCGATAAGCACAATGTGATTAGTTACAGATCCCCTTATCCAAATCGGATTCAACTGTAGTTAATAATTATCCCGGTTCGTTAAATAGCCATTCCGCAATTTTCAACATAATTTGTTTGCTTTGAAACTAACGAAGATAGCATAATTAATTATGTTAATTTAAAGCATCTCACATATTCTTCGCAAAAAAGCCATTATATGACAAATTCTTGTTTTCAATGAAAATCTTATAGCAGTTTTCGATCATTATCAGACTTTGAACCTCCCTAACGTTATTATACATCGTCGACTGATTCTAAAATGATTTTTTTCTACAACAGTCGATACTCCTTAATCAAATGACACCATAATAGAGTAGGGCATATGTTACCATAATCAACTCACATAGTGACTCTTTAAAGGGACAGTAGCACGCTTTTAGGGGGAATATAAGGTGATGTCAGGAAAATAAAAATTAATGGTTTCAATTGAAAGACAATGCATTTAAACTAAATGGAGCAATAATAATCCAAATATATAATGTAAAGTTTAGCCATGCGATTCTTTTTCCTTACACAAAATGAATAAAAGGTGTTCACACAAAATGGCCAAACATGGAATTTAGGTGATTATTCATAATTTGTCCTTTTACTTTGGATAATTGGTTTGTGTTATGAGATTTTGACATTATATAAATAATACATTTAGCATCAACATACAGTGAAAATTTTCAAATATGAAATTATCAAAAAACGTGCCAGCCCCTTTAAGCTCTGTGCTAACATGTTAAATGATGTCGAAGGTGTGCAATTCACTGAGCAGTGTTTATCAGTCGGTTGAATAAAATGTTTGAATAAAATATTTGAATAAAATATACCCATGAAACTGAAATTTGTATTATTATTTCCAGGAAGTGGTTTTATCTATTACAATTGTCAACACATCCTATAGCGAGACTGAGGCTCTCGTCGCTGATGTCATTTGTTGAACAGGCTATTGTTCTTTCTTCTAAAAGGGCAAAACTTGTTTTATCTGTTATATCTGTTTAATGTCATCTGAAATGTTTTTACGAAAAGGATTTTCATATTCTATATATAACCATATAAGTAGAAATGTTATTTCTTTTAAATTATTACATTCATAGTGATGCTGTGTATGTCAGAGCTTGTATATATATACCTTCTTTTGTAAAGTCACCATGACCTTTATTTCATCGCGTATTTTGAAGCAGTTTTACAGGAGCTTTTAGCATATTTATTTATTCAAATGACTTTAATATGTTTAAACCATCTAAAGCGATTAGCCTTATGGACTACAGGATTTCAGTAGCACAATTGATATCAGAAAAAATACTGTACTTTGAAATTTAATTAAATACGTCTTCCTGAGAAATCATTCCAACGGCTTAGTTTAAGTAATACAATCTTTGTCATCCTCGAGTTTAGTTACACATCATTTCCTTGGTTGTCCGCAAGCGCTGCGAACAACCAATGTTAAAATAGGATACCCGCCGCAAAAAAACGTGTTGTTGAACGCACGGCAGATCGGGATTTTTGACTAGAGTTACACCTGCCGGGAGAGAATGACGACAGCGCTACATACATTGTACACTGGGTTTCTCATTCTCATTTCCATCGAAACTATATGTAGAAACTAAGAACCGATCACGTGTTCCCAGCCTACATTAGAACTATCATTCTGAGTGAGCGAGTTATTTGGCTTGGGCAATACTTCAGCCATTAGTTGTGTTTATCAATCGGATCATGCACGGATAAGCATACATCGCATCTTTACTATCCGAGCAACCTATAACCTTTAGACTTCAGATTGATGGATCTTGTGTAATCCATCACTTGTTTCCATCTACACCTGGCTATTAACAACTGCGTTAATACTATCGTTATCAACAGACTGATAAATCTTACCTCGCATAGATGTACTGTAGAGCCACAGGGGACTTGCAAACATCATGTTTGTTTCTCTTATTTCATTGAGAATAGAAATAAGTTCAAATTATTTTCATCTTTTAATAACGAATAATCATTTGATACGACCTAGAATTTAATCTCTAATAATATCACCAAAACAGTTTTAAAGATTGGAGATAATCACCATAGTTTTAATCTTAGAACGCATTAAGTTAGAACCACTATGGGAGTACATGCAGGAATAAAACAATCACATTACTGTGCCCATTCTCTCCCCACAGATGCAGATTCAGTCATGTAATGATGATACAACCTCTGTTCTATTACGCCGACTTTGTGGATAGAATGGGAGATGCCTGATTGGAGGCAATAAAACGTTAGTTGTGCAATCAGCGACGCTGTTCTAAGATCATCATTTTGACTACTGAATCATGGCAAAAGCATTGGGATATGAACCACCCTTTCCATGCAAGACGCATTGTCTTTTGCTTAAGAAATTTAAATAGATTGTGGTGCAATATTTTTCTGCCAGAGGAAACTGCCGGACCCACGGATTTCGGCGTAATATAACAGAGGCTGTATCAACATTTCATGACTTGATCTGCCTCAATGGGGAGAGTGTGTACTGTACCCTGGTATTGGTATATATTGCAAACTATTGATAGCGTTGAATTCTTTACTGGCCAAAAAAAAGAAACGCATAACTAAAATTTGATTTTCAAACTAAAACATGTTAACGCTTAAAATCAATATAGACGTAATTGCTAATTGTGAATAGAGTCTTTACAATACTTTATTCCATGTTATCACTTTCGCCAAAATACTGCACCTTGAAGTTCATGGAGAAAACTCTGTAAGCATGATGCACGTACAAATATATACGGGTATTTAAGCTCATTTTCGGTGTGTATAAAACATACTGTGGTCATTGCGAATCACTCTCGGATTATCCGTACACGCCGCCTACAAGATGCCGAGACTCAATGAAGAATGTACAAAAAGAGCAAATGGACGTCTGGAGAAAGTCAGTTATCAGTGTTAAGAAGCTTCAACGTTAGCCAGAGTAATATATCGTCTTTTCCATATGTGCTACAGACTCCACAACTCAACAAGATATGGAACAAGATCAGTGAGACCAAGGGTGACAACTCAAGCGCAACCGAACAGTAAGTTCAACATACACAACAAACACCGTTCCTTGGCTTTGTATAACATCTGCGCAAACCATACGGATTCGCCTACGCGCAATTGGATACATCCAATGAGACCTGTTCTCTGACGACGCCATCGTCGTGCTCGTCTAGGTTGGTGACGAAACGTAAGACCATGGACCCTAGGGCACTGGAGGAGAATATGGTTCCGTGGTGAATCATGGTTCATGCTGCATCACCTTGATGGAAGGACGGAAGCTACGGAGTAATGAAAGCTACACTCAATGTTGCATTTTCCACTAAACAGATTCGGCGAAGGAAGTGTCATGAAGTGGGCAGGCATCCCTTGGAATGGCAGAACAGATCTGGTGCAAGTACAAAGACATTTGACGGCTGTACACTACCATGATAAAATCCTCCAACGTCACCCGCTTCCAGCCATTAACGTCAGTAGAAAGATTTTCAGCAGGATAACGCCAGACCGCATACAGTACGTGTCAAAATGGACCATATCTCAACCCGATGGAGCATCTGAGGGATCTCCCTAACAGACATCTATGACGTCGTCAGCCTTAACCTCAAACGCTTCAATAACTGAGTCTTGCATTGCAGTATAAGTGGGGAAGGATCCCACAACGTCAGATTCGACGTGAAATCAAATCCAAGGCCAGGCGGTACACAGTAGTTCTTGCTGCTGAAGCTGACAAGAATAGGTACTGAGTTTATGGAATCGAAGTGACGTCACAGCTTTAGACATCAACGAGAGCCGAAAAATGACCGAATGCGATGGGAGAAATATGTGTCTTACCGTTTGCGAACTTTGGCAGTTGTACATTCATTATTTATTGTGTCATCTCAATTCATAAAACATTTAGATAAATATTACTTTTCTGTTGTGTTGTGAGGTATTTCCATTAATAACATACGTGAAGGATAAATCATGACCCGCGAGCATTACCTCGATTCCCACGGGAAACGTCTCGGCCTAGGCATGTGCGGAAATACCTTTTAATTAAAGGGGGATGAAAATTTGTGGATGGGGTCTCACTGCTTAACTTGATAACTTTGTCAATACCTGGATTGCCATGTCGAAAGTCTTTTGAGCTAGTGTCATCGTTGCTTGTATTTAGCTAGCAGGTGGAATTGCAAGCCATGCATTTTCCTCACGACAAAGCAAACGCGTGCCGTCAGAGGTTTATAGACATAACAGTAACCGCAATACACTGTTCCTGGTCACCGTTGTGATAAAGTGTTGTAAGCTGATCAATCGGCATGTTCCCGATGTACCTACATCCCAATGTGCCTACATTGCTTTCAAAACAGAGACATGCATGGGTGGTTTGTGTATTGGGTTCATCCAACCTTTGTTTGATGATGGACTATTCCACTTGAAGTAAGTAAAAAGAAATTTGTTGAAGAGGTTTGATAATTTAATTCATAACAATAAACAGTAACAGATTTTTACATTTCATGCTTCCAGACATGTTTATACATCTGACTTCACGTCATACATTTCATGACATTTCATGCTTCCTTGATGAAGTTGGACACTAGAACTTTTATACATCTGACTGCACTGATGTAACTATTTGAAGTAAATGTCATTGCATTTTGACGAGGTGCCCCACAGCATCTACAAACTGCAGTATCTTCATCCCTGTTGACAGCTGGTTCTTCAGTCTCTGGATCTTGGTATCCAAGTAGCTGTATACCCTTGACCGTTGACGTCTGGTACCACCGTGCTCTAACTGCCTCCTTAGGACACGCTCTCTGCTCTCCATTTTCTTTAGTTCCCCGATTAGTTCGTAGATGTTGAGATGAGACTTCTTGACTCGTTTTTACGACCCGTTGTGAACTCCTTCCAAATGATTGTTTGTCCTTGGTCCAGGTTGCCGTGCTGGTTCCATATTCTCACAGGGAAGCGGGCGTCAAAGTCTAGCCATGTTGATGTCATTTAGTCGTTGAAGACTTGGATCTTGTCGCCATCTGGTCCAGACTCAATACTTCAACCCATACGTCCTAGACGATGTCAGCTGGCAATAGTGGCAGAGCAGCAGCTCTTCTCACGTGCGACTGTATACGTTGATCTTCACGGTACTCTGTAGCAAGACCCTTCTGTTTGTCGCCACTGTGCTTGGCTGTATTGAAACAAACATCCTCTGATGTCAGCTCCTGGGAAGACGTCTTCTACGGCTCTGATTGCGGCACACTCGAAGTCAGTCTGCACCGTGTCTGGAGACAGTTCAACACCGAGTCGTGTGAAAACCTCTTCTTTCAGCAGGGTAAACAATCTGGTATACGTTGCACGGGTCTTGTTAGGTAGGAGACAGAAGGCAACAGGGAACATCTTCCCCTCTACAAGACAGGGTACAGTGTGCAGCTGCAGCCAGAGAACAGGACACACGAAGACGGTACCGTCCATGAATATAATGTCAGATTAGGTAGGAGCAGAACTGACTACGTTTTGTTAACACTTTATTCTCCTTACAATTGCTTTGATAGGTAACGACTGTTGATCTACGGGTCATACCCACTTTCTGAGAAGGGGTGTATTTTCAGTTCCAAAAGTGCCTACACAGTTTCTGTAGGCACATTGGGATGTAGGCACATTGGCACCAAACCAAAACATACCACAGACGCGTATTTACAACAACAAACATATTTGCGATCTGGGACTCATACTGTGTTCTGTGTCTGGGCAAGCCACTTCATCCACATTTCACTCAGTCCACCCAGCTGTTTTAATCGAAACCAGGATGTACGAAGATACATGGTCGCGCTTAGCTTCTGATTTCCGCAAAGTCCTGGTAGTCACTCTGCCCTGTTCTCAACTATAAAGGATTCAGAATGTTGCCAACAGGCATTCATTGGTTTCATCTAGGAATAGCACACAAACTAAATATGAATTTGTGGCCAGACGATAGACTAGGGCCCATATGTTTTATAAAATGTGTTATAACCTATAGGGTTAGAAATAAGTGACATATTTCAATAACAACATATATGCATAAATTACTTTTGCCTAGCAATGATTGATGTTGCTCGACTCCCAATATATTTACTGTTAGTGCTATCACTGTAACAGGCCGTCGCAGGGGAAACAGGCCATTTTAAGGATGTCACTATGAGATAGAAATGAATAGAAACGGTAATGAATTATTACCTTGCGCGTCAAAACGAAGCTTTTAGCGTGAATTTGTCAAATTTTACTTATCCAGTAATATCTTAAACAAAAAAAACAACTTTAGGTGGATAATTTTGAAAACTCAATAATTCGAGAACAAGCATATACACGTTAAGGGGGTGCATAATTTCGATTCTGTAGTCTTGTTTTCGGCATTTGGGTTTGAATATGCAAGTCTTACAGGGGTAGTAGTACGTTTTTAGGGGGAATATAAGGTGATGTCAGGAAAATGAAAATTAATGGTTCCAATTGAAAGACGATGTATGTAAACTAAATGCAGTAGTTATAATTACAATATATAATATAATGTTTAGCCATGCGATTCCCTTGTCTTCTAAAATAATGAATTAAAGGTGTTCACACAAAATGGCCGCCAATGGATTTTATGTGAATCTTCATACTTTGTCCTCTGAATATGGATAATTGGTTTGTGTAATGAGATTTTTGACAATGTCAAAATAATACATTAAGCATTATCGTGCAATTATCAGTGAAAAATTAAATATAAAATTATCAAAAAATGTGCTACTGCCCTTTAACTGGTTGTAACCTTAAATCGAAACATACGGCTTTTTGGTAATCATCAAAGTCAAATATAACGATATTATTAACTCCAATGATAAAACGTTACTAAAAGCATTGCGACTGAATTGCCCATTACCACAGTACAAATGGGGTCTTCATTGATCTGGAAATGTGATATGCTATTCTAAAATAAGTATACAGTAATCTCTTTTCCATGGTGTAAAGCCGTCTTGATTCGATAAGGATAAGAGAAAATTGTATAAGAAGTACGACCTGGAAGATCAAATTAGATTTTCCATATGTTGCTCAAGTTTCTTCGTGATCTTGAAACATAGCGGATTATCTCAGACGTATTCAGATCATTTTCGCGTACTTCCTCATAATGCATGAATTTGCCGGGAAAGTTTTGATAATGAAATTTGTCATTGTTTATGTCAACACAAAATACATTCAAAATTGGAACACGAAATGCTATTTATATTGGAAGGACTTTTCCCATCACATTTCGATCCGCGACCGTGTTTATCAGTGTTGATTTTGATTTGAAAATATCAGTTTGGGTAGCATATCCCCACATTTAAAGGGGCAGTAGCACGTTTTTTGATAATTTTATATTTTAAAATTTTCACTGATAATTGTAAGTTAATGTTAAATGTATTATTTTGAAAGTGTAAAAAATCTCATCACACAAGTCAATCACCCATAGTCAGAGGACAAAGTATGAAGATTTACACAAAATCCATTGGCGGCCATTTTTGTGTGAACACCTTTAATTCATTTTGTGTAAGAAAAAGGAATCGCATGGCTTAACTTTATATTTCATATTTGAATTATTACTGCTCCATTTAGTTTAAATACATTGTCTTTCATTTGGAACCATTAATTTTCATTTTCATGACATCACCTTATATTCCCCCTAAAAACGTGCTACTGCCCCTTTAAAGATAATTAATAATTAAATTTAACCACAATGCGGTGCCATACCACAACACGGCTATTCACACTCGTATCGCCGATGAATGGCTTGACTACTAATTGTTTTGACTTTTTTCTTTATCAAGTTGTCTGTTGTCAATAAACAAAATGATATCCAAGTGGCATGTTTCAACTGGGTTGCCTTATAATCAATTATCAATCACGTCATATGTATAAACTGGAATTTCCCCATCGAATTTCATTTCGACCCCAATAGAACTGTTCCTTTAACTGTGTGACGTATCTTTTGATTATTTATAACAAGATGTATTACTGAAAATTACATCATCCGAAAATCTATTTACAAACATGTCGTTTGTATTGATCCGTGCACACATACAAACATGTGAAACAGAATTTATACACTGAAATATTGAAAATGACGTTGTTTCAATACAGAAATGAATGAATTATTGCACACTGCAATGTGGTAAAAGAATATGATGATGGAAGAGATTAATTGTCCCTCAATTTTACTTTTGGGGGGGGGGGGGGGGGGTCTGTTAGGAAAAATTCATTTTTAGGTACGAATTCACCTACAACAACTATGATCATAACCTTTGCACGTTCGAATAGTAAACTTTATTTATAGCCTAAGGAAACAGCTGAACTTATATCATCTCGTTATTTCTATTCATCGACTTATTCGAGGTCTGGCAAAATGATGACAATTTGCGGTTTAATATGTCATGAGATATGGTTTTGGCAATATTCTGAACTTTGTATTTAAAGATTAATGACTATTCTAGCGTACCTGCAAAGGTCGGCAGTTCCAGTAAGCAGGACAAATAAAGCGGTATCAAGTCTTATCTTGTGACGTGCCTTCTTTTTAGAACATCAGGCATCAGTCATACAATCATCAGCGAGTGGAAAGATGATGGCCATTCAAATAGTTGAGCTGGGTGAGACTGGCAAAGGCAATATGCTTGATTTACAAATTCTTTATTCAATTTTCCACGTTTTGACATAGATACTAACCTGAAGAAGGGGCAAGAACTAGCCCAGAAACGTCGTGTGAAATAAATAAAGAAGTTGACATCCATATCATTTTCTTGTATTACTACCCAACTTCTTAATGCCCTTGAAGAATTTGATACTAATGTCGTTTTCAAGTAAATTAAAATGGTTTAAAACGATATTAGTATCTATGTCGAATTGTCGCCAACATTGAATCAAGAAGTTGTATAACCATAGAATTACCTTCATTGTTCCCTAGAGAGCTCTTCTGTTTACTGAGGTCCAGGTATATGGGGAATATTGTTTAATGATGTAGCGAGGAATATAGTGAACTGAAAGCATTTATAATCAATAAGTGGTCATGGATATAATGTTGCCCCTTAAATTCACCAACGGCAAGGTGATAATGTCTTCAAACTTAAGACACATCATAGCTATATTGGCACAAAGCTTCTCCAATATGGCTGTCCAAGTGTTTCAACGTGGCTTTTGTTTTCAGCGGAAATAAACCGTTTTAATAATAATAATAAATTAATAATGTGCAGACTTAAATTGCACCCTTTCCAAGTCCTGAGATATGCTCATTATTAGCCTGAAGGAGTGTACTTGCACAGATGCTACTAAGCGCTAATCACGACCACTTAAGTCTGTACATCCAGTTTTCAGGTACCCTTGAACTCTTGCAGAAGATAGACAAGATTAACCCCCTTCCGCGCTGTGCACTGGTGCTCACTACATCAGTGCTTGATTTCATAATTTTTAAATTGATTTTTAATGATAAACTTTTTGGGAAAAGTAAACATAAATGGATAATGAATATTTAACGCATTTTTGACGAAATTGGATTAAGCTATGTTTGGAATTCTCAAAATTTTGAAAATATCAGTAATCTAAAAAGAGTGGTAAAATATAAACTTGAAGATGTATATAAGCAAGTGTGGCTCTCTTTTGTCGGGCATTCTTCAGAAGGTATTATATATAGCTCCTTATCTGATCTAGACCTCAGATTAAGTAGATATTTAGATATTTTAGATGAAAAGAATTCTAGAGCATTACTATATTTCATTACTTCAAATCATAACTTACCCATTGAAACAGGTCGCTGGAGTAATATCCAAAAGCATAACAGAATTTGTAAACTTTGTATTAGTTATGAAATTGGCGACGAATTCGTAAACTTTGTATTAGTTATGAAATTGGCGACGAATTCCATTATTTATTCATTTGTTCTCATTTCATAAATGCAAGAGTTAAATATATCAAGCCGTATTTCTATACTAGACCAAACTATTTTAAAATGAAGACACTATTTAACAGCAAAAAGGTAGGTACTTAAAAGAAAATTAGCCATGTTTTGTAATATCATTATTAAAACCTTTAAAAATTGTCGTTACTAGTAATTACTAGAAAGAAAATCTTTAAACCAGATACCCTACTGTTTTGCTTATTTACACCATGTACTGTTATAATAGTGTTATTCGCATTTTGTAGATATATATTGTAAATCTATCTGTTTGTATGTAAATGTATGTAACATAATCTGTATCATCATATGCCGCTGCCTGCGGCCTGATTTGTAATAAAGTTCAGTTCAGTGCTTGGTTGATGGGTAGCAGCAGTGTCCACGCTTGACGTCATTCTGCGCCGACGTTATTTTGTCTTCTGAGGTAGCTGTACAATAGTCGACTCTTTCCACACTTTAGAAAAGGAAGTTTCTAGTGTAATGGGGATTATTTCAGTTATATTTTCATCCTTTATAGTTGACCTTTCGATTAGCAACACTTCTATCAATAATTATAATTTTAGTAAATGTAATTATGTAATATCAAAGTCTATATATTTTCTTTCTGTTCTTTCTGGTATTTATATGAGTTGTGTAAATACCCATTGACATTTATCTTGGTATTCTATGTAGTAGCAATGGCGGTTTCTGTAAATATATTAAACGCTTATATGGCCAAGCCTATGTGGCAATGTTTACACTAAAGTTAATATTTTAGATATTCCGATTGATTGTCAGTTAAAACTATTTGACCAACTTGTAAAACCGATACTTTTATCCGATGTATGGGGTTTGAAAACATTGTTGGCCTTGAACGGCTCCATCTCAAATTTTGTAAAAAAAATAAAAATAAATTTAAAAAAAAATTAAAAATGTCTCCTCCAGATAACATGGTCTATGATGTACTAGGCCGTTATCCCCCTAATATATGTATCAAAATTGGAACTATTTCATTCTGGTGTAAAATGATGCAATCTCCTAACAAATTATCATATAAATTGTACCTTCTTAGGTATACTTTTCAAAATGGCAATCAAAAATTCAATTTCAATTTAATCGATTCCATTAAAGTAGTATTGCGTTAAACAGTTTTTTTTTTACGTATGGAGATTTGAAATTTTATCAGTTCACACTTTTGTAGATATCGATGTTCTATCAGACGGATCATTATTCATCAGTTATACCAAACGTGGACAGCTTGCCAAATTGATTCAGCAAAAGCTCAATACTACCATATTAATAAAGAAAACCCCTATATGGATCCCCATCTTCTGAATCTTACTATTGATCTCTGAATTTGGCTTACTGGCTGCAAACCACTAATACCGATGTAAACTTGCCGATGAGGTAAAATTGATAAAACTCAAACAATTTGTAAACTTTGTAATATTTCGGGGACGAATCCATTTCCCCTTGGCGTGCCCCTCTCTTTTGTAAGTAAGTAAGTAAATACCAACCATCAATCCATTGTAAATATCCATCAGTTGAAAAATATATCTCCCTCATGACAACCACCTATGAACCTCTTTTACTAAAATTGTCAAAATTCATAAAAGAAGGTATGTGTCACTTCTGATCCAAACAAACAAACTCCTATTATTATTTGAAACATGTTAATTATTAAACAATGTATTCAAATTGTTGTCCATATCAATTATGTGAATTATGAAAAATAGAAGTCTGTTCTGTTCTGTTCTGTTCTTTCTGTTCATCATGTATATCCAACTGAATGATGATATAAACAAGCAGAACTCTTATCCATGCCCATCCAATTTATTACTTACTGAATTACGCTACAAAGATTTATCATGATAGTAATGATGTTCATGTTTCAACCATTATCTAAATGATAGTAAATGTCATCCTCATTCAGAATAATGCTTGTTCAACTAGGCCAAAATTTTAAAAAGATTTCATGAACACAATCCATAAGAGATAGATAGATGTACAACTGTGTACCTTACGTTTGTTCACGTAACTGCGTTTGCCAGTGCAATATCACGTAATTTGGAATATCTTGAACGTGTCCTGGCTTCACAAAAATGAAACATATAATGTTGATATTCACTACATTGATTCAGATTCATTGTGCGATTCATTGTTAACTAATGCGTATGTCATGTGTAACAGCTGACCATTACAATTTGGGCAAGTCTTTGAAGTGACAAGGAGTTCAAATTTTCTTTACAAAATCCCTTTAAAATGATCAACAGCTTTAGGCCTAAGTTGTATTTGTGAGGTGAGGTGAGATTATATGGGGTTTATCGCCGCTTTCAAGAGTATAGTTATATATGTTGCTTTGCACTTAGTCAATGTCGCTAACTAAAATACTATCATTTTCTCTACAAAATCCATTAAAACTGATCAACAGCTTTAGGTCTAAGTTATCCTTGTTGCACTTGCACTTAATCAATGTAATTTCGCATGTTTTTGTGTGTAAGAGAGTCCTTATGGAATATTATAATCGAAACATATAAAAATATAACCCCATATGACAGAGTCTATATAAGAATACCAAATTTCAAAATTATGAACCTGTGTCCATACGATCCCAAAATATGATCTGTGAATGGGTTTTTTACAGAGAGATTGACGATTCCTTGTCAGTGCTGCTAATTGTACTGACCTCAAAGCGAAATCCAAATTGCACTATGATACACTTGACTAGCAGTGAACAAACTTTATGTACGCAGCAGTAGCAAGGTCTTGCACAGCTTACATGTTGAGGTCCATTTTGAGAAAATGCATGTAGTTTATTGTCCGAAACTTACTTGATTTTTACATTTTATAACCCATAATAGGGGGAGATTGGGACAGGTTTGCCCTTTTTTCATTTCAAACCTCGTATTTGAAATAAAATTTGAATGTGTTAAAACTTCGGCATTGTTAATTTTAATGGCAAATCGATAATTACAGGTATTTGATAGCTCATTACGAAAAATTATCTTGGGGCTAAACCTATCGACTCTCAGTGTGTATTCCTTTGGGCAGGTCCTTTTTATACTATAGAAATACTAGACAGGATAAACTCATTTGATTAACCTTATCGTCAAAACAACATCAGAATAATATCAACATTAAATCAATATCAGAACAACAACAATTATTATACTCTAAATAATCTGCATTTATATAGCCCCGTTTTATTATTAGAAGATTATGTTTATTGAATGAATTTCTTAGAATATTATTTTTGTCGATATTTCTAATCATATCTTAACATTTTGTATCACTTCAATTACGAACATTCTGACCGAGAACTGTTAATACTTTAAATAATCATAATCTGATTATGAAACTGTAAGTACTTCTTATATAACGCATGTGTCTATCACAGGGAATTGCCTTTCTTTGACAGCAGTATTTTCTTATTTTACTCTATTGACAATGTCGTGGCCTTCGTTCTGCTCGTGAGTTAGTATGTATTTATAGTGTGTGGCGTGGCTTATAGTAATAGGCTCCTGAAACCAACTGTACTGACGAAATATACCGTCGTTGATAATCAGACTCAAATTCATCTTATACTCCTTGCTGAACTTTCAGACGAAGACATTTTAGGAAACTTGAAACCTTTCGGAAATGAAGGCTTTCTCACAATCACATTTGTCCTAAGGTAGTTTACCAATGATTAGAATTAATAGCAGGAGAAAGGGTTTCCTTAATTAAAATCTATATGTCCGTTGCTTTAAATAGAACAAAATAAATAATCTAATTTAAATTACGAATCGTACATTGTCTTAGTTATTTCATTTTCTGAATTTCGTTGACTGTTCTAGTTTGAAGACACCAAACAAACTTTTGATTCCGTAAATATATTTACCTCATATGAAGAAAAGACGCATTAGGAAGTATTATCGTCGGGTTCAAAGGCGTTTTTAATTCCGACATACTCTTGACCTTATATAAAACCTGTTGATCTAAAATTTCTTCAGACTGCGTGTTTTTTTAGCAATCTTATTAAAATATTATCATACAAGGCTCAGTTATAGCAGCCGTCAGGGGCTCCTTTGGCTCAGCCAATCAGCGACTTTACTCGGCACGCTATAATCTGCGTAACGTAGTGAAGAAATTATGATATCATTTTAATGAGATTGGCGTGTTAAGCTAGCTGATATCAATTAAGACCGGATGCCGTTTCCGTGTTACACGAAAGAACACCTTACCTCTGATTTAACACAAATAAGTCTATATTTTAACCAGTCAAAAAGGCCCGGCGTGTCTTGTGTCTTTTGAGACCATTCCCAGTGCACTTGTTAAGAAATTCATTTTTTTTACACAAGACAATGGGAAGAGTCAAAATGCTTACTTTACGACAAGACCAAATATTTTTTAAAGCAACCAAGGTTATGCCCAGAAACTAACAAATCATGACACTAACATAATTTTGTTTGACATTCAGTTCTCATTTATTACACAGCCTTTATTCCTTCATATGTATATATATGTTCTATGTAAGATGAATGTAAGTATCAAGTTGAGCTATTTCTTGCATAAGACTCCTATAAAGATCTTAACAAGCAGGAGATCTATTTCATGACGGCCAAATTACAACTGATGAATGTGATGTTCCATTTATTGGACCCTACCGTGTTCGTTAGGGCGAGTGTGTTTCAATCATTATCGTACGACATCAAACAAGAAGCCATATTACTCTCAACACAGGGGTAGCTATAGAAATACAATCATTCCAGTCATAGAGTTCTTCGCTAACGAAGGGTTTATGGTGAAGAAGGCGAATATAGTAGCAATACAAAATTTGTAAATTCATATAACCTACGCGGCAAAAGAAAGTATAGGTTCGTAAAAACAATTGTTTTGAAAAACTTTCATAAAGGGTCAACACTCAGCATCAGTCAACGCACAGTACTACGGAGACTTTGTTCTGCTGATATGAGACCTTACATACCCTTCAGAGGAATGTTCTTGATCGCCCAACATCGACATGAGAGACTACGAAGACGTCACAATGTTCACGATCTGCAATGGCCTGTCTGTTCTCCTGACATCAACCAAATAGAGCAACTATGGGACCATCTTGACCGCAAATAAGGAACCTTCAGCGGCCACCTTTGACGATAAATTGGATGGATAATTGCAAATATTTTAAACACATATCATAAGACGTATAACATCATCGATGAGGAGGCGTATCACTGCCTGCATCGATGCCATATGTCCACATACAAGCTACTAAAACTAGTTGTGTAACGTTTGAGAAATTTTACAAACAAACATATCGATTCTGTTATCGCTCAAAAATACGATTTTGTGACCCCACCACTGTTCAACGAGCGCCCACTAGTCATGAGTGAGTTGTATGATCTGAAACCATTCTTTTGTATAAACTAAACACTATATTTGAGGCTATGTTTTAAGCATTTTACGTTGTATACTTTATTTTGTTTGTGTACATTCTTCACAGTTTATGTAAGTATCCACTTTAAAAACAATTTATATGACTTATATAACCAGCTGATCTTAATGATCTAAGCTAAGTTTCATGATCAATCAATGAACTTCTGATGAGCGTGATATTCCATTTAGTCGTTTCCTAGTGCGCTCATGTTTTAATCATTAACCACTTATATAAAAGTGACATATAACATATTTTCATAAATCTCTCCTTGGATTTGAAATTTTTTCAAAATTTTAAGTGTAATAAGATTCATATCAACCAATTCAACTTGCATATTGATCCTGAAATGATAAAATGCCAAGAAGGTGTGAACGCCACATTTATATGTTTAAAATCGCCCGTAAAATTTGACCCCTACCTCAAACACACATCCTTTCCAGTATGTCCATCACCTTCGCTTACGAAACTTCGCTATTTGATTTTCCAACCAGAGTCTCCAATTGACCATTTTCCAGTTTTGACGTTTAGAGTTATCTGCCCTTGACCGCGGGCAACGTCACGCTTGGCGTCAATGGGATCTAGTGCAGTAGCTTACATTTCGGTGTTGTAAAATTGTATAGGAAAGTGTTTGATTTGAAAGAAATTAGACAATAATAAATAATGATTGTTAAGGTGTGAGATTCTTAAATTTAATCTTTCTTTTTATGTCATAGGCCATCGTACGGCTGTCTGTATTAGTCTATAGATATGTATACGTGCAGGCTATGTAACTCAATTTATGTTTGATTTTCGTCACTTGAATAATTTTCATTATATAACTGTTAAACTTTGTCAATCAAATTGATTTAAAAACTGTTTTAGCAGATTAAATAATTCGTCTCTAAATAATTCTTTGAAAAGATAGTTTGAAAGTTTATATGAACCCTTCCAGATTTATTAAATTTACCCGCAAAATAAAGTGATTGTGGCCTTTTGGCTAGTCATGAAATAAGTTTCCTAATAAATTTATGTAAAAGATATATTCAAATTGACGTACCATCGGAGAATACTGTATTAATAATTTGTAAACTGTGTTATTTAGTAAAATCTGATGTGATCGGAGAAAATATATCACATTTTATATCTTAAACTTTAAATAAACATCTTTTTGGTATTCAACATAAATTAAGATGTCATGCTTAGGCTTATGAAATAAATTGTAGACGATGAGTAAATTAAATAGTTTCGCGAATATCTCTTCATCTACGCGTTACTTTTGTCGTTAAAAATATACAGAGGTATCATATTTTGTCGCATTTTGCGTAAATTCAATAGACTAATGTTATTCCTGTTTTACATAAAAAAATCTTATGCGATGAATTATGTATACATCTTTGTAAAACTTTGTAAGTTTATTTGAAATCATCTCAGTTTAAAGTACATAAGCATTAACAATAAATAATTCGATGACTATCCGTTGTAAAACAGGTCTCCCATTAGCCACCATTTAAAAATTTATGCATCAATTAACATACTATGATGATGAAATTTATGCTATTCGAAAAGAAAAATAAACATGGTATAAATTAACGGAAAAAATGTAACCGTAGCTATGGTGATTCCTCACAATTACTTAGTTAAAAGGAATCTAGAATTCTTTCATGAAAATCTATGGGAATATAATATGACATCCTTTTGGTACACCGCTGTATATTACTAGAAATTAATCTTTGAAACACTTTTAACACATGATCTTCAATTAACCCCGCTGTCGGTTAATAATTTTCAAAACTCACGTTTGTAGTGGTATGTCGTCCGGTATTCGATCAAATTCAAGATTCTATGCAGTTATTTTGTCGCTCAACTGAACCTTTAGCCCATAATTTGTAGATTTCAGCAACAATCAGTAGCTCTTGACTAAATACCACAAATAATATGTAACGTAGTGAATCCCTGAGTATTCGCGATTATCAATGTTAGAAGCCATTTTGATCCGGAGTATATTCAAGGTTGTTTTCTTAGCCATGATTTTTGATAACTTTTTGCAAATAAATTCATTAAGGATTGCTATGAAGATATTGTTACATCAGTTATTGCATATCGATAAATATTGTAAACATTTTTGCCCCGAATCACGGCATGCAGGCGGCTTAAATCAAGTTATGACTTTTCAATGCTGGTGATTATTCAAATATTAACTGTGTTATACTCAGAGGCAAAAGAAAGGATACCATATAAAATGCAAGATAGTTAATTACGAAACAGGGTTACTTCATGTCTTCAGGATCAACCTGAACTAAGTTATGAATTTAAAAGCAATATTCGATCAAGGTATTTGAATTATACGCCTTTCAAAAATTGTCGTTTTAAAATCTCCTTAAGTAGATGAGAGGGAAAACAGTTTTTTACTTGTTTTTTTTAGCGTCATACAGCATATATGCTTAAACAAATTGATTTCCATGAAGGTTTTTTATATTTGTAACATCTTATATCTATAGAGTTTCTACATTTCGTAACTTTTTCAAGTTCGATTCATTACATTTTGGCCAAAAAGCATCTTGAAAAAGCTGTTTTAGGACCTCAAGTAAATTTGAACAGTCATATTAATAAAGTTATCACACTCTGATGAATGAAATTGCGAGTACTTATTATCGCAGGGTTTAGTTGTCGCCAGTCACTAGTCATAGCATTGTGTAATTCACCCGCTTAAAACGTTGAAGTCGTTTCTTTTGCCCCTCAGTGTTTCATTCTGACTCAACAAGCTGTTTCATCTGTAAGAATTGTGTAAATTATCTAAATTTTAAGTTTATTTTAAAATGCATAATTCAATGATGTTTACTTCCATTGCTATAAGCCCTACCGCAATGTTAGATTTCTGTGCATTTTCCGTAGGTTACGTTTGTTTCTTTATGGAAATTTGATTCATATACCCTTACTTATAACCATTGTATACTTTTTTTTATAATACAATTGTAGAATTGAATATTCTTGACAAACTGAAGGACACTAATACATTATACTTTTTAGGCTTAAATAGATTATTCATATATATCTTATCTGAAGTTTTCCGACTTTCAAAAAATAATAAAACGATAAAATAGATATAATAGAATAAATCAATGGAAACTGTGTGGTACGCCCTCAAATATAATTTCTGTAATGTAGCTCATAAGTTTCTTGATATTTTTTATATCATCAGTGTATCTTTCATAAATCAAAATAGTTAAATTTGATTTTAATTCAAAGGCAAAATTAAATTTATTATAAAATATTTCATTTGCTACTTATCGTATTTTCAAAATATGGACAATAGTACGGGAAGAGAAGCAATGTTGTGGGAGAAGTTTGTTTTATGTAGTCGAATTTCGGGATTTTTTTTTATCATCATACGTGTTTAAATAACGTTATGGTTATTTTTTAAGTTTAACCCATAACATTTTTTACTTTTAAAAATCTTATTTCAAATCTAGAATTTTTCAAATGATTTAATTCACATTTTACGTTTTCATTATTCCTGTTGTGTAGCCTAATCCCACGGTTCACAAAAGTGCGTCATGGAATACTTTTGAATGCCTTAGTCGTCTTTATTGACTCTTTAAAATAGGTGTAAACAGTGTACAGTCGTTTGAGACCTTCAATTGTTTTATAGAGAAAACTTTAAGGTCTAGGCGAGCATGACAAGTTGACTAAACTACCGTTCAACTCAACGTAAACTTTGACGGCTTGCCCGCGGTCACGTGACTTCTCAAAGGGACGTCACTCTAAATCGACTCGTTTCGCGAAACTGGAAAATGGTCAATTGCGATTAAAACAACTTGTATAACCAGGTAAATAATTAGATTCATCAGAAGCCCAAATCCAATTACTGCTAATGAAGGTTTCATGTTCCTGTTTCAGTCATTAACGATATATATCAAGTTAGAAGATATATAAGATGGATCAGGACAACTTTTCCGATCCTTTCCGCATAATTATTTATTGCACCGCTTATGTAAATCCCACGTTTTAAAAAACCTCTTGTGTAAACCAGTCCAATAAGGATATCTAGTCTACAAGCAAGTGGAATCCATGCTTACGAAATGTGCTGTCGACGAAATTACAGATATCTATTTCATCTATCATTAATGCGCAGAGCAACGAGTGATGAAACTATTGTTTAGTTTTCGTTTAGTAAGTAATTAAACAGAGAGAGTTTTATTTCTAACAACCGTCTAGTATGTAGTTGTCACTTTGATTAGCTTTGTTTTCATTTGTTTTATATTGTAATATATAATCAGGCTCATTTCAGTACTTAAAATTCATTCTGTATTGTGCGTCAAAAGCGATCTGCAAATCTAGTTCTATAATCAAAGCACTTTTTAAAATATGCTGATATAACAGGTTATGGTCTGGCAATGGTAGAGTTTATTCATCAGTTTATGACTATTAAGCAATAAACGTGAAGGACAAATCGTGAATTCGAACTAATACTAGATGTGCTAGACGGGCTGCTTATATTTATTACGATAAGATTCGAATTGTTAGATGCGAGTTGGTATATTGACGGATTATAAATATCATAATACGATACGAGGCACGTGACATGATATACTGTAAAATCATTTATTTTCGCTGGGCATTATTATCGCGCTTTATCAAAAGTGATATATTCGCGCGGTGTATTTTCACGCAAATCATACCTACTGAATATTATTTTATATCTCATCCTCCGAAAATGCTGTCAAAATCATTAATCTCATTTATAAAGCGTCCCTCTTCCAACACGAGTAAGGAACCGCTCGGCAAAGGACATATGTTTGTAATGAAATTAACATTCGTTTACTTACGGTGTTTTCTTAATTTTTTAATGCAATATCATTTTCATCACAGTAAAAGCGATATGGCAGTCAATCAATTTCCTCATTTTGTCAAAAGTTTTTACCGATTCTCGTTTTAACCGATTTACACATCAGTATGTCAGGGTATTGTAGTAGCTCTGCGTATTGACAATTGTGTTTTGTCGATTAGAGTTATCTGCCCTTGACGGCGTAAATGAAAAATGGTCAATTCAAATAGGGTGATAGGAAAGGATGCCAAATAGTCTCGTTCAAAGCATCATGAAAGTTTATGAGAATTTGCTCTAGTTGTAAGGAACTTCGCAGTTGTTTAACAAGATTCATGTCTCTGTTACTGCTCTAACTGTTTTTTTATCAAACATTCTGTTAACTATCAAACTGTTTGATTTTCTACATTCATGATTACAAATGCTTTAATCTTAGTAATTACATAAAATTTCAATATCCTTGATTGCAAGAAGAACGTTTCTAAAAAATCTGAAGCTGTTTCGTAATTATAATGAGATCCTGGAAAGTGATCGTTGTTCAGAAGCGACTTTTTAAAGGCAATTCAATATAATGGAACACGTGATTTTTTAACATGATATCTTGATTTGGGAATAAGCCCTACTTTGGTCATTAATCATTGGAACATGTTTAGAAAGCAAATATTGATATATATAATTGAGATAATAAATAGTTTCGAACTTGTCTCATCATAATATTCCTCGTACAATTGACTGAGAAAGAAACCACAATTTCTTCATCAGCTAATAAGTCAGAAGTTACCATTCATACTTCAACTGATTCATGGATCAACATTACTTGTCTTTAATTAGATAACTCAATAGCTAAACGTTTATGCACTTACCTAAAAATGAAACGTTCGTCAAGCGTAGAGAAGCTACACTGCATTTTAACACTGGTTTTCATTATATTAAGTCTTGTTATTTATTTGGTGAAGTTGTTGCATTTTATATTCTAAAATGTTTTGTTTTTAGAATATATCACCAAAACTGTTCCTTGCATCTCAAGTATTTCTGAAATCTTTTTGACTGACTTAAAGTTTCTTATCCTACCTCATGTAAGAATCTCGATCTCTGATTGGTCCACGTGACCCTGGATAAATACTGATATCACCCTCTTGAGCGGGGTAATAACTTATAATATCATATATGTATAAAGTGGAAATGCAGATAAATCAATTACGAAGCGTCCCCTTGACAATTGCCAATGATGTCAGGAAAATAAACACAATGTATTTACACTAAATGAAATAATATATCAAATTTATGATGTAAAGTTCAGCCATGCGATTCCTTTTCTTACACAAAATGAATTAAAGGTGTTCACACAAAAATGCCTGCAAATGGATTTTATGTCAATCTTTATAATTTGTTGTCTGATTATGGATGATTGGTTTGTGTAATGGAATTTTTGACACTATCAAAGTTATACATTAAGCATTAACGTACAATAATCAGTGAAAATTTTCAAATTTCAAAATTACAATTTTCAAAAAACGTGCTACTGCCCCTTTAAAGCCAGATTTTTTTTCAATCTGGCCAAAATTTGACGTTAAGCTACTACACTATCTAAACCAACAGACGTATTTTAACATTTGTATGCGATTGCAAGAACACTAAATTAATGTTAAATGCAATTGCACATATTTGGACCCAATAAAAAAATCCATCCACATATATTTCTTTCTGTTAAGATAAAGATTGCCCATGTAGATGAACATGCACTCTAGTTTTAAATAGTTGTAATATTACGTCCCGAATGCTGCTCTGTGGTATAAGAAACCATACTAGTGCTCATTGTAACAAGTTTGATAAACATGTTCTAAGCTTGTATAAGAAATAAATTACATTTCAAACACTCAATATTCTCATTCTTTTTCAACGGGTCCTTTAATTCTGAAAATTTAATTTCAAAAGATATGGTATCTAATCAAGTCTCTAAGTTCCTAAAGTAATCTCTTTCATTTAAAATCTAATTATCTTAATCTTCCACAAGGTAAAGGTGAGACAATCTAATTAAATCTTAGGCCAAAAATATATTCTGGTCTTTACTCGGACAAAAAAAAGAAGTGTAATGTAATTTAATTAACACAACAATATTCAACATGAATTGACAAAAACCAAAACCAATTAAAATATGATATCACTTTATCACTGCAAAAAACATCTTTGATTACCTACCTTCACAGAAAGGAGCTGCAATTAAAAAGTGTGATGTTACGGAATAAACTTACATTATTTTTCTTTTGTCAACATCTGGGAAAACAGCATGAAACATTGATATCTAACTGTCGCGGACTGAAATCAGAAACAAATTACTTCTATTTTTGGCCTTCATTTAATCCAATGTTCGATAACCTACCATTCTCTCCCCACAGAGGCAACTCAGTCATACCCCAGTTAGCCTCTGTTCCATTACGCCAAAATCCTGGGGTTCCGGCAGATCGCCCTAGCGGCAAAAAGTTGTAACTTGAGATATCTCCCTTATTTGCAGCCAATGAAAACACCTTTTGGATGTCCACGACTTCGGGAATACTCAACGGTCGCTCAGTGACTTTCAAAAGAATCATGCCTTTAGGTTTCTTTTTCATTAACAGTGTGAGTCTCAGAGAGGGAAACTATTTCAAAATCAGATATGCATAGGGTTTTTCATTAGAAACATATTGTTTTATAATTGTGTAAATTGTTCTTCGTTTTATGATTAATTTTATTTTAATAATTCACCAGATAAAAACCAATGAGAAGGTAAAAAGCGATTGTTTTGTAGAAGGAAGAGTTATCACCCTTTGATGCGGATCCACACGGGAATAGCCGAACTTTTGCGAATGACCACTTTTGAAACGGCGTCGCTGATTGCACAACTAACTTCGATTGCCTCCAATCAGATTTCTACCTTTCTATCCCGTATGTTAGCCGTAATAGAACAGAGGCTAATTCAGGTATGACTGAGTTGCCTCTGTGGGGAGAGAATGATAACCTACAAACTGAAACTTAAATTACTTGCACGTCATTGACATTAATGTTTGCCGCGTCCTGAAAATGAAGGACGATCTACAGCCTACATGTAAGTATGGACGTGAAAGTCTGTTTTAGGTTTTGGATTCAGTTTAATAAAAGTCGTGTAATAAAAGTTGTTCTCACTCTTCTCTTTTACGTAGGCTAAACCAAAGGTAGATTTGTTTAAGCTAATGTCTTTTTTAACAAAGGGATTAAAAATGAAACTGTAAGAGGCGTACACTAATGGCCACCTATAGTTTCAGTACGTGAAGAATATCAGGTTTCTTGAAGCCATTCAACGTTATGATGTGGACGATCTGTCAATAGCATTTATAAAAATCACTTAGAAACGTTTGTGACATGGATAGACAAATTTCGTGTGTGTGGAAATCATAAAAACGCCACTAATCAGTCAAACAGTAGTGAAAGGATCTGGAATTTTCCGCAAATAATCCAGCAAATTCCGTCAGAGAATTGAATAGCAAAAACCTTGGATTTTTTTTTTTATTTGTTTTTTTTTGGGGGTGGAAGGGGTTCATTACCTTTTAATGGGTCTATTAAATGCAAGATCTTCCTATAAAATGGTGGATGAAAATCCAGTCTGTATTTGGTCTTTTAATGCAGTTTAATAGAAAAACGCGTTTTAAAAATTTAAACATATCATTATTGTACGGTATATTTGAAGATAGATATGGAATCTATTTAAAGTCTTTTAATTCAGATCAAAATATACGTTTTATGATTTAAGAGTCATGCAAAATGTCTTCTTTTGCACTAGTAGCAAGTTGGGATTTTTTTGCTTTTCTTTAACAAAATGTAAAACTTTTAATTCATCAAAGGCTCCAGAATATTCAACCTTGGAATTCGACTCTGAGTATGTGACCTTAAATGCTTACACTAATGTTATTAAGTTTGAATTATGTTTATTGTAATTCCAAAAGCGACAATTTTAGTTTACGTTTGTACATCTAAGTAAAATAGGAATTGCAAACTACTTAAAGGCAGGTGCCATCACACCGAAGAAATGGAATGCCTTAGGCTTGACTGTCACCGTAAACATCATCAGATCCGCTGCTGTTCCGACCTCTATCTGATTGAACACTTGTGGGATCACCTCGCTAGACAATATTTAAGCTACATGAATTGATAATAACAGGATCGGGAATAGCATTAACTGCTTTTAGATACTTGTTTTGTTAAAAGCATTATGTTTTAGTTAAAACTGAGAACTCGTGTTTCATCTCAAGAATGTCTAATTGTGTTGCACGTTTGTTTTCAACTTGAATTCTTAATGACTTATTTGAAGGTATGAACTGATCATTCATTTTGACTATGCTGTCTCTCAAATCTTCTAAATAATAGCGAAGATACAAACAAAGAATTCTCCACCATAAATACAAAACAGGTAGCGTGTTTCTTCACAGTTATAGCTATCAGTGTGCAATGGTCCTGGATTCACTTACAGAACGAGCAGGAAGTTATTGACACAGTTTTAGTAGACAGATTGATTTTTAATTGATAAGCCTAACATACAGGGAACTTAGTGTGATCATTAATTTGATCACGCTATACCGTGACGCATCTTTGTAACAGGCACCATATATAGACATTATTATCATTTCAAAAGTGTTTTATCAATATGCGTGCATCGTTATAAGTATGTATTTATGGTCTGTTAAATTATCATTTTCTAATAATGAAAATTATTTATCTTTTCCCTCTGGACCTTTTAGTTGCACTTTCTTTACATCGTGAATATTAAGTTTCCAAATCGATTTCAAAATGAAAATGTGTTATAACTTCAGTCACTATAAAGATATGACAAAACTTACCTATTTGTCTGTCAATTTGACCAAACCAATATAGCAATGGCGTTTATGATTAAAGGTTAAATACTAATTACTCGACATTAATCATCATTCAATACTGTTTAGGTTCTTTCAATCTAAATCTGCCTTAAGACTAGTGAAGTTATAAATCGAGAGTGTTTATCACTGTCACATCAAAACCTTTTGATTACATTACAATTTTTCATTTGGCAGAGTTTAATTTGACATTGTTTATATCTACATGTAATAAACTGATAACATCTGTCCGGCGCTATATACCAGATATATAATATAACATAGTTACGACTGTCTATAAATTAAACCTATCAAAAGCAATCAAATGTCACTGTTTACGCCACTGACAACGTGTTTTTATCAACAATATTAATTGATATACTAGTAATTTCTCTGTATAGACAGAGAAACATTTCATATCAGAACAGAGCAGAATTTTATGTGTATAGGAGCCTTATGGCCTCAAGTACAATATAGTTGGAGAAATAATTTGAATCTCACGTAACAGTTTCCCTTAACTTGAACTTCGAAAATATGGCTACATTTTGTATTAATATCCAGTAAACCAAATCAAGCGCTGTGATTGATCGAACTCATCAAAGTTTAGCTTTCACAACGCTTGATTCGCTCACAGCCTCCTTCTGGCAGCAATCTAGATACGGTGAGTGGTGATCGTAAGGTACAACATTTAAGTATATGTTGACACACGGTTTTAATCAATTGCATGTCACGTAAGCGTAGCAGCCGGCGAAAAAGGCGATTGGAGTAGGTAGTGTTGCATCCCAACTGTGGATCTATCCCATCTTAAGATGGGATAGCTCTCGAGGCTATCCAAACTGTGGATAAAGTACTATTCCAAGTTGGGATATCCCATCTTAAGATGGGATAGCAGGATCAGTTTTTGATTTTGAAAATGACTCAACATTTAAAAAAAGTATAAAAAAGAATTTGATGAATAAATGACTTTAATAGATTAAACAAGACTGGTTGATGAAATAATAATATTAAAGATAACGTGTTTGATGAAAAAATCTTTGAAGAGAAATCACATTATGAAATGTTTATTTTGATGAAATGTTGGCTTTGATACAATATTTTGATAAAATATTGATATTGATAAAGGTTTTTGTAAAGTGTTTGTAGAAATACTGAGCTTAATGAAAAATAGGACTGTGAAGAAAAATCTCCTTTCACTGAAATGATTGACTTTGATGCAAACAGATATATCCTAATGCTTGTTTTAGACATAAACATTTGGATCTTTGTTGAAAATGACCTTGATGAAAAAAAACTTTGATTGATGAAATAACTTGAAGAAATATTGACTTTGATGACCAAAAAATGTGTTTTATGAAACAATGAGTTTGATGACAAATCAGAATAAGCAATATTTTTGTTCAAACGCATTTTTTACCTTAAAATGTTGTCTTTGAAGAAATAATATCTTTGCTGGAGACAAATGTAGAATTTGATTTAAAAATTACGTTTTTTGATTTTGATAGATTCATTTTATTTTTATGAAGTTTGGAATTTCCTAATATGGTATTACATATAGTATATAATGAAAAATAACTTACCTTTAATAATATAAACTTTAATATAAAATTGACTTTTTTATGATTTTATGAAACATTGAGGTTGATAAAACCTGATCCTGATTGCCGAGAGGGGCTAAATTGATCCGACCACCACGCTTTCTTCTTTCTGTGTCCTTTACTAGCTGATGATGGACTGTACATCTCTACGTCTCTTTTCACTCTTGAATGCTGACGATCTAGTATTGTTCTCGGGGACAGTTGAGGGTTCGCACGGATTATCAAATTCTCTTTCCTCACATTCCGCTAGTTGGAGTTGATGATAAGAAAACCAACATAGTGCTTTTTCGAAAAGGTGGTCGCATTAAAGAAAGTGAAAATTGGTTTATAATATAATATCAGTTGCTGTTGTCGATCGTTTTACTATTATTGAAAAACAGTTGTCTTATCAAGGGCGTGCGGCGGCGTTCCTTGTGAATTCTAAATCAAGATATTTTCATCTAAATCCTGAGACTTTATTGTAATTATTTGATAGTCATATTTGAAGTGGGGTTAGTTATGGCTCTGCTATGTGGGACTTCCACAAGGGAGACAACTGTGAGAAAGTGCACCTGGAGTAATGTGATCATTTGTTGTCGGTAAGAAAAGCATATGTAATTCTATGGTCTATTCTGAGCTTGGTCGGATCACATTAAGATATAAGAATGTTTAATATTATAAAATATTGGAGCAAGTTGTTGTATACGGATAATTGCTTCCTGCGTGGTTGTTATGATTTTGTTATGGTTATGTTGAAAAGTTTAATGTGCATAATTAACTTTGGGTTTCGCCTTACCCTGTTCCGCCCTCTACAAGCCTCAGCATATTGGGCATTTTCTTGTGACCTTGACCTTTGACACTCAAGGTCACGCAATCAATGAATACATTTAATTGAATATAACATTAATGTAACGTATATAAAGTTAAAATAATCCATTTTCTCAATATATGTTGACCTTGACCGTTTTCAGTTCGTACATAAAACCTTTTCAAAGTTTTGTACTTCTCAAGAGATAATATATACAAAACCTAAACTTTATAGCACAAAAACTTTTCAAGTTATCGTGTTTACAAGGAATTTTTAGTGGTTCGTGACCTTGACCTTTGACCTTGAAAGTGAACATGTCAAAATTGTTCCCCCGATGTATAAGCAGTAAGTTATGAATACAAGTTCTGGAAAACTTAGTAGAAACAAGTCATAGCCAGTAATACGAGTGCGGCGTACGCGGAGGCGGCGGCAACTGCACAAATACTGAAAGCAGCCCTTAGACGGGGCTGCTAAATATATTAAACTGTATCATTGGTAAAAACATCTGTTTATGAATAGGTTCAGTTATTGACATTACAAAATACTACTCGATTATGTATCATAGGTAAATTTATTATCAACGCCATGAGATTTAAAAATATGTAACTTATCAGTTATAGATTAATATGTACAATCTCCTTTCATTACATATGTTTGTGAATATTTGTAAAACTGAATACCACCAAACAATCCGGTTACATTATATCATCTTGTAATAATCCAATGAATTTAATTAAATTGATTACAACCATATACACATACATGTTTACTGTGATTGGAAAAGGATAAATCTTTAGTAATGACAGATTTTTGCAAAGAATCATGCATTTCTTAAAAATCAAGTGTACGTCCATATACCAAGACATTGTTGTTGGCATATATATCTATTATTACATTCTGTCATTTATTGTATTGCATACTACATTCCTATAAAAATTAAGGTACATTTATTCTTGTTCCATGAAATAAATCGTGAGAGAATTCCCTTAGCAAAACATTTCTTTATGTACCCATCTGCAAATCGGTCACCATATTGAAACGATTTTATTAACTAAAAAAACCACCTTCGGTGGTACAAGAGCATACGTATATACATATATTTCATAATAAAAGCATGCGTCTTATGACAGACGATTATTGATTACATAGATAATTAATTAACAGATCACACATAATTGGTTACATAACTACAGTGTAAAATATCATTTAGTGATTAAACTTTTGATAGCAGATTGTTAAGGTGGATAACAAAGCTTGACAAAAAATTCATATTTCGTGAAGTTGATGGAGTTAGAGCATGGGTAAGGTTACATATAGCGTTTAAACTCTGCATAATGGGTAAATATAACTTTCGTTTTTCATATAACGTTGGGCATGTAAGTATATAGTGTAATTCGTCACCTATTTCATTCATGTTACAGATTTTTCAAGTTTTTTCAAATCTTGGTATGCCATGCCATCTCCCTGTTTCAATTGGTAAGTTTAGGTTAAATGTTCTGAATTTTGAAATCGGCATATATATATTTCTCGGTAAAAGAAGATAATTTTCAAAAACAAGTGATTGTTTATAGTGTTGATAATAGAGTCCTTTTGGACTGGATATGACGTTTTCTCGCCATAGTTGAATAAATTGATCAGTTAGAATTTGTCCAGCTTTTAGAACTAGGAAAGACGTAGAGCATACCGAAGGATTTACAAATACATTTGATAAGCCAATTTTATCTAATAAAGTTTTGATAAAATGAATCCATTGGTCTGATATGATATTTTGTTTGTATTTGTTAAGGCTGATATGATACAACACATTGGATAGTTTAAATGTTTCAGCACATGTTAGTTTGTGCCAAAAAGACAGCATACGTTGATAAATCTTTATATAAATTGGTGATCTACCAAATTCACCATAAACCATAAAATTTGGTGTTTATTTTCGTATAAAAAAGCTATTTGAATAGCTACCAGTTCCCTATTCAAAGTGTGAAGCGGGCTGCCAGTTACATATTCAACTTTTACCTTGCTCACACCCGTTTGAAGAAAGATATTATAATCATTGAATAAGCATATAGTAAGTATAGGTCAAGTCTACTTCTGTACCTAATCAAAGTATAATATACGCACGTACATTTATGCACAGAGGTATTACATATCTGCAACGTGCTGGCTGCCAGTTCCCTATTCAGCTTTAACCTCGCTCACACCCGTTTAAAGAAAGATATGTTTATCATTGAATACGAATATATTAGGTATAGGTCGAGTCTACTTTTGTACGTAATCAAAGTGTAATATACGCACGTACATTTGTGTACCTAGCTATTTCATATCTGCAACGTGCTAGCTGCCAGTTCCCTATTCAAAGTGTGAAGCTGGCTGCCAGTTCCCTATTCACCTTTAACCTCGCTCACACCCGTTTGAAGAAAGATATGTTAATCATTGAATAAGCATATAGTACGTATAGGTCAAGTCTACTTCTGTACGTAATCAAAGTAAGATATACACACGTACATTTATGGACAGAGCTATTACATATCTGCAAGGTGCTAGCTGCCAGTTCACAATTCAACGTGTGAAGCTGGCTGCCAGTTCCATATTCAACTTTTACCTCGCTCACACCCGTTTGAAGAAAGATATGTTAATCATTGAATAAGCATATAGTAAGTATAGGTCAAGTCTACTTCTGTACCTAATCAAAGTACAATATACGCACGTACATTTATGCACAAGAGGTATTACATATCTGCAAGGTGCTAGCTGCCAGTTCCCTATTGAAAGTGTGAAGCTGGCTGCCAGTTCCCTATTTAGCTTTAACTTCACTAATACCGGTTTAAAGATAGATATGTTCATCATAGAATAAGCATATAGTAGGTATAGGTCAAGTCTACTTCTGTACCTAATCAAAGTAAGGTATACGCACGTACAGTTATGTACAAAGTTATTACATATCTGCAAGTGTGAAGCTGGCTGCCAGTTCCCTATTCAGCTTTAACGTCCCTCATACCTGTTTAAAGATAGATATGTTCATCATAGAATAAGCATATAGTAGGTATAGGTCAAGTCTACTTCTGTACCTAATCAAAGTGTAATTTACGCATTTACATTTATGCACAGAGCTATTACACAGCTGAAAGGTGCTAGCTGCCAGTTCCCTATTCAAAGTGTGAAGCTGGCTGCCAGTTACCTATTGAAATTCATACCTCGCTCACATCCGTTTTAAAATAGATATATTTATAATTGAATAAGCATATGTTAGGCATAGGTCGTGTCTACTTTTGTACCTAATCAAAGTACAATATACGCACGCACATTTATGCACAGAGCTATTAGTAACCTACAAGATGCCAGCTGCCAATTTTTTATTCAAGGTGTGAAGTTGGCTGCCAGTTCCCTATGCAACTTAAACTTTGCTAACACTCGTTTGAAAGATATGGTTTTAATTGCGGAAGCATATATTAGGTATAGGTCGAGTCTACTTCTGTACCTAAGTACAGTGTGATATTCGCTCGTACATTTATGCACAGCGCTCTTACATGGCTGAATCCTTTGCTAGGTGCCAGTTCCCTATTCAGCTAAAGACCTCGCTAACATCCGTTTTAAGAAAGGCATTTTGATCATATAATATGCATATTTTAGGTCTAGGTCGAGTGTATTGTTGTACCTAATCAAAGTGCAATATACGTACGTACATTTGTGCACAGGACTATTTTAAGTGTTTTGAATCTTATGCTGGGCCCCTGTTTCAGCTTCCTCTTTGGTGTGTCAGTTCGATAATCATCTTTGGAAATCACTGCCATACTAGACTTATTTTCAGTTCCTTAAATCATTTCTGTTGGACGATTTCTAAAAATATTCTCATGTTAATGAAAAGGAGTCTCTGACGAATTATTGTTTCAGCATTCCAATGCAGATCTGGACTTGCTTCTCAAGAGGTTATGTTTTGGACAAATATTTTGAATTACAGTCTGAATGTTATGTGGCTGATACTTGTTTGCACAGAGTGAATTAGAAACTGTCAAGTGTAGAAGTGGGCAGAGCTCACATACCCCTGTACCTACTTTGTTAAAAACGGTGATAAATGCTTGGCTATGTTGTATATAAGCTGTATGATAATGAAGTATACAGTTTTAAAGATAAGTCATTGTTTAAGTCATATATCCACTTAAACCACAAAACTAAGGTTTTACCAATTAAAAACTACCTCTAGGGATAATGGTTGATCTTTGTTTTAAGATTGATGAAGCAATCATGAAGATTCTAGATGTGCTAAGAACAAATTACTTTTGATGAGTGACCTAGGGATCATGATTGACATGTGTAGATAGTTGGTGAAGCTAAGATGTATATTTTAGGATTTATCCTGAAAAGGTAATTCATCATAATTCATATAAAAGTCATTCCTTAGTCTAACCCTCAAAAGACACATCTAGAGATCATGATTGATAAGTAAATGAAGGTAGATGAATGAAACATGTCTAGTTTAGGAGGACGGCCCCACACAGAGAAATTTGTCATTAAATCACTGGTTTATTCAGGTTTCCATGGAGATGACAAAAAATAAAATCGTTCTCTACAAAGGAATTTGCCATTCAGGTATTTTTTAAGTCATGTTTTCATGAAAACCGCAAAAAAGAGAACCACTGGATCTGGAGCTCATCGGGCTTCATATGCAATTTTGCCAATGTGTTTCAATGTGTTTCCAAATTTAGTAGGACCCACAGGATCATCCTGCATTTAAGACCAACCCTCAATTGAGGAGGAAGGCTACCAAATCTTTAGAGAAGCCACTCTTGTAAGCCACTCGCACACCAACAATATACAAGAACTTATTTAACCATTCTGTAAACATTTCAGTACCATTTTTTTGTTTACAGTAGATTGATGATCCTGTTACAACTCAAGGTTATTCAGGACATATCAATCTTGATTGGAATAATAAAAAACAATATACATTTTCATACAAATATTTTATTTATTCATGCCTAATACTATAGATGTAAATTCCCATATACATTATTAGAAAATAACACATTATTATTTGCATCATAAATACTATTACCAGCATTTAAACACTTTCATGGACATGGGTATTTTAAGGGAATATTCCAATTGGTAATTTAAGTATCATGTTGATGCTTTATTTAACCACTTTTGATGCAATATATAAAACTGATTTTAAATACTTCAAACAGCATTAATAAATACATTAGATGTCATCATGTCAAATAAATTCCCAGGGGTATGATAATTATGTGCGGCTTTGTTATCAACAAGTATTATGATTAAATTTGAAACATTCAAAAATTTTATCAAAGGGAAAAACATAAATTTCCCTTACCTTGTGACCTCAGCCACTGATATTTATGGTTACACAATCACTGAGCCAAACCCTTTTGCAATATCATGCTTACGTTGTGATCTTGAGCTTTAGTAAACTGCAATCTTTTCTTGGTACGTTAACATAGTTCATGAACACCAAATAAGGGCTACATAGAACATAAGGGTATCGTGTTTACAAGGATGTAAGAACTTGTAACTATGACCTTTTACTTTGAATGTGAACAATAATTTCCTCAAAGATAAAAGTAGAAAGTTATAAATATGTTCTAAAAAAAAACCTTATGAGGAAACATGCTTAGTTTTATTAAATATTGTTCTTACAGTCTAGAATTGTGCAAAATAAAAATTTCTTGGTTTGGTTTCAAATGGGAGAAATCAATCTTTTAAATGCTATACCCGATATCTATTTCCTTATGTAATTAAATTTTTTAATAATTTGATGTTAACATTGATCATTGAAAAGAAGTGAGTAGATAGTGATAGTAGAAACAATGTGCCCTTTCAAAAAAAAAGGGTCAGGACTAAATATACTAAGTTCACCTTTTCACCCAAATGGAAAGAACCAAAATGACTCGTATGTTCAGACCTAAGCTCAATGACAAGGTATATCAGTGTCAATGGCCAGGAGAATGTAACTCGTGTGTACTATTCATTATTCCTTGACATCGCTTTCCACTTTTAAAAACAAGACAACAAAACAAGTTTTGAAAACAGTCAGTTGAATCGTATGTTTTGTTACTAGTCTAGCGCAGACAAAACCTAGTAATTAGAGGACCACTCATGTTGTCTTGTTTTTAAAAGTGGAAAGCGATGTCAAGGAATAATGTTATACAATACACTCGACCTAGACCTAAAATATGCATATTATATGATCAAAATGCGTTTCTTAAAACGGATGTTAGCGAGGTCTTTAGCTGAATAGGGAACTGGCACCTAGCAAAGGATTCAGCCATGTAAGACCTCTGTGCATAAATGTACGAGCGAATATCACACTTTACTTAGGTACAGAAGTAGACCCGACCTATACCTAATATATGCTTCCGCAATTAAAAACATATCTTTCAAACGAGTGTTAGCAAAGTTTAAGTTGCATAGGGAACTGGCAGCCTATTTCACACCTTGAATAAACAATTGGCAGCTGGCATCTTGTAGGTTACTAATAGCTCTGTGCATAAATGTGCGTGCGTATATTGTACTTTGATTAGGTACAAAAGTAGACACGACCAATGCTAACATATGCTTATTCAATTATAAATAATTTCACACTCTGAAGTTTACACATATCCTCGAACGTTGATTGGTCTAGGGCATGGTCATGTGATCGAAGATTCATCGATTCATTTCCCATGAACTCACAAAAACAGTGTTCATACTTGTGTGAACGTTGACCGGAACTACTTTGATTCTCCGTCCAACATCAAACCAAACGTTATTCAAGAATTTGTTAGTAAAAATTAACCAATGGAATTGTAATTATAGCTTTATTTTCCAAGTAGATTATTTTGATTTGAAAACATTCACTTTTATCATTTGTTTTAGATCATTTGATAGGCTAATCATTTATTGCAAAATAGTAGATCTGATCGAACGGAACGAGATGAATATTTACATTACGGTCATTTTTTTAAAGCGTAACAAAGAGAGTCTTCATACTCACGATGTATACACACACAAGAGATGACAATTATCGATAGAGCAGTTACATGTCACTAATTACTGTTGTTTACATATTTTGACGAAGATACCCCTGCAAATGGCGGCCAGCATGACACGACGTCTAATGCATAAATGTAAGGCAGATAACTCTGATCTCTTGTCCTTGCACGAAGGGATTTTATACAAGTTTGCGCTTCCTTTAGAAATTCTTTGTGCATCATGTTATCTTATCTCATATATAACACAGATTTATTTTGATAAATATTCAGTTTCTTTTCAAATTGGGATTATTTCTGGTCGCATGTCGCAGTGTTACACGTTCAAAGAAAAAAAACAGTGTTCATATCACTCCGCCGTTCCATTCCATATATGGTGCGAAATTATAAGAATTGAATGTCAGTTTGTGTGTTTGCACTGGAAAATGAACGATGTAAAAGCTACATTCAAACTTGCATGTGAACCCGCTCGCAAGCTCGCTGGGTTCACACAAGTTTGAATGTAGCTTTTACATCGTTCATTTTCCAGTGCAAACACACAAACTGACATTCAATTCTTAAATATATCTATTTTAAAACGGATGTGAGCGAGGTATGAATTTGAATAGGTAACTGGCAGCCAGCATCACACTTTGAATAGGGAACTGGCAGCTAGCACGTTTCAGCTGTGTAATAGCTCTGTGCATAAATGTAAATGCGTAAATTACACTTTGATTAGGTACAGAAGTAGACTTGACCTATACCTACTATATGCTTATTCAAAGATGAACATATCTATCTTTAAACAGGTATGAGGGACGTTAAAGATGAATAGGGAACTGGCAGCCAGCTTCACACTTTGAATAGGGAACTAGCAGCTAGCACGTTGCAGATATAGCTCTGTACATAAAAGTACGTGCGTATACCTTACTTTGATTAGGTACAGAAGTAGACTTGACCTATACCTACTATATGCTTATTCTATGATGAACATTTCTATCTTTAAACGGGTATTAGTGTAGTTAAAGGTGAATAGGGAACTGGCAGCCAGCTTCACACTTTGAATAGGGAACTGGCAGCTAGCACCTTGCAGATATGTAATAGCTCTGTCCATAAATGTACGTGTGTATACCTTACTGTGATTAGGTACAGAAGTAAACGTGACCTATACCTACTTTATGCTTATTCAATGATTAACATATCTTTCTTCAAACGTGTGTGAGCGAGGTTAAAGGTGAATAGGGAACTGGCAGCCAGCTTCACACTTTGAATAGGGAACTGGCAGCTAGCACGTTGCAGATATGTAATAGCTATGTACACAAATGTTCGTGCGTATATTACACTTTGATTACGTACAAAAGTAGACTCGACCTATACCTAATATATTCGTATTCAATGATAAACATATCTTTCTTCAAACGGGTATGAGCGAGGTTAAAGCTGAACAGGGAACCGGCAGCCAGCACGTTTCAGATATGTTATACCTCTGTGCATAAATGTACGTGCGTATATAGTACTTTGATTAGGTACAGAAGTAGACTTGACCTATACTTACTATATGCTTATTCAATGATGAACATATCTATCTTCAAACGGGTGTGAGCGAGGTTAAAGGTGAATAGTGACCTTGGAGCCAGCTTCACACTTTGAATAGGGAACTAGCAGCTAGCACGTTGCAGATATGTAATAGCTATGTACATAAATGTTCGTGCGTATATTACACTTTGATTAGGTACAAAAGTAGACTCGACCTATAGCTAATATATTCGTATTCAATGATTAACATATCTATTTGTAAACGGGTATGAGGGAAGTTAAAGCTGAATAGGGAACTGGCAGCCAGCTTCACACTTTGAATAGGGAACTGTCAGCTAGCACGTTGCAGATATGTAATAGCTCCTTACATAAATGTACGTGTGTATACCTTACTTTGATTAGGTACAAAAGTAGACTTGACCTATACCTATTATATGCTTTTTCAATGATGAACATATCTTTCTTCAAACGGGTGTGAGCGAGGTTAAAGGTGAATAGGGAACTGGCAGCCAGCTTCACACTTTGAATAGGGAACTGGCAGCTAGCACGTTGCAGATATGAAATAGCTATTTACACAAATGAACGTGCGTATATTACACTTGATTACGTACAAAAGTAGACTCGACCTATACCTAATATATTCGTATTCAATGATAAACATATCTTTCTTTAAACGGGTGTGGGCGAGGTTAAAGCTGAATAGGGAACTGGCAGCCAGCACGTTGCAGATATGTAATACCTCTGTGCATAAATGTACGTGCGTATATTGTACTTTGATTAGGTACAGAAGTAGACTTGACCTATACTTACTATATGCTTATTCAGTGATTAACATATATTTCTTTAAACGGGTGTGAGCGAGGTTAAAGGTGAATATGGAACTGGCAGCCAGCACGTTGCAGATATGTAATACCTCTGTGCATAAATGTACGTGCGTATATTGTGCTTTGATTATGTACAGAAGTAGACGTGACCTATACATACTATATGCTTATTCAATGATTAACATATCTTTCTTCAAACGGGTGTGAGCGAGGTTAAAGGTGAATATGGAACTGGCAGCCAGCTTCACACGTTGAATTGTGAACTGGTAGCTAGCACCTTGCATATATGTAATAGCTCTGTCCATAAATGTATGTGTGTATACCTTACTTTGATTACGTACAGAAGTAGACTTGACCTATACATACCTACTATATGCTTATTCAATGATTAACATATCTTTCTTCAAACGGGTGTGAGCGAGGTTAAAGGTGAATATGGAACTGGCAGCCAGCTTCACACGTTGAATTGTGAACTGGCAGCTAGCACCTTGCATATATGTAATAGCTCTGTCCATAAATGTACGTGTGTATACCTTACGTTGATTACGTACAGAAGAAGACTTGACCTATACATACCTACGATATGCTTATTCAATGATGAACATATCTATCTTCAAACGGGTGTGAGCGAGGTTAAAGGTGAATAGTGAACTGGCAGCCAGCTTCATATGGAAGGGGATGTGTGCCAAAAATGAAATCATGTACACTCGTAACTCGCAAGATGTAACATGTCGTTCTCAACCATGCAATTCTCGAAAAGAGAAGTCCAAGCGTGCAAAACTAACATTTCAATCCTGTAAAACTCAACTTGCTGTTCTCAACTTTACAAAGTTGAAATGTAATTCAAGAAATGTCAAAAGACAAAACCCGATTTTCTATTTTGAATAAGAGTAATATTCACAATAAGCAATGCTATAAGTTACGTTTCACATATGGAAAATGGAAAATGGAAAATGGAAAATGGAAAATGGAAAATGGAAAATCAAGAGTTGTAAAATCAGCTTTTTAAAACAGACTTTTGCATTTCGAGTTTTACACGATTGCAATGTACATGATTTCGCATTGACGGCGGATGTGTGCCAAAAATGATATGCTATGCTTGATTCGTTAAAGCAAACATTTGACCGGCGCGCGCTGATTCTGCAACAGGCACGAGAAAGGAACAAGTTTACTTTATGTAAGCGGCTGACCTGGCTAACCGAAACAAATACCCAAATGACAGAATAACTGACCAATATACGTTTTAAGCATAAGCGGGAGTATATATAGCGTTCATTCTTTCCGTTCATCTTCTGTCTGGCCGTCACAAAATTTGTCCGTAGCATATCTCAAAAACTATACCTACTAGCTTCACCAAATTTCATACACTTATCAACCATGATACCTAGATGTGCCTTTTGGGGGTTAGACTAAAAACAATTATTTTTGCAGTTTCCATGGATATATGACTAAAAAGTTATTCGATGATAAATTTCTTTGATATATACACCTCAGCTTCACCAAATTTTCTACACTTGTCAATCATGATTTTGGTTATGCCCCTTGAAAGTTAAACAATATGTGAATTTTCTTTTCTGTGTTTTTTTAAACATGACTAACAAAGTGACTCAAAATATGTTTGTTCTCAGCATATCTCGTAGAATTTTATGATCACTACCTAAATTTGAAACAAAGATCAACCACTATTCCTAGATGTACCTATGAAATCTATTAATGAAGATAGTTTTGTGGTTTCAGTTCAAAGGAGACTTACACAATGACGTACCTTTAAAACTGTATACTAAACAATCATAAACTTTAAACAATGTTTATCAATTCTACTGTTTGAAATTCTTTGAACAAAGTTGGAAGCGGGGCTATGTGAACTCTGCTCGGTTCCTCACTTGTTGATTAAAGTAATCCAACAATCTGGTTATTGTTGTGAGGGTAATATTTGTATGTCACTATTTTAGCATTCTCTCCCCAAAGAGGCAGATCAAGTCATGAAATATCAATACAGTCTCTGTTCTATTATGCCGACTTTGTGGGATAAAATGGGAGATGCCTGATTGGAGAAAATCAAAGTTATATTTATTATTTGCGCAATCAGCGAATTATTTTGCGCCGGGGGAAACTGCCAGAACCCACGGATTTCGGCTAGTTAGAACAGAAGTTGTATCAACATTTCATGACTTCATTATGTGGGGAGAGAGTGCTATACTGGTACTATATCAAGTTGAATATCAAATGAATAAAAAATGAGATTTTTATGATGACTGGCTATTGTTTTTATATTTGAAAGTGAGAAGCACAACCACGTAATTTGTAAACTTTACCATATCAGGTGAAGTACATTTAAGTGAATGTAACTTAAAACTGAATAAACTTTCACGAAACTAAATCCTAAATCTATTTTGGTATATAATATCGCAATGATGAAAATGTATACTTAAAGTGGTTTACAAAATAAATATATGTCAAAATCGGTGAGGTAGGAAGAGTATTGCATTCATTGCTACTTGTATGGCATAAAAGTTCAAAGGTATTTTACATATATACCTAATTAAACATAGTTATCGCTTCAATTTCGAATAATCACTAAAATTTATCGTTGATAAGAATATTCAATGCAGTCATACATTTACTGTCATTTAAGTTGAATATTTTTGTTTAATTTTTTATGTCAATTTTATATGAAATTCAACAATGGTCAAGCTAGCAATATCTGGAATGACGATATGCTTTAAATGTAAATTGGCCTGTTATTCTCTCATTTATGTATTTGTTTTGGTTAGCCAGGTCAGCCGCTTACATAAAGTAAACTTGTTCCTTTCTCGTGCCTGTTGCAGAATCAGCGCACGCCGGTCAAATGTTTGCTTTAACGAATCAAGCATAGCATATCATTTTTGGCACACATCCCCCGTCAATGCGAAATCATGTACATTGCAATCGTGTAAAACTCGAAATGCAAAAGTCTGTTTTAAAAAGCTGATTTTACAACTCTTGATTTTCCATTTCCATATGTGAAACGTAACTTATAGCATTGCTTATTGTGAATATTACTCTTATTCAAAATAGAAAATCGGGTTTTGTCTTTTGACATTTCTAGAATTACATTTCAACTTTGTAAAGTTGAGAACAGCAAGTTGAGTTTTACAGGATTGAAATGTTAGTTTTGCACGCTTGGACTTGTCTTTTCGAGAATTGCATGGTTGAGAACGACATGTTACATCTTGCGAGTTACGAGTGTACATGATTTCATTTTTGGCACACATCCCCTTCCATAGCTTCACACTTTGAATAGGGAACTAGCAGCTAGCACGTTGCAGATATGTTATACCTCTGTGCATAAATGTACGTGCGTATATTGTACTTTGATTAGGTACAGAAGTAGACTTGACCTATACTTACTATATGCTTATTCAATGATTAACATATCTTTCTTCAAACGGGTGTGAGCGAGGTTAAAGGTGAATAGGGAACTGGCAGCCAGCTTCACACTTTGAATAGGGAACTGTCAGCTAGCACGTTGCAGATATGTAATAGCTATGTACACAAATGTTCGTGCGTATATTACACTTTGATTAGGTACAAAAGTAGACTCGACCTATAGCTAATATATTCGTATTCAATGATAAACATATCTATTTGTAAACGGGTATGAGGGAAGTTAAAGCTGAATAGGGAACTGGCAGCCAGCTTCACACTTTGAATAGGGAACTGTCAGCTAGCACGTTGCAGATATGTAATAGCTCCTTACATAAATGTATGTGCGTATACCTTACTTTGATTAGGTACAAAAGTAGACTTGACCTATACCTATTATATGCTTTTTCAATGATGAACATATCTATCTTCAAATGGGTGTCAGCGAGGTAAAAGGTGAATAGGGAACTGGCAGCCAGCTTCACACTTTGAATAGGGAACTTGCAGCTAGCACGTTGCAGATATGAAATAGCTATGTACACAAATGTACGTGCGTATATTACACTTTGATTACGTACAAAAGTAGACTCGACCTATACCTAATATATTCGTATTCAATGATAAACATATAATAATAATAATAATAATAATATGAATATTTATAAAGCGCTAAAATCCATCCATCAAAGCATGCTCTAGGCGCTGTGTACAATGTCATGAGAGTCACATGTAGTACTGTTTGAAAAGATGGGTTTTGAGCTGTGACTTGAATGAAGACAGTGAAGCAGATGACTTGATATGAAGGGGTAGTTTGTTCCAGAGATTAGGAGCTATTGCACTGAATGAACGTTTCCCAAACTGTATCAGATTTGAACGAGGAACATTGAGCAAGTTTTTGTCAGATGAGCGTAGCTCTCGAGATGGAGTGTGGACTGAGATAAGATCTGACAAGTAATATGGAGCATCACCACTCAGACACTGATACACAATGCTCAAGATCTTGAATTGGATGCGTGCTTCTACAGGGAGCCAGTGGAGAGCTTTCAAGGTGGGAGTGATGTGAGCGAATTTGGATGTCTAATTCGCTGAACCTTCAGTAGGAGATCCGAGTTTGCAAGATGAAGCAGGCTGTTACAATAGTCGATTCTCGATGTTACTAGAGATTGAACTAGCAGTTTGGCAGCGTCTGTGGTTATAAGATGTCTTATCTGGCCAATACATCTAAGATGGAAATAGCATGTACGGCAGAGGTGCTCCACTTGCTTCTCCATGGTGAGACAAGAATCCAGATAAACACCAAAACTTTTGACATTTTCAGAGAATTGGATTTCCGAATCGCCGATAGTCACTTGCTTCTGTGCGATGGACCTAAGCTGGTGTTTGGTACCAATGAGCATGGCCTCGGTTTTGTCAGCATTTAATTTGAGTTTGTTTGATTGCATCCAGGATTTGATGTCTGTTGTGCAAGATGTTATGCGGCAAAGGGATGCAGGGATCTGGCTTGGTAAAATCTTGTCCATAAGTTGTGTATCATCTGCAAAGCTGTGGTGATTCGTGTTGTGCTGTGCAACAATACCAGATAAACTGTTTGTGTACAGGACAAAAAGCACTGGGCCTAGTACGGATCCCTGTGGGACACCACATGAAAGAAGGGCACTATCTGATTTATCCTCGTTTATCAAAACAGCCTGCTTTCTATTTGAAAGGTATGACGTGAACCAACTAAGAGCAAGATCTGCAATTCCAAAGTCTTCATGAAGTCTCCTTACAAGAATTCTGTGGTCAACGGTATGAGACGCCGCCGAAAGGTCAAGTAGTGTCAATGATGCGATATGTCCAGTGTCCACAAAGCACCTTAGGTCATTTACTATCCTGAGTAGGACTGTCTCGGTGCTGTGATTCGGGCGATATGACGACTGATACTTGTCAAACATGTTATTGTCAGAACGATAAGCCCTTAGGCGAATGTTCACAGCTTTCTCGAGGAGTTTTGACAGAAATGTTAAGTTTGACACAGGCCTAAAAGTTTTGAAGATTGTTGAATCTAGGTTGGTCTTTTTTAAGTGTGGTAGAACCAGGGCTTCCTTCAGCACATGTGGAAAAACACCAGTAGAAATACTTTTGTTTATGAACATTGTGATTGTGGGGATGAGAACGTCAATGAACTCTAGGAGTAGCCTTGACGGAAGAGGATCCAGAGGACATGTGGTTTTCTTGGCCGACACTATTATCTTCCTAACCTCTTCTTCTGAGAACAAGTCAAACTGTGTCAGAAGTTCAGTTTCTTTAAGTAGGCATGGCATACATATTGTTGTTGAATCAATATCACTGTCAAATTGTTCCCTGATCTTCTCCACTTTACCAGTAAAAAACTCATTGAATTCATTGGCAAGCTGTTTATTGCTGGAATGTGGGGGGAGCTTGACATCAGATTTCCTTCCAAGCAGAGACTTCATGAATTCATGACAAAAAGCTCGATTACCAGAATTTTCAGAGAGTTTATGTATGCAGAAATTTGATTTAGCTTCCCTGATTGTCCGTGTTCAAAGATTGCGATGTGATTGAAACATCTGACGATGAATTTCTAATTTAAATTTTCTTTAAACTTGGGTCTCCCGAATCATCGTAGTGAATATTAAAATCACCCATGAATATTGTGTTCTCTTTTGTGTGAAGACCAAACAATGTAGATAAATCCCTATTGAAATCAGACACTGTTAATCTGTTCTGTAAACATATCTTTCTTTAAACGGGTGTGAGCGAGGTTAAAGCTGAATAGGGAACTGGCAGCCAGCATGTTGCAGATATGTAATACCTCTGTGCATAAATGTACGTGCGTATATTGTACTTTGATAAGGGTACAGAAGTAGACTTGACCTATACTTACTATATGCTTATTCAGTGATTAACATATCTTTCTTTAAACGGGTGTGAGCGAGGTAATAGTTGAATATGGAACTGGCAGCCAGTTTCACACGTTGAATTGTGAACTGGAAGCTAGCACCTTGCAGATATGTATTAGCTCTGTCCATAAATGTACGTGCGTATACCTTACTTTGAATACGCACAGAAGTAGACTTGACCTATACATACCTACTATATGCTTATTCAATGATGAACATATCTTTCTTTAAACGGGTGTGAGCGAGGTAATAGTTGAATATGGAACTGGCAGCCAGCTTCACACGTTGAATTGTGACCTGGCAGCTAGCACCTTGCAGATATGTATTAGCTCTGTCCATAAATGTACGTGCGTATACCTTACTTTGAATACGCACAGAAGTAGACTTGACCTATACATACCTACTATATGCTTATTCAATGATGAACATATCTATCTTCAAACGGGTGTGAGCGAGGTTAAAGGTGAATAGTGAACTGGCAGCCAGTTTCACACTTTGAATAGGGAACTAGCAGCTAGCACGTTGCAGATATGTTATACCTCTGTGCATAAATGTACGTGCGTATATTGTACTTTGATTTGGTACAGAAGTCGACTTGACCTATACCTACTATATGCTTATTCAATGATGAATATATCTATCTTTAAACGGGTATAAGGGAAGTTAAAGCTGAATAGGGAACTGGCAGCCATCTTCACACTTTGAATAGGAAACTGGCAGCTAGCACCTTGCAGATATGTTATACCTCTGTGCATAAATGTACGTGCGTATATTGTATTTTGATTAGGTACAGAAGTAGACTTGACCTATACCTACTATATGCTTATTCAATGATTAACATATCTTTCTTCAAACGGGTGTGAGCCAGGTTAAAGCTGAATAGGGGACTGGCAGCCAGCTTCACACCTAGAATAGGGAACTGGCAGCTAGCACCTTGCAGATATGTTATAGCTCTGTCGATAAATGTACGTGTGTATACCTTACTTTGATTACGTACAGAAGTAGACTTGACCTATACCTACAATATGCATATTCAATGATGAACATATCTATCTTTAAACTGGTATGAGGGAAGTTAAAGCTGAATAGGGAACTGGCAGCCAGCTTAACACTTTGAATAGGGAACTGTCAGCTAGCACGTTGCAGATATGTAATAGCTCCTTACATAAATGTACGTGTGTATACCTTACTTTGATTACGTACAGAAGTAGACTTGACCTATACCTACTATATGCTTATTTAATGATGAACATATTTTTCTTCAAACGGGTGTGAGCGAGGTTAAAGGTGAATATGGAACTGGCAGCCAGCTTCACACTTTGAATAGGGAACTGGCAGCCAGCTTCACACTTTGAATAGGGAACTGGCAGCCAGCTTCACACTTTGAATAGGGAACTGGCAGCTAGCACATTGCAGATATGTAAAAGCTCTGTACACAAATGTACGTGCGTATATTACACTTCGAATACGTACAAAAGTAGACTCGACATATACCTAATATATTCGTATTCAATGATAAACATATTTTTCTTAAAACTTGTGTTAGCGAGGTAAAAGTTGAATATGGAACTGCCAGCCAGCTTCACACTTTGAATAGGGAACTGGCAGCTAGCATCTTTCAGCTATGTAATAGCTTTGTGAGCGAGGTAGGGAACTGGCAGCCAGCATCACGCTTTGATTAGGGAACTGGCAGATAGCATCTTGTAGGTTGCTAATAGCTCTGTGCATAAATGTACGTACGTATATTGTACTTTGATTAGGTACAGAAGTAGACACGACCTATAGCTAATATATGCTTATTCAATGATTAACATATCTTTGTTAAAACGGGTGTGAGGGAGGTCTAAACCTGTATATTGAATAAGCAGAAATTCGAAAAGTGAACTGAGAACTGGGAACTGGCAGCTAACTTCACAATTTGAATAAGGAACTGGGAACTGGGAACTGGCAGCCAACTTCACATTTTGAATAAGGAGCTGGGAACTGGGAACTGGCAGCCAACTTCACATTTTAAATAAGGAACTGGGAACTGGGAACTGGCAGCTAACTTCACAGACCCGATCAGGGTCTCAAGGGTCAAAGATGCAATATTCCGGTATAAATGGAAGATTTTTAGATTTTGTTAGAAATATGTACCATGACATTAAATCAGTTGAAAGAGCAAACGAATATCCAAGCCATATTAAGAAAATTTCATCGTAGGGACAATAATGACAATATCTGCTCAACTGTACATTAAGGTCGCATCTAAAGCCAATTATACAAAAACTAAAATTCTGTGAGAAGATTGGTTGGCACCAGCAGATAGCATTTATTTGTGTGTAAATTTGCACTCATTTTGGTGCATATCCAAGCCATATTAAGAAAATTTCATCGTAGGGACAATAATGACAATATCTGCTCAACTGTACATTAGGGTCGCATGTAAAGCCAAATATACAAAAACTAAAAATCTGTGAGAAGATTGGTTGGCACCAGCAGATAGCATTTATTTTTGTGTACATTTGAGCCCATTTTGGTGCATATCCAAGCCATATTAAGAAAATTTCATCGTAGGGACAATAATGACAATATCTGCTCAACTGTACAATAAGGTCGCATCTATAGCCAATTATACAAAAACTTAAAATCTGTGAGAAGATTGGTTGGCACCAGCAGAGAGCATTTATTTGTGTGTAAATTTGCTCTCATTTTGGTGCATATCCAAGCCATATTAAGAAAATTTCATCGTAGGGACAATAATGACAATATCTGCTCAACTGTACATTAAGGTCGCATCTAAAGCCAATTATACAAAAACTAAAAATCTGTGAGAAGATTGGTTGGCACCAGCAGATAGCATTTATTTTTGTGTACATTTGAGCCCATTGTGGTGCATATCCAAGCCATATTAAGAAATTTCATCGTAGGGACAATAATGACAATATCTGCTCAACTGTACATTAAGGTCGCATGTAAAGCCAAATATACAAAAACTAAAAATCTGTGAGAAGATTGGTTGGCACCAGCAGATAGCATTTATTTTTGTGTATATTTGAGCCCATTTTGGTGCATATCCAAGCCATATTAAGAAAATTTCATCGTAGGGACAATAATGACAATATCTGCTCAACTGTACATTAAGGTCGCATCTAAAGCCAATTATACAAAAACTAAAAATCTGTAAGAAGATTGGTTGGCACCAGCAGATAGCATTTATTTTTGTGTTTGAGCCCATTTTGGTGCATATCCAAGCCATATTAAGAAAATTTCATCGTAGGAACAATAATGACAATATCTGCTTAACTGTACATTAAGGTCGCATCTACAGCCAATTATACAAAAACTAAAAATCTGGAAGAAGATTTGTTGGCACCAGCAGATGGCAATTATTTTTGTGTTTGAGCCCATTTTGGTTCATATCCAAGCCATATTAAGAAAATTTCATCGTAGGAACAATAATGACAATATCTGCTCAACTGTACATTAAGGTCGCATCTAAAGCCAATTATACAAAAACTAAAAATCTGTAAGAAGATTGGTTGGCACCAGCAGATAGCATTTATTTTTGTGGTCATTTGAGCCCATTTTGGTGCATATCCAAGCCATATTAAGAACTTTCATCGTAGGGACAATAATGACAATATCTGCTCAACTGTACAATAAGGTCGCATCTATAGCCAATTATACAAAAACTTAAAATCTGTGAGAAGATTGGTTGGCACCAGCAGATAGCATTTATTTGTGTGTAAATTTGCGCTCCTTTTGGTGCATATCCAAGCCATATTAAGAAAATTTCATCGTAGGGACAATAATGACAATATCTGCTCAACTGTACATTAAGGTCGCATCTAAAGCCAATTATACAAAAACTCAAAATCTGTGAGAAGATTGGTTGGCACCAGCAGATAGCATTTATTTGTGTGTACATTTGAGCCCATTGTGGTGCATATCCAAGCCATATTAAGAAAATTTCATCGTAGGGACAATAATGACAATATCTGCTCAACTGTACATTAAGGTCGCGTGTAAAGCCAAGTATACAAAAACTAAAAATCTGTGAGAAGATTGGTTGGCACCAGCAGATAGCATTTATTTTTGTGTACATTTGAGCCCATGTTGGTGCATATCCAAGCCATATTAAGAAAATTTCATCGTAGGGACAATAATGACAATATCTGCTCAACTGTACATTAAGGTCGCATCTAAAGCCAATTATACAAAAACTAAAAATCTGTAAGAAGATTGGTTGGCACCAGCAGATAGCATTTATTTTTGTGGTAATTTGAGCCCATTTTGGTGCATATCCAAGCCATATTAAGAAAATTTCATCGTAGGGACAATAATGACAATATCTGCTCAACTGTACATTAAGGTCGCATCTAAAGCCAATTATACAAAAACTAAAAATCTGTGAGAAGATTGGTTGGCACCGACTGATAACATTTGTTTTTGTGTACATTTGAGCTCATTTTGGTGCATATCCAAGCCATAATCAGAAAATTCCATCGTAGGGACAATAATGACAATATCTGCTCAACTGTACATTAAGGTCGCATCTAAAGCCAATTATACAAAAACTAAAAATCTGTAAGAAGATTGGTTGGCACCAGCAGATAGCATTTATTTTTGTGTTTGAGCCCATTTTGGTGCATATCCAAGCCATGTTAAGAAAATTTCATCGTAGGAACAATAATGACAATATCTGCTTAACTGTACATTAAGGTCGCATCTAAAGCCAATTATACAAAAACTAAAAATCTGAAAGAAGATTTGTTGGCACCAGCAGATATTATTTATTGTTGTGTTTGAGCCATTTGGTGCATATCCAAGCCATATTAAGAAAATTTCATCGTAGGGACAATAATGACAATATCTGCTCAACTGTACATTAAGGTCGCATCTAAAGCCAATTATACAAAAACTAAAAATCTGTAAGAAGATTGGTTGGCACCAGCAGATAGCATTTATTTTTGTGTTTGAGCCCATTTTGGTGCATATCCAAGCCATGTTAAGAAAATTTCATCGTAGGAACAATAATGACAATATCTGCTTAACTGTACATTAAGGTCGCATCTAAAGCCAATTATACAAAAACTAAAAATCTGAAAGAAGATTTGTTGGCACCAGCAGATATTATTTATTGTTGTGTTTGAGCCATTTGGTGCATATCCAAGCCATATTAAGAAAATTTCATCGTAGGGACAATAATGACAATATCTGCTCAACTGTACATTAAGGTCGCATCTAAAGCCAATTATACAAAAACTAAAAATCTGTAAGAAGATTGGTTGGCACCAGCAGATAGCATTTATTTTTGTGGTCATTTGAGCCCATTTTGGTGCATATACAAGCCATATTAAGAAAATTTCATCGTAGGGACAATAATGACAATATCTGCTCAACTGTACATTAAGGTCGCATCTAAAGCCAATTATACAAAAACTAAAAATCTGGAAGAAGATTTGTTGGCACCAGCAGATCGCATTTGTTTTTGTGTTTGAGCCAATTTTGGTGCATATCCAAGCCATATTAAGAAAATTTCATCGTAGGGACAATAATGACAATATCTGCTCAACTGTACATTAAGGTCGCATCTAAAGCCAATTATACAAAAACTAAAAATCTGTAAGAAGATTGGTTGGCACCAGCAGATAGCATTTATTTTTGTGGTCATTTGAGCCCATTTTGGTGCATATCCAAGCCATATTAAGAAAATTTCATCGTAGGGACAATAATGACAATATCTGCTCAACTGTACATTAAGGTCGCATCTAAGCCAATTATACAAAAACTAAAAATCTGTGAGAAGATTGGTTGGCACCGACTGATAACATTTGTTTTTGTGTACATTTGAGCTCATTTTGGTGCATATCCAAGCCATATTAAGAACATTTCATCGTAGGGTCAATAATGACAATATCTGCTCAACTGTACATTAAGGTCGCATGTAAAGCCATATATACAAAATCTAAAAATCTGTGAGAAGATTGGTTGGCACCAGCAGATAGCATTTGTTTTTGTGTACATTTGAGCCCATTTTGGTGCATATCCAAGCCATATTAAGAAAATTTAACCGTAGGGACAATAATGACAATATCTGCTCAATTGTACATTAAGGTCGCATCTATAGCCAATTATACAAAAACTAAAAATCTGTGAGAAGATTGGTTGGCACCAGCAGATAGCATTTATTTGTGTGTAAATTTGCGCTCATTTTGGTGCATATCCAAGCCATATTAAGAAAATTTCATCGTAGGGACAATAATGACAATATCTGCTCAACTGTACATTAAGGTCGCATGTAAAGCCAAATATACAAAAACAAAAAATCTGTGAGAAGATTAGTTGGCCCCAGCAGATAGCATTTATTTTTGTGTACATTTGAGCCCATTTTGGTGCATATCCAAGCCATATTAAGAAATTTTACCGTAGGGACAATAATGACAATATCTGCTCAATTGTACATTAAGGTCGCATCTATAGCCAATTATACAAAAACTTAAAATCTGTGAGAAGATTGGTTGGCACCAGCAGATAGCATTTATTTGTGTGTAAATTTGCGCTCATTTTGGTGCATATCCAAGCCATATAAAGAAAATTTCATCGTAGGGACAATAATGACAATATCTGCTCAACTGTACATTAAGGTCACATGTAAAGCCAAATATACAAAAACACAAAATCTGTGAGAAGATTAGTTGGCACCAGCAGATAGCATTTAATTTTGTGTACATTTGAGCCCATTTTGGTGCATATCCAAGCCATATTAAGAAAATTTCATCGTAGGGACAATAATGACAATATCTGCTCAACTGTACATTAAGGTCGCATCTAAAGCCAATTATACAAAAACTTAAAATCTGTGAGAAGATTGGTTGGCACCAGCAGAAAGCATTTATTTGTGTGTAAATTTGCGCTCATTTTGGTGCATATCCAAGCCATATTAAGAAAATTTCATCGTAGGGACAATAATGACAATGCCTGCTCAACTGTACATTAAGGTCGCATGTAAAGCCAAATATACAAAAACTAAAAATCTGTAAGAAGATTGGTTGGCACCAGCAGATAGCATTTATTTTTGTGTTTGAGCCCATTTTGGTGCATATCCAAGCCATATTAAGAAAATTTCATCGTAGGAACAATAATGACAATATCTGCTTAATTGTACATTAAGGTCGCATCTAAAGCCAATTATACAAAAACTAAAAATCTGGAAGAAGATTTGTTGGCACCAGCAGATAGCTTTAATTTTTGTGTTTGAGCCCATTTTGGTGCATATCCAAGCCATATTAAGAAAATTTAACTGTAGGGACAATAATGAAAATATCTGCTCAATTGTACATTAAGGTCGCATCTATAGCCAATTATACAAAAACAAAAAATCTGTGAGAAGATTAGTTGGCACCAGCAGATAGCATTTGTTTTTGTGTACATTTGAGCCCATTTTGGTGCATATCCAAGCCATATTAAGAACATTTCATCGTAGGGTCAATAATGACAATATCTGCTCAACTGTACATTAAGGTCGCATGTAAAGCCATATATACAAAATCTAAAAATCTGTGAGAAGATTGGTTGGCACCAGCAGATAGCATTTGTTTTTGTGTACATTTGAGCCCATTTTGGTGCATATCCAAGCCATATTAAGAAAATTTAACCGTAGGGACAATAATGACAATATCTGCTCAATTGTACATTAAGGTCGCATCTATAGCCAATTATACAAAAACTTAAAATCTGTGAGAAGATTGGTTGGCACCAGCAGATAGCATTTATTTGTGTGTAAATTTGCGCTCATTTTGGTGCATATCCAAGCCATATTAAGAAAATTTCATCGTAGGGACAATAATGACAATATCTGCTCAACTGTACATTAAGGTCGCATCTAAAGCCAAATATACAAAAACAAAAAATCTGTGAGAAGATTGGTTGGCACCAGCAGATAGCATTTATTTTTGTGTACATTTGAGCCCATTTTGGTGCATATCCAAGCCATATTAAGAAAATTTCATCGTAGGGACAATAATGACAATATCTGCTCAACTGTACATTAAGGTCGCATCTAAAGCCAATTATACAAAAACTACAAATCTGTAAGAAGATTGGTTGGCACCAGCAGATAGCATTTATTTTTGTGTTTGAGCCCATTTTGGTGCATATCCAAGCCATATTAAGAAAATTTCATCGTAGGAACAATAATGACAATATCTGCTTAATTGTACATTAAGGTCGCATCTAAAGCCAATTATACAAAAACTAAAAATCTGGAAGAAGATTTGTTGGCACCAGCAGATAGCATTTATTTTTGTGTTTGAGCCCATTTTGGTGCATATCCAAGCCATATTAAGAAATTTTTATCGTAGGGACAATAATGACAATATCTGCTCAACTGTACATTAAGGTCGCATCTAAAGCCAATTATACAAAAACTAAAAATCTGTAAGAAGATTGGTTGGCACCAGCAGATAGCATTTATTTTTGTGGTCATTTGAGCCCATTTTGGTGCATATCCAAGCCATATTAAGAAAATTTCATCGTAGGGACAATAATGACAATATCTGCTCAATTGTACATTAAGGTCGCATCTATAGCCAATTATACAAAAACTTAAAATCTGTGAGAAGATTGGTTGGCACCAGCAGATAGCATTTATTTGTGTGTAAATTTGCGCTCATTTTGGTGCATATCCAAGCCATATTAAGAAAATTTCATCGTAGGGACAATAATGACAATATCTGCTCAACTGTACATTAAGGTCGCATGTAAAGCCAAATATACAAAAACAAAAAATCTGTGAGAAGATTGGTTGGCACCAGCAGATAGCATTTATTTTTGTGTACATTTGAGCCCATTTTGGTGCATATCCAATCCATATTAAGAAAATTTCATCGTAGGGACAATAATGACAATATCTGCTCAACTGTACATTAAGGTCGCATCTAAAGCCAATTATACAAAAACTACAAATCTGTAAGAAGATTGGTTGGCACCAGCAGATAGCATTTATTTTTGTGTTTGAGCCCATTTTGGTGCATATCCAAGCCATATTAAGAAAATTTCATCGTAGGAACAATAATGACGGCGAAACCGCATTAGTGGTGGTTGGCCGATTTCCAAGGGAAGCAACTCTAAAGTCGCTTCTCTATGCGGAGCTATGCTAGTTATTCCCGTATTCGCGCGCCCACGGATACCTGGGACGCGTTGCCGTGATTTAAAGTTGTATGTACTTCCCTTCACGTACAATTTCCAAATGTCATTCGATACGATTTGTGTTTTTGGGTGAGTAAGTAAGTTTTCAGCAATTCTACTCGAACATACATAGTGTTTTACTTGTAGAAAAGTATATTCAAAATGTGGGCCCACTCTTTTCCGTTCCTTATAGAGACTGTCTCAAGTGGGCCCACATTTTCAAAAGTGTCGAATTAACCTAAATTAGGTAAAAATAACATGAGAAAATGAACATGTAACATTTATTTATTTCTGAACAAGCTGCACTAACAAGCGTGCAATGTGTAACAAATGTAGAAATTTATCACAATCAAAATCTGAATTCAAAACTTAACATTCCATAAATATTGATGGGGGAACATATTAACATCAATTGAGTATTTGGCTGATGTGACTCACATGACAATCTTATGTCGTTGCAAGTGCTATTTTACAGCGGGATAAAAAACAATTCTTTAAAATTCAACAGTCTAGGATGGAAAAGGTTCTTTATGGAATTGTTCCCATCAAGATATCAATGCAAAATTCAACACTCTAGGATGAAATAGGTTCTTTATGAAATTGTTCCCATCAAGATATCAATGCAAAATTCAACAGTCTAGGATGGAAAAGGTTCTTTATGGAATTGTTCCCATCAAGATATCAATGCAAAATTCAACACTCTAGGATGAAATAGGTTCTATTGAATTGTTCCCATCAAGATATCAATGCAAAATTCAACAGTCTAGGATGGAAAAGGTTCTTTATGGAATTGTTCCCATCAAGATATCAATGCAAAATTCAACACTCTAGGATGAAATAGGTTCTTTATGGAATTGTTCCCATCAAGATATCAATGCAAAATTCAACAGTCTAGGATGGAAAAGGTTCTTTATGGAATTGTTCCCATCAAGATATCAATGCAAAATTCAACAGTCTAGGATGGAAAAGGTTCTTTATGGAATTGTTCCCATCAAGATATCAATGCAAAATTCAACAGTCTAGGATGATATAGGTTCTTTATGGAATTGTTCCCATCAAAATATCAATGCAAAATTCAACAGTCTAGGATGGAAAAGGTTCTTTATGGAATTGTTCCCATCAAGATATCAATGCAAAATTCAACACTCTAGGATGAAATAGGTTCTTTATGGAATTGTTCCCATCAAGATATCAATGCAAAATTCAACAGTCTAGGATGGAAAAGGTTCTTTATGGAATTGTTCCCATCAAAATATCAATGAAAAATTCAACAGTCTAGGATGGAAAAGGTTCTTTATGGAATTGTTCCCATCAAGATATCAATGCAAAATTCAACAGTCTAGGATGATATAGGTTCTTTATGGAATTGTTCCCATCAAAATATCAATGCAAAATTCAACAGTCTAGGATGGAAAAGGTTCTTTATGGAATTGTTCCCATCAAGATATCAATGCAAAATTCAACACTCTAGGATGAAATAGGTTCTTTATGGAATTGTTCCCATCAAGATATCAATGCAAAATTCAACAGTCTAGGATGGAAAAGGTTCTTTATGGAATTGTTCCCATCAAAATATCAATGCAAAATTCAACAGTCTAGGATGGAAAAGGTTCTTTATGGAATTGTTCCCATCAAGATATCAATGCAAAATTCAACAGTCTAGGATGATATAGGTTCTTTATGGAATTGTTCCCATCAAGATATCAATGCAAAATTCAACACTCTAGGATGAAATAGGTTCTTTATGGAATTGTTCCCATCAAGATATCAATGCAAAATTCAACAGTCTAGGATGAAATAGGTTCTTTATGGAATTGTTCCCATCAAGATATCAATGCAAAATTCAACACTCTAGGATGGAAAAGGTTCTTTATGGAATTGTTCCCATCAAGATATCAATGCAAAATTCAACAGTCTAGGATGGAAAAGGTTCTTTATGGAATTGTTCCCATCAAGATATCAATGCAAAATTCAACAGTCTAGGATGGAAAAGGTTCTTTATGGAATTGTTCCCATCAAGATATCAATGCAAAATTCAACAGTCTAGGATGATATAGGTTCTTTATGGAATTGTTCCCATCAAGATATCAATGCAAAATTCAACAGTCTAGGATGGAAAAGGTTCTTTATGGAATTGTTCCCATCAAGATATCAATGCAAAATTCAACAGTCTAGGATGATATAGGTTCTTTATGGAATTGTTCCCATCAAAATATCAATGCAAAATTCAACAGTCTAGGATGATATAGGTTCTTATTTCAAAGGATAAAATTTGGCAATACAGCTGGTAAGGAGAGGAAACATCTTCTCATCCTTGTTGTTCCATCGAAACATAATCTCATCTAAATGAGGGCCCAACTGCTGCTTGCTTACACCATGCATACTTTTAAACTTTGATTTGGCATTGCCCCAAAACCCCTCAATTGTGTTGGTGTGAGCACCTGTTTTAGGGTTTACATAATGATTCTTATGACACACAGTGTCGTGGCTGTAACCGTTACCTTTCAGACACAGGTAGGACTTAAACTCATCTGTAATTATATGAGTGCCCACCTCAACATAAGCAAGGATGATGGGAAGTAGAGTTTCGGTTGTTCTCCTCTCGACACTGAAAAGCAAGACATTGTTACTAATTCGGTCAATTAGTCCAAATACCCAATAATTTGATATTCCTTGGGTCGAACCTTTATTATATTTTCTTTTTCTTCCCCACTTGCTCTCATCCATTTCGACAATGTGTCCTACACCACCAAGGGTCACTGGCTCATCCAACAGTGCCCTGGACATTACGTCTCTGTACAAATTGTACCAATTGTAAACACTATTCTCACAAATGTCAAGCATTTTAACAGCCAAGTGGCCAGGAACATCAATACAAAACAGATATAAAAGCATTAATAAGGTACCTATTCTTATTCTTTGTCCTTCCCAAAAACTGCCACTCCTAACACTCTTTGTCTTTCTACATTTAACACATCTCCACATATGTAAATCTAAATTTTTGGTGTCTTTCTGAAGTTTCATAGTTTCTTTGCATATACATTCTTGATTTGAAGCTAAAAGTTTGTGCTCCTGTAAAAATGATATTGTCTTGGTCACATCGGCACAAATAGCCCCCATTTCAATAAGTTGAATATCCATCATGAATTATTTATTAACAAACATATATGAACATTAGGTTGATATTGAAAGCCAATACTAATGGACTTATTTCACACAATTCTGATGTCACACCATTCATTATGTATACAATACATATTTGGATGGAAACAATTTCACAAAGCCAATATATTCAACTTTCCATCAAATTATTCACAACAGAGAATAGCCAGTGAAATGTTTAAAACATTCCACTGCTAACCAGCAGGTGTACGCTTTGGAGGTGACTCCTGACGACAAAATAGATTTAAGCCACCAGTGAAAGTTACCAATAAAGGTAAGTCCATCATTTCTGCGAATGATCAGGAAATAGTGCATTTCATGTGATACAATAAAGAATTTATATTTACAATACAAATTCCCAAACAATGTGTTCACTTCTTCATCATGGAAGGAAATTTCAAATTCTTGAAATTCAAGATACGACAACTTATGCCAGTTCAAACTTAAGTTATTGGCAATTTCAATATCACTTGCATTTTTGATAAATGTCACACAGCTCTGTTTCTTGATAGACCACATATGTAATAGTTGTAAAATGCGTCCTTCTTTGGCAGGTAGACCAGATGAAACCTCCAAAAGTTTCTTGATAATATCGCGCACAAACATTTTCAATTAATTATCACATGCACAAAATGATGAACCAATATCTTCATAATTGTCAACAAATCCGGTCACATATTTCAACAATAATGAGCGCACCGTGAATTCCAAGGATTGTCTCGGGGGGTATCTGAAGGTTTGATGAATGCAAAACCGCAGATTGAATTTATTTAGATAAAAGACAGCATTTAAAACATTTCTCTTTATTCTTTTTCCATCAATTGTTTTCTTCCTTCGCAGTTGATACTTGAAATAACATAAAACATTCAAACAGTGTTCAGGAAATAGAGGGCGAAATCCAGTGGCATAATATCTGTAGTTCACTTCATCTTCTTGATAATCTTCAATGTACTCAATAGATTTCTCACAACATTTGGGTAAACCACATACAATACAGAAATCCTTCTTACATTTAACAATAGGACAACTTCTATTCAACCAAAATGTTTCTGTACATGTCAATAACTTCCTTTCACAGTATTTCGTAGCACAACACTCACGTAATTCTTCCATTGTTCCATTTTGTTATATAAATCGCACACAAATCACAAAAATCCCACTCGTAGTAAAATCTACAACTGATAGTAAGATTATGCTAATTTCTTTACCCTTTGACCTGACCTGAACGATCAGCCAATGAGAATTGTTTAAATCATCAACATGACCCATGACCTCAGCCTTGACCTTCGTATTAACCAATGAAAGAATACTACTCATGAATATGCATTAGCTGTGTCCTACATTTCGCGGGGATTTCTAGTTCGTTTCTGAGGGGAATAAAAACAACAAAACTTTTTCCATCATGTTCATATTGTATGAACATAACTTTATTCCATTTAAAGTACATTTCCAGAACCAAATAAGAACTTTTTAGGCCAATTTTAAACATTTCATTGTTCGAAATGCCTTTTTCACGACTATCGGCAAATGTGGGCCCACTCGCTGCCTCCTATATAGGGCAGCGAGTTGGTGGGCCCACATTTCATTTAACACCACGAGCGTCACAGTTCACTTTAGATATAAGGAATATTATTGTAAATTACTTTTGTGTATTTTAGACATCCTTTATTCGTAATTATCCCCTGCCGACTTCCTTACATTTAGAAAAAGAGGATCGATACGAAACTAAATTAGTAAGCTCCAGTAGAGTTCACAAGAGTTGCTTCCCTTGGAAATCGGCCAACCACCACTAATGCGGTTTCGCCATAATGACAATATCTGCTTAATTGTACATTAAGGTCGCATCTAAAGCCAATTATACAAAAACTAAAAATCTGGAAGAAGATTTGTTGGCACCAGCAGATAGCATTTATTTTTGTGTTTGAGCCCATTTTGGTGCATATCCAAGCCATATTAAGAAAATTTCATCGTAGGGACAATAATGACAATATCTGCTCAACTGTACATTAAGGTCGCATCTAAAGCCAATTATACAAAAACTAAAAATCTGGAAGAAGATTTGTTGGCACCAGCAGATAGCATTTCATTTTGTGTTTGAGCCCATTTTGGTGCATATCCAAGCCATATTAAGAACATTTCATCGTAGGGACAATAATGACAATATCTGCTCAACTGTACATTAAGGTCGCATCTAAAGCCAATTATACAAAAACTAAAAATATGTAAGAAGATTGGTTGGCACCAGCAGATAGCATTTATTTTTGTGGTCATTTGAGCCCATTTTGGTGCATATCCAAGCCATATTAAGAAAATTTCATCGTAGGGACAATAATGACAATATCTGCTCAACTGTACATTAAGGTCGCATCTAAAGCCAATTATACAAAAACTAAAAATCTGTGAGAAGATTGGTTGGCATCAGCAGATAGCATTTATTTGTGTGTAAATTTGCGCTCATTTTGGTGCATATCCAAGCCATATTAAGAAAATTTCATCGTAGGGACAATAATGACAATATCTGCTCAACTGTACATTAAGGTCGCATGTAAAGCCAAATATACAAAAACAAAAAATCTGTGAGAAGATTAGTTGGCACCAGCAGATAGCATTTAATTTTGTGTACATTTGAGCCCATTTTGGTGCATATCCAAGCCATATTAAGAAAATTTCATCGTAGGGACAATAATGACAATATCTGCTCAACTGTACATTAAGGTCGCATCTAAAGCCAATTATACAAAAACTTAAAATCTGTGAGAAGATTGGTTGGCACCAGCAGATAGCATTTATTTGTGTGTAAATTTGCGCTCATTTTGGTGCATATCCAAGCCATATTAAGAAAATTTCATCGTAGGGACAATAATGACAATATCTGCTCAACTGTACATTAAGGTCGCATGTAAAGCCAAATATACAAAAACTAAAAATCTGTAAGAAGATTGGTTGGCACCAGCAGATAGCATTTATTTTTGTGTTTGAGCCCATTTTGGTGCACATCCAAGCCATATTAAGAAAATTTCATTGTAGGAACAATAATGACAATATCTGCTTAATTGTACATTAAGGTCGCATCTAAAGCCAATTATACAAAAACTAAAAATCTGGAAGAAGATTTGTTGGCACCAGCAGATAGCATTTATTTTTGTGTTTGAGCCCATTTTGGTGCATATCCAAGCCACATTAAGAAAATTTAACCGTAGGGACAATAATGACAATATCTGCTCAACTGTACAATAAGGTCGCATCTATAGCCAATTATACAAAAACTTAAAATCTGTGAGAAGATTGGTTGGCACCAGCAGATAGCATTTATTTGTGTGTAAATTTGTGCTCATTTTGGTGCATATCCAAGCCATTTTAAGAAAATGTCATCGTAGGGACAATAATGACAATATCTGCTCAACTGTACATTAAGGTCGCATGTAAAGCCAAATATACAAAAACTAAAAATCTGTGAGAAGACTGGTTGGCACCAGCAGATAGCATTTATTTTTGTGGTCATTTGAGCCCATTTTGGTGCATATCCAAGCCATATTAAGAAAATTTCATCGTAGGGACAATAATGACAATATCTGCTCAACTGTACATTAAGGTCGCATCTAAAGCCAATTATACAAAAACAAAAAATCTGTGAGAAGATATGTTGGCACCAGCAGATAGCATTTATTTTTGTGTACATTTGAGCCCATTTTGGTGCATATCCAAGCCATATTAAGAAAATTTCATCGTAGGGACAATAATGACAATATCTGCTCAACTGTACATTAAGGTCGCATCTACAGCCAATTATAAAAAAACTTAAAATCTGTAAGAAGATTGGTTGGCACCAGCAGATAGCATTTATTTTTGTGTACATTTGAGCCCATTTTGTTGCATATCCAAGCCATATTAAGAAAATTTAACCGTCGGAACAATAATGACAATATCTGCTCAACTGTACATTAAGGTCGCATCTAAAGCCAATTATACAAAAACTTAAATTCTGTGAGAAGATTGGTTGGCACCAGCAGATAGCATTTATGTTTGTGTACATTTGAGCCCATTGTGGTGCATATCCAAGCCATATTAAGAAAATTTCATCGTAGGGACAATAATGACAATATCTGCTCAACTGTACATTAAGGTCGCATCTAAAGCCAATTATACAAAAACTAAAAATCTGTGAGAAGATTGGTTGGCACCAGCAGATAGCATTTATTTGTGTGTACATTTGAGCCCATTTTGGTGCATATCCAAGCCATATTAAGAAAATTTCATCGTAGGGACAATAATGACAATATCTGCTCAACTGTACATTAAGGTCGCATCTAAAGCCAATTATACAAAAACTAAAAATCTGGAAGAAGATTTGTTGGCACCAGCAGATAGCATTTCATTTTGTGTTTGAGCCCATTTTGGTGCATATCCAAGCCATATTAAGAACATTTCATCGTAGGGACAATAATGACAATATCTGCTCAACTGTACATTAAGGTCGCATCTAAAGCCAATTATACAAAAACTAAAAATCTGTAAGAAGATTGGTTGGCACCAGCAGATAGCATTTATTTTTGTGGTCATTTGAGCCCATTTTGGTGCATATCCAAGCCATATTAAGAAAATGTCATCGTAGGGACAATAATGACAATATCTGCTCAACTGTACATTAAGGTCGCATCTAAAGCCAATTATACAAAATCTAAAAATCTGTAAGAAGATTGGTTGGCACCAGCAGATAGCATTTGTTTTTGTGTTTGAGCCCATTTTGGTGCACATCCAAGCCATATTAAGAAAATTTCATCGTAGGAACAATAATGACAATATCTGCTTAATTGTACATTAAGGTCGCATCTAAAGCCAATTATACAAAAACTAAAAATCTGTAAGAAGATTGGTTGGCACCAGCAGATAGCATTTATTTTTGTGGTCATTTGAGCCCATTTTGGTGCATATCCAAGCCATATTAAGAAAATTTCATCGTAGGGACAATAATGACAATATCTGCTCAACTGTACATTAAGGTCGCATCTAAAGCCAATTATACAAAATCTAAAAATCTGTAAGAAGATTGGTTGGCACCAGTAGATAGCATTTGTTTTTGTGTACATTTGAGCCCATTTTGGTGCATATCCAAGCCATATTAAGAAAATTTCATCGTAGGGACAATAATGACAATATCTGCTCAACTGTAAATTAAGGTCGCATGTAAAGCCAAATATACAAAAACAAAAAATCTGTAAGAAGATTGGTTGGCACAAGCAGATAGCATTTATTTTTGTGTACATTTGAGCCCATTTTGGTGCATATCCAAGCCATATTAAGAAAATTTAACCGTAGGGACAATAATGACAATATCTGCTCAATTGTACATTAAGGTCGCATCTATAGCCAATTATACAAAAACTTAAAATCTGTGAGAAGATTGGTTGGCACCAGCAGATAGCATTTATTTGTGTGTAAATTTGCGCTCATTTTAGTGCATATCCAAACCATATTAAGAAAATTTCATCGTAGGGACAATAATGACAATATCTCCTCAACTGTACATTAAGGTCGCATCTATAGCCAATTATACAAAAACTTAAAATCTGTGAGAAGATTGGTTGGCACCAGCAGATAGCATTTATTTTTGTGTACATTTGAGCCCATTTTGTTGCATATCCAAGCCATATTAAGAAAATTTAACCGTAGGGACAATAATGACAATATCTGCTCAATTGTACATTAAGGTCGCATCTATAGCCAATTATACAAAAACTTAAAATCTGTGAGAAGATTGGTTGGCACCAGCAGATAGCATTTATTTGTGTGTAAATTTGCGCTCATTTTGGTGCATATCCAAGCCATATTAAGAAAATTTCATCGTAGGGACAATAATGACAATATCTGCTCAACTGTACATTAAGGTCGCATGTAAAGCCAAATATACAAAAACAAAAAATCTGTGAGAAGATTAGTTGGCACCAGCAGATAGCATTTATTTTTGTGTACATTTGAGCCCATTTTGTTGCATATCCAAGCCATATTAAGAAAATTTAACCGTAGGGACAATAATGACAATATCTGCTCAACTGTACATTAAGGTCGCATCTATAGCCAATTATACAGAAACTTAAAATCTGTGAGAAGATTGGTTGGCACCAGCAGATAGCATTTATTTGTGTGTAAATTTGCGCTCATTTTGGTGCATATCCAAGCCATATTAAGAAAATTTCATCGTAGGGACAATAATGACAATATCTGCTCAACTGTAAATTAAGGTCGCATGTAAAGCCAAATATACAAAAACAAAAAATCTGTGAGAAGATTAGTTGGCACCAGCAGATAGCATTTATTTTTGTGTACATTTGAGCCCATTTTAGTGCATATCCAAGCCATATTAAGAAAATTTCATCGTAGGGACAATAATGACAATATCTGCTCAACTGTACATTAAGGTCGCATCTAAAGCCAATTATACAAAAACTAAAAATCTGTAAGAAGATTGGTTGGCACCAGCAGATAGCATTTATTTTTGTGTTTGAGCCCATTTTGGTGCATATCCAAGCCATATGAAGAAAATTTCATCGTAGGGACAATGACAATATCTGCTTAATTGTACATTAAGGTCGCATCTAAAGCCAATTATACAAAAAACTTAAAATCTGTGAGAAGATTGGTTGGCACCAGCAGATAGCATTTATTTGTGTGTAAATTTGCGCTCATTTTGGTGCATATCCAAGCCATATTAAGAAAATTTCATCGTAGGGACAATAATGACAATATCTGCTCAACTGTACATTAAGGTCGCATCTATAGCCAATTATACAAAAACTTAAAATCTGTGAGAAGATTGGTTGGCACCAGCAGATAGCATTTATTTTTGTGTACATTTGAGCCAATTTTGTTGCATATCCAAGCCATATTAAGAAAATTTAACCGTAGGGACAATAATGACAATATCTGCTCAATTGTACATTAAGGTCGCATCTATAGCCAATTATACAAAAACTTAAAATCTGTGAGAAGATTGGTTGGCACCAGCAGATAGCATTTATTTTTGTGTACATTTGAGCCCATTTTGGTGCATATCCAAGCCATATTAAGAAAATTTCATCGTAGGGACAATAATGACAATATCTGCTCAACTGTACATTAAGGTCGCATGTAAAGCCAAATATACAAAAACAAAAAATCTGTGAGAAGATTAGTTGGCACCAGCAGATAGCATTTATTTTTGTGTACATTTGAGCCTATTTTGTTGCATATCCAAGCCATATTAAGAAAATTTCATCGTAGGGACAATAATGACAATATCTGCTCAACTGTACATTAAGGTCGCATCTATAGCCAAGTATACAGAAACTTAAAATCTGTGAGAAGATTGGTTGGCACCAGCAGATAGCATTTATTTGTGTGTAAATTTGCGCTCATTTTGGTGCATATCCAAGCCATATTAAGAAAATTTCATCGTAGGGACAATAATGACAATATCTGCTCAACTGTACATTAAGGTCGCATGTAAAGCCAAATATACAAAAACAAAAAATCTGTGAGAAGATTGGTTGGCACCAGCAGATAGCATTTATTTTTGTGTACATTTGAGCCCATTTTGGTGCATATCCAAGCCATATTAAGAAAATTTCATCGTAGGGACAATAATGACAATATCTGCTCAACTGTACATTAAGGTCGCATCTAAAGCCAATTATACAAAAACTAAAAATCTGTAAGAAGATTGGTTGGCACCAGCAGATAGCATTTATTTTTGTGTTTGAGCCCATTTTGGTGCATATCCAAGCCATATTAAGAAAATTTCATCGTAGGGACAATAATGACAATATCTGCTCAACTGTACATTAAGGTCGCATCTTAAGCCAATTATACAAAAACTAAAAATCTGTAAGAAGATTGGTTGGCACCAGCAGATAGCATTTATTTTTGTGTTTGAGCCCATTTTGGTGCATATCCAAGCCATATGAAGAAAATTTCATCGTAGGGACAATGACAATATCTGCTTAATTGTACATTAAGGTCGCATCTAAAGCCAATTATACAAAAACTAAAAATCTGTAAGAAGATTGGTTGGCACCAGCAGATAGCATTTATTTTTGTGGTCATTTGAGCCCATTTTGGTGCATATCCAAGCCATATTAAGAAAATTTCATCGTAGGGACAATAATGACAATATCTGCTCAACTGTTCATTAAGGTCGCATCTAAAGCCAATTATACAAAATCTAAAAATCTGTAAGAAGATTGGTTGGCACCAGCAGATAGCATTTATTTTTGTGTTTGAGCCCATTTTGGTGCATATCCAAGCCATATGAAGAAAATTTCATCGTAGGGACAATGACAATATCTGCTTAATTGTACATTAAGGTCGCATCTAAAGCCAATTATACAAAAACTAAAAATCTGTAAGAAGATTGGTTGGCACCAGCAGATAGCATTTATTTTTGTGGTCATTTGAGCCCATTTTGGTGCATATCAAAGCCATATTAAGAAAATTTCACCGTAGGGACAATAATGACAATATCTGCTCAATTGTACATTAAGGTCGCATCTATAGCCAATTATACAAAAACTTAAAATCTGTGAGAAGATTGGTTGGCACCAGCAGATAGCATTTATTTGTGTGTAAATTTGCGCTCATTTTGGTGCATATCCAAGCCATATTAAGAAAATTTCATCTTAGGGACAATAATGACAATATCTGCTCAACTGTACATTAAGGTCGTATCTTAAGCCAATTATACAAAATCTAAAAATCTATAAGAAGATTGGTTGGCACCAGCAGATAGCATTTATTTTTGTGGTCATTTGAGCCCATTTTGGTGCATATCCAAGCCATATTAAGAAAATTTCATCGTAGGGACAATAATGACAATATCTGCTCAACTGTACATTAAGGTCGCATCTAAAGCCAATTATACAAAATCTAAAAATCTGTAAGAAGATTGGTTGGCTCCAGCAGATAGCATTTGTTTTTGTGTACATTTGAGCCCATTTTGGTGCATATCCAAGCCATATTAAGAACATTTCATCGTAGGGACAATAATGACAATATGTGCTCAACTGTACATTAAGGTCGCATCTAAAGCCAATTATACAAAATCTAAAAATCTGTAAGAAGATTGGTTGGCACCAGCAGATAGCATTTATTTTTGTGTACATTTGAGCCCATTTTGGTGCTTATCCAAGCCATATTAAGAAAATTTAACCGTAGGGACAATAATGACACTATCTGCTCAATTGTACATTAAGGTCGCATCTATAGCCAATTATACAAAAACTTAAAATCTGTGAGAAGATTGGTTGGCACCAGCAGATAGCATTTATTTGTGTGTAAATTTGCGCTCATTTTGGTGCATATCCAAGCCATATTAAGAAAATTTCATCTTAGGGACAATAATGACAATATCTGCTCAACTGTACATTAAGGTCGCATCTATAGCCAATTATACAAAAACTTAAAATCTGTGAGAAGATTGGTTGGCACCAGCAGATAGCATTTATTTTTGTGTACATTTGAGCCCATGTTGTTGCATATCCAAGCCATATTAAGAAAATTTCACCGTAGGGACAATAATGACAATATCTGCTCAATTGTACATTAAGGTCGCATCTATAGCCAATTATACAAAAACTTAAAATCTGTGAGAAGATTGGTTGGCACCAGCAGATAGCATTTATTTGTGTGTAAATTTGCGCTCATTTTGGTGCATATCCAAGCCATATTAAGAAAATTTCATCGTAGGGACAATAATGACAATATCTGCTCAACTGTACATTAAGGTCGCATCTATAGCCAATTATACAAAAACTTAAAATCTGTGAGAAGATTGGTTGGCACCAGCAGATAGCATTTATTTGTGTGTAAATTTGCGCTCATTTTGGTGCATATCCAAGCCATATTAAGAAAATTTCATCGTAGGAACAATAATGACAATATCTGCTCAACTGTACATTAAGGTCGCATCTAATGCCAATTATACAAAAACTCAAAATCTGTGAGAAGATTAGTTGGCACCAGCAGATAGCATTTATTTTTGTGTACATTTGAGCCCATTGTGGTGCATATCCAAGCCATATTAAGAAAATTTCATCGTAGGGACAATAATGACAATATCTGCTCAACTGTACATTAAGGTCGCATCTAAAGCCAATTATACAAAAACTAAAAATCTGTAAGAAGATTGGTTGGCACCAGCATATATCATTTATTTTTGTGTACATTTGAGCCCATTTTGGTGCATATCCAAGCCATATTAAGAAAATTTCATCGTAGGGACAATAATGACAATATCTGCTCAACTGTACAATAAGGTCGCATCTAAAGCCAATTATACAAAAACTAAAAATCTGTGAGAAGATTGGTTGGCACCAGTAGGTAGCATTTATTTTTTGTGTACATTTGAGCCCATTTTGGTGCATATACAAGCCATATTAAAAAAATTTAACCGTAGGGACAATAATGACAATATCTGCTCAACTGTACATTAAGGTCGCATCTGAAGCCAATTATACAAAAACTTAAAATTTGTAAGAAGATTGGTTGGCACCAGGAGATAGCATTTGTTTTTGTGTACATTTGAGCCCATTTTGGTGCATATCCAAGCCATATTAAGAAAATTTCATCGTAGGGACAATAATGACAATATCTGCTCAACTGTACATTAAGGTCGCATCTATAGCCAATTATACAAAAACTTAAAATCTGTGAGAAGATTGGTTGGCACTAGCAGATAGCATTTATTTGTGAGTAAATTTGCGCTCATTTTGGTGCATATCCAAGCCATATTAAGAAAATTTCATCGTAGGAACAATAATGACAATATCTGCTCAACTGTACATTAAGGTCGCATCTAAAGCCAATTATACAAAAACTCAAAATCTGTGAGAAGATTGGTTGGCACCAGCAGATAGCATTTGTTTTTGTGTACATTTGAGCCCATTTTGGTGCATATCCAAGCCATATTAGGAAAATTTCATCGTAGGGACAATAATGACAATATCTGCTCAACTGTACATTAAGGTCGCAACTATAGCCAATTATACAAAAACTTAAAATCTGTGAGAAGATTGGTTGGCTCCAGCAGATAGCATTTTTTTGTGTGTAAATTTGCGCTCATTTTGGTGCATATACAAGCCATATTAAAAAAAATTCATCGTAGGGACAATAATGACAATATCTGCTCAACTGTACATTAAGGTCGCATCTGAAGCCAATTATACAAAAACTTAAAATTTGTAAGAAGATTGGTTGGCACCAGGAGATAGCATTTGTTTTTGTGTACATTTGAGCCCATTTTGGTGCATATCCAAGCCATATTAAGAAAATTTCACCGTAGGGACAATAATGACAATATCTGCTCAATTGTACATTAAGGTCGCATCTATAGCCAATTATACAAAAACTTAAAATCTGTGAGAAGATTGGTTGGCACCAGCAGATAGCATTTATTTTTGTGTAAATTTGCGCTCATTTTGGTGCATATACAAGCCATATTAAAAAAATTTCATCGTAGGGACAATAATGACAATATCTGCTCAACTGTACATTAAGGTCGCATCTATAGCCAATTATACAAAAACTTAAAATCTGTGAGAAGATTGGTTGGCACCAGCAGATAGCATTTATTTGTGTGTAAATTTGCGCTCATTTTGGTGCATATCCAAGCCATATTAAGAAAATTTCATCGTAGGGACAATAATGACAATATCTGCTCAACTGTACATTAAGGTCGCATCTATAGCCAATTATACAAAAACTTAAAATCTGTGAGAAGATTAGTTGGCACCAGCAGATAGCATTTATTTTTGTGTACATTTGAGCCCATTGTGGTGCATATCCAAGCCATATTAAGAAAATTTCATCGTAGGGACAATAATGACAATATCTGCTCAACTGTACATTAAGGTCGCATCTAAAGCCAATTATACAAAAACTAAAAATCTGTAAGAAGATTGGTTGGCACCAGCATATATTATTTATTTTTGTGTACATTTGAGCCCATTTTGGTGCATATCCAAGCCATATTAAGAAAATTTCATCGTAGGGACAATAATGACAATATCTGCTCAACTGTACAATAAGGTCGCATCTAAAGCCAATTATACAAAAACTTAAAATCTGTGAGAAGATTGGTTGGCTACAGTAGGTAGCATTTATTTTTTGTGTACATTTGAGCCCATTTTGGTGCATATACAAGCCATATTAAAAAAAATTCATCGTAGGGACAATAATGACAATATCTGCTCAACTGTACATTAAGGTCGCATCTGAAGCCAATTATACAAAAACTTAAAATTTGTAAGAAGATTGGTTGGCACCAGGAGATAGCATTTGTTTTTGTGTACATTTGCGCCCATTTTGTTGCATATCCAAGCCATATTAAGAAAATTTCACCGTAGGGACAATAATGACAATATCTGCTCAATTGTACATTAAGGTCGCATCTATAGCCAATTATACAAAAACTTAAAATCTGTGAGAAGATTGGTTGGCACCAGCAGATAGCATTTATTTGTGTGTAAATTTGCGCTCATTTTGGTGCATATCCAAGCCATATTAAGAAAATTTCATCTTAGGGACAATAATGACAATATCTGCTCAACTGTACATTAAGGTCGTATCTTAAGCCAATTATACAAAATCTAAAAATCTGTAAGAAGATTGGTTGGCACCAGCAGATAGCATTTGTTTTTGTGTACATTTGAGCCCATTTTGGTGCATATCCAAGCCATATTAGGAAAATTTCATCGTAGGGACAATAATGACAATATCTGCTCAACTGTACATTAAGGTCGCATGTATAGCCAATTATACAAAAACTTAAAATCTGTAAGAAGATTGGTTGGCACCAGCAGAAAGCATTTATTTTTGTGGTCATTTGAGCCCATTTTGGTGCATATCAAAGCCATATTAAGAAAATTTCATCGTAGGGACAATAATGACAATATCTGCTCAACTGTACATTTAAGGTCGCATCTAAAGCCAATTATACAAAAACTAAAAATCTGTGAGAAGATTGGTTGGCACCAGTAGATAGCATTTATTTTTTGTGTACATTTGAGCCCATTTTGGTGCATATACAAGCCATATTAAAAAAATTTCATCGTAGGGACAATAATGACAATATCTGCTCAACTGTACATTAAGGTCGCATCTAAAGCCAATTATACAAAAACTAAAAATCTGTAAGAAGATTGGTTGGCACCAGCATATAGCATTTATTTTTGTGTACATTTGAGCCCATTTTGGTGCATATCCAAGCCATATTAAGAAAATTTCATCGTAGGGACAATAATGACAATATCTGCTCAACTGTACAATAAGGTCGCATCTATAGCCAATTATACAAAAACTTAAAATCTGTGAGAAGATTGGTTGGCACCAGCAGATAGCATTTATTTGTGAGTAAATTTACGCTCATTTTGGTGCATATCCAAGCCATATTAAGAAAATTTCATCGTAGGGACAATAATGACAATATCTGCTCAACTGTACATTAAGGTCGCATCTAAAGCCAATTATACAAAAACTCAAAATCTGTGAGAAGATTGGTTGGCACCAGCAGATAGCATTTGTTTTTGTGTACATTTGAGCCCATTTTGGTGCATATCCAAGCCATATTAGGAAAATTTCATCGTAGGGACAATAATGACAATATCTGCTCAACTGTACATTAAGGTCGCAACTATAGCCATTTATACAAAAACTTAAAATCTGTGAGAAGATTGGTTGGCTCCAGCAGATAGCATTTTTTTGGTGTAAATTTGCGCTCATTTTGGTGCATATCCAAGCCATATTAAGAAAATTTCACCGTAGGGACAATAATGACAATATCTGCTCAATTGTACATTAAGGTCGCATCTATAGCCAATTATACAAAAACTTAAAATCTGTGAGAAGATTGGTTGGCACCAGCAGATAGCATTTATTTGTGTGTAAATTTGCGCTCATTTTGGTGCATATCCAAGCCATATTAAGAACATTTCATCGTAGGGACAATAATGACAATATCTGCTCAACTGTACATTAAGGTCGCATCTATAGCCAATTATACAAAAACTTAAAATCTGTGAGAAGATTGGTTGGCACCAGCAGATAGCATTTATTTGTGTGTAAATTTGCGCTCATTTTGGTGCATATCCAAGCCATATTAAGAAAATTTCATCGTAGGAACAATAATGACAATATCTGCTCAACTGTACATTAAGGTCGCATCTAATGCCAATTATACAAAAACTCAAAATCTGTGAGAAGATCAGTTGGCACCAGCAGATAGCATTTATTTTTGTGTACATTTTAGCCCATTGTGGTGCATATCCAAGCCATATTAAGAAAATTTCATCGTAGGGACAATAATGACAATATCTGCTCAACTGTACATTAAGGTCGCATCTAAAGCCAATTATACAAAAACTAAAAATCTGTAAGAAGATTGGTTGGCACCAGCATATATCATTTATTTTTGTGTACATTTGAGCCCATGTTGGTGCATATCCAAGCCATATTAAGAAAATTTCATCGTAGGGACAATAATGACAATATCTGCTCAACTGTACAATAAGGTCGCATCTAAAGCCAATTATACAAAAACTAAAAATCTGTGAGAAGATTGGTTGGCACCAGCAGATAGCATTTTTTTTGGTGTAAATTTGCGCTCATTTTGGTGCATATCCAAGCCATATTAAGAAAATTTCACCGTAGGCACAATAATGACAATATCTGCTCAATTGTACATTAAGGTCGCATCTATAGCCAATTATACAAAAACTTAAAATCTGTGAGAAGATTGGTTGGCACCAGCAGATAGCATTTATTTGTGTGTAAATTTGCGCTCATTTTGGTGCATATCCAAGCCATATTAAGAACATTTCATCGTAGGGACAATAATGACAATATCTGCTCAACTGTACATTAAGGTCGCATCTATAGCCAATTATACAAAAACTTAAAATCTGTGAGAAGATTGGTTGGCACCAGCAGATAGCATTTATTTGTGTGTAAATTTGCGCTCATTTTGGTGCATATCCAAGCCATATTAAGAAAATTTCATCGTAGGAACAATAATGACAATATCTGCTCAACTGTACATTAAGGTCGCATCTAATGCCAATTATACAAAAACTCAAAATCTGTGAGAAGATCAGTTGGCACCAGCAGATAGCATTTATTTTTGTGTACATTTTAGCCCATTGTGGTGCATATCCAAGCCATATTAAGAAAATTTCATCGTAGGGACAATAATGACAATATCTGCTCAACTGTACATTAAGGTCGCATCTAAAGCCAATTATACAAAAACTAAAAATCTGTAAGAAGATTGGTTGGCACCAGCATATATCATTTATTTTTGTGTACATTTGAGCCCATGTTGGTGCATATCCAAGCCATATTAAGAAAATTTCATCGTAGGGACAATAATGACAATATCTGCTCAACTGTACAATAAGGTCGCATCTAAAGCCAATTATACAAAAACTAAAAATCTGTGAGAAGATTGGTTGGCACCAGTAGGTAGCATTTATTTTTTGTGTACATTTGAGCCCATTTTGGTGCATATACAACCCATATTAAAAAAATTTCATCGTAGGGACAATAATGACAATATCTGCTCAACTGTACATTAAGGTCGCATCTGAAGCCAATTATACAAAAACTTAAAATTTGTAAGAAAATTGGTTGGCACCAGCAGATAGCATTTATTTTTGTGTACATTTGAGCCCGTTTTGGTGCATATCCAAGCCATATCAAGAAAATTTCATCGTAGGAACAATAATGACAATATCTGCTCAACTGTACATTAAGGTCGCAACTATAGCCAATTATACAAAAACTTAAAATCTGTAAGAAGATTGGTTGGCACCAGCAGATAGCATTTATTTTTGTGGTCATTTGAGCCCATTTTGGTGCATATCCAAGCCATATTAAGAAAATTTCATCGTAGGGACAATAATGACAATATCTGCTCAACTGTACATTAAGGTCGCATCTAAAGCCAATTATACAAAATCTAAAAATCTGTAAGAAGATTGGTTGGCACCAGCAGATAGCATTTGTTTTTGTGTACATTTAAGCCCATTTTGGGGCATATCCAAGCCATATTAAGAAAATTTCAGCGTAGGAACAAAAATGACAATATCTGCTCAATTGTACATTAAGGTCGCATCTATAGCCAATTATACAAAAACTTAAAATCTGTGAGAAGATTGGTTGGCACCAGCAGATAGCATTTATTTGTGTGTAAATTTGCGCTCATTTTGGTGCATATCCAAGCAATATTAAGAAAATTTCATCGTTGGGACAATAATGACAATATCTGCTCAACTGTACATTAAAGTCGCATCTATAGCCAATTATACAGAAACTTAAAATCTGTGAGAAGATTGGTTGGCACCAGCAGATAGCATTTATTTTTGTGTACATTTGAGCCCATTTTGGTGCATATCCAAGCCATATTAAGAAAATTTAATCGTAGGGACAATAATGACAATATCTGCTCAACTGTACATTAAGGTCGCATCTATAGCCAATTATACAAAAACTTAAAATCTGTGAGAAGATTGGTTGGCACCAGCAGATAGCATTTATTTTTGTGTACATTTGAGCCCATTGTGGTGCATATCCAAGCCATATTAAGAAAATTTCATCGTAGGGACAATAATGACAATATCTGCTCAACTGTACATTAAGGTCGCATCTAAAGCCAATTATACAAAAACTAAAAATCTGTAAGAAGATTGGTTGGCACCAGCATACATCATTTATTTTTGTGTACATTTGAGCCCATTTTGGTGCATATCCAAGCCATATCAAGAAAATTTAATCGTAGGGACAATAATGACAATATCTGCTCAATTGTACATTAAGGTCGCATCTATAGCCAATTATACAAAAACTTAAAATCTGTGAGAAGATTGGTTGGCACCAGCAGATAGCATTTATTTGTGTGTAAATTTGCGCTCATTTTGGTGCATATCCAAGCCATATTAAGAAAATTTCATCGTAGGAACAATAATGACAATATCTGCTCAACTGTACATTAAGGTCGCATCTAAAGCCAATTATACAAAAACTAAAAATCTGTAAGAAGATTGGTTGGCACCAGCATATATCATTTATTTTTGTGTACATTTGAGCCCATGTTGGTGCATATCCAAGCCATATTAAGAAAATTTCATCGTAGGGACAATAATGACAATATCTGCTCAACTGTACAATAAGGTCGCATCTAAAGCCAATTATACAAAAACTAAAAATCTGTGAGAAGATTGGTTGGCACCAGTAGGTAGCATTTATTTTGTGTGTACATTTGAGCCCATTTTGGTGCATATACAACCCATATTAAAAAAATTTCATCGTAGGGACAATAATGACAATATCTGCTCAACTGTACATTAAGGTCGCATCTGAAGCCAATTATACAAAAACTTAAAATTTGTAAGAAAATTGGTTGGCACCAGCAGATAGCATTTATTTTTGTGTACATTTGAGCCCGTTTTGGTGCATATCCAAGCCATATCAAGAAAATTTCATCGTAGGAACAATAATGACAATATCTGCTCAACTGTACATTAAGGTCGCAACTATAGCCAATTATACAAAAACTTAAAATCTGTAAGAAGATTGGTTGGCACCAGCAGATAGCATTTATTTTTGTGGTCATTTGAGCCCATTTTGGTGCATATCCAAGCCATATTAAGAAAATTTCATCGTAGGGACAATAATGACAATATCTGCTCAACTGTACATTAAGGTCGCATCTAAAGCCAATTATACAAAATCTAAAAATCTGTAAGAAGATTGGTTGGCACCAGCAGATAGCATTTATTTTTGTGTACATTTAAGCCCATTTTGGGGCATATCCAAGCCATATTAAGAAAATTTCAGCGTAGGAACAAAAATGACAATATCTGCTCAATTGTACATTAAGGTCGCATCTATAGCCAATTATACAAAAACTTAAAATCTGTGAGAAGATTGGTTGGCATCAGCAGATAGCATTTATTTGTGTGTAAATTTGCGCTCATTTTGGTGCATATCCAAGCAATATTAAGAAAATTTCATCGTTGGGACAATAATGACAATATCTGCTCAACTGTACATTAAAGTCGCATCTATAGCCAATTATACAGAAACTTAAAATCTGTGAGAAGATTGGTTGGCACCAGCAGATAGCATTTATTTTTGTGTACATTTGAGCCCATTTTGGTGCATATCCAAGCCATATTAAGAAAATTTAATCGTAGGGACAATAATGACAATATCTGCTCAACTGTACATTAAGGTCGCATCTATAGCCAATTATACACAAACTTAAAATCTGTGAGAAGATTGGTTGGCACCAGCAGATAGCATTTATTTTTGTGTACATTTGAGCCCATTTTGGTGCATATCCAAGCCATATTAAGAAAATTTCATCGTAGGGACAATAATGACAATATCTGCTCAACTGTACATTAAGGTCGCATCTAAAGCCAATTATACAAAAACTAAAAATCTGTAAGAAGATTGGTTGGCACCAGCATACATCATTTATTTTTGTGTACATTTGAGCCCATTTTGGTGCATATCCAAGCCATATCAAGAAAATTTAATCGTAGGGACAATAATGACAATATCTGCTCAATTGTACATTAAGGTCGCATCTATAGCCAATTATACAAAAACTTAAAATCTGTGAGAAGATTGGTTGGCACCAGCAGATAGCATTTATTTGTGTGTAAATTTGCGCTCATTTTGGTGCATATCCAAGCCATATTAAGAAAATGTCATCGTAGGGACAATAATGACAATATCTGCTCAACTGTACATTAAGGTCGCATCTAAAGCCAATTATACAAAATCTAAAAAGCTGTAAGACGATTGGTTGGCACCAGCAGATAGCATTTGTTTTTGTGTACATTTGAGCCCATTTAGGTGCATATCCAAGGCATATTTAGAAAATTTCACCGTAGGGACAATAATGACAATATCTGCTCAACTGTACATTAAAGTCGCATCTATAGCCAATTATACAAAAACTTAAAATCTGTGAGAAGATTGGTTGGCACCAGCAGATAACATTTATTTTTGTGTAAATTTGCGTTCATTTTGGTGCATATCCAAGCCATATTAAGAAAATTTCACCGTAGGGACAATAATGACAATATCTGCTCAACCGTACATTAAGGTCGCATCTAAAGCCAAATATACAAAAACTCAAAATCTGTGAGAAGATTGGTTGGCACCAGCAGATAGCATTTATTTTTGTGTACATTGAGCCCATTTTGGTGCATATCCAAGCCATATTAAGAAAATTTCATCGTAGGAACAATAATGACAATATCTGCTCAACTGTACATTAAGGTATTATGTAAAGCCAAATATACAAAAACTAAAAATCTGTGAGAAGATTGGTTGGCACCAGCAGATAGCATTTATTTTTGTGTTTGACCCCATTTTGGTGCATATCCAAGCCATATTAAGAAAATTTCATCGTAGGGACAATAATGACAATATCTGCTCAACTGTACATTAAGGTCGCATCTAAAGCCAATTATACAAAAACTAAAAATCTGTAAGAAGATTGGTTGGCACCAGCATACATCATTTATTTTTGTGTACATTTGAGCCCATTTTGGTGCATATCCAAGCCATATTAAGAAAATTTAATCGTAGGGACAATAATGACAATATCTGCTCAATTGTACATTAAGGTCGCATCTATAGCCAATTATACAAAAACTTAAAATCTGTGAGAAGATTGGTTGGCACCAGCAGATAGCATTTATTTGTGTGTAAATTTGCGCTCATTTTGGTGCATATCCAAGCCATATTAAGAAAATGTCATCGTAGGGACAATAATGACAATATCTGCTCAACTGTACATTAAGGTCGCATCTAAAGCCAATTATACAAAATCTAAAAAGCTGTAAGAAGATTGGTTGGCACCAGCAGATAGCATTTGTTTTTGTGTACATTTGAGCCCATTTAGGTGCATATCCAAGCCATATTAAGAAAATTTAATCGTAGGGACAATAATGACAATATCTGCTCAATTGTACATTAAGGTCGCATCTATAGCCAATTATACAAAAACTTAAAATCTGTGAGAAGATTGGTTGGCACCAGCAGATAACATTTATTTTTGTGTAAATTTGCGTTCATTTTGGTGCATATCCAAGCCATATTAAGAAAATTTCATCGTAGGGACAATAATGACAATATCTGCTCAACCGTACATTAAGGTCGCATCTAAAGCCAAATATACAAAAACTCAAAATCTGTGAGAAGATTGGTTGGCACCAGCAGATAGCATTTATTTTTGTGTACATTGAGCCCATTTTGGTGCATATCCAAGCCATATTAAGAAAATTTCATCGTAGGAACAATAATGACAATATCTGCTCAACTGTACATTAAGGTATTATGTAAAGCCAAATATACAAAAACTAAAAATCTGTGAGAAGATTGGTTGGCACCAGCAGATAGCATTTATTTTTGTGTTTGACCCCATTTTGGTGCATATCCAAGCCATATTAAGAAAATTTCATCGTATGGACAATAATGACAATATCTGCTTAACTGTACATTAAGGTCGCATCTAAAGCCAATTATACACAAAATAAAAATCTGTAAGAAGATTTGTTGGCACCAGCAGATAGCATTTATTTTTGTGTTTGAGCCCATTATGATGCATATCCAAGCCATATTAAGAAAATTTCATCGTAGGAACAATAATGACAATATCTGCTCAACTGTACATTAAGGTCGCATCTAAAGCCAATTATACAAAAACTAAAAATCTGTGAGAAGATTGGTTGGCACCAGCATATATCATTTTTTTGTGTGTACATTTGAGCCCATTTTGGTGCATATCCAAGCCATATTAAGAAAATTTAATCGTAGGGACAATAATGACAATATCTGCTCAACTGTACATTAAGGTCGCATCTATAGCCAATTATACAAAAACTTAAAATCTGTGAGAAGATTGGTTGGCACCAGCAGATAACATTTATTTTTGTGTACATTTGAGCCCATTGTGGTGCATATCCAAGCCATATTAAGAAAATTTTATCGTAGGGACAATAATGACAATATCTGCTCAACTGTACATTAAGGTCGCATCTAAAGCCAATTATACAAAAACTAAATATCTGTAAGAAGATTGGTTGGCACCAGCATACATCATTTATTTTTGTGTACATTTGAGCCCATTTTGGTGCATATCCAAGCCATATTAAGAAAATTTAATCGTAGGGACAATAATGACAATATCTGCTCAATTGTACATTAAGGTCGCATCTATAGCCAATTATACAAAAACTTAAAATCTGTGAGAAGATTGGTTTGCACCAGCAGATAGCATTTATTTGTGTGTAAATTCGCGCTCATTTTGGTGCATATCCAAGCCATATTAAGAAAATGTCATCGTAGGGACAATAATGACAATATCTGCTCAACTGTACATTAAGGTCGCATCTAAAGCCAATTATACAAAAACTAAAAATCTGTGAGAAGATTGGTTGGCACCAGTAGATAGCATTTATTTTTTGTGTACATTTGAGCCCATTTTGGTGCATATACAAGCCATATTAAAAAAATTTCATCGTAGGGACAATAATGACAATATCTGCTCAACTGTACATTAAGGTCGCATCTAAAGCCATTTATACAAAAACTAAAATTTTGTGAGAAGATTTGTTGGCACCAGCAGATAGCATTTATTTTTGTGTTTGAGCCAATTTTGGTGCATATCCAAGCCATATTAAGAAAATTTCAGCGTAAGAACAAAAATGACAATATCTGCTCAACTGTACATTAAGGTCGCATCTAAAGCCAATTATACAAAAACAAAAAATCTGTGAGAAGATTGGTTGGCACCAGCAGTTAGCATTTATTTTTTTGTACATTTGAGCCCATTTTGGTGCATATCCAAGCCATATTAAGAAAATTTCATCGTAGGGACAATAATGACAATATCTGCTCAACTGTACATTAAGGTCGCATCTAAAGCCAATTATACAAAAACTAAAAATCTGTGAGAAGATTGGTTGGCACCAGCAGATAGCATTTATTTGTGTGGTCATTTGAGCCCATTTTGGTGCATATCCAAGCCATATTAAAAAAATTTCATAGTAGGAACAATAATGACAATATCTGCTCAACTGTACATTAAGGTCGCATCTAAAGCCAATTATACAAAATCTAAAAAGCTGTAAGAAGATTGGTTGGCACCAGCAGATAGCATTTGTTTTTGTGTACATTTGAGCCCATTTAGGTGCATATCCAAGGCATATTTAGAAAATTTCACCGTAGGGACAATAATGACAATATCTGCTCAACTGTACATTAAAGTCGCATCTATAGCCAATTATACAAAAACTTAAAATCTGTGAGAAGATTGGTTGGCACCAGCAGATAACATTTATTTTTGTGTAAATTTGCGTTCATTTTGGTGCATATCCAAGCCATATTAAGAAAATTTCATCGTAGGGACAATAATGACAATATCTGCTCAACTGTTCATTAAGGTATTATGTAAAGCCAATTATACAAAAACTAAAAATCTGTGCGAAGATTGGTTGGCACCAGCAGATAGCATTTATTTTGTGTGTACATTTGAGCCCATCTTGGTGAATATACAAGCCATATTAAGAAAATTTCATCGTAGGGACAATAATGACAATATCTGCTCAACTGTACATTAAGGTCGCATCTAAAGCCATTTATACAAAAACTAAAATCTGTAAGAAGATTTGTTGGCACCAGCAGATAGCATTTATTTTTGTGTTTGACCCCATTTTGATGCATATCCAAGCCATATTAAGAAAATTTCATCGTAGGAACAATAATGACAATATCTGCTCAACTGTACATTAAGGTCGCATCTAAAGCCAATTATACAAAAACTAAAAATCTGTGCGAAGATTGGTTGGCACCAGCAGATAGCATTTATTTTGTGTGTACATTTGAGCCCATCTTGGTGAATATACAAGCCATATTAAGAAAATTTCATCGTAGGGACAATAATGACAATATCTGCTCAACTGTACATTAAGGTCGCATCTAAAGCCATTTATACAAAAACTAAAATTATGTGAGAAGATTGGTTGGCACCAGCAGATAGCATTTATGTTTGTGTACATTTGAGCCCATTTTGTTGCATATCCAAGCCATATTAAGAAAATTTCATCGTAGGGACAATAATGACAATATCTGCTCAATTTTACATTAAGGTCGCATCTAAAGCCAATTATACAAAAACTAAAAATCTGTTAGAAGATTGGTTGGCACCAGCAGATAGCATTTGTTTTTGTGTACATTTGAGTCCATTTTGGTGCATATCCAAGCCATATTAAGAAAATTTCATCATAGAGACAATAATGACAATATCTGCTCAACTGTACATTTAGGTCGCAACTATAGCCAATTACACAAAAACTTAAAGTCTGTGAGAAGATTGGTTGGCACCAGCAGATAGCATTTATTTGTGTGTAAATTGGCGCTCATTTTGGTGCATATCCAAGCCATATTAGGAAAATTTCATCGTAGGGACAATAATGACAATATCTGCTCAACTGTACATTTAAGGTCGCATCTAAAGCCAATTATACAAAAACTAAAAATCTGTGAGAAGATTGGTTGGCACCAGTAGATAGCATTTATTTTTTGTGTACATTTGAGCCCATTTTGGTGCATATACAAGCCATATTAAAAAAAATTCATCGTAGGGACAATAATGACAATATCTGCTCAACTGTACATTAAGGTCGCATCTATAGCCAATTATACAAAAACTTAATATCTGTGAGAAGATTGGTTGGCACCAGCAGATAGCATTTATTTTTGTGTACATTTGAGCCCATTTTGCTACATATCCAAGCAATATTAAGAAAATTTCATCGTAGGGACAATAATGACAATATCTGCTCAACTGTACATTAAGGTCTCATCTTAAGCCAGATATACAAAAACTAAAAATCTGTGAGAAGATTGGTTGGCACCAGCAGATAGCATTTATTTTTGTGTACATTTGAGCCCATTTTGGTGCATATACAAGCCATATTAAGAAAATTTCCTCGTAGGGACAATAATGACAATATCTGCTCAACTGTACATTCAGGTCGCATCTAAAGCCAATTATACAAAAACTAAAAATCTGTGAGAAGATTGGTTGGCACCAGCAGATAGCATTTATTTTTGTGTTTGAGCCCATTTTAGTGCATATCCAAGCCATATTAAGAAAATTTCATCGTAGGGACAATAATGACAATATCTGCTCAACTGTACATTAAGGTCGCATCTAAAGCCAATTATACAAAAACTAAAAACCCGTGAGAAGAGTGTTTGGCACCAGCAGATAGCATTTATTTTTGTGTACATTTGAGCCCATTTTGGTGCATATCCAAGCCATATTAAGAAAATTTCATCGTAGAGACAATAATGACAATATCTGCTCAACTGTACATTAAGGTCGCATCTAAAGCCAATTATACAAAAACTAAAAATCTGTAAGAAGATTAGTTGGCACCAGCAGATAGCATTTATTTTTGTGTACATTTGAGCCCATTTTGGTGCATATACAAGTCATATTAAGAAAATTTCATCGTAGGGACAATAATGACAATATCTGCTCAACTGTACATTCAAGTCGCATCTAAAGCCAATTATACAAAAACTAAAAATCTGTAAGAAGATTGGTTGGCACCAGCAGATAGCATTTATTTTTGTGTTTGAGCCCATTTTGGTGCATATCCAAGCCATATTAAGACAATTTCATCGTAGGGACAATAATGACAATATCTGCTCAACTGAACATTAAGGTCGCCTCTAAAGCCAATTATACAAAAACTAAAAATCTGTGAGAAGATTGGTTGGCACCAGCAGATAGCATTTATTTTTGTGTACATTTGAGCCCATTTTGGTGCATATACAAGCCATATTAAGAAAATTTCATCGTAGGGACAATAATGACAATATCTGCTCAACTGTACATTCAGGTCGCATCTAAAGCCAATTATACAAAAACGAAAAAATCTGTGAGAAGATTGGTTGGCACCAGCAGATAGCATTTATTTGTGTGTACATTTGAGCCCATTTTGGTGCATATTGCTATCTGCTGGTGGCAACCAATCTTCTCACAAATTTTTAGTTTTTGCATAATTGGCTTTAGATGCGACCTTAATGTACAATTGAGCAGATATTGTCAAAATTGTTCCCACGACGGAACTTTCTTAAAATGGCTTGGATATGCACCAAAATGAGCTCAAATTTACACAAACATAATTGCTATCTGCTGGTGCCAACCAATCTTCTCACAGATTTTTAGCTTTTGTATAATTGGCTTAAGATGCGACCTTAATGTACAGTTGAGCAGATATTGTCAAAATTGTTCCCACGATGGAATTTTCTTAATATGGCTTGGATATGCACCAAAATGAGCTCAAATGTACAGAAAAATAAATGCTATCTGCTGGTGCCAACCAATCTTCTCACAGATTTTTAGTTTTTGTATAATTGGCTTTAGATGCGACCTTAATGTACAGTTGAGCAGATATTGTCAAATTGTTCCCACGATGGAACTTTCTTAATATGGCTTGGATATGCACCAAAATGAGCTCAAATGTACACACAAATAAATGCTATCTGCTGGTGCCAACCAATCTTCTCACAGATTTTTAGCTTTTGTATAATTGGCTTTAGATGCGACCTTAATGTACAGTTGAGCAGATATTTTCAAAATTGTTCCCACGATGGAATTTTCTTATTATGGCTTGGATATGCACCAAAATGAGCTTAAATGTACACAAAATAAATGCTATCTGCTGGTGCCAACAAATCTTCTCACAGATATTTAGTTTTTGTATAATTGGCTTTAGATGCGACCTAAATGTATAGTTGAGCAGATATTGTCAAAATTCTTCCCACGATGGAACTTTCTTAATATGTCTTGGATATGCACCAAAATGAGCTCAAATCTTCACAAAAATAATTGCTATCTGCTGGTGCCAAAACATTGTCTCACAGATTTTTAGTTTTTGTATTATTGGCTTTAGATGCGACTTTAATGAACAGTTTAGCAGATATTGTCAAAATTCTTCCCACGATGGAACTTTCTTAAAATGGCTTGGATATGCACCAAAATGAGCTCAAATGTACACAAAAATAATTGCTATCTGCTGGTGGCAAAAAAATTTCTCACAGATTTTTAGCTTTTGTATAATTGCCTTTAGATGCGACTTAAATGTACAGTTGAGCAGATATTGTCAAAATTGTTCCCACGATGGAATTTTCTGATTATGGCTTGGATATGCACCAAAATGAGCTCAAATGTACACAAAAACAAATGTTATCAGTCGGTGCCAACCAATCTTCTCACAGATTTTTAGTTTTTGTATAATTGGCTTTAGATGCGACCTTAATGTACAGTTGAGCAGATATTGTCAAAATTGTTCCCAAGATGGAATTTCTTATTATGGTTTGGATATGCACCAAAATGAGCTCACATGTACACAAAATAAATGCTATCTGCTGGTGCCAACCAATCTTCTCACAGATTTTTAGTTTTTGTATAATTGGCTTTAGATGCGACCTTAATGTACAGTTGAGCAGATATTGTCAAAATTGTTCCCACGATGGAACTTTCTTAATATGTCTTGGATATGCACCAAAATGAGCTCAAATCTTCACAAAAATAATTGCTATCTGCTGGTGCCAAAACATTGTCTCACAGATTTTTAGTTTTTGTATAATTGGCTTTAGATGCGACCTTAATGTACATTTGAGCAGATATTGTCAAAATTGTTCCCACAATGGAATTTTCTTATTATGGCTTGGATATGCACCAAAATGAGCTCAAATGTACACAAAATAAATGCTATCTGCTGGTGCCAACCAATCTTCTCACAGATTTTTAGTTTTTGTATAATTGGCTTTAGATGCGACTTTAATGAACAGTTTAGCAGATATTGTCAAAATTCTTCCCACGATGGAACTTTCTTAATATGGCTTGGATATGCACCAAAATGAGCTCAAATGTACACATAAACAAATGTTATCAGCCTGTGCCAACCAATCTTCTCACAGATTTTAGCTTTTGTATAATTGGCTTTAGATGCGACTTAAACGTACAGTTGAGCAGATATTGTCAAAATTGTTCCCACGATGGAATTTTCTTATTATGGCTTGGATATGCACCAAAATGAGCTCAAATGTACACAAAAACAAATGTTATCAGTCGGTGCCAACCAATCTTCTCACAGATTTTTAGTTTTTGTATAATTCGCTTTAGATGCGACCTTAATGTACAGTTGAGCAGATATTGTCAAAATTGTTCCCACGATGGAATTTCTTATTATGGCTTGGATATGCACCAAAATGAGCTCAAATGTACACAAAATAAATGCTATCTGCTGGTGCCAACCAATCTTCTCACAGATTTTTAGTTTTTGTATAATTGGCTTTAGATGCGACCTAAATGTACAGTTGAGCAGATATTGTCAAAATTCTTCCCACGATGGAACTTTCTTATTATGGCTTGGATATGCACCAAAATGAGCTCAAATGTACACAAAAAAAATGCTATCTGCTGGTGCCAACCAATCTTCTCACAGATTTTTAGTTTTTGTATAATTGGCTTTAGATGCAAATTTAATGAACAGTTGAGCAGATATTGTCAAAATTCTTCCCACGATGGAACGTTCTTAATATGGCTTGGATATGCACCAAAATGAGCTCAAATGTACACAAAAATAATTGCTATCTGCTGGTGCCAAAAAATTTTCTCACAGATTTTAGATTTTGTATAATTGGCTTTAGATGCGACCTAAATGTACAGTTGAGCAGATATTGTCAAAATTGTTCCTACGATGGAATTTTCCTATTATGGCTTGGATATGCACCAAAATGAGCTCAAATGTACACATAAACAAATGTTATCAGCCGGTGCCAACCAATCTTCTCACAGATTTTTAGTTTTTGTATAATTGGCTTTAGATGCGACCTTAATGTACAGTTGAGCAGATATTGTCAAAATTGTTCCCACGATGGAACTTTCTTAATATGGCTTGGATATGCACCAAAATGAGCTCAAATGTACACAAAAATAAATGCTATCTGCTGGTGCCAACCTATCTTCTCACAGATTTTTAGTTTTTGTATAATTGGCTTTAGATGCGACCTTAATGTACAGTTGAGCAGATATTGTCAAATTGTTCCCACGATGGAATTTTCTTAATATGGCTTGGATATGCACCAAAATGAGCTCAAATGTACACAAAAATCAATGTTATCTGCTGGTGCCAACCAATCTTCTCACAGATTTTTAGTTTTTGTATAATTGGCTTTAGATGCGACCTTAATGTACAGTTGAGCAGATATTGTCATTATTGTCCCTACGAGGAAATTTTCTTAATATGGCTTGTATATGCACCAAAATGGGCTCAAATGTACACAAAAATAAATGCTATCTGCTGGTGCCAACCAATCTTCTCACAGATTTTTAGCTTTTGTATAATTGGCTTTAGATGCGACCTTAATGTACAGTTGAGCAGATATTGTCAAAATTGTTCCAACGATGGAATTTTCTTAATATGGTTTGGAGATGCACCAAAATGAGCTCAAATGTACACAAAAATAATTGCTATCTGCTTGTGCCAACCAATCTTCTCACAGAATTTTAGCTATTGTATAATTGGCTTTAGATGCGACCTAAATGTATAGTTGAGCAGATATTGTCAAAATTCTTCCCACGATGGAATTTTCTTAATATGACTTGGATATGCACCAAAATGAGCTCAAATGTACACAAAAATAAATGCTATCTGCTTGTGGCAACCAATCTTCTCACAGATTTTTAGCTTTTGTATAATTGGCTTTAGATGCGACCTTAATTTACAGTTGAGCAGATATTGTCAAAATTGTTCCCACAATGGAATTTTCTTAACATGGCTTGTATATGCACCAAAATGAGCGGAAAAGTACATATTAATAATTGCTATCTGCTGGTGCCAACCAATCTTCTCACAGATTTTTAGCTTTTGTATAATTGGCTTTAGATGCGACCTTAATTTACAGTTGAGCAGATATTGTCAAAATTGTTCCCACGATGGAACTTTCTTAATATGACTTGGATATGCACCAAAATGAGCTCAAATGTACACAAAAATAAATGCTATCTGCTGGTGCCAACCAATCTTCTCACAGATTTTTAGCTTTTGTATAATTCACTTTAGATGCGACCTTAATGTACAGTTGAGCAGATATTGTCAAATTGTTCCCACGATGGAATTTTCTTAATATGGCTTGGATATGCACCAAAATGAGCTCAAATGTACACAAAAATCAATGCTATCTGCTGGTGCCAACCAATCTTCTCACAGATTTTTAGTTTTTGTATAATTGGCTTTAGATGCGACCTTAATGTACAGTTGAGCAGATATTGTCATTATTGTCCCTACGAGGAAATTTTCTTAATATGGCTTGTATATGCACCAAAATGGGCTCAAATGTACACAAAAATAAATGCTATCTGCTGGTGCCAACCAATCTTCTCACAGATTTTTAGCTTTTGTATAATTGGCTTTAGATGCGACCTTAATGTACAGTTGAGCAGATATTGTCAAAATTGTTCCAACGATGGAATTTTCTTAATATGGCTTGGAGATGCACCAAAATGAGCTCAAATGTACACAAAAATAATTGCTATCTGCTTGTGCCAACCAATCTTCTCACAGAATTTTAGCTATTGTATAATTGGCTTTAGATGCGACCTAAATGTATAGTTGAGCAGATATTGTCAAAATTCTTCCCACGATGGAATTTTCTTAATATGACTTGGATATGCACCAAAATGAGCTCAAATGTACACAAAAATAAATGCTATCTGCTTGTGGCAACCAATCTTCTCACAGATTTTTAGCTTTTGTATAATTGGCTTTAGATGCGACCTTAATGTACAGTTGAGCAGATATTGTCAAAATTGTTCCCACAATGGAATTTTCTTAACATGGCTTGTATATGCACCAAAATGAGCGGAAAAGTACATATTAATAATTGCTATCTGCTGGTGCCAACCAATCTTCTCACAGATTTTTAGCTTTTGTATAATTGGCTTTAGATGCGACCTTAATTTACAGTTGAGCAGATATTGTCAAAATTGTTCCCACGATGGAACTTTCTTAATATGACTTGGATATGCACCAAAATGAGCTCAAATGTACACAAAAATAAATGCTATCTGCTGGTGCCAACCAATCTTCTCACAGATTTTTAGCTTTTGTATAATTCACTTTAGATGCGACCTTAATGTACAGTTGAGCAGATATTGTCAAAATTGTTCCCACGATTGAATTTTCTTAATATGGCTTGCATATGCACCAAAATGAGCTCAAATGTACACAAAAATAATTGCTATCTGCTTGTGCCAACCAATCTTCTCACAGAATTTTAGCTTTTGTATAATTGGCTTTTGATGCGACCTAAATGTACAGTTGAGCAGATATTGTCAAAATTGTTCCAACGATGGAATTTTCTTATTATGGCTTGGATATGCACCAAAATGAGCTCAAATGTACACAAAAACAAATGTTATCAGCAGCTGCCAACCAATCTTCTCACAGATTTTTAGTTTTTGTATAATTGGCTTTAGATGCGACCTTAATGTACAGTTGAACAGATATTGTCAAAATTGTTCCAACGATGGAATTTTCTATATATGGCTTGGAGATGCACCAAAATGAGCTCAAATGTACACAAAAATAATTGCTATCTGCTTGTGCCAACCAATCTTCACACAGAGTTTTAGCTTTTGTATAATTGGCTTTAGATGCGACCTTAATGTACATTTGAGCAGATATTGTCAAAATTGTTCCCACAATGGAATTTTCCTATTATGGCTTGGATATGCACCAAAAAGAGCTCAAATGTACACAAAATAAATGCTATCTGCTTGTGCCAACCAATCTTCTCACAGATTTTTAGTTTTTGTATAATTGGCTTTAGATGCGACTTTAATGAACAGTTGAGCAGATATTGTCAAAATTCTTCCCACGATGGAACTTTCTTAATATGGCTTGGATATGCACCAAAATGAGCTCAAATGTACACAAAAATAAATGCTATCAGCTGGTGCCAAAAAAAATTCTCACAGATTTTAGCTTTTGTATAATTGGCTTTAGATGCGACCTAAATGTACAGTTGAGCAGATATTGTCAAAATTGTTCCCACGATGGAATTTTCTTATTATGGCTTGGATATGCACCAAAATGAGCTCAAATGTACACAAAAATAAATGCTATCTGCTGGTGCCAACAAATCTTCTCACAGATTTTTAGTTTTTGTATAATTGGCTTTAGATGCGACCTTAATGTACAGTTGAGCAGATATTGTCAAATTGTTCCCACGATGGAACTTTCTTAATATGGCTTGGATATGCACCAAAATGAGCTCAAATGTACACAAAAATCAATGCTATCTGCTGGTGCCAACCAATCTTCTCACAGATTTTTAGCGTTTGTATAATTGGCTTTAGATGCGACCTTAATGTACATTTGAGCAGATATTGTCAAAATTGTTCCCACGATGGAATTTTCTTATTATGGCTTGGATATGCACCAAAATGAGCTCAAATGTACACAAATAAATTCGATCTGCTGGTGCCAACCAATCTTCTCACAGATTTTTAGTTTTTGTATAATAGGCTTTAGATGCGACCTTAATGTACAGTTGAGCAGATATTGTCAAAATTGTTCCCACGATGGAACTTTCTTAATATGGCTTGGATATGCACCAAAATGAGCTCAAATGTACACAAAAATCAATGCTATCTGCTGGTGCCAACCAATCTTCTCACAGATTTTTAGCGTTTGTATAATTGGCTTTAGATGCGACCTTAATGTACAGTTGAGCAGATATTGTCAAAATTCTTCCCACGATGGAACTTTCTTTACATGGCTTGGATATGCACCAAAATGAGCTCAAATGTACACAAAAATAATTGCTATCTGCTTGTGGCAACCAATCTTCTCACAGATTTTTAGCTTTTGTATAATTGGCTTTAGATGCGACCTTAATGTACAGTTGAGCAGATATTGTCAAAATTGTTCCCACGATGGAATTTTCTTAATATGGCTTGCATATGCACCAAAATGAGCTTAAATGTACACAAAAATATATGCTATCTGCTGGTGCCAACCAATCTTCTCACAGATTTTTAGTTTTTGTATTATTGGCTTTAGATGCGACTTTAATGAACAGTTGTGCAGATATTGTCAAAATTGTTCCAACGATGGAATTTTCTTATTATGGCTTGGATATGCACCAAAATGAGCTCAAATGTACACAAAAACAAATGTTATCAGCCGCTGCCAACCAATCTTCTCACAGATTTTTAGTTTGTGTATAATTGGCTTTAGATGCGACCTTAATGTACAGTTGAGCAGATATTGTCAAAATTCTTCCCACGATGGAACTTTCTTAACATGGCTTGGATATGCACCAAAATGAGCTCAAATGTACACAAAATAAATGCTATCTGCTTGTGCCAACCAATCTTCTCACAGAATTTTAGCTATTGTATAATTGGCTTTAGATGCGACCTAAATGTATAGTTGAGCAGATATTGTCAAAATTGTTCCCACGATGGAATTTTCTTAATATGACTTGGATATGCACCAAAATGAGCTCAAATGTACACAAAAATAAATGTTATCAGCCGCTGCCAACCAATCTTCTCACAGATTTTTAGTTTTTGTATAATTGGCTTTAGATGCGACCTTAATGTACAGTTGAGCAGATATTGTCAAAATTGTTCCAACGATGGAATTTTCTTAATATGGCTTGGAGATGCACCAAAATGAGCGGAAAAGTACGTATTAATAATTGCTATCTGCTGGTGCCAACCAATCTTCTCACAGATTTTAGCTTTTGTATAATTGGCTTTAGATGCGACCTTAATGTACAGTTGAGCAGATATTGTCAAAATTGTTCCCACGATGAAATTTTCTTAATATGGCTTGCATATGCACCAAAATGAGCTTAACTGTACACAAAAATAATTGCTATCTGCTTGTGCCAACCAATCTTCTCACAGAATTTTAGCTATTGTATAATTGGCTTTAGATGCGACCTAAATGTATAGTTGAGCAGATATTGTCAAAATTGTTGCCACGATGGAATTTTCTTAATATGACTTGGATATGCACCAAAATGAGCTCAAATGTACACAAAAATAATTGCTATCTGCTTGTGGCAACCAATCTTCTCACAGATTTTTAGCTTTTGTATAATTGGCTTTAGATGCGACCTTAATGTACAGTTGAGCAGATATTGTCAAAATTGTTCCCACAATGGAATTTTCTTAATATGGCTTGTATATGCACCAAAATGAGCGAAAAAGTACATATTAATAATTGCTATCTGCTGGTGCCAACCAATCTTCTCACAGATTTTTACCTTTTGTATAATTGGCTTTAGATGCGACCTTAATTTACAGTTGAGCAGATATTGTCAAAATTGTTCCCACGATGGAACTTTCTTAATATGACTTGGATATGCACCAAAATGAGCTCAAAAGTACACAAAAATAAATGCTATCTGATGGTGGCAACCAATCTTCTCACAGATTTTTAGCTTTTGTATAATCCACTTTAGATGCGACCTTAATGTACAGTTGAGCAGATATTGTCAAAATTGTTCCCACAATGGAATTTTCTTAATATGGCTTGTATATGCACCAAAATGAGAGCGAAAAAGTACATATTAATAATTGCTATCTGCTGGTGCCAACCAATCTTCTCACAGATTTTTAGCTTTTGTATAATTGGCTTTAGATGCGACCTTAATTTACAGTTGAGCAGATATTGTCAAAATTGTTCCCACGATGGAACTTTCTCAATATGACTTGGATATGCACCAAAATGAGCTCAAATGTACACAAAAATAAATGCTATCTGCTGGTGGCAACCAATCTTCTCACAGATTTTTAGCTTTTGTATAATTCACTTTAGATGCGATCTTAATGTACAGTTGAGCAGATATTGTCAAAATTGTTCCCACGATGGAATTTTCTTAATATGGCTTGGAGATGCACCAAAATGAGCTCAAATGTACACAAAAATAATTGCTATCTGCTTTTGCCAACTAATTTTCTCACAGAATTTTAGCTTTTGTATAATTGGCTTTTGATGGGACCTTAATGTACAGTTGAGCAGATATTGTCAAAATTGTTCCAACGATGGAATTTTCTTATTATGGCTTGGATATGCACCAAAATGAGCTCAAATGTACACAAAAACAAATGTTATCAGCCGCTGCCAACCAATCTTCTCACAGATTTTTAGTTTGTGTATAATTGGCTTTAGATGCGACCTTAATGTACAGTTGAGCAGATATTGTCAAAATTCTTCCCACGATGGAACTTTCTTAACATGGCTTGGATATGCACCAAAATGAGCTCAAATGTACACAAAATAAATGCTATCTGCTGGTGCCAACCAATCTTCTCACAGATTTTTAGCTTTTGTATAATTGGCTTTAGATGCGACCTTAATGTACAGTTGAGCAGATATTGTCAAAATTGTTCCCACGATGGAATTTTCTTAATATGGCTTGCATATGCACCAAAATGAGCTTAACTGTACACAAAAATATATGCTATCTGCTGGTGCCAACCAATCTTCTCACACATTTTTAGTTTTTGTATTATTGGCTTTAGATGCGACTTTAATGAACAGTTGTGCAGATATTGTCAAAATTGTTCCAACGATGGAATTTTCTTATTATGGCTTGGATATGCACCAAAATGAGCTCAAATGTACACAAAAACAAATGTTATCAGCCGCTGCCAACCAATCTTCTCACAGATTTTTAGTTTTTGTATAATTGGCTTTAGATGCGACCTTAATGTACAGTTGAGCAGATATTGTCAAAATTGTTCCAACGATGGAATTTTCTTAATATGGCTTGGAGATGCACCAAAATGAGCTCAAATGTACACAAAAATAATTGCTATCTGCTTGTGCCAACCAATCTTCTCACAGAATTTTAGCTATTGTTTAATTGGCTTTAGATGCGACCTCAATGTATAGTTGAGCAGATATTGTCAAAATTGTTCCCACGATGGAATTTTCTTAATATGACTTGGATATGCACCAAAATGAGCTCAAATGTACACAAAAATAAATGTTATCAGCCGCTGCCAACCAATCTTCTCACAGATTTTTAGTTTTTGTATAATTCGCTTTAGATGCGACCTTAATGTACAGTTGAGCAGATATTGTCAAAATTGTTCCAACGATGGAATTTTCTTAATATGGCTTGGAGATGCACCAAAATGAGCGGAAAAGTACGTATTAATAATTGCTATCTGCTGGTGCCAACCAATCTTCTCACAGATTTTTAGCTTTTGTATAATTGGCTTTAGATGCGACCTTAATGTACAGTTGAGCAGATATTGTCAAAATTCTTCCCACGATGGAACTTTCTTAACATGGCTTGGATATGCACCAAAATGAGCTCAAATGTACACAAAATAAATGCTATCTGCTGGTGCCAACCAATCTTCTCACAGATTTTTAGCTTTTGTATAATTGGCTTTAGATGCGACCTTAATGTACAGTTGAGCAGATATTGTCAAAATTGTTCCCACGATGGAATTTTCTTAATATGGCTTGCATATGCACCAAAATGAGCTTAACTGTACACAAAAATATATGCTATCTGCTGGTGCCAACCAATCTTCTCACACATTTTTAGTTTTTGTATTATTGGCTTTAGATGCGACTTTAATGAACAGTTGTGCAGATATTGTCAAAATTGTTCCAACGATGGAATTTTCTTATTATGGCTTGGATATGCACCAAAATGAGCTCAAATGTACACAAAAACAAATGTTATCAGCCGCTGCCAACCAATCTTCTCACAGATTTTTAGTTTTTGTATAATTGGCTTTAGATGCGACCTTAATGTACAGTTGAGCAGATATTGTCAAAATTGTTCCAACGATGGAATTTTCTTAATATGGCTTGGAGATGCACCAAAATGAGCTCAAATGTACACAAAAATAATTGCTATCTGCTTGTGCCAACCAATCTTCTCACAGAATTTTAGCTATTGTATAATTGGCTTTAGATGCGACCTCAATGTATAGTTGAGCAGATATTGTCAAAATTGTTCCCACGATGGAATTTTCTTAATATGACTTGGATATGCACCAAAATGAGCTCAAATGTACACAAAAATAAATGTTATCAGCCGCTGCCAACCAATCTTCTCACAGATTTTTAGTTTTTGTATAATTGGCTTTAGATGCGACCTTAATGTACAGTTGAGCAGATATTGTCAAAATTGTTCCAACGATGGAATTTTCTTAATATGGCTTGGAGATGCACCAAAATGAGCGGAAAAGTACGTATTAATAATTGCTATCTGCTGGTGCCAACCAATCTTCTCACAGATTTTTAGCTTTTGTATAATTGGCTTTAGATGCGACCTTAATGTACAGTTGAGCAGATATTGTCAAAATTGTTCCCACGATGGAATTTTCTTAATATGGATTGCATATGCACCAAAATGAGCTTAACTGTACACAAAAATAATTGCTATCTGCTTGTGCCAACCAATCTTCTCACAGAATTTTAGCTATTGTATAATTGGCTTTAGATGCGACCTAAATGTATAGTTGAGCAGATATTGTCAAAATTGTTCCCACGATGGAATTTTCTTAATATGACTTGGATATGCACCAAAATGAGCTCAAATGTACACAAAAATAATTGCTATCTGCTTGTGGCAACCAATCTTCTCACAGATTTTTAGCTTTTGTATAATTGGCTTTAGATGCGACCTTAATGTACAGTTGAGCAGATATTGTCAAAATTGTTCCCACAATGGAATTTTCTTAATATGGCTTGTATATGCACCAAAATGAGCGAAAAAGTACATATTAATAATTGCTATCTGCTGGTGCCAACCAATCTTCTCACAGATTTTTAGCTTTTGTATAATTGGCTTTAGATGCGACCTTAATTTACAGTTGAGCAGATATTGTCAAAATTGTTCCCACGATGGAACTTTCTTAATATGACTTGGATATGCACCAAAATGAGCTCAAAAGTACACAAAAATAAATGCTATCTGATGGTGGCAACCAATCTTCTCACAGATTTTTAGCTATGTATAATTCACTTTAGATGCGACCTTAATGTACAGTTGAGCAGATATTGTCAAAATTTTTCCCACAATGGAATTTTCTTAATATGGCTTGTATATGCACCAAAATGAGAGCGAAAAAGTACATATTAATAATTGCTATCTGCTGGTGCCAACCAATCTTCTCACAGATTTTTAGCTTTTGTATAATTGGCTTTAGATGCGACCTTAATTTACAGTTGAGCAGATATTGTCAAAATTGTTCCCACGATGGAACTTTCTTAATATGACTTGGATATGCACCAAAATGAGCTCAAATGTACAAAAAAATAAATGCTATCTGCTGGTGGCAACCAATCTTCTCACAGATTTTTAGCTTTTGTATAATTCACTTTAGATGCGATCTTAATGTACAGTTGAGCAGATATTGTCAAAATTGTTCCCACGATGGAATTTTCTTAATATGGCTTGGAGATGCACCAAAATGAGCTCAAATGTACACAAAAATAATTGCTATCTGCTTTTGCCAACCAATCTTCTCACAGAATTTTAGCTTTTGTATAATTGGCTTTTGATGCGACCTTAATGTACAGTTGAGCAGATATTGTCAAAATTGTTCCAACGATGGAATTTTCTTATTATGGCTTGGATATGCACCAAAATGAGCTCAAATGTGCACAAAAACAAATGTCATCAGCAGCTGCCAACCAATCTTCTCACAGATTTTTAGTTTTTGTTTAATTGGCTTTAGATGCGACCTTAATGTACAGTTGAGCAGATATTGTCAAAATTGTTCCCACGATGGAATTTTCTTAAGATGGCTTGGAGATGCACCAAAATGAGCTCAAATGTACACAACAATAATTGCTATCTGCTTGTGCCAACCAATCTTCACACAGAATTTTAGCTTTTGTATAATTGGCTTTAGATGCGACCTTAATGTACATTTGAGCAGATATTGTCAAAATTGTTCCCACAATGGAATTTTCTTATTATGGCTTGGATATGCACCAAAATGAGCTCAAATGTACACAAAATAAATGCTATCTGCTGGTGCCAACCAATCTTCTCACAGATTTTTAGCTTTTGTATAATTGGCTTTAGATGCGACTTTAATGTACAGTTGAGCAGATATTGTCAAAGTTCTTCCCACAATGGAACTTTCTTAATATGGCTTGGATATGCACCAAAATGAGCTCAAATGTACACAAAAATAATTGCTATCTGCTGGTGCCAAAAAAATTTCTCACAGATTTTAGCTTTTGTATAATTGGCTTTAGATGCGACCTTAATGTACAGTTGCGCAGATATTGTCAAAATTGTTCCCACGATGGAATTTTCTTATTATGGCTTGGATATGCACCAAAATGAGCTCAAATGTACACAAAAATAAATGCTATCTGCTGGTGCCAACCAATCTTCTCCCAGATTTTTAGTTTTTGTATAATTGGCTTTAGATGCGACCTTAATGTACAGTTGAGCAGATATTGTCAAATTGTTCCCACGATGGAACTTTCTTAATATGGCTTGGATATGCACCAAAATGAGCTCAAATGTACACAAAAATCAATGCTATCTGCTGGTGCCAACCAATCTTCTCACAGATTTTTATCGTTTGTATAATTGGCTTTAGATGCGACCTTAATGTACAGTTGAGCAGATATTGTCAAAATTGTTCCCACGATGGAAATTTCTTAATATGGCTTGGATATGCACCAAAATGAGCTCAAATGTTCACAAAAATAATTGCTATCTGCTGGTGCCAAAACTTTTTCTCACAGATTTTTAGTTTTTGTATTATTGGCTTTAGATGCGACTTTAATGAACAGTTGAGCAGATATTGTCAAAATTGATCCCACGATGGAATTTTCTTATTATGGCTTGGATATGCACCAAAATGAGCTCAAATGTACACAAAAACAAATGTTATCAGCCGGTGCCAACTAATCTTCTCACATATTTTTAGTTTTTGTATAATTGGCTTTAGATGCGACCTTAATGTACAGTTGAGCAGATATTGTCAAAATTCTTCCCACGATGGAACTTTCTTAATATGACTTGGATATGCACCAAAATGAGCTCAAATGTACACAAAAATAAATGCTATCTGCTGGTGGCAACCAATCTTCTCACAGATTTTTAGCTTTTGTATAATTCACTTTAGATGCGACCTTAATGTACAGTTGAGCAGATATTGTCAAAATTGTTCCCACGATGGAATTTTCTTAATATGGCTTGGAGATGCACCAAAATGAGCTCAAATGTACACAAAGTAAATGCTATCTGCTGGTGCCAACCAATCTTCTCACAGATTTTAAGCTTTTGTATAATTGGCGTTAGATGCGACCTTAATGTACAGTTGAGCAGATATTGTCAAAATTGTTCCCACAATGGAATTTTCTTAATATGGCTTGCATATGTACCAAAATGAGCTTAACTGTACACAAAAATATATGCTATCTGCTGGTGCCAACCAATCTTCTCACAGATTTTTAGTTTTTGTATTATTGGCTTTAGATGCGACTTTAATGAACAGTTGTGCAGATATTGTCAAAATTGTTCCAACGATGGAATTTTCTTATTATGGCTTGGATATGCACCAAAATGAGCTCAAATGTACACAAAAACAAATGTTATCAGCCGCTGCTAACCAATCTTCTCACAGATTTTTAGTTTTTGTATAATTGGCTTTAGATGCGACCTTAATGTACAGTTGAGCAGATATTGTCAAAATTGTTCCAACGATGGAATTTTCTTAATATGGCTTTTAGATGCACCAAAATGAGCTCAAATGTACACAAAAATAATTGCTATCTGCTTGTGCCAACCAATCTTCTCACAGAATTTTAGTATTGTATAATTGGCTTTAGATGCGACCTAAATGTATAGTTGAGCAGATATTGTCAAAATTGTTACCACGATGGAATTTTCTTAATATGACTTGGATATGCACCAAAATGAGCTCAAATGTACACAAAAATAAATGCTATCTGCTTGTGGCAACCAATCTTCTCACAGATTTTTAGCTTTTGTATAATTGGCTTTAGATGCGACCTTAATGTACAGTTGAGCAGATATTGTCAAAATTGTTCCCACAATTGAATTTTCTTAATATGGCTTGTATATGCACCAAAATGAGCGGAAAAGTACATATTAATAATTGCTATCTGCTGGTGCCAACCAATCTTCTCACAGATTTTTAGCTTTTGTATAATTGGCTTTAGATGCGACCTTAATTTACAGTTGAGCAGATATTGTCATTATTGTCCCTACGATGGAACTTTCTTAATATGACTTGGATATGCACCAAAATGAGCTCAAATGTACACAAAAATAAATGCTATCTGCTGGTGGCAACCAATCTTCTCACAGATTTTTAGCTTTTGTATAATTCACTTTAGATGCGACCTTAATGTACAGTTGAGCAGATATTGTCAAAATTGTTTCCACGTTGGAATTTTCTTAATATGGCTTGGAGATGCACCAAAATGAGCTCAAATGTACACAAAAATAATTGCTATCTGCTTTTGCCAACCAATCTTCTCACAGAATTTTAGCTTTTGTATAATTGGCTTTTGATGCGACCTTAATGTACAGTTGAGCAGATATTGTCAAAATTGTTCCAACGATGGAATTTTCTTATTATGGCTTGGATATGCACCAAAATGAGCTCAAATGTACACAAAAACAAATGTCATCAGCAGCTGCCAACCAATCTTCTCACAGATTTTTAGTTTTTGTTTAATTGGCTTTAGATGCGACCTTAATGTACAGTTGAGCAGATATTGTCAAAATTGTTCCCACGATGGAATTTTCTAAATATGGCTTGGAGATGCACCAAAATGAGCTCAAATGTACACAACAATAATTGCTATCTGCTTGTGCCAACCAATCTTCACAACGAATTTTAGCTTTTGTATAATTGGCTTTAGATGCGACCTAAATGTATAGTTGAGCAGATATTGTCAAAATTGTTACCACGATGGAATTTTCTTAATATGACTTGGATATGCACCAAAATGAGCTCAAATGTACACAAAATAAATGCTATCTGCTGGTGCCAACCAATCTTCTCACAGATTTTTAGCTTTTGTATAATTGGCTTTAGATGCGACTTTAATGTACAGTTGAGCAGATATTGTCAAAGTTCTTCCCACGATGGAACTTTCTTAATATGGCTTGGATATGCACCAAAATGAGCTCAAATGTACACAAAAATAATTGCTATCTGCTGGTGTCAAAAAATTTTCTCACAGATTTTAGCTTTTGTATAATTGGCTTTAGATGCGACCTAAATGTACAGTTGCGCAGATATTGTCATTATTGTCCCCACGATGGAATTTTCTTATTATGGCTTGGATATGCACCAAAATGAGCTCAAATGTACACAAAAATAAATGCTATCTGCTGGTGGCAACCAATCTTCTCACAGATTTTTAGCTTTTGTATAATTCACTTTAGATGCGACCTTAATGTACAGTTGAGCAGATATTGTCAAAATTGTTCCCACGATGGAATTTTCTTAATATGGCTTGGAGATGCACCAAAATGAGCTCAAATGTACACAAAGTAAATGCTATCTGCTGGTGCCAACCAATCTTATCACAGATTTTAAGCTTTTGTATAATTGGCGTTAGATGCGACCTTAATGTACAGTTGAGCAGATATTGTCAAAATTGTTCCCACAATGGAATTTTCTTAATATGGCTTGCATATGCACCAAAATGAGCTTAACTGTACACAAAAATATATGCTATCTGCTGGTGCCAACCAATCTTCTCACAGATTTTTAGTTTTTGTATTATTGGCTTTAGATGCGACTTTAATGAACAGTTGTGCAGATATTGTCAAAATTGTTCCAACGATGGAATTTTCTTATTATGGCTTGGATATGCACCAAAATGAGCTCAAATGTACACAAAAACAAATGTTATCAGCCGCTGCTAACCAATCTTCTCACAGATTTTTAGTTTTTGTATAATTGGCTTTAGATGCGACCTTAATGTACAGTTGAGCAGATATTGTCAAAATTGTTCCAACGATGGAATTTTCTTAATATGGCTTTTAGATGCACCAAAATGAGCTCAAATGTACACAAAAATAATTGCTATCTGCTTGTGCCAACCAATCTTCTCACAGAATTTTAGCTATTGTATAATTGGCTTTAGATGCGACCTAAATGTATAGTTGAGCAGATATTGTCAAAATTGTTACCACGATGGAATTTTCTTAATATGACTTGGATATGCACCAAAATGAGCTCAAATGTACACAAAAATAAATGCTATCTGCTTGTGGCAACCAATCTTCTCACAGATTTTTAGCTTTTGTATAATTGGCTTTAGATGCGACCTTAATGTACAGTTGAGCAGATATTGTCAAAATTGTTCCCACAATTGAATTTTCTTAATATGGCTTGTATATGCACCAAAATGAGCGGAAAAGTACATATTAATAATTGCTATCTGCTGGTGCCAACCAATCTTCTCACAGATTTTTAGCTTTTGTATAATTGGCTTTAGATGCGACCTTAATTTACAGTTGAGCAGATATTGTCATTATTGTCCCTACGATGGAACTTTCTTAATATGACTTGGATATGCACCAAAATGAGCTCAAATGTACACAAAAATAAATGCTATCTGCTGGTGGCAACCAATCTTCTCACAGATTTTTAGCTTTTGTATAATTGACTTTAGATGCGACCTTAATGTACAGTTGAGCAGATATTGTCAAAATTGTTCCCACGATGGAATTTTCTTAATATGGCTTGGAGATGCACCAAAATGAGCTCAAATGTACACAAAAATAATTGCTATCTGCTTGTGCCAACCAATCTTCTCACAGAATTTTAGCTTTTGTATAATTGGCTTTTGATGCGACCTAAATGTACAGTTGAGCAGATATTGTCAAAATTGTTCCCACGATGGAATTTTCTTATTATGGCTTGGATATGCACCAAAATGAGCTCAAATGTACACAAAAACAAATGTTTTCAGCCGGTGCCAACTAATCTTCTCACAGATTTTTAGTTTTTGTATAATTGGCTTTAGATGCGACCTTAATGTACAGTTGAGCAGATATTGTCAAAATTCTTCCCACGATGGAACTTTCTTAACATGGCTTGGATATGCACCAAAATGAGCTCAAATGTACACAAAATAAATGCTATCTGCTGGTGCCAACCAATCTTATCACAGATTTTAAGCTTTTGTATAATTGGCGTTAGATGCGACCTTAATGTACAGTTGAGCAGATATTGTCAAAATTGTTCCCACAATGGAATTTTCTTAATATGGCTTGCATATGCACCAAAATGAGCTTAACTGTACACAAAAATATATGCTATCTGCTGGTGCCAACCAATCTTCTCACAGATTTTTAGTTTTTGTATTATTGGCTTTAGATGCGACTTTAATGAACAGTTGTGCAGATATTGTCAAAATTGTTCCAACGATGGAATTTTCTTATTATGGCTTGGATATGCACCAAAATGAGCTCAAATGTACACAAAAACAAATGTTATCAGCCGCTGCTAACCAATCTTCTCACAGATTTTTAGTTTTTGTATAATTGGCTTTAGATGCGACCTTAATGTACAGTTGAGCAGATATTGTCAAAATTGTTCCAACGATGGAATTTTCTTAATATGGCTTTTAGATGCACCAAAATGAGCTCAAATTTACACAAAAATAATTGCTATCTGCTTGTGCCAACCAATCTTCTCACAGATTTTTAGCTATTGTATAATTGGCTTTAGATGCGACCTAAATGTATAGTTGAGCAGATATTGTCAAAATTGTTACCACGATGGAATTTTCTTAATATGACTTGGATATGCACCAAAATGAGCTCAAATGTACACAAAAATAAATGCTATCTGCTTGTGGCAACCAATCTTCTCACAGATTTTTAGCTTTTGTATAATTGGCTTTAGATGCGATCTTAATGTACAGTTGAGCAGATATTGTCAAAATTGTTCCCACAATTGAATTTTCTTAATATGGCTTGTATATGCACCAAAATGAGCGGAAAAGTACATATTAATAATTGCTATCTGCTGGTGCCAACCAATCTTCTCACAGATTTTTAGCTTTTGTATAATTGGCTTTAGATGCGACCTTAATTTACAGTTGAGCAGATATTGTCATTATTGTCCCTACGATGAAACTTTCTTAATATGACTTGGATATGCACCAAAATGAGCTCAAATGTACACAAAAATAAATGCTATCTGCTGGTGGCAACCAATCTTCTCACAGATTTTTAGCTTTTGTATAATTGGCTTTAGATGCGACCTAAATGTACAGTTGAGCAGATATTGTCAAAATTTTTCCCACGATGGAATTTTCTCAATATGACTTGGATATGCACCAAAATGAGCTCAAATGTACAGACAAATAAATGCTATCTGCTGGTGGCAACCAATCTTCTCACAGATTTTTAGCTTTTGTATAATTGGCTTTAGATGCGACCTTAATGTACAGTTGAGCAGATATTGTCAAAATTGTTCCCACTATGGAATTTTCTTAATATGGCTTGTATATGCACCAAAATGAGTGGAAAAGTACATATTAATAATTGCTATCTGCTGGTGCCAACCAATCTTCTCACAGATTTTTAGCTTTTGTATAATTGACTTTTGATGCGACCTAAATGTACAGTTGAGCAGATATTGTCATTATTGTCCCTACGATGGAATTTTCGTAATATGGCTTGGAGATGCACCAAAATGAGCTCAAATGTACACACAAATAATTGCTATCTGCTTGTGCCAACCAATCTTCTCACAGAATTTTAGCTTTTGTATAATTGGCTTTTGATGCGACCTAAATGTACAGTTGAGCAGATATTGTCAAAATTGTTCCCACGATGGAACTTTCTTAATATGACTTGGATATGCACCAAAATGAGCTCAAATGTACACCAAAAAAAATGCTATCTGCTGGTGCCAACCAATCTTCTCACAGATTTTTAGTTTTTGTATAATTGGCTTTAGATGCGACCTTAATGTACAGTTGAGCAGATATTGTCAAATTGTTCCCACGATGGAACTTTCTTAATATGGCTTGGATATGCACCAAAATGAGCTCAAATGTAGACAAAAATCAATGCTATCTGCTGGTGCCAACCAATCTTCTCACAGATTTTTATCGTTTGTATAATTGGCTTTAGATGCGACCTTAATGTACAGTTGAGCAGATATTGTCAAAATTGTTCCCACGATGGAACTTTCTTAATATGGCTTGGATATGCACCAAAATGAGCTCAAATGTTCACAAAAATAATTGCTATCTGCTGGTGCCAAAACTTTTTCTCACAGATTTTTAGTTTTTGTATAATTGGCTTTAGATGCGACCTTAATGTACAGTTGAGCAGATATTGTCAAATTGTTCCCACGATGGAACTTTCTTAATATGGCTTGGATATGCACCAAAATGAGCTCAAATGTACACAAAAATAAATGCTATCTGCTTGTGGCAACCAATCTTCTCACAGATTTTTAGCTTTTGTATAATTGGCTTTAGATGCGACCTTAATGTACAGTTGAGCAGATATTGTCAAAATTGTTCCTACAATTGAATTTTCTTAATATGGCTTGTATATGCACCAAAATGAGCGGAAAAGTACATATTAATAATTGCTATCTGCTGGTGCCAACCAATCTTCTCACAGATTTGTAGCTTTTGTATAATTGGCTTTAGATGCGACCTTAATTTACAGTTGAGCAGATATTGTCATTATTGTCCCTACGATGAAACTTTCTTAATATGACTTGGATATGCACCAAAATGAGCTCAAATGTACACAAAAATAAATGCTATCTGCTTGTGCCAACCAATCTTCTCACAGATTTTTAGCTTTTGTATAATTGGCTTTAGATGCGACCTAAATGTACAGTTGAGCAGATATTGTCAAAATTTTTCCCACGATGGAATTTTCTTAATATGACTTGGATATGCACCAAAATGAGCTCAAATGTACAGACAAAGTAAATGCTATCTGCTGGTGGCAACCAATCTTCTCACAGATTTTTAGCTTTTGTATAATTGGCTTTAGATGCGACCTTAATGTACAGTTGAGCAGATATTGTCAAAATTTTTCCCACTATGGAATTTTCTTAATATGGCTTGTATATGCACCAAAATGAGTGGAAAAGTACATATTAATAATTGCTATCTGCTGGTGCCAACCAATCTTCTCACAGATTTTTAGCTTTTGTATAATTGACTTTAGATGCGACCTTAATGTACAGTTGAGCAGATATTGTCAAAATTGTTCCCACGATGGAATTTTCTTAATATGGCTTGGATATGCACCAAAATGAGCGGAAAAGTACATATTAATAATTGCTATCTGCTGGTGCCAACCAATCTTCTCACAGATTTTTAGCTTTTGTATAATTGGCTTTAGATGCGACCTTAATGTACAGTTGAGCAGATATTGTCAAAATTGTTCCCACAATTGAATTTTCTTAATATGACTTGGATATGCACCAAAATGAGCTCAAATGTACACAAAAATAAATGCTATCTGCTGGTGGCAACCAATCTTCTCACAGAGTTTTAGCTTTTGGATAATTCACTTTAGATGCGACCATAATGTACAGTTGAGCAGATATTGTCAAAATTGTTCCCACGATGGAATTTTCTTAATATGGCTTGGAGATGCACCAAAATGAGCTCAAATGTACACAAAAATAATTGCTCTCTGCTTGTGCCAACCAATCTTCTCACCGAATTTTAGCTTTTGTATAATTGGCTTTTGATGCGACCTAAATGTACAGTTGAGCAGATATTGTCAAAATTGTTCCAACGATGGAATTTTCTTAATATGGCTTTGAGATGCACCAAAATGAGCTCAAATGTACACAAAAATAATTGCTATCTGCTTGTGCCAACCAATCTTCTCACAGAATTTTAGCTTTTGTATAATTGGCTTTTGATGCGACCTTAATGTACAGTTGAGCAGATATTGTCAAAATTTTTCCCACGATGGAATTTTCTTAATATGACTTGGATATGCACCAAAATGAGCTCAAATGTACAGACAAATAAATGCTATCTGCTGGTGGCAACCAATCTTCTCACAGATTTTTAGCTTTTGTATAATTGGCTATAGATGCGACCTTAATTTACAGTTGAGCAGATATTGTCAAAATTGTTCCCACTATGGAATTTTCTTAATATGGCTTGTATATGCACCAAAATGAGCGGAAAGTACATATTAATAATTGCTATCTGCTGGTGCCAACCAATCTTCTCACAGATTTTTAGCTTTTGTATAATTGACTTTAGATGCGACCTTAATGTACAGTTGAGCAGATATTGTCAAAATTGTTCCCACGATGGAATTTTCTTAATATGGCTTGGAGATGCACCAAAATGAGCTCAAATGTACACAAAAATAATTGCTATCTGCTTGTGCCAACCAATCTTCTCACAGAATTTTAGCTTTTGTATAATTGGCTTTTGATGCGACCTAAATGTACAGTTGAGCAGATATTGTCAAAATTGTTCCCACGATGGAACTTTCTTAATATGACTTTGATATGCACCAAAATGAGCTCAAATGTACACCAAAAAAAATGCTATCTGCTGGTGCCAACCAATCTTCTCACAGATTTTTAGTTTTTGTATAATTGGCTTTAGATGCGACCTTAATGTACAGTTGAGCAGATATTGTCAAATTGTTCCCACGATGGAACTTTCTTAATATGGCTTGGATATGCACCAAAATGAGCTCAAATGTACACAAAAATCAATGCTATCTGCTGGTGCCAACCAATCTTCTCACAGATTTTTATCGTTTGTATAATTGGCTTAAGATGCGACCTTAATGTACAGTTGAGCAGATATTGTCAAAATTGTTCCCACGATGGAACTTTCTTAATATGGCTTGGATATGCACCAAAATGAGCTCAAATGTTCACAAAAATAATTGCTATCTGCTGGTGCCAAAACTTTTCTCACAGATTTTTAGTTTTTGTATTATTGGCTTTAGATGCGACTTTAATGAACAGTTGAGCAGATATTGTCAAAATTGTTCCCACGATGGAATTTCTTATTATGGCTTGGATATGCACCAAAATGAGCTCAAATGTACACAAAAACAAATGTTATCAGCCGGTGCCAACTTATCTTCTCACAGATTTTTAGTTTTTGTATAATTGGCTTTAGATGCGACCTTAATGTACAGTTGAGCAGATATTGTCAAAATTCTTCCCACGATGGAACTTTCTTAACATGGCTTGGATATGCACCAAAATGAGCTCAAATGTACACAAAATAAATGCTATCTGCTGGTGCCAACCAATCTTCTCACAGATTTTAAGCTTTTGTATAATTGGCGTTAGATGCGACCTTAATGTACAGTTGAGCAGATATTGTCAAAATTGTTCCCACAATGGAATTTTCTTAATATGGCTTGTATATGCACCAAAATGAGCGGAAAAGTACATATTAATAAATGCTATCTGCTAGTGCCAACCAATCTTCTCACAGATTTTTAGCTTTTGTATAATTGACTTTAGATGCGACCTTAATGTACAGTTGAGCAGATATTGTCAAAATTGTTCCCACAATGGAATTTTCTTAATATGGCTTGCATATGCACCAAAATGAGCTTAACTGTACACAAAAATATATGCTATCTGCTGGTGCCAACCAATCTTCTCACAGATTTTTAGTTTTTGTATTATTGGCTTTAGATGCGACTTTAATGAACAGTTGTGCAGATATTGTCAAAATTGTTCCCACGATGGAATTTTCTTATTATGGCTTGGATATGCACCAAAATGAGCTCAAATGTACACAAAAACAAATGTTATCAGCCGCTGCTAACCAATCTTCTCACAGATTTTTAGTTTTTGTATAATTGGCTTTAGATGCGACCTTAATGTACAGTTGAGCAGATATTGTCAAAATTGTTCCAACGATGGAATTTTCTTAATATGGCTTTGAGATGCACCAAAATGAGCTCAAATGTACACAAAAATAATTGCTATCTGCTTGTGCCAACCAATCTTCTCATAGATTTTTAGCTATTGTATAATTGGCTTTAGATGCGACCTTAATGTATAGTTGAGCAGATATTGTCAAAATTGTTCCCACGATGGAATTTTCTTAATATGACTTGGATATGCACCAAAATGAGCTCAAATGTACACAAAAATAAATGCTATCTGCTTGTGCCAACCAATCTTCTCACATATTTTTAGCTTTTGTATAATTGGCTTTAGATGCGACCTTAATGTACAGTTGAGCAGATATTGTCAAAATTGTTCCCACAATTGAATTTTCTTAATATGGCTTGTATATGCACCAAAATGAGCGGAAAAGTACATATTAATAATTGCTATCTGCTGGTGCCAACCAATCTTCTCACAGATTTTTAGCTTTTGTATAATTGGCTTTAGATGCGACCTTAATTTACAGTTGAGCAGATATTGTCATTATTGTCCCTACGATGAAACTTTCTTAATATGACTTGGATATGCACCAAAATGAGCTCAAATGTACACAAAAATAAATGCTATCTGCTGGTGGCAACCAATCTTCTCACAGAGTTTTAGCTTTTGGATAATTCACTTTAGATGCGACCTTAATGTACAGTTGAGCAGATATTGTCAAAATTGTTCCCACGATGGAATTTTCTTAATATGGCTTTGAGATGCACCAAAATGAGCTCAAATGTACACAAAAAATTGCTATCTGCTTGTGCCAACCAATCTTCTCACAGAATTTTAGCTTTTGTATAATTGGCTTTTGATGCGACCTAAATGTACAGTTGAGCAGATATTGTCAAAATTGTTCCCACGATGGTACTTTCTTAATATGACTTGGATATGCACCAAAATGAGCTCAAATGTACATAAAAATAAATGCTATCTGCTGGTGGCAACCAATCTTCTCACATATTTTTAGCTTTTTCATAATTGGCTTTAGATGCGACCTTAATGTACAGTTGAGCAGATATTGTCAAAATTGTTTCCACGATGGAATTTTCTTAATATGGCTTGTATATGCACCAAAATGAGCGGAAAAGTACATATTAATAATTGCTATCTGCTGGTGCCAACCAATCTTCTCACAGATTTTTAGCTTTTGTATAATTGGCTTTAGATGCGACCTTAATTTACAGTTGAGCAGATATTGTCAAAATTGTTCCCACGATGGAACTTTCTTAATATGACTTGGATATGCACCCAAATGAGCTCAAATGTACACAAAAATAAATGCTATCTGCTGGTGGCAACCAATCTTCTCACAGATTTTTAGCTTTTGTATAATTGACTTTAGATGCGACCTTAATGTACAGTTGAGCAGATATTGTCAAAATTGTTCCCACGATGGAATTTTCTTGATATGGCTTGTTTATTCACCAAAACGAGTTGAAATGTACACAAAAATCAATGCTATAGCTATCTGCTGGTGCCAACCAATCTTCTCACAGATTTTTAGTTTTTGTATAATTGGCTTTAGATGCGACCTTAATGTACAGTTGAGCAGATATTGTCAAAATTGTTCCCACGATGGAATTTTCTTAATATTGCTTGGAGATGCACCAAAATTAGCTCAAATGTACACAAAAATAATTGCTATCTGCTTGTGCCAACCAATCTTCACACACAATTTTAGCTTTTGTATAATTGGCTTTAGATGCGACCTAAATGTACAGTTGAGCAGATATTGTCAAAATTTTTCCCACGATGGAATTTTCTTAATATGACTTGGATATGCACCAAAATGAGCTCAAATGTACACAAAAATAAATGCTATCTGCTGGTCGCAACCAATCTTCTCACAGATTTTAGCTTTTGTATAATTGGCTTTAGATGCGACCTTAATGTACAGTTGAGCAGATATTGTCAAAATTGTTCCCACAATGGAATTTTCTTAATATGGCTTGTATATGCACCAAAATGAGCGGAAAAGTACATATTAATAATTGCTATCTGCTGGTGCCAACCAATCTTCTCACAGATTTTTAGCTTTTGTATAATTGACTTTAGATGCGACCTTAATGTACAGTTGAGCAGATATTGTCAAAATTGTTCCCACGATGGAATTTTCTTAATATGGCTTGGAGATGCACCAAAATGAGCTCAAATGTACACAAAAATAATTGCTATCTGCTTGTGCCAACCAATCTTCTCACAGATTTTTAGTTTTTGTATAATTGGCTTTAGATGCGACCTTAATGTACAGTTGAGCAGATATTGTCAAATTATTCCCACGATGGAACTTTCTTAATATGGCTTGGATATGCACCAAAATGAGCTCAAATGTACACAAAAATAATTGCTATCTGCTTGTGCCAACCAATCTTCTCACCGAATTTTAGCTTTTGTATAATTGGCTTTTGATGCGACCTAAATGTACAGTTGAGCAGATATTGTCAAAATTGTTCCAACGATGGAATTTTCTTATTATGGCTTGGATATGCACCAAAATTAGCTCAAATGTACACAAAAACAAATGTTATCAGCAGCTGCCAACCAATCTTCTCACAGATTTTTAGTTTTTGTATTATTGGCTTTAGATGCGACCTTAATGTACAGTTGAGCAGATATTGTCAAAATTGTTCCCACGATGGAATTTTCTTAATATGGCTTGGAGATGCACCAAAATGAGCTCAAATGTACACAAAAATAATTGCTCTCTGCTTGTGCCAACCAATCTTCTCACAGAATTTTAGCTTTTGTATAAATGGCTTTAGATGCGACCTTAATGTACAGTTGAGCAGATATTGTCAAAATTGTTCCAACGATGGAATTTTCTTAATATGGCTTGGAGATGCACCAAAATGAGCTCAAATGTACACAAAAATAATTACTATCTGCTTGTGCTAACCAATCTTCACACAGAATTTTAGCTTTTGTATAATTGGCTTTAGATGCGACCTAAATGTACAGTTGAGCAGATATTGTCAAAATTTTTCCCACGATGGAATTTTCTTAATATGACTTGGATATGCACCAAAATGAACTCAAATGTACAGACAAATAAATGCTATCTGCTGGTGGCAACCAATCTTCTCACAGATTTTTAGCTTTTGTATAATTGGCTTTAGATGCGACCTTAATGTACAGTTGAGCAGATATTGTCAAAATTGTTCCCACAATGGAATTTTCTTAATATGGCTTGTATATGCACCAAAATGAGCGGAAAAGTACATATTAATAATTGCTATCTGCTGGTGCCAACCAATCTTCTCACAGATTTTTAGCTTTTGTATAATTGACTTTAGATGCGACCTTAATGTACAGTTGAGCAGATATTGTCAAAATTGTTCCCACGATGGAATTTTCTTAATATGGCTTTGAGATGCACCAAAATGAGCTCAAATGTACACAAAAATAATTGCTATCTGCTTGTGCCAACCAATCTTCTCACAGAATTTTAGCTTTTGTATAATTGGCTTTTGATGCGACCTAAATGTACAGTTGAGCAGATATTGTCAAAATTGTTCCCACGATGGTACTTTCTTAATATGACTTGGATATGCACCAAAATGAGCTCAAATGTACATAAAAATAAATGCTATCTGCTGGTGGCAACCAATCTTCTCACATATTTTTAGCTTTTTCATAATTGGCTTTAGATGCGACCTTAATGTACAGTTGAGCAGATATTGTCAAAATTGTTTCCACGATGGAATTTTCTTAATATGGCTTGTATATGCAACAAAATGAGCGGAAAAGTACATATTAATAATTGCTATCTGCTGGTGCCAACCAATCTTCTCACAGATTTTTAGCTTTTGTATAATTGGCTTTAGATGCGACCTTAATTTACAGTTGAGCAGATATTGTCAAAATTGTTCCCACGATGGAACTTTCTTAATATGACTTGGATATGCACCCAAATGAGCTCAAATGTACACAAAAATAAATGCTATCTGCTGGTGGCAACCAATCTTCTCACAGATTTTTAGCTTTTGTATAATTGACTTTAGATGCGACCTTTATGTACAGTTGAGCAGATATTGTCAAAATTGTTCCCACGATGGAATTTTCTTGATATGGCTTGTTTATTCACCAAAACGAGTTGAAATGTACACAAAAATCAATGCTATAGCTATCTGCTGGTGCCAACCGATCTTCTCACAGATTTTTAGTTTTTGTATAATTGGCTTTAGATGCGACCTTAATGTACAGTTGAGCAGATATTGTCAAAATTGTTCCCACGATGGAATTTTCTTAATATGGCTTGGAGATGCACCAAAATTAGCTCAAATGTACACAAAAATAATTGCTATCTGCTTGTGCCAACCAATCTTCACACAGAATTTTAGCTTTTGTATAATTGGCTTTAGATGCGACCTAAATGTACAGTTGAGCAGATATTGTCAAAATTTTTCCCACGATGGAATTTTCTTAATATGACTTTGATATGCACCAAAATGAGCTCAAATGTACACAAAAATAAATGCTATCTGCTGGTCGCAACCAATCTTCTCACAGATTTTAGCTTTTGTATAATTGGCTTTAGATGCGACCTTAATGTACAGTTGAGCAGATATTGTCAAAATTGTTCCCACAATGGAATTTTCTTAATATGGCTTGTATATGCACCAAAATGAGCGGAAAAGTACATATTAATAATTGCTATCTGCTGGTGCCAACCAATCTTCTCACAGATTTTTAGCTTTTGTATAATTGACTTTAGATGCGACCTTAATGTACAGTTGAGCAGATATTGTCAAAATTGTTCCCACGATGGAATTTTCTTAATATGGCTTGGAGATGCACCAAAATGAGCTCAAATGTACACAAAAATAATTGCTATCTGCTTGTGCCAACCAATCTTCTCACAGAATTTTAGCTTTTGTATAATTGGCTTTTGATGCGACCTAAATGTACAGTTGAGCAGATATTGTCAAAATTGTTCCCACGATGGAACTTTCTTAATATGACTTGGATATGCACCAAAATGAGCTCAAATGTACACAAAAATAAATGCTATCTGCTTGTGCCAACCAATCTTCTCACCGAATTTTAGTTTTTGTATAATTGGCTTTAGATGCGACCTAAATGTACAGTTGAGCAGATATTGTCAAAATTGTTCCCACGATGGAACTTTCTTAATATGACTTGGATATGCACCAAAATGAGCTCAAATGTACATTAAAAATAAATGCTATCTGCTGGTGGCAACCAATCTTCTCACATATTTTTAGCTTTTGTATAATTGGCTTTAGATGCGACCTTAATGTACAGTTGAGCAGATATTGTCAAAAGTGTTCCCACGATGGAATTTTCTTAATATGGCTTGTATATGCACCAAAATGAGCGGAAAATTACATATTAATAATTGCTATCTGCTGGTGCCAACCAATCTTCTCACAGATTTTTAGCTTTTGTATAATTGGCTTTAGATGCGACCTTAATTTACAGTTGAGCAGATATTGTCAAAATTGTTCCCACGATGGAACTTTCTTACAATGACTTGGATATGCACCAAAATGAGCTCAAATGTACACAAAAATAAATGCTATCTGCTGGTGGCAACCAATCTTCTCACAGATTTTTAGCTTTTGTATAATTGACTTTAGATGCGACCTTAATGTACAGTTGAGCAGATATTGTCAAAATTGTTCCCAAGATGGAATTTTCTTAATATGGCTTGTTTATGCACCAAAACGAGCTGAAATGTACACAAAAATCAATGCTATCTGCTGGTGCCAACCAATCTTCTCACAGATTTTTAGTTTTTGTATAATTGGCTTTAGATGCGACCTTAATGTACAGTTGAGCAGATATTGTCAAAATTGTTCCCACGATGGAATTTTCTTAATATGGCTTGGATATGCACCAAAATGAGCTCAAATGTACACAAAAATAATTGCTATCTGCTTGTGCCAACCAATCTTCTCACAGATTTTTAGTTTTTGTATAATTGGCTTTAGATGCGACCTTAATGTACAGTTGAGCAGATATTGTCAAATTATTCCCACCATGGAACTTTCTTAATATGGCTTGGATATGCACCAAAATGAGCTCAAATGTACACAAAAATAATTGCTATCTGCTTGTGCCAACCAATCTTCTCACCGAATTTTAGCTTTTGTATAATTGGCTTTTGATGCGACCTAAATGTACAGTTGAGCAGATATTGTCAAAATTGTTCCAACGATGGAATTTTCTTATTATGGCTTGGATATGCACCAAAATTAGCTCAAATGTACACAAAAACAAATGTTATCAGCAGCTGCCAACCAATCTTCTCACAGATTTTTAGTTTTTGTATTATTGGCTTTAGATGCGACCTTAATGTACAGTTGAGCAGATATTGTCAAAATTGTTCCCACGATGGAATTTTCTTAATATGGCTTGGAGATGCACCAAAATTAGCTCAAATGTACACAAAAATAATTGCTATCTGCTTGTGCCAACCAATCTTCACACAGAATTTTAGCTTTTGTATAATTGGCTTTAGATGCGACCTAAATGTACAGTTGAGCAGATATTGTCAAAATTTTTCCCACGATGGAATTTTCTTAATATGACTTGGATATGCACCAAAATGAGCTCAAATGTACACAAAAATAAATGCTATCTGCTTGTGGCAACCAATCTTCTCACAGAATTTTAGCTTTTGTATAATTGGCTTTTGATGCGACCTAAATGTACAGTTGAGCAGATATTGTCAAAATTGTTCCCACGATGGAACTTTCTTAATATGACTTGGATATGCACCAAAATGAGCTCAAATGTACACAAAAATAAATGCTATCTGCTGGTGCCAACCAATCTTCTCACAGATTTTTAGTTTTTGTATAATTGGCTTTAGATGCGACCTAAATGTACAGTTGAGCAGATATTGTCAAAATTGTTCCCACGATGGAACTTTCTTAATATGACTTGGATATGCACCAAAATGAGCTCAAATGTACATTAAAAATAAATGCTATCTGCTGGTGGCAACCAATCTTCTCACATATTTTTAGCTTTTGTATAATTGGCTTTAGATGCGACCTTAATGTACAGTTGAGCAGATATTGTCAAAAGTGTTCCCACGATGGAATTTTCTTAATATGGCTTGTATATGCACCAAAATGAGCGGAAAATTACATATTAATAATTGCTATCTGCTGGTGCCAACCAATCTTCTCACAGATTTTTAGCTTTTGTATAATTGGCTTTAGATGCGACCTTAATTTACAGTTGAGCAGATATTGTCAAAATTGTTCCCACGATGGAACTTTCTTACAATGACTTGGATATTCACCAAAATGAGCTCAAATGTACACAAAAATAAATGCTATCTGCTGGTGGCAACCAATCTTCTCACAGATTTTTAGCTTTTGTATAATTGACTTTAGATGCGACCTTAATGTACAGTTGAGCAGATATTGTCAAAATTGTTCCCAAGATGGAATTTTCTTAATATGGCTTGTTTATGCACCAAAACGAGTTGAAATGTACACAAAAATCAATGCTATCTGCTGGTGCCAACCAATCTTCTCACAGATTTTTAGTTTTTGTATAATTGGCTTTAGATGCGACCTTAATGTACAGTTGAGCAGATATTGTCAAAATTGTTCCCACGATGGAATTTTCTTAATATGGCTTGGATATGCACCAAAATGAGCTCAAATGTACACAAAATAATTGCTATCTGCTTGTGCCAACCAATCTTCTCACAGATTTTTAGTTTTTGTATAATTGGCTTTAGATGCGACCTAAATGTACAGTTGAGCAGATATTGTCAAAATTGTTCCCACGATGGAACTTTCTTAATATGACTTGGATATGCACCAAAATGAGCTCAAATGTACACAAAAATAAATGCTATCTGCTGGTGCCAACCAATCTTCTCACAGATTTTTAGTTTTTGTATAATTGGCTTTAGATGCGACCTAAATGTACAGTTGAGCAGATATTGTCAAAATTGTTCCCACGATGGAACTTTCATAATATGACTTGGATATGCACCAAAATGAGCTCAAATGTACATTAAAAATTAATGCTATCTGCTGGTGGCAACCAATCTTCTCACATATTTTTAGCTTTTGTATAATTGGCTTTAGATGCGACCTTAATGTACAGTTGAGCAGATATTGTCAAAAGTGTTCCCACGATGTAATTTTCTTAATATGGCTTGTATATGCACCAAAATGAGCGGAAAATTACATATTAATAATTGCTATCTGCTGGTGCCAACCAATCTTCTCACAGATTTTTAGTTTTTGTATAATTGGCTTTAGATGCGACCTTAATGTACAGTTGAGCAGATATTGTCAAAATTGTTCCCACGATGGAATTTTCTTAATATGGCTTGGATATGCACCAAAATGAGCTCAAATGTACACAAAAATAATTGCTATCTGCTTGTGCCAACCAATCTTCTCACAGATTTTTAGTTTTTGTATAATTGGCTTTAGATGCGACCTTAATGTACAGTTGAGCAGATATTGTCAAATTATTCCCACGATGGAACTTTCTTAATATGGCTTGGATATGCACCAAAATGAGCTCAAATGTACACAAAAATAATTGCTATCTGCTTGTGCCAACCAATCTTCTCACCGAATTTTAGCTTTTGTATAATTGGCTTTTGATGCGACCTAAATGTACAGTTGAGCAGATATTGTCAAAATTGTTCCAACGATGGAATTTTCTTATTATGGCTTGGATATGCACCAAAATTAGCTCAAATGTACACAAAAACAAATGTTATCAGCAGCTGCCAACCAATCTTCTCACAGATTTTTAGTTTTTGTATTATTGGCTTTAGATGCGACCTTAATGTACAGTTGAGCAGATATTGTCAAAATTGTTCCAACGATGGAATTTTCTTAATATGGCTTGGAGATGCACCAACATGAGCTCAAATGTACACAAAAATAATTGCTATCTGCTTGTGCCAACCAATCTTCTCACAGAATTTTAGCTTTTGTATAATTGGCTTTAGATGCGACCTAAATGTACAGTTGAGCAGATATTGTCAAAATTTTTCCCACGATGGAATTTTCTTAATATGACTTGGATATGCACCAAAATGAGCTCAAATGTACACAAAAATAAATGCTATCTGCTGGTGGCAACCAATCTTCTCACATATTTTTAGCTTTTGTATAATTGACTTTAGATGCGACCTTAATGTACAGTTGAGCAGATATTGTCAAAATTGTTCCCACGAGGGAATTTTCTTACTATGGCTTGGAGATGAACCAAAATGAGCTCAAATGTACACAAAAATAATTGCTATCTGCTTATGCCAACCAATCTTCTCACAGAATTTTAGCTTTTGTATAATTGGCTTTTGATGCGACCTTAATGTACAGTTGAGCAGATATTGTCAAAATTGTTCCCACGATGGAATTTTCTTAATATGGCTTGGATATGCACCAAAATGAGCTCAAATGTACACAAAAATAATTGCTATCTGCTTGTGGCAACCAATCTTCTCACAGATTTTGAGTTTTTGTATAATTGGCTTTAGATGCGACCTAAATGTACAGTTGAGCAGATATTGTCAAAATTGTTCCCACGATGGAACTTTCTTAATATGACTTGGATATGCACCAAAATGAACTCAAATGTACATAAAAATAAATGCTATCTGCTGGTGGCAACCAATCTTCTCACAGATTTTTAGCTTTTGTATAATTGGCTTTAGATGCGACCTTAATGTACAGTTGAGCAGATATTGTCAAAATTGTTCCCACGATGGAATTTTCTTAATATGGCTTGTATATGCACCAAAATGAGCGGAAAAGTACATATTAATAATTGCTATCTGCTGGTGCCAACCAATCTTCTCACAGATTTTTAGTTTTTGTATAATTGGCTTTAGATGCGACCTTAATTTACAGTTGAGCAGATATTGTCAAAATTGTTCCCATGATGGAACTTTCTTAATATGACTTGGATATGCACCAAAATGAGCTCAAATGTACACAAAAATAAATGCTATTTGCTGGTGGCAACCAATCTTCTCACAGATTTTTAGCTTTTGTATAATTGACTTTAGATGCGACCTTAATGTACAGTTGAGCAGATATTGTCAAAATTGTTCCCAAGATGGAATTTTCTTAATATGGCTTGTTTATGCACCAAAACGAGCTGAAATGTACACAAAAATCAATGCTATCTGCTGGTGCCAACCAATCTTCTCACAGATTTTTAGTTTTTGTATAATTGGCTTTAGATGCGACCTTAATGTACAGTTGAGCAGATATTGTCAAAATTGTTCCCACGATGGAATTTTCTTAATATGGCTTGGATATGCACCAAAATGAGCTCAAATGTACACAAAAATAATTGCTATCTGCTTGTGCCAACCAATCTTCTCACAGATTTTTAGTTTTTGTATAATTGGCTTTAGATGCGACCTAAATGTACAGTTGAGCAGATATTGTCAAAATTGTTCCCACGATGGAACTTTCTTAATATGACTTGGATATGCACCAAAATGAGCTCAAATGTACACAAAAATAAATGCTATCTGCTGGTGCCAACCAATCTTCTCACAGATTTTTAGTTTTTGTATAATTGGCTTTAGATGCGACCTAAATGTACAGTTGAGCAGATATTGTCAAAATTGTTCCCACGATGGAACTTTCTTAATATGACTTGGATATGCACCAAAATGAGCTCAAATGTACATTAAAAATAAATGCTATCTGCTGGTGGCAACCAATCTTCTCACATATTTTTAGCTTTTGTATAATTGGCTTTAGATGCGACCTTAATGTACAGTTGAGCAGATATTGTCAAAAGTGTTCCCACGATGGAATTTTCTTAATATGGCTTGTATATGCACCAAAATGAGCGGAAAATTACATATTAATAATTGCTATCTGCTGGTGCCAACCAATCTTCTCACAGATTTTTAGCTTTTGTATAATTGGCTTTAGATGCGACCTTAATTTACAGTTGAGCAGATATTGTCAAAATTGTTCCCACGATGGAACTTTCTTACAATGACTTGGATATTCACCAAAATGAGCTCAAATGTACACAAAAATAAATGCTATCTGCTGGTGGCAACCAATCTTCTCACAGATTTTTAGCTTTTGTATAATTGACTTTAGATGCGACCTTAATGTACAGTTGAGCAGATATTGTCAAAATTGTTCCCAAGATGGAATTTTCTTAATATGGCTTGTTTATGCACCAAAACGAGCTGAAATGTACACAAAAATCAATGCTATCTGCTGGTGCCAACCAATCTTCTCACAGATTTTTAGTTTTTGTATAATTGGCTTTAGATGCGACCTTAATGTACAGTTGAGCAGATATTGTCAAAATTGTTCCCACGATGGAATTTTCTTAATATGGCTTGGATATGCACCAAAATGAGCTCAAATGTACACAAAAATAATTGCTATCTGCTTGTGCCAACCAATCTTCTCACAGATTTTTAGTTTTTGTATAATTGGCTTTAGATGCGACCTTAATGTACAGTTGAGCAGATATTGTCAAATTATTCCCACGATGGAACTTTCTTAATATGGCTTGGATATGCACCAAAATGAGCTCAAATGTACACAAAAATAATTGCTATCTGCTTGTGCCAACCAATCTTCTCACCGAATTTTAGCTTTTGTATAATTGGCTTTTGATGCGACCTAAATGTACAGTTGAGCAGATATTGTCAAAATTGTTCCAACGATGGAATTTTCTTATTATGGCTTGGATATGCACCAAAATTAGCTCAAATGTACACAAAAACAAATGTTATCAGCAGCTGCCAACCAATCTTCTCACAGATTTTTAGTTTTTGTATTATTGGCTTTAGATGCGACCTTAATGTACAGTTGAGCAGATATTGTCAAAATTGTTCCAACGATGGAATTTTCTTAATATGGCTTGGAGATGCACCAACATGAGCTCAAATGTACACAAAAATAATTGCTATCTGCTTGTGCCAACCAATCTTCTCACAGAATTTTAGCTTTTGTATAATAGGCTTTAGATGCGACCTAAATGTACAGTTGAGCAGATATTGTCAAAATTTTTCCCACGATGGAATTTTCTTAATATGACTTGGATATGCACCAAAATGAGCTCAAATGTACACAAAAATAAATGCTATCTGCTGGTGGCAACCAATCTTCTCACATATTTTTAGCTTTTGTATAATTGACTTTAGATGCGACCTTAATGTACAGTTGAGCAGATATTGTCAAAATTGTTCCCACGATGGAATTTTCTTAATATGGCTTGGAGATGCACCAAAATGAGCTCAAATGTACACAAAAATAATTGCTATCTGCTTATGCCAACCAATCTTCTCACAGAATTTTAGCTTTTGTATAATTGGCTTTTGATGCGACCTAAATGTACAGTTGAGCAGATATTGTCAAAATTGTTCCCACGATGGAACTTTCTTAATATGACTTGGATATGCACCAAAATGAGCTCAAATGTACACAAAAATAAATGCTATCTGCTGGTGCCAACCAATCTTCTCACAGATTTTGAGTTTTTGTATAATTGGCTTTAGATGCGACCTAAATGTACAGTTGAGCAGATATTGTCAAAATTGTTCCCACGATGGAACTTTCTTAATATGACTTGGATATGCACCAAAATGAACTCAAATGTACATAAAAATAAATGCTATCTGCTGGTGGCAACCAATCTTCTCACAGATTTTTAGCTTTTGTATAATTGGCTTTAGATGCGACCTTAATGTACAGTTGAGCAGATATTGTCAAAATTGTTCCCACGATGGAATTTTCTTAATATGGCTTGTATATGCACCAAAATGAGCTCAAATGTACACAAAAATAAATGCTATCTGCTGGTGCCAACCAATCTTCTCACAGATTTTGAGTTTTTGTATAATTGGCTTTAGATGCGACCTAAATGTACAGTTGAGCAGATATTGTCAAAATTGTTCCCACGATGGAACTTTCTTAATATGACTTGGATATGCACCAAAATGAACTCAAATGTACATAAAAATAAATGCTATCTGCTGGTGGCAACCAATCTTCTCACAGATTTTTAGCTTTTGTATAATTGGCTTTAGATGCGACCTTAATGTACAGTTGAGCAGATATTGTCAAAATTGTTCCCACGATGGAATTTTCTTAATATGGCTTGTATATGCACCAAAATGAGCGGAAAAGTACATATTAATAATTGCTATCTGCTGGTGCCAACCAATCTTCTCACAGATTTTTAGTTTTTGTATAATTGGCTTTAGATGCGACCTTAATTTACAGTTGAGCAGATATTGTCAAAATTGTTCCCATGATGGAACTTTCTTAATATGACTTGGATATGCACCAAAATGAGCTCAAATGTACACAAAAAGAAATGCTATTTGCTGGTGGCAACCAATCTTCTCACAGATTTTTAGCTTTTGTATAATTGACTTTAGATGCGACCTTAATGTACAGTTGAGCAGATATTGTCAAAATTGTTCCCACGATGGAATTTTCTTAATATGGCTTGTATATGCACCAAAACGAGCTGAAATGTACACAAAAATCAATGCTATCTGCTGGAATCTTCTCACAGATTTTAAGTTTTTGTATAATTGGCTTTAGATGCGACCTAAATGTACAGTTGAGCAGATATTGTCAAAATTGTTCCCACGATGGAACTTTCTTAATATGACTTGGATATGCACCAAAATGAGCTCAAATGTACATTAAAAATAAATGCTATCTGCTGGTGGCAACCAATCTTCTCACATATTTTTAGCTTTTGTATAATTGGCTTTAGATGCGACCTTAATGTACAGTTGAGCAGATATTGTCAAAAGTGTTCCCACGATGGAATTTTCTTAATATGGCTTGTATATGCACCAAAATGAGCGGAAAATTACATATTAATAATTGCTATCTGCTGGTGCCAACCAATCTTCTCACAGATTTTTAGCTTTTGTATAATTGGCTTTAGATGCGACCTTAATTTACAGTTGAGCAGATATTGTCAAAATTGTTCCCACGATGGAACTTTCTTACAATGACTTGGATATTCACCAAAATGAGCTCAAATGTACACAAAAATAAATGCTATCTGCTGGTGCCAACCAATCTTCTCACAGATTTTTAGCTTTTGTATAATTGACTTTAGATGCGACCTTAATGTACAGTTGAGCAGATATTGTCAAAATTGTTCCCAAGATGGAATTTTCTTAATATGGCTTGTTTATGCACCAAAACGAGCTGAAATGTACACAAAAATCAATGCTATCTGCTGGTGCCAACCAATCTTCTCACAGATTTTTAGTTTTTGTATAATTGGCTTTAGATGCGACCTTAATGTACAGTTGAGCAGATATTGTCAAAATTGTTCCCACGATGGAATTTTCTTAATATGGCTTGGATATGCACCAAAATGAGCTCAAATGTACACAAAAATAATTGCTATCTGCTTGTGCCAACCAATCTTCTCACAGATTTTTAGTTTTTGTATAATTGGCTTTAGATGCGACCTTAATGTACAGTTGAGCAGATATTGTCAAATTATTCCCACGATGGAACTTTCTTAATATGGCTTGGATATGCACCAAAATGAGCTCAAATGTACCCAAAAATAATTGCTATCTGCTTGTGCCAACCAATCTTCTCACCGAATTTTAGCTTTTGTATAATTGGCTTTTGATGCGACCTAAATGTACAGTTGAGCAGATATTGTCAAAATTGTTCCAACGATGGAATTTTCTTATTATGGCTTGGATATGCACCAAAATTAGCTCAAATGTACACAAAAACAAATGTTATCGGCAGCTGCCAACCAATCTTCTCACAGATTTTTAGTTTTTGTATTATTGGCTTTAGATGCGACCTTAATGTACAGTTGAGCAGATATTGTCAAAATTGTTCCAACGATGGAATTTTCTTAATATGGCTTGGAGATGCACCAACATGAGCTCAAATGTACACAAAAATAATTGCTATCTGCTTGTGCCAACCAATCTTCTCACAGAATTTTAGCTTTTGTATAATAGGCTTTAGATGCGACCTAAATGTACAGTTGAGCAGATATTGTCAAAAATTTTCCCACGATGGAATTTTCTTAATATGACTTGGATATGCACCAAAATGAGCTCAAATGTACACAAAAATAAATGCTATCTGCTGGTGCCAACCAATCTTCTCACATATTTTTAGCTTTTGTATAATTGACTTTAGATGCGACCTTAATGTACAGTTGAGCAGATATTGTCAAAATTGTTCCCACGATGGAATTTTCTTAATATGGCTTGGAGATGCACCAAAATGAGCTCAAATGTACACAAAAATAATTGCTATCTGCTTATGCCAACCAATCTTCTCACAGAATTTTAGCTTTTGTATAATTGGCTTTTGATGCGACCTAAATGTACAGTTGAGCAGATATTGTCAAAATTGTTCCCACGATGGAACTTTCTTAATATGACTTGGATATGCACCAAAATGAGCTCAAATGTACACAAAAATAAATGCTATCTGCTGGTGTCAACCAATCTTCTCACAGATTTTGAGTTTTTGTATAATTGGCTTTAGATGCGACCTAAATGTACAGTTGAGCAGATATTGTCAAAATTGTTCCCACGATGGAACTTTCTTAATATGACTTGGATATGCACCAAAATGAACTCAAATGTACATAAAAATAAATGCTATCTGCTGGTGGCAACCAATCTTCTCACAGATTTTTAGCTTTTGTATAATTGGCTTTAGATGCGACCTTAATGTACAGTTGAGCAGATATTGTCAAAATTGTTCCCACGATGGAATTTTCTTAATATGGCTTGTATATGCACCAAAATGAGCTCAAATGTACACAAAAATAAATGCTATCTGCTGGTGCCAACCAATCTTCTCACAGATTTTGAGTTTTTGTATAATTGGCTTTAGATGCGACCGAAATGTACAGTTGAGCAGATATTGTCAAAATTGTTCCCACGATGGAACTTTCTTAATATGACTTGGATATGCACCAAAATGAACTCAAATGTACATAAAAATAAATGCTATCTGCTGGTGGCAACCAATCTTCTCACAGATTTTTAGCTTTTGTATAATTGGCTTTAGATGCGACCTTAATGTACAGTTGAGCAGATATTGTCAAAATTGTTCCCACGATGGAATTTTCTTAATATGGCTTGTATATGCACCAAAATGAGCTCAAATGTACACAAAAATAAATGCTATCTGCTGGTGCCAACCAATCTTCTCACAGATTTTGAGTTTTTGTATAATTGGCTTTAGATGCGACCGAAATGTACAGTTGAGCAGATATTGTCAAAATTGTTCCCACGATGGAACTTTCTTAATATGACTTGGATATGCACCAAAATGAACTCAAATGTACATAAAAATAAATGCTATCTGCTGGTGGCAACCAATCTTCTCACAGATTTTTAGCTTTTGTATAATTGGCTTTAGATGCGACCTTAATGTACAGTTGAGCAGATATTGTCAAAATTGTTCCCACGATGGAATTTTCTTAATATGGCTTGTATATGCACCAAAATGAGCGGAAAAGTACATATTAATAATTGCTATCTGCTGGTGCCAACCAATCTTCTCACAGATTTTTAGTTTTTGTATAATTGGCTTTAGATGCGACCTTAATTTACAGTTGAGCAGATATTGTCAAAATTGTTCCCATGATGGAACTTTCTTAATATGACTTGGATATGCACCAAAATGAGCTCAAATGTACACAAAAAGAAATGCTATTTGCTGGTGGCAACCAATCTTCTCACAGATTTTTAGCTTTTGTATAATTGACTTTAGATGCGACCTTAATGTACAGTTGAGCAGATATTGTCAAAATTGTTCCCACGATGGAATTTTCTTAATATGGCTTGTATATGCACCAAAACGAGCTGAAATGTACACAAAAATCAATGCTATCCGCTGGAATCTTCTCACAGATTTTAAGTTTTTGTATAATTGGCTTTAGATGCGACCTTAATGTACAGTTGAGCAGATATTGTCAAATTGTTCCCACGATGGAACTTTCTTAATATGGCTTGGATATGCACCAAAATGAGCTCAAATGTACACAAAAATAATTGCTATCTGCTTGTGCCAACCAATCTTCTCACCGAATTTTAGCTTTTGTATAATTGGTTTTTGATGCGACCTAAATGTACAGTTGAGCAGATATTGTCAAAATTGTTCCAACGATGGAATTTTCTTATTATGGCTTGGATATGCACCAAAATTAGCTCAAATGTACACAAAAACAAATGTTATCAACAGCTGCCAACCAATCTTCTCACAGATTTTTAGTTTTTGTATTATTGGCTTTAGATGCGACCTTAATGTACAGTTGAGCAGATATTGTCAAAATTGTTCCAACGATGGAATTTTCTTAATATGGCTTGGAGATGCACCAAAATGAGCTCAAATGTACACAAAAATAATTGCTATCTGCTTGTGCCAACCAATCTTCTCACAGAATTTTAGCTTTTGTATAATTGGCTTTAGATGCGACCTTAATGTACAGTTGAGCAGATATTGTCAAATTTTTTCCCACGATGGAATTTTCTTAATATGGCTTGTATATGCACCAAAATGAGCGGGAAAGTACATATTAATAATTGCTATCTGCTGGTGCCAACCAATCTTCTCACAGATTTTTAGTTTTTGTATAATTGGCTTTAGATGCGACCTTAATGTACAGTTGAGCAGATATTGTCAAAATTGTTCCCACGATGGAATTTTCTTAATATTGCTTGGAGATGCACCAAAATTAGCTCAAATGTACACAAAAATAATTGCTATCTGCTTGTGCCAACCAATCTTCACACACAATTTTAGCTTTTGTATAATTGGCTTTAGATGCGACCTAAATGTACAGTTGAGCAGATATTGTCAAAATTTTTCCCACGATGGAATTTTCTTAATATGACTTGGATATGCACCAAAATGAGCTCAAATGTACACAAAAATAAATGCTATCTGCTGGTCGCAACCAATCTTCTCACAGATTTTAGCTTTTGTATAATTGGCTTTAGATGCGACCTTAATGTACAGTTGAGCAGATATTGTCAAAATTGTTCCCACAATGGAATTTTCTTAATATGGCTTGTATATGCACCAAAATGAGCGGAAAAGTACATATTAATCAATGCTATCTGCTGGTGCCAACCAATCTTCTCACAGATTTTTAGCTTTTGTATAATTGACTTTAGATGCTACCTTAATGTACAGTTGAGCAGATATTGTCAAAATTGTTCCCACGATGGAATTTTCTTAATATGGCTTGTATATGCACCAAAACGAGCTGAAATGTACAGAAAAATCAATGCTATCTGCTGGTGCCAACCAATCTTCTCACAGATTTTTAGTTTTTGTATAATTGGCTTTAGATGCGACCTTAATGTACAGTTGAGCAGATATTGTCAAAATTGTTCCCACGATGGAATTTTCTTAATATGGCTTGTATATGCACCAAAATGAGCGGAAAAGTACATATTAATAATTGCTATCTGCTGGTGCCAACCAATCTTCTCACAGATTTTTAGTTTTTGTATAATTGGCTTTAGATGCGACCTTAATTTACAGTTGAGCAGATATTGTCAAAATTGTTCCAACGATGGAATTTTCTTAATATGGCTTGGAGATGCACCAAAATGAGCTCAAATGTACACAAAAATAATTGCTATCTGCTTGTGCCAACCAATCTTCTCACAGAATTTTAGCTTTTGTATAATTGGCTTTAGATGCGACCTTAATGTACAGTTGAGCAGATATTGTCAAAATTGTTCCCACAATGGAATTTTCTTAATATGGCTTGTATATGCACCAAAATGAGCGGGAAAGTACATATTAATAATTGCTATCTGCTGGTGCCAACCAATCTTCTCACAGATTTTTAGCTTTTGTATAATTGACTTTAGATGCTACCTTAATGTACAGTTGAGCAGATATTGTCAAAATTGTTCCCACGATGGAATTTTCTTAATATGGCTTGTATATGCACCAAAACGAGCTGAAATGTACAGAAAAATCAATGCTATCTGCTGGTGCCAACCAATCTTCTCACAGATTTTTAGTTTTTGTATAATTGGCTTTAGATGCGACCTTAATGTACAGTTGAGCAGATATTGTCAAAATTGTTCCCACGATGGAATTTTCTTAATATGGCTTGGAGATGCACCAAAATGAGCTCAAATGTACACAAAAAGAAATGCTATTTGCTGGTGGCAACCAATCTTCTCACAGATTTTTAGCTTTTGTATAATTGACTTTAGATGCGACCTTAATGTACAGTTGAGCAGATATTGTCAAAATTGTTCCCACGATGGAATTTTCTTAATATGGCTTGTATATGCACCAAAACGAGCTGAAATGTACACAAAAATCAATGCTATCCGCTGGAATCTTCTCACAGATTTTAAGTTTTTGTATAATTGGCTTTAGATGCGACCTTAATGTACAGTTGAGCAGATATTGTCAAATTGTTCCCACGATGGAACTTTCTTAATATGGCTTGGAGATGCACCAAAATGAGCTCAAATGTACACAAAAATAATTGCTATCTGCTTGTGCCAACCAATCTTCTCACCGAATTTTAGCTTTTGTATAATTGGTTTTTGATGCGACCTAAATGTACAGTTGAGCAGATATTGTCAAAATTGTTCCAACGATGGAATTTTCTTATTATGGCTTGGATATGCACCAAAATTAGCTCAAATGTACACAAAAACAAATGTTATCAACAGCTGCCAACCAATCTTCTCACAGATTTTTAGTTTTTGTATTATTGGCTTTAGATGCGACCTTAATGTACAGTTGAGCAGATATTGTCAAAATTGTTCCAACGATGGAATTTTCTTAATATGGCTTGGAGATGCACCAAAATGAGCTCAAATGTACACAAAAATAATTGCTATCTGCTTGTGCCAACCAATCTTCTCACAGAATTTTAGCTTTTGTATAATTGGCTTTAGATGCGACCTTAATGTACAGTTGAGCAGATATTGTCAAATTTTTTCCCACGATAGAATTTTCTTAATATGGCTTGTATATGCACCAAAATGAGCGGGAAAGTACATATTAATAATTGCTATCTGCTGGTGCCAACCAATCTTCTCACAGATTTTTAGTTTTTGTATAATTGGCTTTAGATGCGACCTTAATGTACAGTTGAGCAGATATTGTCAAAATTGTTCCCACGATGGAATTTTCTTAATATTGCTTGGAGATGCACCAAAATTAGCTCAAATGTACACAAAAATAATTGCTATCTGCTTGTGCCAACCAATCTTCACACACAATTTTAGCTTTTGTATAATTGGCTTTAGATGCGACCTAAATGTACAGTTGAGCAGATATTGTCAAAATTTTCCCCACGATGGAATTTTCTTAATATGACTTGGATATGCACCAAAATGAGCTCAAATGTACACAAAAATAAATGCTATCTGCTGGTCGCAACCAATCTTCTCACAGATTTTAGCTTTTGTATAATTGGCTTTAGATGCGACCTTAATGTACAGTTGAGCAGATATTGTCAAAATTGTTCCCACAATGGAATTTTCTTAATATGGCTTGTATATGCACCAAAATGAGCGGAAAAGTACATATTAATCAATGCTATCTGCTGGTGCCAACCAATCTTCTCACAGATTTTTAGCTTTTGTATAATTGACTTTAGATGCTACCTTAATGTACAGTTGAGCAGATATTGTCAAAATTGTTCCCACGATGGAATTTTCTTAATATGGCTTGTATATGCACCAAAACGAGCTGAAATGTACAGAAAAATCAATGCTATCTGCTGGTGCCAACCAATCTTCTCACAGATTTTTAGTTTTTGTATAATTGGCTTTAGATGCGACCTTAATGTACAGTTGAGCAGATATTGTCAAAATTGTTCCCACGATGGAATTTTCTTAATATGGCTTGTATATGCACCAAAATGAGCGGAAAAGTACATATTAATAATTGCTATCTGCTGGTGCCAACCAATCTTCTCACAGATTTTTAGTTTTTGTATAATTGGCTTTAGATGCGACCTTAATTTACAGTTGAGCAGATATTGTCAAAATTGTTCCAACGATGGAATTTTCTTAATATGGCTTGGAGATGCACCAAAATGAGCTCAAATGTACACAAAAATAATTGCTATCTGCTTGTGCCAACCAATCTTCTCACAGAATTTTAGCTTTTGTATAATTGGCTTTAGATGCGACCTTAATGTACAGTTGAGCAGATATTGTCAAAATTGTTCCCACAATGGAATTTTCTTAATATGGCTTGTATATGCACCAAAATGAGCGGGAAAGTACATATTAATAATTGCTATCTGCTGGTGCCAACCAATCTTCTCACAGATTTTTAGCTTTTGTATAATTGACTTTAGATGCTACCTTAATGTACAGTTGAGCAGATATTGTCAAAATTGTTCCCACGATGGAATTTTCTTAATATGGCTTGTATATGCACCAAAACGAGCTGAAATGTACAGAAAAATCAATGCTATCTGCTGGTGCCAACCAATCTTCTCACAGATTTTTAGTTTTTGTATAATTGGCTTTAGATGCGACCTTAATGTACAGTTGAGCAGATATTGTCAAAATTGTTCCCACGATGGAATTTTCTTAATATGGCTTGGAGATGCACCAAAATGAGCTCAAATGTACACAAAAATAATTGCTATCTGCTTGTGCCAACCAATCTTCTCACAGATTTTTAGCTTTTGTATAATTGGCTTTAGATGCGACCTTAATGTACAGTTGAGCAGATATTGTCAAAATTATTCCCACAATGGAATTTTCTTAATATGGCTTGTATATGCACCAAAATGAGCGGGAAAGTACATATTAATAATTGCTATCTGCTGGTGGCAACCAATCTTCTCACAGATTTTTAGCTTTTGTATAATTGACTTTAGATGCTACCTTAATGTACAGTTGAGCAGATATTGTCAAAATTGTTCCCACGATGGAATTTTCTTAATATGGCTTGTATATGCACCAAAACGAGCTCAAATGTACACAAAAACAAATGTTTGCAGCCGGTGCCAACCAATCTTCTCACACATTTTTAGCTTTTGTATAATTGGCTTTAGATGCGACCTTAATGTACAGTTGAGCAGATATTGTCAAAATTGTTCCCACAATGGAATTTTCTTAATATGCTTTGTATATGCACCAAAATGAGCGGGAAAGTACATATTAATAATTGCTATCTGCTGGTGCCAACCAATCTTCTCACAGATTTTTAGCTTTTGTATAATTGACTTTAGATGCTACCTTAATGTACAGTTGAGCAGATATTGTCAAAATTGTTCCCACGATGGAATTTTCTTAATATGGCTTGTATATGCACCAAAACGAGCTGAAATGTACAGAAAAATCAATGCTATCTGCTGGTGCCAACCAATCTTCTCACAGATTTTTAGTTTTTGTATAATTGGCTTTAGATGCGACCTTAATGTACAGTTGAGCAGATATTGTCAAAATTGTTCCCACGATGGAATTTTCTTAATATGGCTTGTATATGCACCAAAATGAGCGGAAAAGTACATATTAATAATTGCTATCTGCTGGTGCCAACCAATCTTCTCACAGATTTTTAGTTTTTGTATAATTGGCTTTAGATGCGACCTTAATTTACAGTTGAGCAGATATTGTCAAAATTGTTCCAACGATGGAATTTTCTTAATATGGCTTGGAGATGCACCAAAATGAGCTCAAATGTACACAAAAATAATTGCTATCTGCTGGTGCCAACCAATCTTCTCACAGAATTTTAGCTTTTGTATAATTGGCTTTAGATGCGACCTTAATGTACAGTTGAGCAGATATTGTCAAAATTGTTCCCACAATGGAATTTTCTTAATATGGCTTGTATATGCACCAAAATGTGCTTGAAAGAACACATTAATAATTGCTATCTGCTGGTGCCAACCAATCTTCTCACATATTTTTAGCTTTTGTATAATTGACTTTAGATGCGACCTTAATGTACAGTTGAGCAGATATTGTCAAAATTGTTCCCACGATGGAATTTTCTTAATATGGCTTGGAGATGTACCAAAATGAGCTCAAATGTACACAAAAATAATTGCTATCTGCTTATGCCAACCAATCTTCTCACAGAATTTTAGCTTTTGTATAATTGGCTTTTGATGCGACCTAAATGTACAGTTGAGCAGATATTGTCAAAATTGTTCCCACGATGGAACTTTCTTAATATGACTTGGATATGCACCAAAATGAGCTCAAATGTACACAAAAATAAATGCTATCTGCTGGTGCCAACCAATCTTCTCACAGATTTTGAGTTTTTGTATAATTGGCTTTAGATGCGACCTAAATGTACAGTTGAGCAGATATTGTCAAAATTGTTCCCACGATGGAACTTTCTCAATATGACTTGGAGATGCACCAAAATGAGCTCAAATGTACACAAAAATAATTGCTATCTGCTGGTGCCAACCAATCTTCTCACAGAATTTTAGCTTTTGTATAATTGGCTTTAGATGCGACCTTAATGTACAGTTGAGCAGATATTGTCAAAATTGTTCCCACAATGGAATTTTCTTAATATGGCTTGTATATGCACCAAAATGAGCGGGAAAGTACATATTAATAATTGCTATCTGCTGGTGCCAACCAATCTTCTCACATATTTTTAGCTTTTGTATAATTGACTTTAGATGCGACCTTAATGTACAGTTGAGGAGATATTGTCAAAATTGTTCCCACGATGGAATTTTCTTAATATGGCTTGGAGATGTACCAAAATGAGCTCAAATGTACACAAAAATAATTGCTATCTGCTTATGCCAACCAATCTTCTCACAGAATTTTAGCTTTTGTATAATTGGCTTTTGATGCGACCTAAATGTACAGTTGAGCAGATATTGTCAAAATTGTTCCCACGATGGAACTTTCTTAATATGACTTGGATATGCACCAAAATGAGCTCAAATGTACACAAAAATAAATGCTATCTGCTGGTGCCAACCAATCTTCTCACAGATTTTGAGTTTTTGTATAATTGGCTTTAGATGCGACCTAAATGTACAGTTGAGCAGATATTGTCAAAATTGTTCCCACGATGGAACTTTCTCAATATGACTTGGATATGCACCAAAATGAACTCAAATGTACATAAAAATAAATGCTATCTGCTGGTGGCAACCACTTTACTCACAGATTTTTAGCTTTTGTATAATTGGCTTTAGATGCGACCTTAATGTACAGTTGAGCAGATATTGTCAAAATTGTTCCCACGATGGAATTTTCTTAATATGGCTTGTATATGCACCAAAATGAGCGGAAAAGTACATATTAATAATTGCTATCTGCTGGTGCCAACCAATCTTCTCACATATTTTTAGCTTTTGTATAATTGACTTTAGATGCTACCTTAATGTACAGTTGAGCAGATATTGTCAAAATTGTTCCCACGATGGAATTTTCTTAATATGGCTTGTATATGCACCAAAACGAGCTGAAATGTACAGAAAAATCAATGCTATCTGCTGGTGCCAACCAATCTTCTCACAGATTTTTAGTTTTTGTATAATTGGCTTTAGATGCGACCTTAATGTACAGTTGAGCAGATATTGTCAAAATTGTTCCCACGATGGAATTTTCTTAATATGGCTTGGAGATGCACCAAAATGAGCTCAAATGTACACAGAAATAATTGCTATCTGTTTGTGCCAACCAATCTTCTCACAGATTTTTAGCTTTTGTATAATTGGCTTTAGATGCGACCTTAATGTACAGTTGAGCAGATATTGTCAAAATTATTCCCACAATGGAATTTTCTTAATATGGCTTGTATATGCACCAAAATGAGCGGGAAAGTACATATTAATAATTGCTATCTGCTGGTGCCAACCAATCTTCTCACAGATTTTTAGCTTTTGTATAATTGACTTTAGATGCGACCTTAATGTACAGTTGAGCAGATATTGTCAAAATTGTTCCCACGATGGAATTTTCTTAATATGGCTTGTATATGCACCAAAACGAGCTCAAATGTACACAAAAACAAATGTTTGCAGCCGGTGCCAACCAATCTTCTCACACATTTTTAGCTTTTGTATAATTGGCTTTAGATGCGACCTTAATGTACAGTTGAGCAGATATTGTCAAAATTGTTCCCACAATGGAATTTTCTTAATATGCTTTGTATATGCACCAAAATGAGCGGGAAAGTACATATTAATAATTGCTATCTGCTGGTGCCAACCAATCTTCTCACAGATTTTTAGCTTTTGTATAATTGACTTTAGATGCTACCTTAATGTACAGTTGAGCAGATATTGTCAAAATTGTTCCCACGATGGAATTTTCTTAATATGGCTTGTATATGCACCAAAACGAGCTGAAATGTACAGAAAAATCAATGCTATCTGCTGGTGCCAACCAATCTTCTCACAGATTTTTAGTTTTTGTATAATTGGCTTTAGATGCGACCTTAATGTACAGTTGAGCAGATATTGTCAAAATTGTTCCCACGATGGAATTTTCTTAATATGGCTTGTATATGCACCAAAATGAGCGGAAAAGTACATATTAATAATTGCTATCTGCTGGTGCCAACCAATCTTCTCACAGATTTTTAGTTTTTGTATAATTGGCTTTAGATGCGACCTTAATTTACAGTTGAGCAGATATTGTCAAAATTGTTCCAACGATGGAATTTTCTTAATATGGCTTGGAGATGCACCAAAATGAGCTCAAATGTACACAAAAATAATTGCTATCTGCTGGTGCCAACCAATCTTCTCACAGAATTTTAGCTTTTGTATAATTGGCTTTAGATGCGACCTTAATGTACAGTTGAGCAGATATTGTCAAAATTGTTCCCACAATGGAATTTTCTTAATATGGCTTGTATATGCACCAAAATGAGCGGGAAAGTACATATTAATAATTGCTATCTGCTGGTGCCAACCAATCTTCTCACATATTTTTAGCTTTTGTATAATTGACTTTAGATGCGACCTTAATGTACAGTTGAGCAGATATTGTCAAAATTGTTCCCACGATGGAATTTTCTTAATATGGCTTGGAGATGCACCAAAATGAGCTCAAATGTACACAAAAATAATTGCTATCTGCTTATGCCAACCAATCTTCTCACAGAATTTTAGCTTTTGTATAATTGGCTTTTGATGCGACCTAAATGTACAGTTGAGCAGATATTGTCAAAATTGTTCCCACGATGGAACTTTCTTAATATGACTTGGATATGCACCAAAATGAGCTCAAATGTACACAAAAATAAATGCTATCTGCTGGTGCCAACCAATCTTCTCACAGATTTTGAGTTTTTGTATAATTGGCTTTAGATGCGACCTAAATGTACAGTTGAGCAGATATTGTCAAAATTGTTCCCACGATGGAACTTTCTCAATATGACTTGGATATGCACCAAAATGAACTCAAATGTACATAAAAATAAATGCTATCTGCTGGTGGCAACCACTCTACTCACAGATTTTTAGCTTTTGTATAATTGGCTTTAGATGCTACCTTAATGTACAGTTGAGCAGATATTGTCAAAATTGTTCCCACGATGGAATTTTCTTAATATGGCTTGTATATGCACCAAAATGAGCGGAAAAGTACATATTAATAATTGCTATCTGCTGGTGCCAACCAATCTTCTCACAGATTTTTAGTTTTTGTATAATTGGCTTTAGATGCGACCTTAATTTACAGTTGAGCAGATATTGTCAAAATTGTTCCCATGATGGAACTTTCTTAATATGACTTGGATATGCACCAAAATGAGCTCAAATGTACACAAAAAGAAATGCTATTTGCTGGTGGCAACCAATCTTCTCACAGATTTTTAGCTTTTGTATAATTGACTTTAGATGCGACCTTAATGTACAGTTGAGCAGATATTGTCAAAATTGTTCCCACGATGGAATTTTCTTAATATGGCTTGTATATGCACCAAAACGAGCTGAAATGTACACAAAAATCAATAGTATCTGCTGGAATCTTCTCACAGATTTTAAGTTTTTGTATAATTGGCTTTAGATGCGACCTTAATGTACAGTTGAGCAGATACTGTCAAATTGTTCCCACGATGGAACTTTCTTAATATGGCTTGGATATGCACCAAAATGAGCTCAAATGTACACAAAAATAATTGCTATCTGCTTGTGCCAACCAATCTTCTCACCGAATTTTAGCTTTTGTATAATTGGTTTTTGATGCGACCTAAATGTACAGTTGAGCAGATATTGTCAAAATTGTTCCAACGATGGAATTTTCTTATTATGGCTTGGATATGCACCAAAATTAGCTCAAATGTACACAAAAACAAATGTTATCAACAGCTGCCAACCAATCTTCTCACAGATTTTTAGTTTTTGTATTATTGGCTTTAGATGCGACCTTAATGTACAGTTGAGCAGATATTGTCAAAATTGTTCCAACGATGGAATTTTCTTAATATGGCTTGGAGATGCACCCAAATGAGCTCAAATGTACACAAAAATAATTGCTATCTGCTTGTGCCAACCAATCTTCTCACAGAATTTTAGCTTTTGTATAATTGGCTTTAGATGCGACCTTAATGTACAGTTGAGCAGACATTGTCAAATTTTTTCCCACGATGGAATTTTCTTAATATGACTTGGATATGCACCAAAATGAGCTCAAATGTACACAAAAATAAATGCTATCTGCTGGTGGCAACCAATCTTCTCACAGATTTTTAGCTTTTGTATAATTGGCTTTAGATGCGACCTTAATGTACAGTTGAGCAGATATTGTCAAAATTGTTCCCACAATGGAATTTTCTTAATATGGCTTGTATATGCACCAAAATGAGCGGGAAAGTACATATTAATAATTGCTATCTGCTGGTGCCAACCAATCTTCTCACAGATTTTTAGCTTTTGTATAATTGACTTTAGATGCTACCTTAATGTACAGTTGAGCAGATATTGTCAAAATTGTTCCCACGATGGAATTTTCTTAATATGGCTTGTATATGCACCAAAATGAGCGGAAAAGTACATATTAATAATTGCTATCTGCTGGTGCCAACCAATCTTCTCACAGATTTTTAGTTTTTGTATAATTGGCTTTAGATGCGACCTTAATTTACAGTTGAGCAGATATTGTCAAAATTGTTCCAACGATGGAATTTTCTTAATATGGCTTGGAGATGCACCAAAATGAGCTCAAATGTACACAAAAATAATTGCTATCTGCTTGTGCCAACCAATCTTCTCACAGAATTTTAGCTTTTGTATAATTGGCTTTAGATGCGACCTTAATGTACAGTTGAGCAGATATTGTCAAAATTGTTCCCACAATGGAATTTTCTTAATATGGCTTGTATATGCACCAAAATGAGCGGGAAAGTACATATTAATAATTGCTATCTGCTGGTGCCAACCAATCTTCTCACAGATTTTTAGCTTTTGTATAATTGACTTTAGATGCTACCTTAATGTACAGTTGAGCAGATATTGTCAAAATTGTTCCCACGATGGAATTTTCTTAATATGGCTTGTATATGCACCAAAACGAGCTGAAATGTACAGAAAAATCAATGCTATCTGCTGGTGCCAACCAATCTTCTCACAGATTTTTAGTTTTTTTATAATTGGCTTTAGATGCGACCTTAATGTACAGTTGAGCAGATATTGTCAAAATTGTTCCCACGATGGAATTTTCTTAATATGGCTTGTATATGCACCAAAATGAGCGGAAAAGTACATATTAATAATTGCTATCTGCTGGTGCCAACCAATCTTCTCACAGATTTTTAGTTTTTGTATAATTGGCTTTAGATGCGACCTTAATTTACAGTTGAGCAGATATTGTCAAAATTGTTCCAACGATGGAATTTTCTTAATATGGCTTGGAGATGCACCAAAATGAGCTCAAATGTACACAAAAATAATTGCTATCTGCTTGTGCCAACCAATCTTCTCACAGAATTTTAGCTTTTGTATAATTGGCTTTAGATGCGACCTTAATGTACAGTTGAGCAGATATTGTCAAAATTATTCCCACAATGGAATTTTCTTAATATGGCTTGTATATGCACCAAAATGAGCGGGAAAGTACATATTAATAATTGCTATCTGCTGGTGCCAACCAATCTTCTCACAGATTTTTAGCTTTTGTATAATTGACTTTAGATGCTACCTTAATGTACAGTTGAGCAGATATTGTCAAAATTGTTCCCACGATGGAATTTTCTTAATATGGCTTGTATATGCACCAAAACGAGCTCAAATGTACACAAAAACAAATGTTAGCAGCCGGTGCCAACCAATCTTCTCACAGATTTTTAGCTTTTGTATAATTGGCTTTAGATGCGACCTTAATGTACAGTTGAGCAGATATTGTCAAAATTGTTCCCACAATGGAATTTTCGTAATATGCTTTGTATATGCACCAAAATGAGCGGGAAAGTACATATTAATAATTGCTATCTGCTGGTGCCAACCAATCTTCTCACAGATTTTTAGCTTTTGTATAATTGACTTTAGATGCGACCTTAATGTACAGTTGAGCAGATATTGTCAAAATTGTTCCCACGATGGAATTTTCTTAATATGGCTTGTATATGCACCAAAACGAGCTGAAATGTACAGAAAAATCAATGCTATCTGCTGGTGCCAACCAATCTTCTCACAGATTTTTAGTTTTTGTATAATTGGCTTTAGATGCGACCTTAATGTACAGTTGAGCAGATATTGTCAAAATTGTTCCCACGATGGAATTTTCTTAATATGGCTTGTATATGCACCAAAATGAGCGGAAAAGTACATATTAATAATTGCTATCTGCTGGTGCCAACCAATCTTCTCACAGATTTTTAGTTTTTGTATAATTGGCTTTAGATGCGACCTTAATTTACAGTTGAGCAGATATTGTCAAAATTGTTCCAACGATGGAATTTTCTTAATATGGCTTGGAGATGCACCAAAATGAGCTCAAATGTACACAAAAATAATTGCTATCTGCTGGTGCCAACCAATCTTCTCATAGAATTTTAGCTTTTGTATAATTGGCTTTAGATGCGACCTTAATGTACAGTTGAGCAGATATTGTCAAAATTGTTCCCACAATGGAATTTTCTTAATATGGCTTGTATATGCACCAAAATGAGCGGGAAAGTACATATTAATAATTGCTATCTGCTGGTGCCAACCAATCTTCTCACAGATTTTTAGCTTTTGTATAATTGACTTTAGATGCTACCTTAATGTACAGTTGAGCAGATATTGTCAAAATTGTTCCCACGATGGAATTTTCTTAATATGGCTTGTATATGCACCAAAACGAGCTGAAATGTACACAAAAATCAATTATATCTGCTGGTGCCAACCAATCTTCTCACAGATTTTTAGTTTTTGTATAATTGGCTTTAGATGCGACCTTAATGTACAGTTGAGCAGATATTGTCAAATTGTTCCCACGATGGAACTTTCTTAATATGGCTTGGATATGCACCAAAATGAGCTCAAATGTACACAAAAATAATTGCTATCTGCTTGTGCCAACCAATCTTCTCACCGAGTTTTAGCTTTTGTATAATTGGTTTTTGATGCGACCTTAATGTACAGTTGAGCAGATATTGTCAAAATTGTTCCAACGATGGAATTTTCTTATTATGGCTTGGATATGCACCAAAATTAGCTCAAATGTACGCAAAAATAATTGCTATCTGCTTGTGCCAACCAATCTTCTCACAGAATTTTAGCTTTTGTATAATTGGCTTTAGATGCGACCTAAATGTACAGTTGAGCAGATATTGTCAAATTTTTTCCCACGATGGAATTTTCTTAATATGACTTGGATATGCACCAAAATGAGCTCAAATGTACACAAAAATAAATGCTATCTGCTGGTGGCAACCAATCTTCTCACAGATTTTTAGCTTTTGTATAAATGGTTTTAGATGCGACCTTAATGTACAGTTGAGCAGATATTGTCAAAATTGTTCCCACAATGGAATTTTCTTAATATGGCTTGTATATGCACCAAAATGAGCGGAAAAGTACATATTAATAATTGCTATCTGCTTGTGCCAACCAATCTTCTCACAGAATTTCACCTTTTGTATAATTGGCTTTTGATGCGATCTAAATGTACAGTTGAGCAGATATTGTCAAAATTGTTCCCACGATGGAACTTTCTTAATATGACTTGGATATGCTGCAAAATGAGCTCAAATGTACACAAAAATAAATGCTATCTGCTGGTGCCAACCAATCTTCTCACAGATTTTTAGTTTTTGTATAATTGGCTTTAGATGCGACCTAAATGTACAGTTGAGCAGATATTGTCAAAATGTTCCCACGATGGAACTTTCTTAATATGACTTGGATATGCACCAAAATGAGCGGAAAAGTACATATTAATAATTGCTATCTGCTGGTGGCAACCAATCTTCTCACAGATTTTTAGTTTTTGTATAATTGGCTTTAGATGCGACCTTAATGTACAGTTGAGCAGATATTGTCAAAAGATTTCCCACGATGGAATTTTCTTAATATGGCTTGGATATGCACCAAAATTAGCTCAAATGTACACAAAAACAAATGTTATCAGCAGCTGCCAACCAATCTTCTCACAGATTTTTAGTTTTTGTATTATTGGCTTTAGATGCGACCTTAATGTACAGTTGAGCAGATATTGTCAAAATTGTTCCAACGATGGAATTTTCTTAATATGGCTTGGAGATGCACCAAAATGAGCTCAAATGTACGCAAAAAAAATTGCTATCTGCTTGTGCCAACCAATCTTCTCACCGAGTTTTAGCTTTTGTATAATTGGTTTTTGATGCGACCTTAATGTACAGTTGAGCAGATATTGTCAAAATTGTTCCAACGATGGAATTTTCTTATTATGGCTTGGATATGCACCAAAATTAGCTCAAATGTACGCAAAAATAATTGCTATCTGCTTGTGCCAACCAATCTTCTCACAGAATTTTAGCTTTTGTATAATTGGCTTTAGATGCGACCTAAATGTACAGTTGAGCAGATATTGTCAAAATTGTTCCCACAATGGAATTTTCTTAATATGGCTTGTATATGCACCAAAATGAGCGGAAAAGTACATATTAATAATTGCTATCTGCTTGTGCCAACCAATCTTCTCACAGAATTTCACCTTTTGTATAATTGGCTTTTGATGCGATCTAAATGTACAGTTGAGCAGATATTGTCAAAATTGTTCCCACGATGGAACTTTCTTAATATGACTTGGATATGCTGCAAAATGAGCTCAAATGTACACAAAAATAAATGCTATCTGCTGGTGCCAACCAATCTTCTCACAGATTTTTAGTTTTTGTATAATTGGCTTTAGATGCGACCTAAATGTACAGTTGTGCAGATATTGTCAAAATTGTTCCCACGATGGAACTTTCTTAATATGACTTGGATATGCACCAAAATGAGCGGAAAAGTACATATTAATAATTGCTATCTGCTGGTGGCAACCAATCTTCTCACAGATTTTTAGTTTTTGTATAATTGGCTTTAGATGCGACCTTAATGTACAGTTGAGCAGATATTGTCAAAATTTTTCCCACGATGGAATTTTCTTAATATGGCTTGGATATGCACCAAAATTAGCTCAAATGTACACAAAAACAAATGTTATCAGCAGCTGCCAACCAATCTTCTCACAGATTTTTAGTTTTTGTATTATTGGCTTTAGATGCGACCTTAATGTACAGTTGAGCAGATATTGTCAAAATTGTTCCAACGAAGGAATTTTCTTAATATGGCTTGGAGATGCACCAAAATGAGCTCAAATGTACACAAAAAAATTGCTATCTGCTTGTGCCAACCAATCTTCTCACAGAATTTTAGCTTTTGTATAATTGGCTTTAGATGCGACCTAAATGTACAGTTGAGCAGATATTGTCAAATTTTTTCCCACGATGGAATTTTCTTAATATGACTTGGATATGCACCAAAATGAGCTCAAATGTACACAAAAATAAATGCTATCTGCTGGTGGCAACCAATCTTCTCACAGATTTTTAGCTTTTGTATAAATGGTTTTAGATGCGACCTTAATGTACAGTTGAGCAGATATTGTCAAAATTGTTCCCACAATGGAATTTTCTTAATATGGCTTGTATATGCACCAAAATGAGCGGAAAAGTACATATTAATAATTGCTATCTGCTTGTGCCAACCAATCTTCTCACAGAATTTTAGCTTTTGTATAATTGGCTTTTGATGCGACCTAAATGTACAGTTGAGCAGATATTGTCAAAATTGTTCCAACGATGGAACTTTCTTAATATGACTTGGATTTGCACCAAAATGAGCTCAAAAGTACATATTAATAATTGCTATCTGCTGGTGGCAACCAATCTTCTCACATATTTTTAGCTTTTGTATAATTGACTTTAGATGCGACCTTAATGTACAGTTGAGCAGATATTGTCAAAATTGTTCCCACGATGGAATTTTCTTAATATGGCTTGGAGATGCACCAAAATGAGCTCAAATGTACACAAAAACAAATGCTATCTGCTGGTGCCAACCAATCTTCTCACAGATTTTTAGTTTTTGTATAATTGACTTTAGATGCGACCTTAATGTACAGTTGAGCAGATATTGTCAAAATTGTTCCCACGATGGAATTTTCTTAATATGGCTTGTATATGCACCAAAAAGAGCTGAAATGTACACAAAAATCAATGCTATCTGCTGGTGCCAACCAATCTTCTCACAGATTTTTAGTTTTTGTATAATTGGCTTTAGATGCGACCTTAATGTACAGTTGAGCAGATATTGTCAAAATTGTTCCCACGATGGAATTTTCTTAATATGGCTTGGAGATGCATCAAAATGAGCTCAAATGTACACAAAAATAATTGCTATCTGCTTGTGCCAACCAATCTTCTCACAGATTTTTAGTTTTTGTATAATTGGCTTTAGATGCGACCTTAATGTACAGTTGAGCAGATATTGTCAAATTGTTCCCACGATGGAACTTTCTTAATATGGCTTGGATATGCACCAAAATGAGCTCAAATGTACACAAAAATAATTGCTATCTGCTTGTGCCAACCAATCTTCTCACCGAATTTTAGCTTTTGTATAATTGGTTTTTGATGCGACCTAAATGTACAGTTGAGCAGATATTGTCGAAATTGTTCCAACGATGGAATTTTCTTATTATGGCTTGGATATGCACCAAAATTAGCTCAAATGTACACAAAAACAAATGTTATCAGCAGCTGCCAACCAATCTTCTCACAGATTTTTAGTTTTTGTATTATTGGCTTTAGATGCGACCTTAATGTACAGTTGAGCAGATATTGTCAAAATTGTTCCCACGATGGAATTTTCTTAATATGGCTTGGAGATGCACCAAAATGAGCTCAAATGTACACAAAAGTAATTGCTATCTGCTTGTGCCAACCAATCTTCTCACAGAATTTTAGCTTTTGTATAATTGACTTTTGATGCGATCTAAATGTACAGTTGAGCAGATATTGTCAAAATTGTTCCCACGATGGAACTTTCTTAATATGACTTGGATATGCACCAAAATGAGCTCAAATGTACACAAAAATAAATGCTATCTGCTGGTGCCAACCAATCTTCTCACAGATTTTTAGTTTTTGTATAATTGGCTTTAGATGCGACCTAAATGTACAGTTGAGCAGATATTGTCAAAATTGTTCCCACGATGGAATTTTCTTAATTTGGCTTGGAGATGCACCAAAATGAGCTCAAATGTACACAAAAGTAATTGCTATCTGCTGGTGCCAACCAATCTTCTCACAGATTTTTAGTTTTTCTATAATTGGCTTTAGATGCGACCTTAATGTACAGTTGAGCAGATATTGTCAAAATTGTTCCCACGATGGAATTTTCTTATTATGGCTTGTATATGCACCAAAATGAGCGGAAAAGTACATATTAATAATTGCTATCTGCTGGTGCCAACCAATCTTCTCACAGATTTTTAGTTTTTGTATAATTGGCTTTAGATGCGACCTTAATGTACAGTTGAGGAGATATTGTCAAAATTGTTCCCACGATGGAACTTTCTTAATATGGCTTGGAGATGCACCAAAATGAGCTCAAATGTACACAAAAATAATTGCTATCTGCTGGTGCCAACCAATCTTCTCACAGATTTTAAGCTTTTGTATAATTGACTTTAGATGCGACCTTAATGTACAGTTGAGCAGATATTGTCAAAATTGTTCCCACGATGGAATTTTCTTAATATGTCTCGTATATGCACCAAAATGAGCGGAAAAGTACATAATTATAATTGCTATTTCTGGTGCCAACCAATCTTCTCACAGATTTTTAGCTTTTGTATTATTGACTTTAGATGCGACCTTAATGTACAGTTGAGCAGATATTGTCAAAATTGTTCCCACGATGGAATTTTCTTAATATGGCTCGTATATGCACCAAAACGAGCTCAAATGTACACAATAATAAATGCTATCTGCTGGTGCCAACGATTTTCTTTCTCACAGATTTTTAGTTTTTGTATTATTGGCTTTAGATGCGACTTTAATGAACAGTTGAGCAGATATTGTCAAAATTGTTCCCACGATGGAATTTTCTTATTATGGCTTGGATATGCACCAAAATGAGCTCAAATGTACACAAAAATAATTGCTATCTGTTGGTGCCAACCAATCTTCTCACAGATTTTTAGCTTTTGTATAATTGGCTTTAGATGCGACCTTAATGTACAGTTGAGAAGATATTGTCAAAATTTTTCCACGATGGAACTTTCTTAATATGACTTGGATATGCACCAAAATGAGCTCAAATGTACACAAAAATAATTGCTATCTGCTGGTGGCAACCAATCTTCTCACAGATTTTTAGCTTTTGTATAATTGACTTTAGATGCGACCTTAATATACAGTTGAGCAGATATTGTCAAAATTGTTCCCACGATGGAATTTTCTTAATATGGCTCGTATATGCACCAAAACGAGCTCAAATGTACACAATAATAAATGCTATCTGCTGGTGCCAACGATTTTCTCACAGATTATTAGTTTTTGTATTATTGGCATTAGATGCGACTTTAATGAACAGTTGAGCAGATATTGTCAAAATTGTTCCCACGATGGAATTTTCTTATTATGGCTTGGATATGCACCAAAATGAGCTCAAATGTACACAAAAATAATTGTTATCTGCTTGTGCCAACCAATCTTCTCACAGATTTTTAGCTTTTGTATAATTGACTTTAGATGCGACCTTAATGTACAGTTGAGCAGATATTGTCAAAATTGTTCCCACGATGGAATTTTCTTATTATGGCTTGGATATGCACCAAAATGAGCTCAAATGTACACAAAAACAAATGTTAGCAGCCGGTGCCAACCAATCTTCTCACAGATTTTTAGTTTTTGTATAATTGGCTTTAGATGCGACCTTAATGTACAGTTGAGCAGATATTGTCAAAATTGTTCCCACGATGGAATTTTCTTAATATGGCTTGTATATGCACCAAAATGAGCTCAAATGTACACAAAAATAATTGCTATCTGCTGGTGGCAACCAATCTTCTCACAGATTTTTAGTTTTTTGTATAATTGGCTTTAGATGCGACCTTAATGTACAGTTGAGCATATATTGTCAAAATTGTTCCCACGATGGAATTTTCTTATTATGGCTTGTATATGCACCAAAATGAGCGGAAAAGTACATAATAATAATTGCTATCTGCTGGTGCCAACCAATCTTCTCACAGATTTTTAGCTTTTGTATTATTGACTTTAGATGCGACCTTAATGTACAGTTGAGCAGATATTGTCAAAATTGTTCCCACGATGGAATTTTCTTAATATGGCTCGTATATGCACCAAAACGAGCTCAAATGTACACAATAATAAATGCTATCTGCTGGTGCAAACGATTTTCTCACAGATTTTTAGCTTTTGTATAATTGACTTTAGATGCGACCTTAATGTACAGTTGAGCAGATATTGTCAAAATTGTTCCCACGATGGAATTTTCTTAATATGGCTTGGAGATGCACCAAAATGAGCTCAAATGTACACAAAAATAAATGCTATCTGCTGGTGGCAACCAATCTTCTCACAGATTTTTAGCTTTTGTATAATTGGCTTTAGATGCGACCTTAATGTACAGTTGAGAAGATATTGTCAAAATTGTTCCCACGATGGAACTTTCTTAATATTAATGGATATGCACCAAAATGAGCTGAAATGTACACAAAAATCAATGCTATCTGCTTGTGCAAACCAAACTTCTCACAGATTTTTAGTTTTTGTATAATTGGCTTTAGATGCGACCTTAATGTACAGTTGAGCAGATATTGGCAAAATTGTTCCCATGATGGAACTTTCTTAATATGACTTGAATATGCACCAAAATGAGCTCAAATGTACACAAAAATAAATGCTATCTGCTGGTGGCAACCAATCTTCTCACAGATTTTTAGCTTTTGTATAATTGACTTTAGATGCGACCTTAATGTACAGTTGAGCAGATATTGTCAAAATTGTTCCCACGATGGAATTTTCTTAATATGGCTTGTATATGCACCAAAACGAGCTGAAATGTACACAAAAATCAATGCTATCTGCTGGTGCCAACCAAACTTCTCACAGATTTTTAGTTTTTGTATTATTGGCTTTAGATGCGACTTTAATGAACAGTTGAGCAGATATTGTCAAAATTGTTCCCACGATGGATATTTCTTATTATGGCTTGGATATGCACCAAAATGAGATCAAATGTACACAAAAATAATTGCTATCTGCTTGTGCCAACCAATCTTCTCACAGATTTTTAGTTTTTGTATAATTGGCTTTAGATGCGACCTTAATGTACAGTTGAGCAGATATTGTCAAAATTGTTCCCATGATGGAACTTTCTTAATATGGCTTGGAGATGCACCAAAATGAGCTCAAATGTACACAAAAATAATTGCTATCTGCTGGTGCCAACCAATCTTCTCACAGATTTTTAGCTTTTGTATAATTGACTTTAGATGCGACCTTAATGTACAGTTGAGCAGATATTGTCAAAATTGTTCCCACGATGGAATTTTCTTAATATGGCTCGTATATGCACCAAAACGAGCTCAAATGTACACAATAATAAATGCTATCTGCTGGTGCCAACGATTTTCTTTCTCACAGATTTTTAGTTTTTGTATTATTGGCTTTAGATGCGACTTTAATGAACAGTTGAGCAGATATTGTCAAAATTGTTCCCACGATGGAATTTTCTTATTATGGCTTGGATATGCACCAAAATGAGCTCAAATGTACACAAAAATAATTGCTATCTGTTGGTGCCAACCAATCTTCTCACAGATTTTTAGCTTTTGTATAATTGGCTTTAGATGCGACCTTAATGTACAGTTGAGAAGATATTGTCAAAATTTTTCCACGATGGAACTTTCTTAATATGACTTGAATATGCACCAAAATGAGCTCAAATGTACACAAAAATAATTGCTATCTGCTGGTGGCAACCAATCTTCTCACAGATTTTTAGCTTTTGTATAATTGACTTTAGATGCGACCTTAATATACAGTTGAGCAGATATTGTCAAAATTGTTCCCACGATGGAATTTTCTTAATATGGCTCGTATATGCACCAAAACGAGCTCAAATGTACACAATAATAAATGCTATCTGCTGGTGCCAACGATTTTCTCACAGATATTTAGTTTTTGTATTATTGGCTTTAGATGCGACTTTAATGAACAGTTGAGCAGATATTGTCAAAATTGTTCCCACGATGGAATTTTCTTATTATGGCTTGGATATGCACCAAAATGAGCTCAAATTTACACAAAAATAATTGCTATCTGCTTGTGCCAACCAATCTTCTCACAGATTTTTAGCTTTTGTATAATTGACTTTAGATGCGACCTTAATGTACAGTTGAGCAGATATTGTCAAAATTGTTCCCACGATGGAATTTTCTTAATATGGCTTGGATATGCACCAAAATGAGCTCAAATGTACACAAAAACAAATGTTAGCAGCCGGTGCCAACCAATCTTCTCACAGATTTTTAGTTTTTGTATAATTGGCTTTAGATGCGACCTTAATGTACAGTTGAGCAGATATTGTCAAAATTGTTCCCACGATGGAACTTTCTTAATATGAATGGATATGCACCAAAACGAGCTGAAATGTACACAAAAATCAATGCTATCTGCTTGTGCCAACCAAACTTCTCACAGATTTTTAGTTTTTGTATAATTGGCTTTAGATGCGACCTTAATGTACAGTTGAGCAGATATTGGCAAAATTGTTCCCATGATGGAACTTTCTTAATATGACTTGAATATGCACCAAAATGAGCTCAAATGTACACAAAAATAAATGCTATCTGCTGGTGGCAACCAATCTTCTCACAGATTTTTAGCTTTTGTATAATTGGCTTTAGATGCGACCTTAATGTACAGTTGAGCAGATATTGTCAAAATTGTTCCCACGATGGAACTTTCTTAATATGAATGGATATGCACCAAAACGAGCTGAAATGTACACAAAAATCAATGCTATCTGCTTGTGCCAACCAAACTTCTCACAGATTTTTAGTTTTTGTATAATTGGCTTTAGATGCGACCTTAATGTACAGTTGAGCAGATATTGGCAAAATTGTTCCCATGATGGAACTTTCTTAATATGACTTGAATATGCACCAAAATGAGCTCAAATGTACACAAAAATAAATGCTATCTGCTGGTGGCAACCAATCTTCTCACAGATTTTTAGCTTTTGTATAATTGGCTTTAGATGCGACCTTAATGTACAGTTGAGCAGATATTGTCAAAATTGTTCCCACGATGGAATTTTCTTAATATGGCTTGTATATGCACCAACACGAGCTGAAATGTACACAAAAATTAATGCTATCTGCTGGTGCCAACCAATCTTCTCACAGATTTTTAGCTTTTGTATAATTGACTTTAGATGCGACCTTAATGTACAGTTGAGCAGATATTGTCAAAATTGTTCCCACGATGGAATTTTCTTAATATGGCTTGTATATGCACCAAAACGAGCTGAAATGTACACAAAAATCAATGCTATCTGCTGGAATCTTCTCACAGATTTTAAGTTTTTGTATAATTGGCTTTAGATGCGACCTAAATGTACAGTTGAGCAGATATTGTCAAAATTGTTCCCACGATGGAACTTTCTTAATATGACTTGGATATGCACCAAAATGAGCTCAAATGTACATTAAAAATAAATGCTATCTGCTGGTGGCAACCAATCTTCTCACATATTTTTAGCTTTTGTATAATTGACTTTAGATGCGACCTTAATGTACAGTTGAGCAGATATTGTCAAAATTGTTCCCACGATGGAATTTTCTTAATATGGCTCGTATATGCACCAAAATGAGCGGAAAAGTACATAATTATTATTGCTATCTGCTGGTGCCAACCAATCTTCTCACAGATTTTTAGCTTTTGTATTATTGACTTTAGATGCGACCTTAATGTACAGTTGAGCAGATATTGTCAAAATTGTTCCCACGATGGAATTTTCTTAATATGGCTTGTATATGCACCAAAACGAGCTGAAATGTACACAAAAATCAATGCTATCTGCTGGTGCCAACCAAACTTCTCACAGATTTTTAGTTTTTGTATTATTGGCTTTAGATGCGACTTTAATGAACAGTTGAGCAGATATTGTCAAAATTGTTCCCACGATGGATATTTCTTATTATGGCTTGGATATGCACCAAAATGAGATCAAATGTACACAAAAATAATTGCTATCTGCTTGTGCCAACCAATCTTCTCACAGATTTTTAGTTTTTGTATAATTGGCTTTAGATGCGACCTTAATGTACAGTTGAGCAGATATTGTCAAAATTGTTCCCATGATGGAACTTTCTTAATATGGCTTGGAGATGCACCAAAATGAGCTCAAATGTACACAAAAATAATTGCTATCTGCTGGTGCCAACCAATCTTCTCACAGATTTTTAGCTTTTGTATAATTGGCTTTAGATGCGACCTAAATGTACAGTTGAGCAGATATTGTCAAAATTGTTCCCACGATGGAACTTTCTTAATATGACTTGGATATGCACCAAATCCAATAAAAATAAATGCTATCTGCTGGTGGCAACCAATCTTCTCACAGATTTTTAGTTTTTGTATTATTGGCTTTAGATGCGACTTTAATGAACAGTTGAGCAGATATTGTCAAAATTGTTCCCACGATGGAATTTTCTTATTATGGCTTGGATATGCACCAAAATGAGCTCAAATGTACACAAAAATAATTGCTATCTGTTGGTGCCAACCAATCTTCTCACAGATTTTTAGCTTTTGTATAATTGGCTTTAGATGCGACCTTAATGTACAGTTGAGAAGATATTGTCAAAATTTTTCCACGATGGAACTTTCTTAATATGACTTGAATATGCACCAAAATGAGCTCAAATGTACACAAAAATAATTGCTATCTGCTGGTGGCAACCAATCTTCTCACAGATTTTTAGCTTTTGTATAATTGACTTTAGATGCGACCTTAATATACAGTTGAGCAGATATTGTCAAAATTGTTCCCACGATGGAATTTTCTTAATATGGCTCGTATATGCACCAAAACGAGCTCAAATGTACACAATAATAAATGCTATCTGCTGGTGCCAACGATTTTCTCACAGATTTTTAGTTTTTGTATTATTGGCTTTAGATGCGACTTTAATGAACAGTTGAGCAGATATTGTCAAAATTGTTCCCACGATGGAATTTTCTTATTATGGCTTGGATATGCACCAAAATGAGCTCAAATTTACACAAAAATAATTGCTATCTGCTTGTGCCAACCAATCTTCTCACAGATTTTTAGCTTTTGTATAATTGACTTTAGATGCGACCTTAATGTACAGTTGAGCAGATATTGTCAAAATTGTTCCCACGATGGAATTTTCTTAATATGGCTTGGATATGCACAAAAATGAGCTCAAATGTACACAAAAACAAATGTTAGCAGCCGGTGCCAACCAATCTTCTCACAGATTTTTAGTTTTTGTATAATTGGCTTTAGATGCGACCTTAATGTACAGTTGAGCAGATATTGTCAAAATTGTTCCCACGATGGAACTTTCTTAATATGAATGGATATGCACCAAAACGAGCTGAAATGTACACAAAAATCAATGCTATCTGCTTGTGCCAACCAAACTTCTCACAGATTTTTAGTTTTTGTATAATTGGCTTTAGATGCGACCTTAATGTACAGTTGAGCAGATATTGGCAAAATTGTTCCCATGATGGAACTTTCTTAATATGACTTGAATATGCACCAAAATGAGCTCAAATGTACACAAAAATAAATGCTATCTGCTGGTGGCAACCAATCTTCTCACAGATTTTTAGCTTTTGTATAATTGACTTTAGATGCGACCTTAATGTACAGTTGAGCAGATATTGTCAAAATTGTTCCCACGATGGAATTTTCTTAATATGGCTTGTATATGCACCAACACGAGCTGAAATGTACACAAAAATTAATGCTATCTGCTGGTGCCAACCAATCTTCTCACAGATTTTTAGTTTTTGTATTATTGGCTTTAGATGCGACTTTAATGAACAGTTGAGCAGATATTGTCAAAATTGTTCCCACGATGGATATTTCTTATTATGACTTGGATATGCACCAAAATGAGCTCAAATGTACACAAAAATAAATGCTATCTGTTGGTGCCAACCAATCTTCTCACAGATTTTTAGCTTTTGTATAATTGGCTTTAGATGCGACCTTAATGTACAGTTGAGAAGATATTGTCAAAATTGTTCCCACGATGGAATTTTCTTAATATGGCTTGTATATGCACCAACACGAGCTGAAATGTACACAAAAATTAATGCTATCTGCTGGTGCCAACCAATCTTCTCACAGATTTTTAGTTTTTGTATTATTGGCTTTAGATGCGACTTTAATGAACAGTTGAGCAGATATTGTCAAAATTGTTCCCACGATGGATATTTCTTATTATGACTTGGATATGCACCAAAATGAGCTCAAATGTACACAAAAATAAATGCTATCTGTTGGTGCCAACCAATCTTCTCACAGATTTTTAGCTTTTGTATAATTGGCTTTAGATGCGACCTTAATGTACAGTTGAGAAGATATTGTCAAAATTGTTCCCACGATGGAACTTTCTTAATATGACTTGGATATGCACCAAAATGAGCTCAAATGTACACAAAAATAATTGCTATCTGCTGGTGCCAACCAATCTTCTCACAGATTTTTAGCTTTTGTATAATTGGCTTTAGATGCGACCTTAATGTACAGTTGAGAAGATATTGTCAAAATTGTTCCCACGATGGAACTTTCTTAATATGACTTGGATATGCACCAAAATGAGCTCAAATGTACACAAAAATAATTGCTATCTGCTTGTGCCAACCAATCTTCTCACAGATTTTTAGTTTTTGTATAATTGGCTTTAGATGCGACCTTAATGTACAGTTGAGCAGATATTGTCAAAATTGTTCCCATGATGGAACTTTCTTAATATGGCTTGTATATGCACCAACACGAGCTGAAATGTACACAAAAATCAATGCTATCTGCTGGTGCCAACCAATCTTCTCACAGATTTTTAGTTTTTGTATTATTGGCTTTAGATGCAAACTTAATGTACAGTTGAGAAGATATTGTCAAAATTGTTCCCACGATGGAACTTTCTTAATATAACTTGGATATGCACCAAAATGAGCTCAAATGTACACAAAAATAATTGCTATCTGCTTGTGCCAACCAATCTTCTAACAGATTTTAAGTTTTTGTATAATTGGCTTTAGATGCGACCTTAATGTACAGTTGAGCAGATATTGTCAAAATTGTTCCCATGATGGAACTTTCTTAATATGGCTTGTATATCCACCAACACGAGCTGAAATGTACACAAAAATCAATGCTATCTGCTGGTGCCAACCAATCTTCTCACAGATTTTTAGTTTTTGTATTATTGGCTTTAGATGCGACTTTAATGAACAGTTGAGCAGATATTGTCAAAATTGTTCCCACGATGGATATTTCTTATTATGTCTTGGATATGCACCAACATGAGCTCAAATGTACACAAAAATAAATGCTATCTGTTGGTGCCAACCAATCTTCTCACAGATTTTTAGCTTTTGTATAATTGGCTTTAGATGCGACCTTAATGTACAGTTGAGAAGATATTGTCAAAATTGTTCCCACGATGGAACTTTCTTAATATGACTTGGATATGCACCAAAATGAGCTCAAATGTACACAAAAATAATTGCTATCTGCTGGTGGCAACCAATCTTCTCACAGATTTTTAGCTTTTGTATAATTGACTTTAGATGCGACCTTAATATACAGTTGAGCAGATATTGTCAAAATTGTTCCCACGATGGAATTTTCTTAATATGGCTCGTATATGCACCAAAACGAGCTCAAATGTACACAATAATAAATGCTATCTGCTGGTGCCAACGATTTTCTCACAGATTTTTAGTTTTTGTATTATTGGCTTTAGATGCGACTTTAATGAACAGTTTAGCAGATATTGTCAAAATTGTTCCCACGATGGAATTTTCTTATTATGGCTTGGATATGCACCAAAATGAGCTCAAATGTACACAAAAATAATTGCTATCTGCTTGTGCCAACCAATCTTCTCACAGATTTTTAGCTTTTGTATAATTGACTTTAGATGCGACCTTAATGTACAGTTGAGCAGATATTGTCAAAATTGTTCCCACGATGGAATTTTCTTATTATGGCTTGGATATGCACCAAAATGAGCTCAAATGTACACAAAAACAAATGTTAGCAGCCGGTGCCAACCAATCTTCTCACAGATTTTTAGTTTTTGTATAATTGGCTTTAGATGCGACCTTAATGTACAGTTGAGCAGATATTGTCAAAATTGTTCCCACGATGGAATTTTCTTAATATGACTTGGATATGCACCAAAATGAGCTCAAATGTACACAAAAATAATTGCTATCTGCTGGTGGCAACCAATCTTCTCACAGATTTTTAGCTTTTGTATAATTGACTTTAGATGCGACCTTAATATACAGTTGAGCAGATATTGTCAAAATTGTTCCCACGATGGAATTTTCTTAATATGGCTCGTATATGCACCAAAACGAGCTCAAATGTACACAATAATAAATGCTATCTGCTGGTGCCAACGATTTTCTCACAGATTTTTAGTTTTTGTATTATTGGCTTTAGATGCGACTTTAATGAACAGTTTAGCAGATATTGTCAAAATTGTTCCCACGATGGAATTTTCTTATTACGGCTTGGATATGCACCAAAATGAGCTCAAATGTACACAAAAATAATTGCTATCTGCTTGTGCCAACCAATCTTCTCACAGATTTTTAGCTTTTGTATAATTGGCTTTAGATGCGACCTTAATGTACAGTTGAGCAGATATTGTCAAAATTGTTCCCACGATGGAATTTTCTTATTATGGCTTGGATATGCACCAAAATGAGCTCAAATGTACACAAAAACAAATGTTAGCAGCCGGTGCCAACCAATCTTCTCACAGATTTTTAGTTTTTGTATAATTGGCTTTAGATGCGACCTTAATGTACAGTTGAGCAGATATTGTCAAAATTGTTCCCACGATGGAATTTTCTTAATATGGCTTGTATATGCACCAAAATGAGCTCAAATGTACACAAAAAATAATTGCTATCTGCTGGTGGCAACCAATCTTCTCACAGATTTTTAGTTTTTTGTATAATTGGCTTTAGATGCGACCTTAATGTACAGTTGAGCAGATATTGTCAAAAGTGTTCCCACGATGGAATTTTCTTATTATGGCTTGTATATGCACCAAAATGAGCGGAAAAGTACATATTAATAATTGCTATCTGCTGGTGCCAACCAATCTTCTCACAGATTTTTAGCTTTTGTATAATTGACTTTAGATGCGACCTTAATATACAGTTGAGCAGATATTGTCAAAATTGTTCCCACGATGGAATTTTCTTAATATGGCTCGTATATGCACCAAAACGAGCTCAAATGTACACAATAATAAATGCTATCTGCTGGTGCCAACGATTTTCTCACAGATTTTTAGTTTTTGTATTATTGGCTTTAGATGCGACTTTAATGAACAGTTTAGCAGATATTGTCAAAATTGTTCCCACGATGGAATTTTCTTATTACGGCTTGGATATGCACCAAAATGAGCTCAAATGTACACAAAAATAATTGCTATCTGCTTGTGCCAACCAATCTTCTCACAGATTTTTAGCTTTTGTATAATTGACTTTAGATGCGACCTTAATGTACAGTTGAGCAGATATTGTCAAAACTGTTCCCACGATGGAATTTTCTTATTATGGCTTGGATATGCACCAAAATGAGCTCAAATGTACACAAAAACAAATGTTAGCAGCCGGTGCCAACCAATCTTCTCACAGATTTTTAGTTTTTGTATAATTGGCTTTAGATGCGACCTTAATGTACAGTTGAGCAGATATTGTCAAAATTGTTCCCACGATGGAATTTTCTTAATATGGCTTGTATATGCACCAAAATGAGCTCAAATGTACACAAAAAATAATTGCTATCTGCTGGTGGCAACCAATCTTCTCACAGATTTTTAGTTTTTTGTATAATTGGCTTTAGATGCGACCTTAATGTACAGTTGAGCAGATATTGTCAAAAGTGTTCCCACGATGGAATTTTCTTATTATGGCTTGTATATGCACCAAAATGAGCGGAAAAGTACATATTAATAATTGCTATCTGCTGGTGCCAACCAATCTTCTCACAGATTTTTAGCTTTTGTATTATTGACTTTAGATGCGACCTTAATGTACAGTTGAGCAGATATTGTCAAAATTGTTCCCACGATGGAATTTTCTTAATATGGCTAGTATATGCACCAAAACGAGCTCAAATGTACACAATAATAAATGCTATCTGCTGGTGCCAACTATTTTCTCACAGATTTTTAGCTTTTGTATAATTGACTTTAGATGCGACCTTAATGTACAGTTGAGCAGATATTGTCAAAATTGTTCCCATGATGGAACTTTCTTAATATGGCTTGTATATGCACCAAAACGAGCTGAAATGTACACAAAAATCAATGCTATCTGCTGGTGCCAACCAATCTTCTCACAGATTTTTAGTTTTTGTATTATTGGCTTTAGATGCGACTTTAATGAACAGTTGAGCAGATATTGTCAAAATTGTTCCCACGATGGATATTTCTTATTATGACTTGGATATGCACCAAAATGAGCTCAAATGTACACAAAAATAAATGCTATCTGTTGGTGCCAACCAATCTTCTCACAGATTTTTAGCTTTTGTATAATTGGCTTTAGATGCGACCTTAATGTACAGTTGAGAAGATATTGTCAAAATTGTTCCCACGATGGAATTTTCTTAATATGACTTGGATATGCACCAAAATGAGCTCAAAAGTACACAAAAATAATTGCTATCTGCTGGTGGCAACCAATCTTCTCACAGATTTTTAGCTTTTGTATAATTGACTTTAGATGCGACCTTAATATACAGTTGAGCAGATATTGTCAAAATTGTTCCCACGATGGAATTTTCTTATTATGGCTTGGATATGCACCAAAATGAGCTCAAATGTACACAAAAACAAATGTTAGCAGCCGGTGGCAACCAATCTTCTCACAGATTTTTAGTTTTTGTATAATTGGCTTTAGATGCGACCTTATATGCACCAAAACGAGCTCAAATGTACACAATAATAAATGCTATCTGCTGGTGCCAACGATTTTCTCACAGATTTTTAGTTTTTGTATTATTGGCTTTAGATGCGACTTTAATGAACAGTTGAGCAGATATTGTCAAAATTGTTCCCACGATGGAATTTTCTTATTATGGCTTGGATATGCACCAAAATGAGCTCAAATGTACAAAAAAATAATTGCTCTCTGCTTGTGCCAACCAATCTTCTCACAGATTTTTAGCTTTTGTATAATTGACTTTAGATGCGACCTTAATGTACAGTTGAGCAGATATTGTCAAAATTGTTCCCACGATGGAATTTTCTTAATATGGCTTGTATATGCACCAAAATGAGCTCAAATGTACACAAAAAATAATTGCTATCTGCTGGTGGCAACCAATCTTCTCACAGATTTTTAGCTTTTGTATAATTGACTTTAGATGCGACCTTAATATACAGTTGAGCAGATATTGTCAAAATTGTTCCCACGATGGAATTTTCTTAATATGGCTCGTATATGCACCAAAACGAGCTCAAATGTACACAATAATAAATGCTATCTGCTGGTGCCAACGATTTTCTCACAGATTTTTAGTTTTTGTATTATTGGCTTTAGATGCGACTTTAATGAACAGTTTAGCAGATATTGTCAAAATTGTTCCCACGATGGAATTTTCTTATTACGGCTTGGATATGCACCAAAATGAGCTCAAATGTACACACAAATAATTGCTATCTGCTTGTGCCAACCAATCTTCTCACAGATTTTTAGCTTTTGTATAATTGACTTTAGATGCGACCTTAATGTACAGTTGAGCAGATATTGTCAAAATTGTTCCCACGATGGAATTTTCTTATTATGGCTTGGATATGCACCAAAATGAGCTCAAATGTACACAAAAACAAATGTTAGCAGCCGGTGCCAACCAATCTTCTCACAGATTTTTAGTTTTTGTATAATTGGCTTTAGATGCGACCTTAATGTACAGTTGAGCAGATATTGTCAAAATTGTTCCCACGATGGAATTTTCTTAATATGGCTTGTATATGCACCAAAATGAGCTCAAATGTACACAAAAAATAATTGCTATCTGCTGGTGGCAACCAATCTTCTCACAGATTTTTAGTTTTTTGTATAATTGGCTTTAGATGCGACCTTAATGTACAGTTGAGCAGATATTGTCAAAATTGTTCCCACGATGGAATTTTCTTATTATGGCTTGTATATGCACCAAAATGAGCGGAAAAGTACATATTAATAATTGCTATCTGCTGGTGCCAACCAATCTTCTCACAGATTTTTAGCTTTTGTATTATTGACTTTAGATGCGACCTTAATGTACAGTTGAGCAGATATTGTCAAAATTGTTCCCACGATGGAATTTTCTTAATATGGCTCGTATATGCACCAAAACGAGCTCAAATGTACACAATAATAAATGCTATCTGCTGGTGCCAACGATTTTCTCACAGATTTTTAGCTTTTGTATAATTGACTTTAGATGCGACCTTAATGTACAGTTGAGCAGATATTGTCAAAATTGTTCCCATGATGGAACTTTCTTAATATGGCTTGTATATGCACCAAAACGAGCTGAAATGTACACAAAAATCAATGCTATCTGCTGGTGCCAACCAATCTTCTCACAGATTTTTAGTTTTTGTATTATTGGCTTTAGATGCGACTTTAATGAACAGTTGAGCAGATATTGTCAAAATTGTTCCCACGATGGATATTTCTTATTATGACTTGGATATGCACCAAAATGAGCTCAAATGTACACAAAAATAAATGCTATCTGTTGGTGCCAACCAATCTTCTCACAGATTTTTAGCTTTTGTATAATTGGCTTTAGATGCGACCTTAATGAACAGTGGAGAAGATATTGTCAAAATAGTTCCCACGATGGAATTTTCTTATTATGGCTTGGATATGCACTAAAATTAGCTCAAATGTACACAAAAACAAATGTTATCAGCCGGTGCCAACCAATCTTCTCACAGATGTTTAGTTTTTGTATAATTGGCTTTAGATGCGACCTTATATGCACCAAAACGAGCTCAAATGTACACAATAATAAATGCTATCTGCTGGTGCCAACGATTTTCTCACAGATTTTTAGTTTTTGTATTATTGGCTTTAGATGCGACTTTAATGAACAGTTGAGCAGATATTGTCAAAATTGTTCCCACGATGGAATTTTCTTATTATGGCTTGGATATGCACCAAAATGAGCTCAAATGTACAAAAAAATAATTGCTATCTGCTTGTGCCAACCAATCTTCTCACAGATTTTTAGCTTTTGTATAATTGACTTTAGATGCGACCTTAATGTACAGTTGAGCAGATATTGTCAAAATTGTTCCCACGATGGAATTTTCTTAATATGGCTTGTATATGCACCAAAATGAGCTCAAATGTACACAAAAAATAATTGCTATCTGCTGGTGGCAACCAATCTTCTCACAGATTTTTAGTTTTTTGTATAATTGGCTTTAGATGCGACCTTAATGTACAGTTGAGCAGATATTGTCAAAATTGTTCCCACGATGGAATTTTCTTATTATGGCTTGTATATGCACCAAAATGAGCGGAAAAGTACATATTAATAATTGCTATCTGCTGGTGCCAACCAATCTTCTCACAGATTTTTAGCTTTTGTATTATTGACTTTAGATGCGACCTTAATGTACAGTTGAGCAGATATTGTCAAAATTGTTCCCACGATGGAATTTTCTTAATATGGCTCGTATATGCACCAAAACGAGCTCAAATGTACACAATAATAAATGCTATCTGCTGGTGCCAACGATTTTCTCACAGATTTTTAGCTTTTGTATAATTGACTTTAGATGCGACCTTAATGTACAGTTGAGCAGATATTGTCAAAATTGTTCCCACGATGGAATTTTCTTAATATGGCTTGGAGATGCACCAAAATGAGCTCAAATGTACACAAAAATAAATGCTATCTGCTGGTGGCAACCAATCTTCTCACAGAAATTTAGCTTTTGTATAATTGACTTTAGATGCGACCTAAATGTACAGTTGAGCAGATATTGTCAAAATTATTCCCACGATGGAATTTTCTTAATAGGGCTTGGATATGCACCAAAATGAGCTCAAATGTACACAAAAATAAATGTTAGCAGCCGGTGCCAACCAATCTTCTCACAGATTTTTAGCTTTTGTATAATTGGCTTTAGATGCGACCTTAATGTACAGTTGAGAAGATATTGTCAAAATTGTTCCCACGATGGAACTTTCTTAATATGAATGGATATGCACCAAAACGAGCTGAAATGTACACAAAAATCAATGCTATCTGCTTGTGCCAACCAATCTTCTCACAGATTTTTAGTTTTTGTATAATTGGCTTTAGATGCGACCTTAATGTACAGTTGAGCAGATATTGTCAAAATTGTTCCCACGATGGAATTTTCTTAATATGGCTCGTATATGCACCAAAACGAGCTCAAATGTACACAATAATAAATGCTATCTGCTGGTGCCAACGATTTTCTCACAGATTTTTAGCTTTTGTATAATTGACTTTAGATGCGACCTTAATGTACAGTTGAGCAGATATTGTCAAAATTGTTCCCATGATGGAACTTTCTTAATATTGCTTGTATATGCACCAAAACGAGCTGAAATGTACACAAAAATCAATGCTATCTGCTGGTGCCAACCAATCTTCTCACAGATTTTTAGTTTTTGTATTATTGGCTTTAGATGCGACTTTAATGAACAGTTGAGCAGATATTGTCAAAATTGTTCCCACGATGGATATTTCTTATTATGACTTGGATATGCACCAAAATGAGCTCAAATGTACACAAAAATAAATGCTATCTGTTGGTGCCAACCAATCTTCTCACAGATTTTTAGCTTTTGTATAATTGGCTTTAGATGCGACCTTAATGAACAGTGGAGAAGATATTGTCAAAATAGTTCCCACGATGGAATTTTCTTATTATGGCTTGGATATGCACTAAAATTAGCTCAAATGTACACAAAAACAAATGTTATCAGCCGGTGCCAACCAATCTTCTCACAGATGTTTAGTTTTTGTATAATTGGCTTTAGATGCGACCTTATATGCACCAAAACGAGCTCAAATGTACACAATAATAAATGCTATCTGCTGGTGCCAACGATTTTCTCACAGATTTTTAGTTTTTGTATTATTGGCTTTAGATGCGACTTTAATGAACAGTTGAGCAGATATTGTCAAAATTGTTCCCACGATGGAATTTTCTTATTATGGCTTGGATATGCACCAAAATGAGCTCAAATGTACAAAAAAATAATTGCTATCTGCTTGTGCCAACCAATCTTCTCACATTTTTTTAGCTTTTGTATAATTGACTTTAGATGCGACCTTAATGTACAGTTGAGCAGATATTGTCAAAATTCTTCCCACGATGGAATTTTCTTAATATGGCTTGTATATGCACCAAAATGAGCTCAAATGTACACAAAAAATAATTGCTATCTGCTGGTGGCAACCAATCTTCTCACAGATTTTTAGTTTTTTGTATAATTGGCTTTAGATGCGACCTTAATGTACAGTTGAGCAGATATTGTCAAAATTGTTCCCACGATGGAATTTTCTTATTATGGCTTGTATATGCACCAAAATGAGCGGAAAAGTACATATTAATAATTGCTATCTGCTGGTGCCAACCAATCTTCTCACAGATTTTTAGCTTTTGTATTATTGACTTTAGATGCGACCTTAATGTACAGTTGAGCAGATATTGTCAAAATTGTTCCCACGATGGAATTTTCTTAATATGGCTCGTATATGCACCAAAACGAGCTCAAATGTACACAATAATAAATGCTATCTGCTGGTGCCAACGATTTTCTCACAGATTTTTAGCTTTTGTATAATTGACTTTAGATGCGACCTTAATGTACAGTTGAGCAGATATTGTCAAAATTGTTCCCACGATGGAATTTTCTTAATATGGCTTGGATATGCACCAACATGAGCTCAAATGTACACAAAAATAAATGCTATCTGCTTGTGCGTACCAATCTTCTCACAGAAATTTAGCTTTTGTATAATTGACTTTAGATGCGACCTAAATGTACAGTTGAGCAGATATTGTCAAAATTATTCCCACGATGGAATTTTCTTAATAGGGCTTGGATATGCACCAAAATGAGCTCAAATGTACACAAAAATAAATGTTAGCAGCCGGTGCCAACCAATCTTCTCACAGATTTTTAGCTTTTGTATAATTGGCTTTAGATGCGACCTTAATGTACAGTTGAGAAGATATTGTCAAAATTGTTCCCACGATGGAACTTTCTTAATATGAATGGATATGCACCAAAACGAGCTGAAATGTACACAAAAATCAATGCTATCTGCTTGTGCCAACCAATCTTCTCACAGATTTTTAGTTTTTGTATAATTGGCTTTAGATGCGACCTTAATTTACAGTTGAGCAGATATTGTCAAAATTGTTCCCATGATGGAACTTTCTTAATATGACTTGGATATGCACCAAAATGAGCTCAAATGTACACAAAAATAAATGCTATCTGCTGGTGGCAACCAATCTTCTCACAGATTTTTAGCTTTTGTATAATTGACTTTAGATGCGACCTTAATGTACAGTTGAGCAGATATTGTCAAAATTGTTCCCACGATGGAATTTTCTTAATATGGCTTGTATATGCACCAAAACGAGCTGAAATATACACAAAAATCAATGCTATCTGCTGGTGCCAACCAATCTTCTCACAGATTTTTAGTTTTTGTATTATTGGCTTTAGATGCGACTTTAATGAACAGTTGAGCAGATATTGTCAAAATTGTTCCCACGATGGATATTTCTTATTATGGCTTGGATATGCACCAAAATGAGCTCAAATGTACACAAAAATAATTGCTATCTGCTTGTGCCAACCAATCTTCTCACAGATTTTTAGTTTTTGTATAATTGGCTTTAGATGCGACCTTAATGTACAGTTGAGCAGATATTGTCAAAATTTTTCCCACGATGGAACTTTCTTAATATGGCTTGGAGATGCACCAAAATGAGCTCAAATGTACACAAAAATAATTGCTATCTGCTGGTGGCAACCAATCTTCTCACAGATTTTTAGCTTTTGCATAATTGACTTGAGAGGCGACCTTAATGTACAGTTGAGCAGATATTGTCAAAATTGTTCCCACGATGGAATTTTCTTATTATGGCTTGGATATGCACCAAAATGAGCTCAAATGTACGCAAAAACAAATGTTAGCAGCCGGTGCCAACCAATCTTCTCACAGATTTTTAGTTTTTGTATAATTGGCTTTAGATGCGACCTTAATGTACAGTTGAGCAGATATTGTCAAAATTGTTCCCACGATGGAATTTTCTTAATATGGCTTGTATATGCACCAAAATGAGCTGAAATGTACACAAAAATAATTGCTATCTGCTGGTGGCAACCAATCTTCTCACAGATTTTTAGCTTTTGTATAATTGGCTTTAGATGCGACCTTAATGTACAGTTGAGCAGATATTGTCAAAATTGTTCCCACGATGGAATTTTCTTATTATGGCTTGTATATGCACCAAAATGAGCGGAAAAGTACATATTAATAATTGCTATCTGCTGGTGCCAACCAATCTTCTCACAGATTTTTAGCTTTTGTATTATTGACTTTAGATGCGACCTTAATGTACAGTTAAGCAGATATTGTCAAAATTGTTCCCACGATGGAATTTTCTTAATATGGCTCGTATATGCACCAAAACGAGCACAAATGTACACAATAATAAATGCTACCTGCTGGTGCCAACGATTTTCTCACAGATTTTTAGTTATTGTATTATTGGCTTTAGATGCGACTTTAATGAACAGTTGAGCAGATATTGTCAAAATTGTTCCCACGATGGGATTTTCTAATTATGGCTTGGATATGCACCAAAATGAGCTCAAATGTACACAAAAATAATTGCTATCTGCTTGTGCCAACCAATCTTCTCACAGAATTTTAGCTTTTGTATAATTGACTTTAGATGCGACCTTAATGTACAGTTGAGCAGATATTGTCAAAATTGTTCCCACGATGGAATTTTCTTATTATGGCTTGGATATGCACCAAAATGAGCTCAAATGTACGCAAAAACAAATGTTAGCAGCCGGTGCCAACCAATCTTCTCACAGATTTTTAGCTTTTGTATAATTGACTTTAGATGCGACCTTAATGTACAGTTGAGCAGATATTGTCAAAATTGTTCCCACGATGGAATTTTCTTAATATGGCTTGTATATGCACCAAAACGAGCTGAAATATACACAAAAATCAATGCTATCTGCTGGTGCCAACCAATCTTCTCACAGATTTTTAGCTTTTGTATTATTGACTTTAGATGCGACCTTAATGTACAGTTAAGCAGATATTGTCAAAATTGTTCCCACGATGGAATTTTCTTAATATGGCTCGTATATGCACCAAAACGAGCACAAATGTACACAATAATAAATGCTACCTGCTGGTGCCAACGATTTTCTCACAGATTTTTAGTTATTGTATTATTGGCTTTAGATGCGACTTTAATGAACAGTTGAGCAGATATTGTCAAAATTGTTCCCACGATGGGATTTTCTAATTATGGCTTGGATATGCACCAAAATGAGCTCAAATGTACACAAAAATAATTGCTATCTGCTTGTGCCAACCAATCTTCTCACAGAATTTTAGCTTTTGTATAATTGACTTTAGATGCGACCTTAATGTACAGTTGAGCAGATATTGTCAAAATTGTTCCCACGATGGAACTTTTTTATTATGGCTTGGATATGCACCAAAATGAGCTCAAATGTACACAAAAACAAATGTTAGCAGCCGGTGCCAACCAATCTTCTCACAGATTTTTAGTTTTTGTATAATTGACTTTAGATGCGACCTTAATGTACAGTTGAGCAGATATTGTCAAAATTGTTCCCACGATGGAATTTTCTTAATATGGCTTGTATATGCACCAAAACGAGCTGAAATATACACAAAAATCAATGCTATCTGCTGGTGCCAACCAATCTTCTCACAGATTTTTAGTTTTTGTATTATTGGCTTTAGATGCGACTTTAATGAACAGTTGAGCAGATATTGTCAAAATTGTTCCCACGATGGATATTTCTTATTATGGCTTGGATATGCACCAAAATGAGCTCAAATGTACACAAAAATAATTGCTATCTGCTTGTGCCAACCAATCTTCTCACAGATTTTTAGTTTTTGTATAATTGGCTTTAGATGCGACCTTAATGTACAGTTGAGCAGATATTGTCAAAATTGTTCCCACGATGGAATTTTCTTAATATGGCTTGTATATGCACCAAAATGAGCTGAAATGTACACAAAAATAATTGCTATCTGCTGGTGGCAACCAATCTTCTCACAGATTTTTAGCTTTTGTATAATTGGCTTTAGATGCGACCTTAATTTACAGTTGAGCAGATATTGTCAAAATTGTTCCCACGATGGAATTTTCTTATTATGGCTTGTATATGCACCAAAATGAGCGGAAAAGTACATATTAATAATTGCTATCTGCTGGTGCCAACCAATCTTCTCACAGATTTTTAGCTTTTGTATTATTGACTTTAGATGCGACCTTAATGTACAGTTAAGCAGATATTGTCAAAATTGTTCCCACGATGGAATTTTCTTAATATGGCTCGTATATGCACCAAAACGAGCACAAATGTACACAATAATAAATGCTACCTGCTGGTGCCAACGATTTTCTCACAGATTTTTAGTTATTGTATTATTGGCTTTAGATGCGACTTTAATGAACAGTTGAGCAGATATTGTCAAAATTGTTCCCACGATGGGATTTTCTAATTATGGCTTGGATATGCACCAAAATGAGCTCAAATGTACACAAAAATAATTGCTATCTGCTTGTGCCAACCAATCTTCTCACAGAATTTTAGCTTTTGTATAATTGACTTTAGATGCGACCTTAATGTACAGTTGAGCAGATATTGTCAAAATTGTTCCCACGATGGAACTTTTTTATTATGGCTTGGATATGCACCAAAATGAGCTCAAATGTACACAAAAACAAATGTTAGCAGCCGGTGCCAACCAATCTTCTCACAGATTTTTAGTTTTTGTATAATTGGCTTTAGATGCGACCTTAATGTACAGTTGAGCAGATATTGTCAAAATTGTTCCCACGATGGAATTTTCTTAATATGGCTTGTATATGCACCAAAATGAGCTCAAATGTACACAAAAAATAATTGCTATCTGCTGGTGGCAACCAATCTTCTCACAGATTTTTAGTTTTTTGTATAATTGGCTTTAGATACGACCTTAATGTACAGTTGAGCAGATATTGTCAAAATTGTTCCCACGATGGAATTTTCTTATTATGGCTTGTATATGCACCAAAATGAGCGGAAAAGTACATATTAATAATTGCTATCTGCTGGTGCCAACCAATCTTCTCACAGATTTTTAGCTTTTGTATTATTGACTTTAGATGCGACCTTAATGTACAGTTGAGCAGATATTGTCAAAATTGTTCCCACGATGGAATTTTCTTATTATGGCTTGTATATGCACCAAAACGAGCTCAAATGTACACAATAATAAATGCTATCTGCTGGTGCCAACGATTTTCTCACAGATTTTTAGCTTTTCTATAATTGACTTTAGATGCGACCTTAATGTACAGTTGAGCAGATATTGTCAAAATTGTTCCCACGATGGAGATTTCTTAATATGGCTTGGAGATGCACCAAAATGAGCTCAAATGTACACAAAAATAAATGCTATCTGCTGGTGGCAACCAATCTTCTCACAGAATTTTAGCTTTTGTATAATTGTCTTTAGATGCGACCTTAATGTACAGTTTAGCAGATATTGTCAAAATTGTTCCCACGATGGAACTTTCTTAATATGACTTGGATATGCACCAAAATGAGCTCAAATGTACACAAAAATAAATGCTATCTGCTGGTGCCAACCAATCTTCTCACAGATTTTTAGCTTTTGTATAATTGGCTTTAGATGCGACCTTAATGTACAGTTGAGAAGATATTGTCAAAATTGTTCCCACGATGGAACTTTCTTAATATGAATGGATATGCACCAAAACGAGCTGAAATGTACACAAAAATCAATGCTATCTGCTTGTGCCAACCAATCTTCTCACAGAATTTTAGCTTTTGTATAATTGACTTTAGATGCGACCTTAATGTACAGTTGAGCAGATATTGTCAAAATTGTTACCACGATGGAACTTTCTTAATATGGCTTGGATATGCACCAAAATGAGCTCAAATGTACACAAAAATAATTGCTATCTGCTTGTGCCAACCAATCTTCTCACAGATTTTTAGCTTTTGTATAATTGACTTTAGATGCGACCTTAATGTACAGTTGAGCAGATATTGTCAAAATTGTTCCCACGATGGAACTTTCTTATTATGGCTTGGATATGCACCAAAATGAGCTCAAATGTACACAAAAACAAATGTTAGCAGCCGGTGCCAACCAATCTTCTCACAGATTTTTAGTTTTTGTATAATTGGCTTTAGATGCGACCTTAATGTACAGTTGAGCAGATATTGTCAAAATTGTTCCCACGATGGAATTTTCTTAATATGGCTTGTATATGCACCAAAATGAGCTCATATGTACACAAAAAATAATTGCTATCTGCTGGTGGCAACCAATCTTCTCACAGATTTTTAGTTTTTTGTATAATTGATTTAGATGCGACCTTAATGTACAGTTGAGCAGATATTGTCAAAATTGTTCCCACGATGGAACTTTCTTATTATGGCTTGGATATGCACCAAAATGAGCTCAAATGTACACAAAAACAAATGTTAGCAGCCTGTGCCAACCAATCTTCTCACAGATTTTTAGTTTTTGTATAATTGGCTTTAGATGCGACCTTAATGTACAGTTGAGCAGATATTGTCAAAATTGTTCCCACGATGGAATTTTCCTAATATGGCTTGTATATGCACCAAAATGAGCTCAAATGTACACAAAAAGTAATTGCTATCTGCTGGTGGCAACCAATCTTCTCACAGATTTTTAGTTTTTTGTATAATTGGCTTTAGATGCGACCTTAATGTACAGTTGAGCAGATATTGTCAAAATTGTTCCCACGATGGAATTTTCTTATTATGGCTTGTATATGCACCAAAATGAGCGGAAAAAGTACATATTAATAATTGCTATCTGCTGGTGCCAACCAATCTTCTCACAGATTTTTAGCTTTTGTATTATTGACTTTAGATGCGACCTTAATGTACAGTTGAGCAGATATTGTCAAAATTGTTCCCACGATGGAATTTTCTTAATATGGCTCGTATATGCACCAAAACGAGCTCAAATGTCCACAATAATAAATGCTATCTGCTGGTGCCAACGATTTTCTCACAGATTTTTAGCTTTTGTATAATTGACTTTAGATGCGACCTTAATGTACAGTTGAGCAGATATTGTCAAAATTGTTCCCACGATGGAATTTTCTTAATATGGCTTGGAGATACACCAAAATGAGCTCAAATGTACACAAAAATAAATGCTATCTGCTGGTGGCAACCAATCTTCTCACAGAATTTTAGCTTTTGTATAATTGACTTTAGATGCGACCTTAATGTACAGTTTAGCAGATATTGTCAAAATTGTTCCCACGATCGAACTTTCTTAATATGACTTGGATATGCACCAAAATGAGCTCAAATGTACACAAAAATAAATGCTATCTGCTGGTGCCAACCAATCTTCTCACAGATTTTTAGCTTTTGTATAATTGGCTTTAGATGCGACCTTAATGTACAGTTGAGCAGATATTGTCAAAATTGTTCCCACGATGGAACTTTCTTATTATGGCTTGGATATGCACCAAAATGAGCTCAAATGTACACAAAAACAAATGTTAGCAGCCTGTGCCAACCAATCTTCTCACAGATTTTTAGTTTTTGTATAATTGGCTTTAGATGCGACCTTAATGTACAGTTGAGCAGATATTGTCAAAATTGTTCCCACGATGGAATTTTCCTAATATGGCTTGTATATGCACCAAAATTAGCTCAAATGTACACAAAAAGTAATTGCTATCTGCTGGTGGCAACCAATCTTCTCACAGATTTTTAGTTTTTTGTATAATTGGCTTTAGATGCGACCTTAATGTACAGTTGAGCAGATATTGTCAAAATTGTTCCCACGATGGAATTTTCTTATTATGGCTTGTATATGCACCAAAATGAGCGGAAAAAGTACATATTAATAATTGCTATCTGCTGGTGCCAACCAATCTTCTCACAGATTTTTAGCTTTTGTATTATTGACTTTAGATGCGACCTTAATGTACAGTTGAGCAGATATTGTCAAAATTGTTCCCACGATGGAATTTTCTTAATATGGCTCGTATATGCACCAAAACGAGCTCAAATGTACACAATAATAAATGCTATCTGCTGGTGCCAACGATTTTCTCACAGATTTTTAGCTTTTGTATAATTGACTTTAGATGCGACCTTAATGTACAGTTGAGCAGATATTGTCAAAATTGTTCCCACGATGGAATTTTCTTAATATGGCTTGGAGATACACCAAAATGAGCTCAAATGTACACAAAAATAAATGCTATCTGCTGGTGGCAACCAATCTTCTCACAGAATTTTAGCTTTTGTATAATTGACTTTAGATGCGACCTTAATGTACAGTTTAGCAGATATTGTCAAAATTGTTCCGACGATGGAATTTTCGTAATATGACTTGGATATGCACCAAAATGAGCTCAAATGTACACAAAAATAAATGCTATCTGCTGGTGCCAACCAATCTTCTCACAGATTTTTAGCTTTTGTATAATTGACTTTAGATGCGACCTTAATGTACAGTTGAGCAGATATTGTCAAAATTGTTCCCACGATGGAATTTTCTTAATATGGCTTGGAGATACACCAAAATGAGCTCAAATGTACACAAAAATAAATGCTATCTGCTGGTGGCAACCAATCTTCTCACAGAATTTTAGCTTTTGTATAATTGACTTTAGATGCGACCTTAATGTACAGTTTAGCAGATATTGTCAAAATTGTTCCGACGATGGAATTTTCTTAATATGACTTGGATATGCACCAAAATGAGCTCAAATGTACACAAAAATAAATGCTATCTGCTGGTGCCAACCAATCTTCTCACAGATTTTTAGCTTTTGTATAATTGGCTTTAGATGCGACCTTAATGTACAGTTGAGAAGATATTGTCAAAATTGTTCCCACGATGGAACTTTCTTAATATGAATGGATATGCACCAAAACGAGCTGAAATGTACACAAAAATCAATGCTATCTGCTTGTGCCAACCAATCTTCTCACAGAATTTTAGCTTTTGTATAATTGACTTTAGATGCGACCTTAATGTACAGTTGAGCAGATATTGTCAAAATTGTTCCCACGATGGAACTTTCTTAATATCTCTTGGATATGCACCAAAATGAGCTCAAATGTACACAAAAATAATTGCTATCTGCTTGTGCCAACCAATCTTCTCACAGATTTTTAGCTTTTGTATAATTGACTTTAGATGCGACCTTAATGTACAGTTGAGCAGATATTGTCAAAATTGTTCCCACGATGGAATTTTCTTAATATGGCTTGGAGATACACCAAAATGAGCTCAAATGTACACAAAAATAAATGCTATCTGCTGGTGGCAACCAATCTTCTCACAGAATTTTAGCTTTTGTATAATTGACTTTAGATGCGACCTTAATGTACAGTTTAGCAGATATTGTCAAAATTGTTCCCACGATGGAATTTTCTTAATATGACTTGGATATGCACCAAAATGAGCTCAAATGTACACAAAAATAAATGCTATCTGCTGGTGCCAACCAATCTTCTCACAGATTTTTAGCTTTTGTATAATTGGCTTTAGATGCAACCTTAATGTACAGTTGAGAAGATATTGTCAAAATTGTTCCCACGATGGAACTTTCTTAATATGAATGGATATGCACCAAAACGAGCTGAAATGTACACAAAAATCAATGCTATCTGCTTGTGCCAACCAATCTTCTCACAGAATTTTAGCTTTTGTATAATTGACTTTAGATGCGACCTTAATGTACAGTTGAGCAGATATTGTCAAAATTGTTCCCACGATGGAACTTTCTTAATATCTCTTGGATATGCACCAAAATGAGCTCAAATGTACACAAAAATAATTGCTATCTGCTTGTGCCAACCAATCTTCTCACAGATTTTTAGCTTTTGTATAATTGACTTTAGATGCGACCTTAATGTACAGTTGAGCAGATATTGTCAAAATTGTTCCCACGTTGGAATTTTCTTAATATGGCTTGTATATGCACCAAAATGAGCTCAAATGTACACAAAAAATAATTGCTATCTGCTGGTGGCAACCAATCTTCTCACAGATTTTTAGTTTTTTGTATAATTGGCTTTAGATGCGACCTTAATGTACAGTTAAGCAGATATTGTCAAAATTGTTCCCACGATGGAATTTTCTTATTATGGCTTGTATATGCACCAAAATGAGCGGAAATGTACATATTAATAATTGCTATCTGCTGGTGCCAACCAATCTTCTCACAGATTTTTAGCTTTTGTATTATTGACTTTAGATGCGACCTTAATGTACAGTTGAGCAGATATTGTCAAAATTGTTCCCACGATGGAATTTTCTTAATATGGCTCGTATATGCACCAAAACGAGCTCAAATGTACACAATAATAAATGCTATCTGCTGGTGCCAACGATTTTCTCACAGATTTTTAGCTTTTCTATAATTGACTTTAGATGCGACCTTAATGTACAGTTGAGCAGATATTGTCAAAATTGTTCCCACGATGGAATTTTCTTAATATGGCTTGGAGATGCACCAAAATGAGCTCAAATGTACACAAAAATAAATGCTATCTGCTGGTGCCAACCAATCTTCTCACAGAATTTTAGCTTTTGTATAATTGACTTTAGATGCGACCTTAATGTACAGTTGAGCAGATATTGTCAAAATTGTTCCCACGATGGAACTTTCTTAATATGACTTGGATATGCACCAAAATGAGCTCAAATGTACACAAAAATAAATGCTATCTGCTGGTGCCAACCAATCTTCTCACAGATTTTTAGCTTTTGTATAATTGGCTTTAGATGCGACCTTAATGTACAGTTGAGAAGATATTGTCAAAATTGTTCCCACGATGGAACTTTCTTAATATGAATGGATATGCACCAAAACGAGCTGAAATGTACACAAAAATCAATGCTATCTGCTTGTGCCAACCAATCTTCTCACAGATTTTTAGTTTTTGTATAATTGGCTTTAGATGCGACCTTAATTTACAGTTGAGCAGTTATTGTCAAAATTGTTCCCATGATGGAACTTTCTTAATATGACTTGGATATGCACCAAAATGAGCTCAAATGTACAGAAAAATAAATGCTATCTGCTGGTGCCAACCAATCTTCTCACAGATTTTTAGCTTTTGTATAATTGACTTTAGATGCGACCTTAATGTACAGTTGAGCAGATATTGTCAAAATTGTTCCCACGATGAAATTTTCTTAATATGGCTTGTATATGCACCAAAACGAGCTGAAATGTACACAAAAATCAATGCTATCTGCTGGTGCCAACCAATCTTCTCACAGATTTTTAGTTTTTGTATTATTGGCTTTAGATGCGACTTTAATGAACAGTTGAGCAGATATTGTCAAAATTGTTCCCACGATGGATATTTCTTATTATGGCTTGGATATGCACCAAAATGAGCTCAAATGTACACAAAAATAATTGCTATCTGCTTGTGCCAACCAATCTTCTCACAGATTTTTAGTTTTTGTATAATTGGCTTTAAATGCGACCTTAATGTACAGTTGAGCAGATATTGTCAAAATTGTTCCCACGATGGAACTTTCTTAATATGGCTTGGAGATGCACCAAAATGAGCTCAAATGTACACAAAAATAATTGCTATCTGCTGGTGGCAACCAATCTTCTCACAGATTTTTAGCTTTTGTATAATTGACTTTAGATGCGACCTTAATGTACAGTTGAGCAGATATTGTCAAAATTGTTCCCACGATGGAATTTTCTTAATATGGCTCGTATATGCACCAAAACGAGCTCAAATGTACACAATAATAAATGCTATCTGCTGGTGCCAACGATTTTCTCACAGATTTTTAGTTTTTGTATTATTGGCTTTAGATTCGACTTTAATGAACAGTTGAGCAGATATTGTCAAAATTGTTCCCACGATGGAATTTTCTTATTATGGCTTGGATATGCACCAAAATGAGCTCAAATGTACACAAAAATAATTGCTATCTGCTTGTGCCAACCAATCTTCTCACAGATTTTTAGCTTTTGTATAATTGACTTTAGATGCGACCTTAATGTACAGTTGAGCAGATATTGTCAAAATTGTTCCCACGATGGAATTTTCTTACAATGGCTTGGATATGCACCAAAATGAGCTCAAATGTACACAAAAACAAATGTTATCAGCCGGTGCCAACCAATCTTCTCACAGATGTTTAGTTTTTGTATAATTGGCTTTAGATGCGACCTTAATGTACAGTTGAGCAGATATTGTCAAAATTGTTCCCACGATGGAATTTTCTTAATATGGCTTGTATATGCACCAAAATGAGCTCAAATGTACACAAAAATAATTGCTATCTGCTGGTGCCAACCAATCTTCTCACAGATTTTTAGCTTTTGTATAATTGGCTTTAGATGCGACCTTAATGTACAGTTGAGCAGATATTGTCAAAATTGTTCCCACGATGGAATTTTCTTATTATGGCTTGTATATGCACCAAAATGAGCGGAAAATTACATATTAATAATTGCTATCTGCTGGTGCCAACCAATCTTCTCACAGATTTTTAGCTTTTGTATTATTGACTTTAGATGCGACCTTAATGTACAGTTAAGCAGATATTGTCAAAATTGTTCCCACGATGGAATTTTCTTAATATGGCTCGTACATGCACCAAAACGAGCTCAAATGTCCACAATAATAAATGCTATCTGCTGGTGCCAACGATTTTCTCACAGATTTTTAGCTTTTCTATAATTGACTTTAGATGCGACCTTAATGTACAGTTGAGCAGATATTGTCAAAATTGTTCCCATGATGGAACTTTCTTAATATGACTTGGATATGCACCAAAATGAGCTCAAATGTACAGAAAAATAAATGCTATCTGCTGGTGCCAACCAATCTTCTCACAGATTTTTAGCTTTTGTATAATTGACTTTAGATGCGACCTTAATGTACAGTTGAGCAGATATTGTCAAAATTGTTCCCACGATGAAATTTTCTTAATATGGCTTGTATATGCACCAAAACGAGCTGAAATGTACACAAAAATCAATGCTATCTGCTGGTGCCAACCAATCTTCTCACAGATTTTTAGTTTTTGTATTATTGGCTTTAGATGCGACCTTAATGTACAGTTGAGAAGATATTGTCAAAATTGTTCCCACGATGGAACTTTCTTAATATGAATGGATATGCACCAAAACGAGCTGAAATGTACACAAAAATCAATGCTATCTGCTTGTGCCAACCAATCTTCTCACAGATTTTTAGTTTTTGTATAATTGGCTTTAGATGCGACCTTAATTTACAGTTGAGCAGTTATTGTCAAAATTGTTCCCATGATGGAACTTTCTTAATATGACTTGGATATGCACCAAAATGAGCTCAAATGTACAGAAAAATAAATGCTATCTGCTGGTGCCAACCAATCTTCTCACAGATTTTTAGCTTTTGTATAATTGACTTTAGATGCGACCTTAATGTACAGTTGAGCAGATATTGTCAAAATTGTTCCCACGATGAAATTTTCTTAATATGGCTTGTATATGCACCAAAACGAGCTGAAATGTACACAAAAATCAATGCTATCTGCTGGTGCCAACCAATCTTCTCACAGATTTTTAGTTTTTGTATTATTGGCTTTAGATGCGACTTTAATGAACAGTTGAGCAGATATTGTCAAAATTGTTCCCACGATGGATATTTCTTATTATGGCTTGGATATGCACCAAAATGAGCTCAAATGTACACAAAAATAATTGCTATCTGCTTGTGCCAACCAATCTTCTCACAGATTTTTAGTTTTTGTATAATTGGCTTTAAATGCGACCTTAATGTACAGTTGAGCAGATATTGTCAAAATTGTTCCCACGATGGAACTTTCTTAATATGGCTTGGAGATGCACCAAAATGAGCTCAAATGTACACAAAAATAATTGCTATCTGCTGGTGGCAACCAATCTTCTCACAGATTTTTAGCTTTTGTATAATTGACTTTAGATGCGACCTTAATGTACAGTTGAGCAGATATTGTCAAAATTGTTCCCACGATGGAATTTTCTTAATATGGCTCGTATATGCACCAAAACGAGCTCAAATGTACACAATAATAAATGCTATCTGCTGGTGCCAACGATTTTCTCACAGATTTTTAGTTTTTGTATTATTGGCTTTAGATTCGACTTTAATGAACAGTTGAGCAGATATTGTCAAAATTGTTCCCACGATGGAATTTTCTTATTATGGCTTGGATATGCACCAAAATGAGCTCAAATGTACACAAAAATAATTGCTATCTGCTTGTGCCAACCAATCTTCTCACAGATTTTTAGCTTTTGTATAATTGACTTTAGATGCGACCTTAATGTACAGTTGAGCAGATATTGTCAAAATTGTTCCCACGATGGAATTTTCTTACAATGGCTTGGATATGCACCAAAATGAGCTCAAATGTACACAAAAACAAATGTTATCAGCCGGTGCCAACCAATCTTCTCACAGATGTTTAGTTTTTGTATAATTGGCTTTAGATGCGACCTTAATGTACAGTTGAGCAGATATTGTCAAAATTGTTCCCACGATGGAATTTTCTTAATATGGCTTGTATATGCACCAAAATGAGCTCAAATGTACACAAAAATAATTGCTATCTGCTGGTGGCAACCAATCTTCTCACAGATTTTTAGTTTTTTGTATAATTGGCTTTAGATGCGACCTTAATGTACAGTTGAGCAGATATTGTCAAAATTGTTCCCACGATGGAATTTTCTTATTATGGCTTGTATATGCACCAAAATGAGCGGAAAATTACATATTAATAATTGCTATCTGCTGGTGCCAACCAATCTTCTCACAGATTTTTAGCTTTTGTATTATTGACTTTAGATGCGACCTTAATGTACAGTTAAGCAGATATTGTCAAAATTGTTCCCACGATGGAATTTTCTTAATATGGCTCGTACATGCACCAAAACGAGCTCAAATGTCCACAATAATAAATGCTATCTGCTGGTGCCAACGATTTTCTCACAGATTTTTAGTTTTTGTATTTTTGGCTTTAGATGCGACTTTAATGAACAGTTGAGCAGATATTGTCAAAATTGTTCCCACGATGGAATTTTCTTATTATGGCTTGGATATGCACCAAAATGAGCTCAAATGTACACAAAAATAATTGCTATCTGCTTGTGCCAACCAATCTTCTCACAGATTTTTAGCTTTTGTATAATTGACTTTAGATGCGACCTTAATGTACAGTTGAGCAGATATTGTCAAAATTGTTCCCACGATGGAATTTTCTTATTATGGCTTGGATATGCACCAAAATGAGCTCAAATGTACACAAAAACAAATGTTAGCAGCCGGTGCCAACCAATATTCTCACAGATTTTTAGTTTTTGTATAATTGGCTTTAGATGCGACCTTAATGTACAGTTGAGCAGATATTGTCAAAATTGTTCCCACGATGGAATTTTCTTAATATGGCTTGTATATGCACCAAAATGAGCTCAAATGTACACAAAAATAATTGCTATCTACTGGTGGCAACCAATCTTCTCACAGATTTTTAGTTTTTTGTATAATTGGCTTTAGATGCGACCTTAATGTACAGTTGAGCAGATATTGTCAAAATTGTTCCCACGATGGAATTTTCTTATTATGGCTTGTATATGCACCAAAATGAGCGGAAAAGTACATATTTATAATTGCTATCTGCTGGTGCCAACCAATCTTCTCACAGATTTTTAGCTTTTGTATTATTGACTTTAGATGCGACCTTAATGTACAGTTAAGCAGATATTGTCAAAATTGTTCCCACGATGGAATTTTCTTAATATGGCTCGTATATGCACCAAAACGAGCTCAAATGTACACAATAATAAATGCTATCTGCTGGTGGCAACCAATCTTCTCACAGAATTTTAGCTTTTGTATAATTGACTTTAGATGCGACCTTAATGTACAGTTGAGCAGATATTGTCAAAATTGTTCCCACGATGGAACTTTCTTAAAATGACTTGGATATGCACCAAAATGAGCTCAAATGTACACAAAAATAAATGCTATCTGCTGGTGCCAACCAATCTTCTCACAGATTTTTAGCTTTTGTATAATTGGCTTTAGATGCGACCTTAATGTACAGTTGAGAAGATATTGTCAAAATTGTTCCCACGATGGAACTTTCTTAATATGAATGGATATGCACCAAAACGAGCTGAAATGTACACAAAAATCAATGCTATCTGCTTGTGCCAACCAATCTTCTCACAGATTTTTAGTTTTTGTATAATTGGCTTTAGATGCGACCTTAATTTACAGTTGAGCAGATATTGTCAAAATTGTTCCCATGATGGAACTTTCTTAATATGACTTGGATATGCACCAAAATGAGCTCAAATGTACAGAAAAATAAATGCTATCTGCTGGTGCCAACCAATCTTCTCACAGATTTTTAGCTTTTGTATAATTGACTTTAGATGCGACCTTAATGTACAGTTGAGCAGATATTGTCAAAATTGTTCCCACGATGAAATTTTCTTAATATGGCTTGTATATGCACCAAAACGAGCTGAAATGTACACAAAAATCAATGCTATCTGCTGGTGCCAACCAATCTTCTCACAGATTTTTAGTTTTTGTATTATTGGCTTTAGATGCGACTTTAATGAACAGTTGAGCAGATATTGTCAAAATTGTTCCCACGATGGATATTTCTTATTATGGCTTGGATATGCACCAAAATGAGCTCAAATGTACACAAAAATAATTGCTATCTGCTTGTGCCAACCAATCTTCTCACAGATTTTTAGTTTTTGTATAATTGGCTTTAAATGCGACCTCATGTACAGTTGAGCAGATATTGTCAAAATTGTTCCCACGATGGAACTTTCTTAATATGGCTTGGAGATGCACCAAAATGAGCTCAAATGTACACAAAAATAATTGCTATCTGCTGGTGGCAACCAATCTTCTCACAGATTTTTAGCTTTTGTATAATTGACTTTAGATGCGACCTTAATGTACAGTTAAGCAGATATTGTCAAAATTGTTCCCACGATGGAATTTTCTTAATATGGCTCGTATATGCACCAAAACGAGCTCAAATGTACACAATAATAAATGCTATCTGCTGGTGGCAACCAATCTTCTCACAGAATTTTAGCTTTTGTATAATTGACTTTAGATGCGACCTTAATGTACAGTTGAGCAGATATTGTCAAAATTGTTCCCACGATGGAACTTTCTTAAAATGACTTGGATATGCACCAAAATGAGCTCAAATGTACACAAAAATAAATGCTATCTGCTGGTGCCAACCAATCTTCTCACAGATTTTTAGCTTTTGTATAATTGGCTTTAGATGCGACCTTAATGTACAGTTGAGAAGATATTGTCAAAATTGTTCCCACGATGGAACTTTCTTAATATGAATGGATATGCACCAAAACGAGCTGAAATGTACACAAAAATCAATGCTATCTGCTTGTGCCAACCAATCTTCTCACAGATTTTTAGTTTTTGTATAATTGGCTTTAGATGCGACCTTAATTTACAGTTGAGCAGATATTGTCAAAATTGTTCCCATGATGGAACTTTCTTAATATGACTTGGATATGCACCAAAATGAGCTCAAATGTACAGAAAAATAAATGCTATCTGCTGGTGCCAACCAATCTTCTCACAGATTTTTAGCTTTTGTATAATTGGCTTTAGATGCGACCTTAATGTACAGTTGAGCAGATATTGTCAAAATTGTTCCCACGATGAAATTTTCTTAATATGGCTTGTATATGCACCAAAACGAGCTGAAATGTACACAAAAATCAATGCTATCTGCTGGTGCCAACCAATCTTCTCACAGATTTTTAGTTTTTGTATTATTGGCTTTAGATGCGACTTTAATGAACAGTTGAGCAGATATTGTCAAAATTGTTCCCACGATGGATATTTCTTATTATGGCTTGGATATGCACCAAAATGAGCTCAAATGTACACAAAAATAATTGCTATCTGCTTGTGCCAACCAATCTTCTCACAGATTTTTAGTTTTTGTATAATTGGCTTTAAATGCGACCTCATGTACAGTTGAGCAGATATTGTCAAAATTGTTCCCACGATGGAACTTTCTTAATATGGCTTGGAGATGCACCAAAATGAGCTCAAATGTACACAAAAATAATTGCTATCTGCTGGTGGCAACCAATCTTCTCACAGATTTTTAGCTTTTGTATAATTGACTTTAGATGCGACCTTAATGTACAGTTGAGCAGATATTGTCAAAATTGTTCCCACGATGGAATTTTCTTAATATGGCTCGTATATGCACCAAAACGAGCTCAAATGTACACAATAATAAATGCTATCTGCTGGTGCCAACGATTTTCTCACAGATTTTTAGTTTTTGTATTATTGGCTTTAGATTCGACTTTAATGAACAGTTGAGCAGATATTGTCAAAATTGTTCCCACAATGGAATTTTCTTATTATGGCTTGGATATGCACCAAAATGAGCTCAAATGTACACAAAAATAATTGCTATCTGCTTGTGCCAACCAATCTTCTCACAGATTTTTAGCTTTTGTATAATTGACTTTAGATGCGACCTTAATGTACAGTTGAGCAGATATTGTCAAAATTGTTCCCACGATGGAATTTTCTTAATATGGCTTGGATATGCACCAAAATGAGCTCAAATGTACACAAAAACAAATGTTAGCAGCCGGTGCCAACCAATATTCTCACAGATTTTTATTTTTTGTCTAATTGGCTTTAGATGCGACCTTAATGTACAGTTGAGCAGATATTGTCAAAATTGTTCCCACGATGGAATTTTCTTAATATGGCTTGTATATGCACCAAAATGAGCTCAAATGTACACAAAAATAATTGCTATCTGCTGGTGGCAACCAATCTTCTCACAGATTTTTAGTTTTTTGTATAATTGGCTTTAGATGCGACCTTAATGTACAGTTGAGCAGATATTGTCAAAATTGTTCCCACGATGAAATTTTCTTATTATGGCTTGTATATGCACCAAAATGAGCGGAAAAGTACATATTTATAATTGCTATCTGCTGGTGCCAACCAATCTTCTCACAGATTTTTAGCTTTTGTATTATTGACTTTAGATGCGACCTTAATGTACAGTTAAGCAGATATTGTCAAAATTGTTCCCACGATGGAATTTTCTTAATATGGCTCGTATATGCACCAAAACGAGCTCAAATGTACACAATAATAAATGCTATCTGCTGGTGCCAACGATTTTCTCACAGATTTTTAGTTGTTGTATTATTGGCTTTAGATGCGACTTTAATGAACAGTTGAGCAGATATTGTCAAAATTGTTCCCACGATGGAATTTTCTTATTATGGCTTGGATATGCACCAAAATGAGCTCAAATGTACACAAAAATAATTGCTATCTGCTTGTGCCAACCAATCTTCTCACAGATTTTTAGCTTTTGTATAATTGACTTTAGATGCGACCTTAATGTACAGTTGAGCAGATATTGTCAAAATTGTTCCCACGATGGAATTTTCTTATTATGGCTTGGATATGCACCAAAATGAGCTCAAATGTACACAAAAACAAATGTTAGCAGCCGGTGCCAACCAATCTTCTCACAGATTTTTAGTTTTTGTATAATTGGCTTTAGATGCGACCTTAATGTACAGTTGAGCAGATATTGTCAAAATTGTTCCCACGATGGAATTTTCTTAATATGGCTTGTATATGCACCAAAATGAGCTCAAATGTACACAAAAATAATTGCTATCTGCTGATGGCAACCAATCTTCTCACAGATTTTTAGTTTTTTGTATAATTGGCTTTAGATGCGACCTTAATGTACAGTTGAGCAGATATTGTCAAAATTGTTCAGACGATGGAATTTTCTTATTATGGCTTGTATATGCACCAAAATGAGCGGAAAAGTACATATTAATAATTGCTTTCTGCTGGTGCCAACCAATCTTCTCACAGATTTTTAGCTTTTGTATTATTGACTTTAGATGCGACCTTAATGTACAGTTGAGCAGATATTGTCAAAATTGTTCCCACGATGGAATTTTCTTAATATGGCTCGTATATGCACCAAAACGAGCTCAAATGTACACAATAATAAATGCTATCTGCTGGTGCCAACGATTTTCTCACAGATTTTTAGCTTTTGTATAATTGACTTTAGATGCGACCTTAATGTTCAGTTGAGCAGATATTGTCAAAATTGTTCCCACGATGGAATTTTCTTAATATGGCTTGGAGATGCACCAAAATGAGCTCAAATGTACACAAAAATAAATGCTATCTGCTGGTGCCAACCAATATTCTCACAGAATTTTAGCTTTTGTATAATTGACTTTAGATGCGACCTTAATGTACAGTTGAGCAGATATTGTCAAAATTTTTCCCACGATGGAACTTTCTTAATATGACTTGGATATGCACCAAAATGAGCTCAAATGTACACACAAATAAATGCTATCTGCTGGTGCCAACCAATCTTCTCACAGATTTTTAGATTTTGTATAATTGGCTTTAGATGCGACCTTAATGTACAGTTGAGAAGATATTGTCAAAATTGTTCCCACGATGGAACTTTCTTAATATGAATGGATATGCACCAAAACGAGCTGAAATGTACACAAAAATCAATGCTATCTGCTTGTGCCAACCAATCTTCTCACAGATTTTTAGTTTTTGTATAATTGGCTTTAGATGCGACCTTAATTTACAGTTGATCAGATATTGTCAAAATTGTTCCCATGATGGAACTTTCTTAATATGACTTGGATATGCACCAAAATGAGCTCAAATGTACACACAAATAAATGCTATCTGCTGGTGGCAACCAATCTTCTCACAGATTTTTAGCTTTTGTATAATTGACTTTAGATGCGACCTTAATGTACAGTTGAGCAGATATTGTCAAAATTGTTCCCACGATGGAATTTTCTTAATATGGCTCGTATATGCACCAAAACGAGCTCAAATGTACACAATAATAAATGCTATCTGCTGGTGCCAACGATTTTCTCACAGATTTTTAGTTTTTGTATTATTGGCTTTAGATGCGACTTTAATGAACAGTTGAGCAGATATTGTCAAAAGTGTTCCCACGATGGAATTTTCTTATTATGGCTTGGATATGCACCAAAATGAGCTCAAATGTACACAAAAATAATTGCTATCTGCTTGTGCCAACCAATCTTCTCACAGATTTTTAGCTTTTGTATAATTGACTTTAGATGCGACCTTAATGTACAGTTGAGCAGATATTGTCAAAATTGAACCCACGATGGAATTTTCTTATTATGGCTTGGATATGCACCAAAATGAGCTCAAATGTACACAAAAACAAATGTTAGCAGCCGGTGCCAACCAATCTTCTCACAGATTTTTAGTTTTTGTATAATTGGCTTTAGATGCGACCTTAATGTTCAGTTGAGCAGATATTGTCAAAATTGTTCCCACGATGGAATTTTCTTAATATGGCTTGGAGATGCACCAAAATGAGCTCAAATGTACACAAAAATAAATGCTATCTGCTGATGCCAACCAATCTTCTCACAGAATTTTAGCTTTTGTATAATTGACTTTAGATGCGACCTTAATGTACAGTTGAGCAGATATTGTCAAAATTTTTCCCACGATGGAACTTTCTTAATATGACTTGGATATGCACCAAAATGAGCTCAAATGTACACACAAATAAATGCTATCTGCTGGTGCCAACCAATCTTCTCACAGATTTTTAGATTTTGTATAATTGGCTTTAGATGCGACCTTAATGTACAGTTGAGAAGATATTGTCAAAATTGTTCCCACGATGGAACTTTCTTAATATGAATGGATATGCACCAAAACGAGCTGAAATGTACACAAAAATCAATGCTATCTGCTTGTGCCAACCAATCTTCTCACAGATTTTTAGTTTTTGTATAATTGGCTTTAGATGCGACCTTAATTTACAGTTGATCAGATATTGTCAAAATTGTTCCCATGATGGAACTTTCTTAATATGACTTGGATATGCACCAAAATGAGCTCAAATGTACACACAAATAAATGCTATCTGCTGGTGGCAACCAATCTTCTCACAGATTTTTAGCTTTTGTATAATTGACTTTAGATGCGACCTTAATGTACAGTTGAGCAGATATTGTCAAAATTGTTCCCACGATGGAATTTTCTTAATATGGCTCGTATATGCACCAAAACGAGCTCAAATGTACACAATAATAAATGCTATCTGCTGGTGCCAACGATTTTCTCACAGATTTTTAGTTTTTGTATAATTGGCTTTAGATGCGACCTTAATGTTCAGTTGAGCAGATATTGTCAAAATTGTTCCCACGATGGAATTTTCTTAATATGGCTTGGAGATGCACCAAAATGAGCTCAAATGTACACAAAAATAAATGCTATCTGCTGGTGCCAACCAATCTTCTCACAGAATTTTAGCTTTTGTATAATTGACTTTAGATGCGACCTTAATGTACAGTTGAGCAGATATTGTCAAAATTTTTCCCACGATGGAACTTTCTTAATATGACTTGGATATGCACCAAAATGAGCTCAAATGTACACACAAATAAATGCTATCTGCTGGTGGCAACCAATCTTCTCACAGATTTTTAGATTTTGTATAATTGGCTTTAGATGCGACCTTAATGTACAGTTGAGAAGATATTGTCAAAATTGTTCCCACGATGGAACTTTCTTAATATGAATGGATATGCACCAAAACGAGCTGAAATGTACACAAAAATCAATGCTATCTGCTTGTGCCAACCAATCTTCTCACAGATTTTTAGTTTTTGTATAATTGGCTTTAGATGCGACCTTAATTTACAGTTGATCAGATATTGTCAAAATTGTTCCCATGATGGAACTTTCTTAATATGACTTGGATATGCACCAAAATGAGCTCAAATGTACGCACAAATAAATGCTATCTGCTGGTGGCAACCAATCTTCTCACAGATTTTTAGCTTTTGTATAACTGGCTTTAGATGCGACCTTAATGTACAGTTGAGCAGATATTGTCAAAATTGTTCCCACGATGGAATTTTCTTAATATGGCTCGTATATGCACCAAAACGAGCTCAAATGTACACAATAATAAATGCTATCTGCTGGTGCCAACGATTTTCTCACAGATTTTTAGTTTTTGTATTATTGGCTTTAGATGCGACTTTAATGAACAGTTGAGCAGATATTGTCAAAAGTGTTCCCACGATGGAATTTTCTTATTATGGCTTGGATATGCACCAAAATGAGCTCAAATGTACACAAAAATAATTGCTATCTGCTTGTGCCAACCAATCTTCTCACAGATTTTTAGCTTTTGTATAATTGACTTTAGATGCGACCTTAATGTACAGTTGAGCAGATATTGTCAAAATTGTTCCCACGATGGAATTTTCTTATTATGGCTTGGATATGCACCAAAATGAGCTCAAATGTACACAAAAACAAATGTTAGCAGCCGGTGCCAACCAATCTTCTCACAGATTTTTAGTTTTTGTATAATTGGCTTTAGATGCGACCTTAATGTACAGTTGAGCAGATATTGTCAAAATTGTTCCCACGATGGAATTTTCTTAATATGGCTTGTATATGCACCAACATGAGCTCAAATGTACACAAAAATAATTGCTATCTGCTGGTGGCAACCAATCTTCTCACAGATTTTTAGTTTTTTGTATAATTGGCTTTAGATGCGACCTTAATGTACAGTTGAGCAGATATTGTCAAAATTGTTCCCACGATGGAATTTTCTTATTATGGCTTGTATATGCACCAAAATGAGCGGAAAAGTACATATTAATAATTGCTATCTGCTGGTGCCAACCAATCTTCTCACAGATTTTTAGCTTTTGTATAATTGACTTTAGATGCGACCTTAATGTACAGTTAAGCAGATATTGTCAAAATTGTGTCCACGATGGAATTTTCTTAATATGGCTCGTATATGCACCAAAACGAGCTCAAATGTACACAATAATAAATGCTATCTGCTGGTGCCAACGATTTTCTCACAGATTTTTAGTTTTTGTATTATTGGCTTTAGATGCGACTTTAATGAACAGTTGAGCAGATATTGTCAAAAGTATTCCCACGATGGAATTTTCTTATTATGGCTTGGATATGCACCAAAATGAGCTCAAATGTACACAAAAATAATTGCTATCTGCTTGTGCCAACCAAACTTCTCACAGATTTTTAGCTTTTGTATAATTGACTTTAGATGCGACCTTAATGTACAGTTGAGCAGATATTGTCAAAATTGTTCCCACGATGGAATTTTCTTATTATGGCTTGGATATGCACCAAAATGAGCTCAAATGTACACAAAAACAAATGTTAGCAGCCGGTGCCAACCAATCTTCTCACAGATTTTTAGTTTTTGTATAATTGGCTTTAGATGCGACCTTAATGTACAGTTGAGCAGATATTGTCAAAATTGTTCCCACGATGGAATTTTCTTAATATGGCTTGGATATGCACCAACATGAGCTCAAATGTACACAAAAATAATTGCTATCTGCTGGTGCCAACCAATCTTCTCACAGATTTTTAGTTTTTTGTATAATTGGCTTTAGATGCGACCTTAATGTACAGTTGAGCAGATATTGTCAAAATTGTTCCCACGATGGAATTTTCTTATTATGGCTTGTATATGCACCAAAATGAGCGGAAAAGTACATATTAATAATTGCTATCTGCTGGTGCCAACCAATCTTCTCACAGATTTTTAGCTTTTGTATAATTGACTTTAGATGCGACCTTAATGTACAGTTAAGCAGATATTGTCAAAATTGTTCCCACGATGGAATTTTCTTAATATGGCTCGTATATGCACCAAAACGAGCTCAAATGTACACAATAATAAATGCTATCTGCTGGTGCCAACGATTTTCTCACAGATTTTTAGTTTTTGTATTATTGGCTTTAGATGCGACTTTAATGAACAGTTGAGCAGATATTGTCAAAATTGTTCCCACGATGGAATTTTCTTATTATGGCTTGGATATGCACCAAAATGAGCTCAAATGTACACAAAAATAATTGCTATCTGCTTGTGCCAACCAATCTTCTCACAGATTGTTAGCTTTTGTATAATTGACTTAAGATGCGACCTTAATGTACAGTTGAGCAGATATTGTCAAAATTGTTCCCACGATGGAATTTTCTTAATATGGCTTGGAGATGCACCAAAATGAGCTCAAATGTACACAAAAATAAATGCTATCTGCTGTTGGCAACCAATCTTCTCACAGAATTTTAGCTTTTGTATAATTGACTTTAGATGCGACCTTAATGTACAGTTGAGCAGATATTGTCAAAATTGTTCCCACGATGGACATTTCTTAATATGACTTGGATATGCACCAAAACGAGCTCAAATGTACACAAAAATAATTGCTATCTGCTGGTGGCAACCAATCTTCTCACAGATTTTTAGTTTTTTTGTATAATTGGCTTTAGATGCGACCTTAATGTACAGTTGAGCAGATATTGTCAAAATTGTTCCCACGGTGGAATTTTCTTATTATGGCTTGTATATGCACCAAAATGAGCGGAAAAGTACATATTAATAATTGCTATCTGCTGGTGCCAACCAATCTTCTCACAGATTTTTAGCTTTTGTATTATTGACTTTAGATGTGACCTTAATGTACAGTTGAGCAGATATTGTCAAAATTGTTCCCACGATGGAATTTTCTTAATATGGCTCGTATATGCACCAAAACGAGCTCAAATGTACACAATAATAAATGATATCTGCTGGTGCCAACGGTTTTCTCACAGATTTTTAGCTTTTGTATAATTGACTTTAGATGCGACCTTAATGTACAGTTGAGCAGATATTGTCAAAATTGTTCCCACGATGGAATTTTCTTAATATGGCTTGGAGATGCACCAAAATGAGCTCAAATGTACACAAAAATAAATGCTATCTGCTGGTGGCAACCAATCTTCTCACAGAATTTTAGCTTTTGTATAATTGACTTTAGATGCGACCTTAATGTACAGTTGAGCAGATATTGTCAAAATTGTTCCCACGATGGAATTTTCTTATTATGGCTTGGATATGCACCAAAATGAGCTCAAATGTACACAAAAATAATTGCTATATGCTGGTGGCAACCAATCTTCTCACAGATTTTTAGCTTTTGTATAATTGACTTTAGATGCGACCTTAATGTACAGTTGAGCAGATATTGTCAAAATTGTTCCCACGATGGAATTTTCTTAATATGGCTCGTATATGCACCAAAAACGAGCTCAAATGTACACAATAATAAATGCTATCTGCTGGTGCCAACGATTTTCTCACAGAATTTTAGCTTTTGTATAATTGACTTTAGATCCGACCTTAATGAACAGTTGAGCAGATATTGTCAAAATTGTTCCCACGATGGAATTTTCTTATTATGGCTTGGATATGCACCAAAATGAGCTCAAATGTACACAAAAACAAATGTTAGCAGCCGGTGCCAACCAATCTTCTCACAGATTTTTAGTTTTTGTATAATTGGCTTTAGATGCGACCTTAATGTACAGTTGAGCAGATATTGTCAAAATTGTTCCCACGATGGAAGTTTCTTAATATGGCTTGTATATGCACCAAAATGAGCTCAAATGTACACAAAAATAATTGCTATCTGCTGATGGCAACCAATCTTCTCACAGATTTTTAGTTTTTTGTATAATTGGCTTTAGATGCGACCTTAATGTACAGTTGAGCAGATATTGTCAAAATTGTTCACACGATGGAATTTTCTTATTATGGCTTGTATATGCACCAAAATGAGCGGAAAAGTACATATTAATAATTGCTATCTGCTGGTGCCAACCAATCTTCTCACAGATTTTTAGCTTTTGTATTATTGACTTTAGATGCGACCTTAATGTACAGTTGAGCAGATATTGTCAAAATTGTTCCCACGATGGAATTTTCTTAATATGGCTCGTATATGCACCAAAACGAGCTCAAATGTACACAATAATAAATGCTATCTGCTGGTGCCAACGATTTTCTCACAGATTTTTAGCTTTTGTATAATTGACTTTAGATGCGACCTTAATGTTCAGTTGAGCAGATATTGTCAAAATTGTTCCCACGATGGAATTTTCTTAATATGGCTTGGAGATGCACCAAAATGAGCTCAAATGTACACAAAAATAAATGCTATCTGCTGGTGCCAACCAATCTTCTCACAGAATTTTAGCTTTTGTATAATTGACTTTAGATGCGACCTTAATGTACAGTTGAGCAGATATTGTCAAAATTTTTCCCACGATGGAACTTTCTTAATATGACTTGGATATGCACCAAAATGAGCTCAAATGTACACACAAATAAATGCTATCTGCTTGTGCCAACCAATCTTCTCACAGATTTTTAGTTTTTGTATAATTGGCTTTAGATGCGACCTTAATTTACAGTTGAAGAGATATTGTCAAAATTGTTCCCATGATGGAACTTTCTTAATATGACTTGGATATGCACCAAAATGAGCTCAAATATACACACAAATAAATGCTATCTGCTGGTGGCAACCAATCTTCTCACAGATTTTTAGCTTTTGTATAATTGACTTTAGATGCGACCTTAATGTACAGTTGAGCAGATATTGTCAAAATTGTTCCCACGATGGAATTTTCTTAATATGGCTCGTATATGCACCAAAACGAGCTCAAATGTACACAATAATAAATGCTATCTGCTGGTGCCAACGATTTTCTCACAGATTTTTAGTTTTTGTATTATTGGCTTTAGATGCGACTTTAATGTACAGTTGAGCAGATATTGTCAAAAGTGTTCCCACGATGGAATTTTCTTATTATGGCTTGGATATGCACCAAAATGAGCTCAAATGTACACAAAAATAATTGCTATCTGCTGGTGGCAACCAATCTTCTCACAGATTTTTAGTTTTTTGTATAATTGGCTTTAGATGCGACCTTAATGTACAGTTGAGCAGATATTGTCAAAATTGTTCCCACGATGGAATTTTCTTATTATGGCTTGTATATGCACCAAAATGAGCGGAAAAGTACATATTAATAATTGCTATCTGCTGGTGCCAACCAATCTTCTCACAGATTTTTAGCTTTTGTATAATTGACTTTAGATGCGACCTTAATGTACAGTTAAGCAGATATTGTCAAAATTGTTCCCACGATGGAATTTTCTTAATATGGCTCGTATATGCACCAAAACGAGCTCAAATGTACACAATAATAAATGCTATCTGCTGGTGCCAACGATTTTCTCACAGATTTTTAGTTTTTGTATTATTGGCTTTAGATGCGACTTTAATGAACAGTTGAGCAGATATTGTCAAAATTGTTCCCACCATGGAATTTTCTTATTATGGCTTGGATATGCACCAAAATGAGCTCAAATGTACACAAAAATAATTGCTATCTGCTTGTGCCAACTAATCTTCTCACAGATTGTTAGCTTTTGTATAATTGACTTAAGATGCGACCTTAATGTACAGTTGAGCAGATATTGTCAAAATTGTTCCCACGATGGAATTTTCTTAATATGGCTTGGAGATGCACCAAAATGAGCTCAAATGTACACAAAAATAAATGCTATCTGCTGGTGGCAACCAATCTTCTCACAGAATTTTAGCTTTTGTATAATTGACTTTAGATGCGACCTTAATGTACAGTTGAGCAGATATTGTCAAAATTGTTCCCACGATGGACATTTCTTAATATGACTTGGATATGCACCAAAATGAGCTCAAATGTACACAAAAATAATTGCTATCTGCTGGTGGCAACCAATCTTCTCACAGATTTTTAGTTTTTTGTATAATTGGCTTTAGATGCGACCTTAATGTACAGTTGAGCAGATATTGTCAAAATTGTTCCCACGGTGGAATTTTCTTATTATGGCTTGTATATGCACCAAAATGAGCGGAAAAGTACATATTAATAATTGCTATCTGCTGGTGCCAACCAATCTTCTCACAGATTTTTAGCTTTTGTATTATTGACTTTAGATGCGACCTTAATGTACAGTTGTGCAGATATTGTCAAAATTGTTCCCACGATGGAATTTTCTTAATATGGCTCGTATATGCACCAAAACGAGCTCAAATGTACACAATAATAAATGATATCTGCTGGTGCCAACGGTTTTCTCACAGATGTTTAGCTTTTGTATAATTGACTTTAGATGCGACCTTAATGAACAGTTGAGCAGATATTGTCAAAATTGTTCCCACGATGGAATTTTCTTATTATGGCTTGGATATGCACCAAAATGAGCTCAAATGTACACAAAAACAAATGTTAGCAGCCGGTGCCAAACAATCTTCTCACAGATTTTTAGTTTTTGTATAATTGGCTTTAGATGCGACCTTAATGTACAGTTGAGGAGATATTGTCAAAATTGTTCCCACGATATAATTTTTTTAATATGGCTTGTATATGCACCAAAATGAGCTCAAATGTACACAAAAATAATTGCTATCTGCTGGTGGCAACCAATCTTCTCACAGATTTTTAGTTTTTTGTATAATTGGCTTTAGATGCGACCTTAATGTACAGTTGAGCAGATATTGTCAAAATTGTTCCCACGATGGAATTTTCTTATTATGGCTTGTATATGCACCAAAAGAGCGGAAAAGTACATATTAATAATTGCTATCTGCTGGTGCCAACCAATCTTCTCACAGATTTTTAGCTTTTGTATTATTGACTTTAGATGCGACCTTAATGTACAGTTAAGCAGATATTGTCAAAATTGTTCCCACGATGGAATTTTCTTAATATGGCTCGTATATGCACCAAAACGAGCTCAAATGTACACAATAATAAATGCTATCTGCTGGTGCCAACGATTTTCTCACAGATTTTTAGTTTTTGTATTATTGGCTTTAGATGCGACTTTAATGAACAGTTGAGCAGATATTGTCAAAATTGTTCCCACGATGGAATTTTCTTATTATGGCTTGGATATGCACCAAAATGAGCTCAAATGTACACAAAAATAATTGCTATCTGCTTGTGCCAACCAATCTTCTCACAGATTTTTAGCTTTTGTAGAATTGACTTTAGATGCGACCTTAATGTACAGTTGAGCAGATATTGTCAAAATTGTTCCCACGATGGAATTTTCTTATTATGGCTTGGATATGCACCAAAATGAGCTCAAATGTATACAAAAACAAATGTTAGCAGCCGGTGCCAACCAATCTTCTCACAGATTTTTAGCTTTTGTATAATTGGCTTTAGATGCGACCTTAATGTACAGTTGAGCAGATATTGTCAAAATTGTTCCCACGATGGAATTTTCTTAATATGGCTTGTATATGCACCAAAATGAGCTCAAATGTACACACAAATAATTGCTATCTGCTGGTGGCAACCAATCTTCTCACAGATTTTTAGTTTTTTGTATAATTGGCTTAAGTTGCGACCTTAATGTACAGTTGAGCAGATATTGTCAAAATTGTTCCCACGGTGGAATTTTCTTATTATGGCTTGTATATGCACCAAAATGAGCGGAAAAGTACACAATAATAAATGCTATCTGCTGGTGCCAACGATTTTCTCACAGATTTTTAGCTTTTGTATAATTGACTTTAGATGCGACCTTAATGTACAGTTTAGCAGATATTGTCAAAATTGTTCCCACGATGGAATTTTCTTAATATGGCTCGTATATGCACCAAAACGAGCTCAAATGTACACAATAATAAATGCTATCTGCTGGTGCCAACGATTTTCTCACAGATTTTTAGCTTTTGTATAATTGACTTTAGATGCGACCTTAATGTACAGTTGAGCAGATATTGTCAAAATTGTTCCCACGATGGAATTTTCTTAATATGGCTTGGAGATGCACCAAAATGAGCTCAAATGTACACAAAAATAAATGCTATCTGCTGGTGCCAACCAATCTTCTCACAGAATTTTAGCTTTTGTATAATTGACTTTAGATGCGACCTTAATGTACAGTTGAGCAGATATTGTCAAAATTGTTCCCACGATGGAACTTTCTTAATATGACTTGGATATGCACCAAAATGAGCTCAAATGTACACAAAAATAAATGCTATCTGCTGGTAGAGCCAATCTTCTCACAGATTTTTAGATTTTGTATAATTGGCTTTAGATGCGACCTTAATGTACAGTTGAGAAGATATTGTCAAAATTGTTCCCACGATGGAACTTTCTTAATATGAATGGATATGCACCAAAACGAGCTGAAATGTACACAAAAATCAATGCTATCTGCTTGTGCCAACCAATCTTCTCACAGATTTTTAGTTTTTGTATAATTGGCTTTAGATGCGACCTTAATGTACAGTTGAGCAGATATTGTCAAAATTGTTCCCACGATGGAACTTTCTTAATATGGCTTGGAGATGCACCAAAATGAGCTCAAATGTACACAAAAATAATTGCTATCTGCTGGTGGCAACCAATCTTCTCACAGATATTTAGCTTTTGTATAATTGACTTTAGATGCGACCTTAATGTCCAGTTGAGCAGATATTGTCAACATTGTTCCCACGATGGAATTTTCTTAATATGGCTCGTATATGCACCAAAACGAGCTCAAATGTACACAATAATAAATGCTATCTGCTGGTGCCAACGATTTTCTCACAGATTTTTAGTTTTTGTATTATTGGCTTTAGATGCGACTTTAATGAACAGTTGAGCAGATATTGTCAAAATTGTTCCCACGATGGAATTTTCTTAATATGGCTTGGATATGCACCAAAATGAGCTCAAATGTACACAAAAATAATTGCTATCTGCTTGTGCCAACCAATCTTCTCACAGATTTTTAGCTTTTGTATAATTGACTTTAGATGCGACCTTAATGTACAGTTGAGCAGATATTGTCAAAATTGTTCCCACGATGGAATTTTCTTATTATGGCTTGGATATGCACCAAAATGAGCTCAAATGTACACAAAAACAAATGTTAGCAGCCGGTGCCAACCAATCTTCTCACAGATTTTTAGTTTTTGTATAATTGGCTTTAGATGCGACCTTAATGTACAGTTGAGCAGATATTGTCAAAATTGTTCCCACGATGGAATTTTCTTAATATGGCTTGTATATGCACCAAAATGAGCTCAAATGTACACAAAAATAATTGCTATCTGCTGGTGGCAACCAATCTTCTCACAGATTTTTAGTTTTTTGTATAATTGGCTTTAGATGCGACCTTAATGTACAGTTGAGCAGATATTGTCAAAATTGTTCCCACGATGGAATTTTCTTATTATGGCTTGTATATGCACCAAAATGAGCGGAAAAGTACATATAAATAATTGCTATCTGCTGGTGCCAACCAATCTTCTCACAGATTTTTAGCTTTTGTATTATTGACTTTAGATGCGACCTTAATGTACAGTTAAGCAGATATTGTCAAAATTGTTCCCACGATGGAATTTTCTTAATATGGCTCGTATATGCACCAAAACGAGCTCAAATGTACACAATAATAAATGCTATCTGCTGGTGCCAACGATTTTCTCACAGATTTTTAGTTTTTGTATTATTGGCTTTAGATGCGACTTTAATGAACAGTTGAGCAGATATTGTCAAAATTGTTCCCACGATGGAATTTTCTTAATATGGCTTGGATATGCACCAAAATGAGCTCAAATGTACACAAAAATAATTGCTATCTGCTTGTGCCAACCAATCTTCTCACAGATTTTTAGCTTTTGTATAATTGACTTTAGATGCGACCTTAATGTACAGTTGAGCAGATATTGTCAAAATTGTTCCCACGATGGAATTTTCTTAATATGGCTTGGAGATGCACCAAAATGAGCTCAAATGTACACAAAAATAAATGCTATCTGCTGGTGGCAACCAATCTTCTCACAGAATTTTAGCTTTTGTATAATTGACTTTAGATGCGACCTTAATGTACAGTTGAGCAGATATTGTCAAAATTGTTCCCACGATGGAATTTTCTTAATATGAATGGATATGCACCAAAACGAGCTCAAATGTACACAAAAATAATTGCTATCTGCTGGTGGCAACCAATCTCCTCACAGATTTTTAGCTTTTGTATAATTGACTTTAGATGCGACCTTAATGTCCAGTTGAGCAGATATTGTCAACATTGTTCCCACGATGGAATTTTCTTAATATGGCTCGTATATGCACCAAAACGAGCTCAAATGTACACAATAATAAATGCTATCTTCTGGTGCAAACGATTTTCTCACAGATTTTTAGTTTTTGTATAATTGGCTTTAGATGCGACTTTAATGAACAGTTGAGCAGATATTGTCAAAATTGTTCCCACGATGGAACTTTCTTAATATGGCTTGGAGATGCACCAAAATGAGCTCAAATGTACACAAAAATAATTGCTATCTGCTGGTGGCAACCAATCTTCTCACAGATTTTTACCTTTTGTATAATTGACTTTAGATGCGACCTTAATGTACAGTTGAGCAGATATTGTCAAAATTGTTCCCACGATGGAATTTTCTTAATATGGCTCGTATATGCACCATAACGAGCTCAAATGTACACAATAATAAATGCTATCTGCTGGTGCCAACGATTTTCTCACAGATTTTTAGTTTTTGTATTATTGGCTTTAGATGCGACTTTAATGAACAGTTGAGCAGATATTGTCAAAATTGTTCCCACGATGGAATTTTCTTAATATGGCTTGGATATGCACCAAAATGAGCTCAAATGTACACAAAAATAATTGCTATCTGCTCGTGCCAACCAATCTTCTCACAGATTTTTAGCTTTTGTATAATTGACTTTAGATGCGACCTTAATGTACAGTTGAGCAGATATTGTCAAAATTGTTCCCACGATGGAATTTTCTTAATATGGCTTGGAGATGCACCAAAATGAGCTCAAATGTACAAAAAAAATAAATGCTATCTGCTGGTGGCAACCAATCTTCTCACAGAATTTTAGCTTTTGTATAATTGACTTTAGATGCGACCTTAATGTACAGTTGAGCAGATATTGTCAAAATTGTTCCCACGATGGAACTTTCTTAATATGACTTGGATATGCACCAAAATGAGCTCAAATGTACACAAAAATAAATGCTATCTGCTGGTGGCAACCAATCTTCTCACAGAATTTTAGCTTTTGTATAATTGACTTTAGATGCGACCTTAATGTACAGTTGAGCAGATATTGTCAAAATTGTTCCCACGATGGAACTTTCTTAATATGACTTGGATATGCACCAAAATGAGCTCAAATGTACACAAAAATAAATGCTATCTGCTGGTAGAGCCAATCTTCTCACAGATTTTTAGATTTTGTATAATTGGCTTTAGATGCGACCTTAATGTACAGTTGAGAAGATATTGTCAAAATTGTTCCCACGATGGAACTTTCTTAATATGAATGGATATGCACCAAAACGAGCTGAAATGTACACAAAAATCAATGCTATCTGCTTGTGCCAACCAATCTTCTCACAGATTTTTAGTTTTTGTATTATTGGCTTTAGATGCGACCTTAATGTACAGTTGAGCAGATATTGTCAAAATTGTTCCCACGATGGAACTTTCTTAATATGGCTTGGAGATGCACCAAAATGAGCTCAAATGTACACAAAAATAATTGCTATCTGCTGGTGGCAACCAATCTTCTCACAGATATTTAGCTTTTGTATAATTGACTTTAGATGCGACCTTAATGTCCAGTTGAGCAGATATTGTCAACATTGTTCCCACGATGGAATTTTCTTAATATGGCTCGTATATGCACCAAAACGAGCTCAAATGTACACAATAATAAATGCTATCTTCTGGTGCCAACGATTTTCTCACAGATTTTTAGTTTTTGTATTATTGGCTTTAGATGCGACTTTAATGAACAGTTGAGCAGATATTGTCAAAATTGTTCCCACGATGGAACTTTCTTAATATGGCTTGGAGATGCACCAAAATGAGCTCAAATGTACACAAAAATAATTGCTATCTGCTGGTGGCAACCAATCTTCTCACAGATTTTTAGCTTTTGTATAATTGACTTTAGATGCGACCTTAATGTACAGTTGAGCAGATATTGTCAAAATTGTTCCCACGATGGAATTTTCTTAATATGGCTCGTATATGCACCAAAACGAGCTCAAATGTACACAATAATAAATGCTATCTGCTGGTGCCAACGATTTTCTCACAGATTTTTAGTTTTTGTATTATTGGCTTTAGATGCGACTTTAATGAACAGTTGAGCAGATATTGTCAAAATTGTTCCCACGATGGAATTTTCTTAATATGGCTTGGATATGCACCAAAATGAGCTCAAATGTACACAAAAATAATTGCTATCTGCTTGTGCCAACCAATCTTCTCACAGATTTTTAGCTTTTGTATAATTGACTTTAGATGCGACCTTAATGTACAATAGAGCAGATATTGTCAAAATTGTTCCCACGATGGAATTTTCTTAATATGGCTTGGAGATGCACCAAAATGAGCTCAAATGTACACAAAAATAAATGCTTTCTGCTGGTGGCAACCAATCTTCTCACAGAATTTTAGCTTTTGTATAACTGACTTTAGATGCGACCTTAATGTACAGTTGAGCAGATATTGTCAAAATTGTTCCCACGATGGAATTTTCTTAATATGAATGGATATGCACCAAAACGAGCTCAAATGTACACAAAAATAATTGCTATCTGCTGGTGGCAACCAATCTTCTCACAGATTTTTAGCTTTTGTATAATTGACTTTAGATGCGACCTTAATGTCCAGTTGAGCAGATATTGTCAACATTGTTCCCACGATGGAATTTTCTTAATATGGCTCGTATATGCACCAAAACGAGCTCAAATGTACACAATAATAAATGCTATCTGCTGGTGCAAACGATTTTCTCACAGATTTTTAGTTTTTGTATTATTGGCTTTAGATGCGACTTTAATGAACAGTTGAGCAGATATTGTCAAAATTGTTCCCACGATGGAACTTTCTTAATATGGCTTGGAGATGCACCAAAATGAGCTCAAATGTACACAAAAATAATTGCTATCTGCTGGTGGCAACCAATCTTCTCACAGATTTTTAGCTTTTGTATAATTGACTTTAGATGCGACCTTAATGTACAGTTGAGCAGATATTGTCAAAATTGTTCCCACGATGGAATTTTCTTAATATGGCTCGTATATGCACCATAACGAGCTCAAATGTACACAATAATAAATGCTATCTGCTGGTGCCAACGATTTTCTCACAGATTTTTAGTTTTTGTATTATTGGCTTTAGGTGCGACTTTAATGAACAGTTGAGCAGATATTGTCAAAATTGTTCCCACGATGGAATTTTCTTAATATGGCTTGGATATGCACCAAAATGAGCTCAAATGTACAAAAAAAATAAATGCTATCTGCTTGTGCCAACCAATCTTCTCACAGAATTTTAGCTTTTGTATAATTGACTTTAGATGCGACCTTAATGTACAGTTGAGCAGATATTGTCAAAATGTTCCCACGATGGAATTTTCTTAATATGGCTTGGAGATGCACCAAAATGAGCTCAAATGTACAAAAAAAATAAATGCTATCTGCTGGTGGCAACCAATCTTCTCACAGAATTTTAGCTTTTGTATAATTGACTTTAGATGCGACCTTAATGTACAGTATAGCAGATATTGTCAAAATTGTTCCCACGATGGAACTTTCTTAATATGACTTGGATATGCACCAAAATGAGCTCAAATGTACACAAAAATAAATGCTATCTGCTGGTGGCAACCAATCTTCTCACAGAATTTTAGCTTTTGTATAATTGACTTTAGATGCGACCTTAATGTACAGTTGAGCAGATATTGTCAAAATTGTTCCCACGATGGAATTTTCTTATTATGGCTTGTATATGCACCAAAATGAGCGGAAAAGTACATATTAATAATTGCTATCTGCTGGTGCCAACCAATCTTCTCACAGATTTTTAGTTTTTGTATAATTGACTTTAGATGCGACCTTAATGTACAGTTGAGCAGATATTGTCAAAATTGTTCCCACGATGGAATTTTCTTAATATGGCTCGTATATGCACCAAAACGAGCTCAAATGTACACAATAATAAATGCTATCTGCTGGTGCCAACGATTTTCTCACAGATTTTTAGTTTTTGTATTTTTGGCTTTAGATGCGACTTTAATGAACAGTTGAGCAGATATTGTCAAAATTGTTCCCACGATGGAATTTTCTTAATATGCCTTGGATATGCACCAAAATGAGCTCAAATGTACACAAAAATAATTGCTATCTGCTTGTGCCAACCAATCTTCTCACAGATTTTTAGCTTTTGTATAATTGACTTTAGATGCGACCTTAATGTACAGTTGAGCAGATATTGTCAAAATTGTTCCCACGATGGAATTTTCTTAATATGGCTTGGAGATGCACCAAAATGAGCTCAAATGTACACAAAAATAAATGCTATCTGCTGGTGGCAACCAATCTTATCACAGAATTTTAGCTTTTGTATAATTGACTTTAGATGCGACCTTAATGTACAGTTGAGCAGATATTGTCAAAATTGTTCCCACGATGGAACATTCTTAATATGACTTGGATATGCACCAAAATGAGCTCAAATGTACACAAAAATAAATGCTATCTGCTGGTGGCAACAAATCTTCTCACAGAATTTTAGCTTTTGTATAATTGACTTTAGATGCGACCTTAATGTACAGTTGAGCAGATATTGTCAAAATTGTTCCCACGATGGAATTTTCTTAATATGGCTTGTATATGCACCAAAACGAGCTGAAATGTACACAAAAATCAATGCTATCTGCTGGTGCCAACCAATCTTCTCACAGATTTTTAGTTTTTGTATAATTGACTTTAGATGCGACCTTAATGTACAGTTGAGCAGATATTGTCAAAATTGTTCCCACGATGGAATTTTCTTAATATGGCTTGGAGATGCACCAAAATGAGCTCAAATGTACACAAAAATAAATGCTTTCTGCTGGTGGCAACCAATCTTCTCACAGAATTTTAGCTTTTGTATAATTGACTTTAGATGCGACCTTAATGTACAGTTGAGCAGATATTGTCAAAATTGTTCCCACGATGGAATTTTCTTAATATGAATGGATATGCACCAAAACGAGCTCAAATGTACACAAAAATAATTGCTATCTGCTGGTGGCAACCAATCTTCTCACAGATTTTTAGCTTTTGTATAATTGACTTTAGATGCGACCTTAATGTCCAGTTGAGCAGATATTGTCAACATTGTTCCCACGATGGAATTTTCTTAATATGGCTCGTATATGCACCAAAACGAGCTAAAATGTACACAATAATAAATGCTATCTTCTGGTGCAAACGATTTTCTCACAGATTTTTAGTTTTTGTATTATTGGCTTTAGATGCGACTTTAATGAACAGTTGAGCAGATATTGTCAAAATTGTTCCCACGATGGAACTTTCTTAATATGGCTTGGAGATGCACCAAAATGAGCTCAAATGTACACAAAAATAATTGCTATCTGCTGATGGCAACCAATCTTCTCACAGATTTTTAGCTTTTGTATAATTGACTTTAGATGCGACCTTAATGTACAGTTGAGCAGATATTGTCAAAATTGTTCCAACGATGGAATTTTCTTAATATGGCTCGTATATGCACCATAACGAGCTCAAATGTACACAATAATAAATGCTATCTGCTGGTGCCAACGATTTTCTCACAGATTTTTAGTTTTTGTATTATTGGCTTTAGGTGCGACTTTAATGAACAGTTGAGCAGATATTGTCAAAATTGTTCCCACGATGGAATTTTCTTAATATGGCTTGGATATGCACCAAAATGAGCTCAAATGTACACAAAAATAATTGCTATCTGCTTGTGCCAACCAATCTTCTCACAGATTTTTAGCTTTTGTATAATTGACTTTAGATGCGACCTTAATGTACAGTTGAGCAGATATTGTCAAAATTGTTCCCACGATGGAATTTTCTTAATATGGCTTGGAGATGCACCAAAATGAGCTCAAATGTACAAAAAAAATAAATGCTATCTGCTGGTGGCAACCAATCTTCTCACAGAATTTTAGCTTTTGTATAATTGACTTTAGATGCGACCTTAATGTACAGTATAGCAGATATTGTCAAAATTGTTCCCACGATGGAACTTTCTTAATATGACTTGGATATGCACCAAAATGAGCTCAAATGTACACAAAAATAAATGCTATCTGCTGGTGGCAACCAATCTTCTCACAGAATTTTAGCTTTTGTATAATTGACTTTAGATGCGACCTTAATGTACAGTTGAGCAGATATTGTCAAAATTGTTCCCACGATGGAATTTTCTTATTATGGCTTGTATATGCACCAAAATGAGCGGAAAAGTACATATTAATAATTGCTATCTGCTGGTGCCAACCAATCTTCTCACAGATTTTTAGTTTTTGTATAATTGACTTTAGATGCGACCTTAATGTACAGTTGAGCAGATATTGTCAAAATTGTTCCCACGATGGAATTTTCTTAATATGGCTCGTATATGCACCAAAACGAGCTCAAATGTACACAATAATAAATGCTATCTGCTGGTGCCAACGATTTTCTTACAGATTTTTAGTTTTTGTATTATTGGCTTTAGATGCGACTTTAATGAACAGTTGAGCAGATATTGTCAAAATTGTTCCCACGATGGAATTTTCTTAATATGCCTTGGATATGCACCAAAATGAGCTCAAATGTACACAAAAATAATTGCTATCTGCTTGTGCCAACCAATCTTCTCACAGATTTTTAGCTTTTGTATAATTGACTTTAGATGCGACCTTAATGTACAGTTGAGCAGATATTGTCAAAATTGTTCACACGATGGAATTTTCTTAATATGGCTTGGAGATGCACCAAAATGAGCTCAAATGTACACAAAAATAAATGCTATCTGCTGGTGGCAACCAATCTTATCACAGAATTTTAGCTTTTGTATAATTGACTTTAGATGCGACCTTAATGTACAGTTGAGCAGATATTGTCAAAATTGTTCCCACGATGGAACATTCTTAATATGGCTTGGAGATGCACCAAAATGAGCTCAAATGTACAAAAAAAATAAATGCTATCTGCTGGTGGCAACCAATCTTCTCACAGAATTTTAGCTTTTGTATAATTGACTTTAGATGCGACCTTAATGTACAGTATAGCAGATATTGTCAAAATTGTTCCCACGATGGAACTTTCTTAATATGACTTGGATATGCACCAAAATGAGCTCAAATGTACACAAAAATAAATGCTATCTGCTGGTGGCAACCAATCTTCTCACAGAATTTTAGCTTTTGTATAATTGACTTTAGATGCGACCTTAATGTACAGTTGAGCAGATATTGTCAAAATTGTTCCCACGATGGAATTTTCTTAATATGGCTCGTATATGCACCAAAACGAGCTCAAATGTACACAATAATAAATGCTATCTGCTGGTGCCAACGATTTTCTCACAGATTTTTAGTTTTTGTATTATTGGCTTTAGATGCGACTTTAATGAACAGTTAAGCAGATATTGTCTAAATTGTTCCCACGATGGAATTTTCTTATTATGGCTTGGATATGCACCAAAATGAGCTCTAATGTACACAAAAATAATTGCTATCTGCTTGTGCCTACCACTTCTCTCACAGATTTTTAGCTTTTGTATAATTGACTTTAGATGCGACCTTAATGTACAGTTGAGCAGATATTGTCAAAATTGTTCCCACGATGGAATTTTCTTAATATGGCTTGGAGATGCACCAAAATGAGCTCAAATGTACAAAAAAAATAAATGCTATCTGCTGGTGGCAACCAATCTTCTCACAGAATTTTAGCTTTTGTATAATTGACTTTAGATGCGACCTTAATGTACAGTATAGCAGATATTGTCAAAATTGTTCCCACGATGGAACTTTCTTAATATGACTTGGATATGCACCAAAATGAGCTCAAATGTACACAAAAATAAATGCTATCTGCTGGTGGCAACCAATCTTCTCACAGAATTTTAGCTTTTGTATAATTGACTTTAGATGCGACCTTAATGTACAGTTGAGCAGATATTGTCAAAATTGTTCCCACGATGGAATTTTCTTATTATGGCTTGTATATGCACCAAAATGAGCGGAAAAGTACATATTAATAATTGCTATCTGCTGGTGCCAACCAATCTTCTCACAGATTTTTAGTTTTTGTATAATTGACTTTAGATGCGACCTTAATGTACAGTTGAGCAGATATTGTCAAAATTGTTCCCACGATGGAATTTTCTTAATATGGCTCGTATATGCACCAAAACGAGCTCAAATGTACACAATAATAAATGCTATCTGCTGGTGCCAACGATTTTCTCACAGATTTTTAGTTTTTGTATTATTGGCTTTAGATGCGACTTTAATGAACAGTTGAGCAGATATTGTCAAAATTGTTCCCACGATGGAATTTTCTTAATATGGCTTGGAGATGCACCAAAATGAGCTCAAATGTACACAAAAATAAATGCTATCTGCTGGTGGCAACCAATCTTATCACAGAATTTTAGCTTTTGTATAATTGACTTTAGATGCGACCTTAATGTACAGTTGAGCAGATATTGTCAAAATTGTTCCCACGATGGAACATTCTTAATATGACTTGGATATGCACCAAAATGAGCTCAAATGTACACAAAAATAAATGCTATCTGCTGGTGGCAACAAATCTTCTCACAGAATTTTAGCTTTTGTAGAATTGACTTTAGATGCGACCTTAATGTACAGTTGAGCAGATATTGTCAAAATTGTTCCCACGATGGAATTTTCTTAATATGGCTTGTATATGCACCAAAACGAGCTGAAATGTACACAAAAATCAATGCTATCTGCTGGTGCCAACCAATCTTCTCACAGATTTTAAGTTTTTGTATAATTGGCTTTAGATGCGACCTTAATGTACAGTTGAGCAGATATTGTCAAAATTGTTCCCACGATGGAACTTTCTTTATATGGCTTGGAGATGCACCAAAATGAGCTCAAATGTACACAAAAATAATTGCTATCTGCTGGTAGAGCCAATCTTCTCACAGATTTTTAGCTTTTGTATAATTGACTTTAGATGCGACCTTAATGTACAGTTGAGCAGATATTGTCAAAATTGTTCCCACGATGGAATTTTCTTAATATGGCTCGTATATGCACCAAAACGAGCTCAAATGTACACAATAATAAATGCTTTCTGCTGGTGCCAACGATTTTCTCACAGATTTTTAGTTTTTGTATTATTGGCTTTAGATGCGACTTTAATGAACAGTTGAGCAGATATTGTCAAAATTGTTCCCACGATGGAATTTTCTTATTATGGCTTGGATATGCACCAAAATGAGCTCAAATGTACACAAAAATAATTGCTATCTGCTTGTGCCAACCACTCCTCTCACAGATTTTTAGCTTTTGTATAATTGACTTTAGATGCGACCTTAATGTACAGTTGAGCAGATATTGTCAAAATTGTTCCCACGATGGAATTTTCTTAATATGTCTTGGAGATGCACCAAAATGAGCTCAAATGTACACAAAAGTAAATGTTAGCAGCCGGTGCCAACCAATCTTCTCACAGATTTTTAGTTTTTGTATTATTGGCTTTAGATGCGACTTTAATGAACAGTTGAGCAGATATTGTCAAAATTGTTCCCACGATGGAATTTTCTTATTATGGCTTGGATATGCAGCAAAATGAGCTCAAATGTACACAAAAACAAATGTCAGCAGCCGGTGCCAACCAATCTTCTCACAGATTTTTAGTTTTTGTATAATTGGCTTTAGATGCGACCTTAATGTACAGTTGAGCAGATATTGTAAATATTAATTTGCTAGGAGATGCACCAAAATGAGCTCAAATGTACACAGAAATAATTGCTATCTGCTTGTGCCAACCAATCTTCTCACAGAATTTTAGCTTTTGTATAAATGGCTTTAGATGCGACCTTAATTTACAGTTGAGCAGATATTGTCAAAATTGTTCCCACGATGGAACTTTCTTAATATGACTTGGATATGCACCAAAATGAGCTCAAATGTACACAAAAATAAATGCTATCTGCTGGTGCCAACCAATCTTCTCACAGATTTTTAGCTTTTGTATAATTGGCTTTAGATGCGACCTTAATGTACAGTTGAGCAGATATTGTCAAAATTGTTCACACGATGGAATTTTCTTAATATGGCTTGGATATGCACCAAAATGAGCTCAAATGTACACAAATGTAATTGCTATCTGCTGGTGGCAACCAATCTTCTCACAGAATTTTAGCTTTTGTATAATTGGCTTTAGATGCGACCTAAATGTACAGTTGAGCAGATATTGTCAAAATTGTTCACACGATGGAATTTTCTTATTATGGCTTGGATATGCACCAAAATGGGCTCAAATGTATACAAAAACAAATGTTGGCAGCCGGTGCAAACCAATCTTCTCACAGATTTTTAGTTTTTGTATAATTGGCTTTAGATGCGACCTTAATGTACAGTTGAGCAGATATTGTTAAAATTGTTCCCACGATGGAATTTTCTTATTATGGCTTGGATATGCACCAAAATGAGCTCAAATGTACACAAAAATAATTGCTATCTGCTTGTGCCAACCACTCCTCTCACAGATTTTTAGCTTTTGTATAATTGACTTTAGATGCGACCTTAATGTACAGTTGAGCAGATATTGTCAAAATTGTTCCCACGATGGAGTTTTTTTAATATGTCTTGGAGATGCACCAAAATGAGCTCAAATGTACACAAAAGTAAATGTTAGCAGCCGGTGCCAACCAATCTTCTCACAGATTTTTAGTTTTTGTATTATTGGCTTTAGATGCGACTTTAATGAACAGTTGAGCAGATATTGTCAAAATTGTTCCCACGATGGAATTTTCTTATTATGGCTTGGATATGCAGCAAAATGAGCTCAAATGTACACAAAAACAAATGTCAGCAGCCGGTGCCAACCAATCTTCTCACAGATTTTTAGTTTTTGTATAATTGGCTTTAGATGCGACCTTAATGTACAGTTGAGCAGATATTGTAAATATTAATTTGCTAGGAGATGCACCAAAATGAGCTCAAATGTACACAGAAATAATTGCTATCTGCTTGTGCCAACCAATCTTCTCACAGAATTTTAGCTTTTGTATAAATGGCTTTAGATGCGACCTTAATTTACAGTTGAGCAGATATTGTCAAAATTGTTCCCACGATGGAACTTTCTTAATATGACTTGGATATGCACCAAAATGAGCTCAAATGTACACAAAAATAAATGCTATCTGCTGGTGCCAACCAATCTTCTCACAGATTTTTAGCTTTTGTATAATTGGCTTTAGATGCGACCTTAATGTACAGTTGAGCAGATATTGTCAAAATTGTTCACACGATGGAATTTTCTTAATATGGCTTGGATATGCACCAAAATGAGCTCAAATGTACACAAATGTAATTGCTATCTGCTGGTGGCAACCAATCTTCTCACAGAATTTTAGCTTTTGTATAATTGGCTTTAGATGCGACCTAAATGTACAGTTGAGCAGATATTGTCAAAATTGTTCACACGATGGAATTTTCTTATTATGGCTTGGATATGCACCAAAATGGGCTCAAATGTATACAAAAACAAATGTTAGCAGCCGGTGCAAACCAATCTTCTCACAGATTTTTAGTTTTTGTATAATTGGCTTTAGATGCGACCTTAATGTACAGTTGAGCAGATATTGTTAAAATTGTTCCCACGATGGAATTTTTTTAATATGGCTTGGAGATGCACCAAAATGAGCTCAAATGTACACCAAAAAAATTGCTATCTGCTTGTGCCAACCAATCTTCTCACAGAATTTTAGCTTTTGTATAATTGGCTTTAGATGCGACCTAAATGTACAGTTGAGCAGATATTGTCAAAATTGTTCCCACGATGGAATTTTCTTAATATGGCTCGTATATGCACCAAAACGAGCTCAAATGTACACAATAATAAATGCTATCTGCTGGTGCCAACGATTTTCTCACAGATTTTTAGTTTTTGTATTATTGGCTTTAGATGCGACTTTAATGTACAGTTGAGCAGATATTGTCAAAATTGTTCCCACGATGGAATTTTCTTATTATGGCTTGGATATGCACCAAAATGAGCTCAAATGTACACAAAAATAATTGCTATCTGCTTGTGCCAACCAATCTTCTCACAGATTTTTAGCTTTTGTATAATTGACTTTAGATGCGACCTTAATGTACAGTTGAGCAGATATTGTCAAAATTGTTCCCACGATGGAATTTTCTTATTATGGCTTGGATATGCACCAAAATGAGCTCAAATGTACACAAAAACAAATGTTAGCAGCCGGTGCCAACCAATCTTCTCACAGATTTTTAGTTTTTGTATAATTGGCTTTAGATGCGACCTTAATGTACAGTTGAGCAGATATTGTTAAAATTGTTCCCACGATGGAATTTTCTTAATATGGCTTGGAGATGCACCAAAATAAGCTCAAATATACACAAAAATAAATGCTATCTGCTTGTGCCAACCAATCTTCTCACAGAATTTTAGCTTTTGTATAATTGGCTTTAGATGCGACCTAAATGTACAGTTGAGCAGATATTGTCAAAATTGTTCCCACGATGGAATTTTCTTAATATGGCTCGTATATGCACCAAAACGAGCTCAAATGTACACAATAATAAATGCTATCTGCTGGTGCCAACGATTTTCTCACAGATTTTTAGTTTTTGTATTATTGGCTTTAGATGCGACTTTAATGAACAGTTGAGCAGATATTGTCAAAATTGTTCCCACGATGGAATTTTCTTATTATGGCTTGGATATGCACCAAAATGAGCTCAAATGTACACAAAAATAAATGCTATCTGCTGGTGCCAACCAATCTTCTCACAGATTTTTAGCTTTTGTATAATTGACTTTAGATGCGACCTTAATGTACAGTTGAGCAGATATTGTCAAAATTGTTCCCACAATGGAATTTTCTTATTATGGCTTGGATATGCACCAAAATGAGCTGAATTGTACACAAAAATCAATGCTATCTGCTGGTGCCAACCAATCTTCTCACAGATTTTTAGTTTTTGTATTATTGACTTTAGATGCGACCTTAATGTACAGTTGAGCAGATATTGTCAAAATTGTTCCCACGATGGAACTTTCTTAATATGACTTGGATATGCACCAAAATGAGCTCAAATGTACACAAAAATAATTGCTATCTGCTTGTGCCAACCAATCTTCTCACAGAATTTTAGCTTTTGTATAATTGACTTTAGATGCGACCTTAATGTACAGTTGAGCAGATATTGTCAAAATTGTTCCCACGATGGAATTTTCTTAATATGGCTTGGAGATGCACCAAAATGAGCTCAAATGTACAAAAAAAATAAATGCTATCTGCTGGTGGCAACCAATCTTCTCACAGAATTTTAGCTTTTGTATAATTGACTTTAGATGCGACCTTAATGTACAGTTGAGCAGATATTGTCAAAATTGTTCCCACGATGGAACTTTCTTAATATGACTTGGATATGCACCAAAATGAGCTCAAATGTACACAATAATAAATGCTATCTGCTGGTGCCAACGATTTTCTTACAGAGTTTTAGTTTTTGTATTATTGGCTTTAGATGCGACTTTAATGAACAGTTGAGCAGATATTGTCAAAATTGTTCCCACGATGGAATTTTCTTATTATGGCTTGGATATGCACCAAAATGAGCTCAAATGTACACAAAAATAAATGCTATCTGCTGGTGCCAACCAACCTTCTCACAGATTTTTAGCTTTTGTATAATTGACTTTAGATGCGACCTTAATGTACAGTTGAGCAGATATTGTCAAAATTGTTCCCACAATGGAATTTTCTTATTATGGCTTGGATATGCACCAAAATGAGCTGAAATGTACACAAAAATCAATGCTATCTGCTGGTGCCAACCAATCTTCTCACAGATTTTTAGTTTTTGTATTATTGACTTTAGATGCGACCTTAATGTACAGTTGAGCAGATATTGTCAAAATTGTTCCCACGATGGAACTTTCTTAATATGACTTGGATATGCACCAAAATGAGCTCAAATGTACACAAAAATAATTGCTATCTGCTTGTGCCAACCAATCTTCTCACGGATTTTTAGCTTTTGTATAATTGACTTTAGATGCGACCTACATGTACAGTTGAGCAGATATTGTCAAAATTGTTCCCACGATGGAATTTTCTTAATATGGCTTGGAGATGCACCAAAATAAGCTCAAATGTACACAAAAATAAATGCTATCTGCTGGTGGCAACCAATCTTCTCACAGAATTTTAGCTTTTGTATAATTGACTTTAGATGCGACCTTAATGTACAGTTGAGCAGATATTGTCAAAATTGTTCCCACGATGGAACTTTCTTAATATGACTTGGATATGCACCAAAATGAGCTCAAATGTACACAAAAATAAATGCTATCTGCTGGTGCCAACCAATCTTCTCACAGATTTTTAGCTTTTGTATTATTGACTTTAGATGCGACCTTAATGTACAGTTGAGCAGATATTGTCAAAATTGTTCCCACGATGGAACTTTCTTAATATGACTTGGATATGCACCAAAACGAGCTCAAATGTACACAAAAATAAATGCTATCTGCTGGTGCCAACCAATCTTCTCACAGATTTTTAGCTTTTGTATAATTGGCTTTAGATGCGACCTTAATGTACAGTTGAGAAGATATTGTCAACATTGTTCCCACGATGGAACTTTCTTAATATGAATGGATATGCACCAAAACGAGCTGAAATGTACACAAAAATCAATGCTATCTGCTGGTGCCAACCAATCTTCTCACAGATTTTTAGTTTGTGTATAATTGGCTTTAGATGCGACCTTAATTTACAGTTGAGCAGATATTGTCAAAATTGTTCCCATGATGGAACTTTCTTAATATGACTTGGATATGCACCAAAATGAGCTCAAATGTACACAAAAATAAATGCTATCTGCTGGTGCCAACCAATCTTCTCACAGATTTTTAGCTTTTGTATAATTGACTTTAGATGCGACCTTAATGTACAGTTGAGCAGATATTGTCAAAATTGTTCCCACGATGGAATTTTCTTAATATGGCTTGTATTTGCACCAAAACGAGCTGAAATGTACACAAAAATCAATGCTTTCTGCTGGTGCCAACCAATCTTCTCACAGATTTTTAGTTTTTGTATTATTGACTTTAGATGCGACCTTAATGTACAGTTGAGAAGATATTGTCAACATTGTTCCCACGATGGAACTTTCTTAATATGAATGGATATGCACCAAAACGAGCTGAAATGTACACAAAAATAAATGCTATCTGCTGGTGCCAACCAATCTTCTCACAGATTTTTAGTTTGTGTATAATTGGCTTTAGATGCGACCTTAATTTACAGTTGAGCAGATATTGTCAAAATTGTTCCCATGATGGAACTTTCTTAATATGACTTGGATATGCACCAAAATGAGCTCAAATGTACACAAAAATAAATGCTATCTGCTGGTGGCAACCAATCTTCTCACAGATTTTTAGCTTTTGTATAATTGACTTTAGATGCGACCTTAATGTACAGTTGAGCAGATATTGTCAAAATTGTTCCCACGATGGAATTTTCTTAATATGGCTTGTATATGCACCAAAACGAGCTGAAATGTACACAAAAATCAATGCTATCTGCTGGTGCCAACCAATCTTCTCACAGATTTTTAGTTTTTGTATTATTGACTTTAGATGCGACCTTAATGTACAGTTGAGCAGATATTGTCAAAATTGTTCCCACGATGGAACTTTCTTAATATGACTTGGATATGCACCAAAACGAGCTCAAATGTACACAAAAATAAATGCTATCTGCTGGTGCCAACCAATCTTCTCACAGATTTTTAGCTTTTGTATAATTGGCTTTAGATGCGACCTTAATGTACAGTTGAGAAGATATTGTCAACATTGTTCCCACGATGGAACTTTCTTAATATGAATGGATATGCACCAAAACGAGCTGAAATGTACACAAAAATCAATGCTATCTGCTGGTGCCAACCAATCTTCTCACAGATTTTTAGTTTGTGTATAATTGGCTTTAGATGCGACCTTAATTTACAGTTGAGCAGATATTGTCAAAATTGTTCCCATGATGGAACTTTCTTAATATGACTTGGATATGCACCAAAATGAGCTCAAATGTACACAAAAATAAATGCTATCTGCTGGTGCCAACCAATCTTCTCACAGATTTTTAGCTTTTGTATAATTGACTTTAGATGCGACCTTAATGTACAGTTGAGCAGATATTGTCAAAGTTGTTCCCACGATGGAATTTTCTTAATATGGCTTGTATATGCACCAAAACGAGCTGAAATGTACACAAAAATCAATGCTTTCTGCTGGTGCCAACCAATCTTCTCACAGATTTTTAGTTTTTGTATTATTGACTTTAGATGCGACCTTAATGTACAGTTGAGAAGATATTGTCAACATTGTTCCCACGATGGAACTTTCTTAATATGAATGGATATGCACCAAAACGAGCTGAAATGTACACAAAAATAAATGCTATCTGCTGGTGCCAACCAATCTTCTCACAGATTTTTAGTTTTTGTATAATTGGCTTTAGATGCGACCTTAATGTACAGTTGAGAAGATATTGTCAACATTGTTCCAACGATGGAACTTTCTTAATATGAATGGATATGCACCAAAACGAGCTGAAATGTACACAAAAATCAATGCTATCTGCTGGTGCCAACCAATCTTCTCACAGATTTTTAGTTTGTGTATAATTGGCTTTAGATGCGACCTTAATTTACAGTTGAGCAGATATTGTCAAAATTGTTCCCATGATGGAACTTTCTTAATATGACTTGGATATGCACCAAAATGAGCTCAAATGTACACAAAAATAAATGCTATCTGCTGGTGGCAACCAATCTTCTCACAGATTTTTAGCTTTTGTATAATTGACTTTAGATGCGACCTTAATGTACAGTTGAGCAGATATTGTCAAAATTGTTCCCACGATGGAATTTTCTTAATATGGCTTGTATATGCACCAAAACGAGCTGAAATGTACACAAAAATCAATGCTATCTGCTGGTGCCAACCAATCTTCTCACAGATTTTTAGTTTTTGTATTATTGACTTTAGATGCGACAGTAATGTACAGTTGAGCAGATATTGTCAAAATTGTTCTCACGATGGAACTTTCTTAATATGACTTGGATATGCACCAAAACGAGCTCAAATGTACACAAAATTAAATGCTATCTGCTGGTGCCAACCAATCTTCTCACAGATTTTTAGCTTTTGTATAATTGGCTTTAGATGCGACCTTAATGTACAGTTGAGAAGATATTGTCAACATTGTTCCCACGATGGAACTTTCTTAATATGAATGGATATGCACCAAAACGAGCTGAAATGTACACAAAAATCAATGCTATCTGCTGGTGCCAACCAATCTTCTCACAGATTTTTAGTTTGTGTATAATTGGCTTTAGATGCGACCTTAATTTACAGTTGAGCAGATATTGTCAAAATTGTTCCCATGATGGAACTTTCTTAATATGACTTGGATATGCACCAAAATGAGCTCAAATTTACACAAAAATAAATGCTATCTGCTGGTGCCAACCAATCTTCTCACAGATTTTTAGCTTTTGTATAATTGACTTTAGATGCGACCTTAATGTACAGTTGAGCAGATATTGTCAAAATTGTTCCCACGATGGAATTTTCTTAATATGGCTTGTATATGCACCAAAACGAGCTGAAATGTACACAAAAATCAATGCTTTCTGCTGGTGCCAACCAATCTTCTCACAGATTTTTAGTTTTTGTATTATTGACTTTAGATGCGACCTTAATGTACAGTTGAGAAGATATTGTCAACATTGTTCCCACGATGGAACTTTCTTAATATGAATGGATATGCACCAAAACGAGCTGAAATGTACACAAAAATAAATGCTATCTGCTGGTGCCAACCAATCTTCTCACAGATTTTTAGTTTGTGTATAATTGGCTTTAGATGCGACCTTAATTTACAGTTGAGCAGATATTGTCAAAATTGTTCCCATGATGGAACTTTCTTAATATGACTTGGATATGCACCAAAATGAGCTCAAATGTACACAAAAATAAATGCTATCTGCTGGTGGCAACCAATCTTCTCACAGATTTTTAGCTTTTGTATAATTGACTTTAGATGCGACCTTAATGTACAGTTGAGCAGATATTGTCAAAATTGTTCCCACGATGGAATTTTCTTAATATGGCTTGTATATGCACCAAAACGAGCTGAAATGTACACAAAAATCAATGCTATCTGCTGGTGCCAACCAATCTTCTCACAGATTTTTAGTTTTTGTATTATTGACTTTAGATGCGACCTTAATGTACAGTTGAGCAGATATTGTCAAAATTGTTCCCACGATGGAACTTTCTTAATATGACTTGGATATGCACCAAAACGAGCTCAAATGTACACAAAAATAAATGCTATCTGCTGGTGCCAACCAATCTTCTCACAGATTTTTAGCTTTTGTATAATTGGCTTTAGATGCGACCTTAATGTACAGTTGAGAAGATATTGTCAACATTGTTCCCACGATGGAACTTTCTTAATATGAATGGATATGCACCAAAACGAGCTGAAATGTACACAAAAATCAATGCTATCTGCTGGTGCCAACCAATCTTCTCACAGATTTTTAGTTTGTGTATAATTGGCTTTAGATGCGACCTTAATTTACAGTTGAGCAGATATTGTCAAAATTGTTCCCATGATGGACTTGGATATGCACCAAAATGAGCTCAAATGTACACAAAAATAAATGCTATCTGCTGGTGCCAACCAATCTTCTCACAGATTTTTAGCTTTTGTATAATTGACTTTAGATGCGACCTTAATGTACAGTTGAGCAGATATTGTCAAAGTTGTTCCCACGATGGAATTTTCTTAATATGGCTTGTATATGCACCAAAACGAGCTGAAATGTACACAAAAATAAATGCTTTCTGCTGGTGCCAACCAATCTTCTCACAGATTTTTAGTTTTTGTATTATTGACTTTAGATGCGACCTTAATGTACAGTTGAGAAGATATTGTCAACATTGTTCCCACGATGGAACTTTCTTAATATGAATGGATATGCACCAAAACGAGCTGAAATGTACACAAAAATAAATGCTATCTGCTGGTGCCAACCAATCTTCTCACAGATTTTTAGCTTTTGTATAATTGACTTTAGATGCGACCTTAATGTACAGTTGAGCAGATATTGTCAAAATTGTTCCCACGATGGAATTTTCTTAATATGGCTTGTATATGCACCAAAACGAGCTGAAATGTACACAAAAATCAATGCTATCTGCTGGTGCCAACCAATCTTCTCACAGATTTTTAGTTTTTGTATTATTGACTTTAGATGCGACCTTAATGTACAGTTGAGCAGATATTGTCAAAATTGTTCTCACGATGGAACTTTCTTAATATGACTTGGATATGCACCAAAACGAGCTCAAATGTACACAAAAATAAATGCTATCTGCTGGTGCCAACCAATCTTCTCACAGATTTTTAGCTTTTGTATAATTGGCTTTAGATGCGACCTTAATGTACAGTTGAGAAGATATTGTCAACATTGTTCCCACGATGGAACTTTCTTAATATGAATGGATATGCACCAAAACGAGCTGAAATGTACACAAAAATCAATGCTATCTGCTGGTGCCAACCAATCTTCTCACAGATTTTTAGTTTGTGTATAATTGGCTTTAGATGCGACCTTAATTTACAGTTGAGCAGATATTGTCAAAATTGTTCCCATGATGGAACTTTCTTAATATGACTTGGATATGCACCAAAATGAGCTCAAATGTACACAAAAATAAATGCTATCTGCTGGTGCCAACCAATCTTCTCACAGATTTTTAGCTTTTGTATAATTGACTTTAGATGCGACCTTAATGTACAGTTGAGCAGATATTGTCAAAATTGTTCCCACGATGGAATTTTCTTAATATGGCTTGGATATGCACCAAAACGAGCTGAAATGTACACAAAAATCAATGCTTTCTGCTGGTGCCAACCAATCTTCTCACAGATTTTTAGTTTTTGTATTATTGACTTTAGATGCGACCTTAATGTACAGTTGAGAAGATATTGTCAACATTGTTCCCACGATGGAACTTTCTTAATATGAATGGATATGCACCAAAACGAGCTGAAATGTACACAAAAATAAATGCTATCTGCTGGTGCCAACCAATCTTCTCACAGATTTTTAGCTTTTGTATAATTGACTTTAGATGCGACCTTAATGTACAGTTGAGCAGATATTGTCAAAATTGTTCCCACGATGGAATTTTCTTAATATGGCTTGTATATGCACCAAAACGAGCTGAAATGTACACAAAAATCAATGCTATCTGCTGGTGCCAACCAATCTTCTCACAGATTTTTAGTTTTTGTATTATTGACTTTAGATGCGACCTTAATGTACAGTTGAGCAGATATTGTCAAAATTGTTCTCACGATGGAACTTTCTTAATATGACTTGGATATGCACCAAAACGAGCTCAAATGTACACAAAAATAAATGCTATCTGCTGGTGCCAACCAATCTTCTCACAGATTTTTAGCTTTTGTATAATTGGCTTTAGATGCGACCTTAATGTACAGTTGAGAAGATATTGTCAACATTGTTCCCACGATGGAACTTTCTTAATATGAATGGATATGCACCAAAACGAGCTGAAATGTACACAAAAATCAATGCTATCTGCTGGTGCCAACCAATCTTCTCACAGATTTTTAGTTTGTGTATAATTGGCTTTAGATGCGACCTTAATTTACAGTTGAGCAGATATTGTCAAAATTGTTCCCATGATGGAACTTTCTTAATATGACTTGGATATGCACCAAAATGAGCTCAAATGTACACAAAAATAAATGCTATCTGCTGGTGCCAACCAATCTTCTCACAGATTTTTAGCTTTTGTATAATTGACTTTAGATGCGACCTTAATGTACAGTTGAGCAGATATTGTCAAAATTGTTCCCACGATGGAATTTTCTTAATATGGCTTGGATATGCACCAAAACGAGCTGAAATGTACACAAAAATCAATGCTTTCTGCTGGTGCCAACCAATCTTCTCACAGATTTTTAGTTTTTGTATTATTGACTTTAGATGCGACCTTAATGTACAGTTGAGAAGATATTGTCAACATTGTTCCCACGATGGAACTTTCTTAATATGAATGGATATGCACCAAAACGAGCTGAAATGTACACAAAAATCAATGCTATCTGCTGGTGCCAACCAATCTTCTCACAGATTTTTAGTTTGTGTATAATTGGCTTTAGATGCGACCTTAATTTACAGTTGAGCAGATATTGTCAACATTGTTCCCATGATGGAACTTTCTTAATATGACTTGGATATGCACCAAAATGAGCTCAAATGTACACAAAAATAAATGCTATCTGCTGGTGGCAACCAATCTTCTCACAGATTTTTAGCTTTTGTATAATTGACTTTAGATGCGACCTTAATGTACAGTTGAGCAGATATTGTCAAAATTGTTCCCACGATGGAATTTTCTTAATATGGCTTGTATATGCACCAAAACGAGCTGAAATGTACACAAAAATCAATGCTATCTGCTGGTGCCAACCAATCTTCTCACAGATTTTTAGTTTTTGTATTATTGGCTTTAGATGCGACTTTAATGAACAGTTGAGCAGATGTTGTCAAAATTGTTCTCACGATGGATATTTCTTATTATGGCTTGGATATGCACCAAAATGAGCTCAAATGTACACAAAAATAATTGCTATCTGCTTGTGCCAACCAATCTTCTCACAGATTTTTAGTTTTTGTATAATTGGCTTTAGATGCGACCTTAATGTACAGTTGAGCAGATATTGTCAAAATTGTTCCCACGATGGAATTTTCTTAATATGGCTTGTATATGCACCAAAACGAGCTCAAATGTACACAAAAATCAATGCTTTCTGCTGGTGCCAACCAATCTTCTCACAGATTTTTAGTTTTTGTATTATTGACTTTAGATGCGACCTTAATGTACAGTTGAGAAGATATTGTCAACATTGTTCCCACGATGGAACTTTCTTAATATGAATGGATATGCACCAAAACGAGCTGAAATGTACACAAAAATCAATGCTATCTGCTGGTGCCAACCAATCTTCTCACAGATTTTTAGTTTGTGTATAATTGGCTTTAGATGCGACCTTAATTTACAGTTGAGCAGATATTGTCAAAATTGTTCCCATGATGGAACTTTCTTAATATGACTTGGATATGCACCAAAATGAGCTCAAATGTACACAAAAATAAATGCTATCTGCTGGTGGCAACCAATCTTCTCACAGATTTTTAGCTTTTGTATAATTGACTTTAGATGCGACCTTAATGTACAGTTGAGCAGATATTGTCAAAATTGTTCCCACGATGGAATTTTCTTAATATGGCTTGTATATGCACCAAAACGAGCTGAAATGTACACAAAAATCAATGCTATCTGCTGGTGCCAACCAATCTTCTCACAGATTTTTAGTTTTTGTATTATTGGCTTTAGATGCGACTTTAATGAACAGTTGAGCAGATGTTGTCAAAATTGTTCTCACGATGGATATTTCTTATTATGGCTTGGATATGCACCAAAATGAGCTCAAATGTACACAAAAATAATTGCTATCTGCTTGTGCCAACCAATCTTCTCACAGATTTTTAGTTTTTGTATAATTGGCTTTAGATGCGACCTTAATGTACAGTTGAGCAGATATTGTCAAAATTGTTCCCTCGATGGAACTTTCTTAATATGGCTTGGAGATGCACCAAAATGAGCTCAAATGTACACAAAAATAATTGCTATCTGCTGGTGGAGCCAATCTTCTCACAGATTTTTAGCTTTTGTATAATTGACTTTAGATGCGACCTTAATGTACAGTTGAGCAGATATTGTCAAAATTGTTCCCACGATGGAATTTTCTTAATATGGCTCGTATATGCACCAAAACGAGTTTAAATGTACACAATAATAAATGCTATCTGCTGGTGCCAACGATTTTCTCACAGATTTTTAGTTTTTGTATTATTGGCTTTAGATGCGACTTTAATGAACAGTTAAGCAGATGTTGTCAAAATTGTTCCCACGATGGAATTTTCTTATTATGGCTTGGATATGCACCAAAATGAGCTCTAATGTACACAAAAATAATTGCTATCTGCTTGTGCCTACCACTCCTCTCACAGATTTTTAGCTTTTGTATAATTGACTTTAGATGCGACCTTAATGTACAGTTGAGCAGATATTGTCAAAATTGTTCCCACGATGGAATTTTCTTAATATGGCTTGGAGATGCACCAAAATGAGCTCAAATGTACTCAAAAGTAAATGTTAGCAGCCGGTGCTAACCAATCTTCTCACAGATTTTTAGTTTTTGTATTATTGGCTTTAGATGCGACTTTAATGAACAGTTGAGCAGATATTGTCAAAATTGTTCCCACGATGGAATTTTCTTATTATGGCTTGGATATGCACCAAATTGAGCTCAAATGTACACAAAAACAAATGTTAGCAGCCGGTGCCAACCAATCTTCTCACAGATTTTTAGTTTTTGTATAATTGACTTTAGATGCGACCTTAATGTACAATTGAGCAGATATTGTAAATATTAATTTGCTAGGAGATGCACCAAAATGAGCTTAAATATACACCAAAAAAATTGCTATCTGCTTGTGCCAACCAATCTTCTCACAGAATTTTAGCTTTTGTATAATTGGCTTTAGATGCGACCTAAATGTACAGTTGAGCAGATATTGTCAAAATTGTTCCCACGATGGAATTTTCTTAATATGGCTCGTATATGCACCAAAACGAGCTCAAATGAACACAATAATAAATGCTATCTGCTGGTGCCAACGATTTTCTCACAGATTTTTAGTTTTTGTATTATTGGTTTTAGATGCGACTTTAATGTACAGTTGAGCAGATATTGTCAAAATTGTTCCCACGATGGAATTTTCTTATTATGGCTTGGATATGCACCAAAATGAGCTCAAATGTACACAAAAACAAATGTTAGCAGCCGGTGCCAACCAATCTTCTCACAGATTTTTAGTTTTTGTATAATTGGCTTTAGATGCGACCTTAATGTACAGTTGAGCAGATATTGTTAAAATTGTTCCCACGATGGAATTTTCTTAATATGGCTTGGAGATGCACCAAAATAAGCTCAAATATACACAAAAATAAATGCTATCTGCTTGTGCCAACCAGTCTTCTCACAGAAATTTTAGCTTTTGTATAATTGGCTTTAGATGCGACCTAAATGTACAGTTGAGCAGATATTGTCAAAATTGTTCCCACGATGGAATTTTCTTAATATGGCTCGTATATGCACCAAAACGAGCTCAAATGTACACAATAATAAATGCTATCTGCTGGTGCCAACGATTTTCTCACAGATTTTTAGTTTTTGTATTATTGGCTTTAGATGCGACTTTAATGAACAGTTGAGCAGATATTGTCAAAATTGTTCCCACGATGGAATTTTCTTATTATGGCTTGGATATGCACCAAAATGAGCTCAAATGTACACAAAAATAATTGCTATCTGCTTGTGCCAACCAATCTTCTCACAGATTTTTAGCTTTTGTATAATTGACTTTAGATGCGACCTTAATGTATAGTTGAACAGATATTGTCAAAATTGTTCCCACGATGGAATTTTCTTAATATGGCTTGGAGATGCACCAAAATGAGCTCAAATGTACACAAAAATAAATGCTATCTGCTGGTGGCAACCAATCTTCTCACAGATTTTTAGCTTTTGTATAATTGACTTTAGATGCGACCTTAATGTACAGTTGAGCAGATATTGTCAAAATTGTTCCCACGATGGAATTTTCTTATTATGGCTTGGATATGCACCAAAATGAGCTCAAATGTACACAAAAACAAATGTTTGCAGCCGGTGCCAACCAATCTTCTCACAGATTTTTAGTTTTTGTATAATTGGCTTTAGATGCGACCTTAATGTACAGTTGAGCAGATATTGTCAAAATTGTTCCAACGATGGAATTTTCTTAATATGGCTTGGAGATGCACCAGAATGAGCTCAAATGTACACAAAATAATTGCTATCTGCTTGTGCCAACCAATCTTCTCACAGATTTTTAGCTTTTGTATAATTGGCTTTAGATGCGACCTTAATGTACCGTTGAGAAGATATTGTCAAAATTGTTCCCACGATGGAACTTTCTTAATATTAATGGATATGCACCAAAACGAGCTGAAATGTACACAAATATAATTGGTATCTGCTGGTGGCAACCAATCTTCTCACAGAATTTTAGCTTTTGTATAATTGGCTTTAGATGCGACCTAAATGTACAGTTGAGCAGATATTGTCAAAATTGTTCACACGATGGAATTTTCTTATTATGGCTTGGATATGCACCAAAATGCTGGTGGCAACCAATCTTCTCACAGATTTTTAGCTTTTGTATAATTGACTTTAGATGCGACCTTAATGTACAGTTGAGAAGATATTGTCAAAAGTGTTCCCACGATGGAATTTTCTTATTATGGCTTGGATATGCACCAAAATGAGCTCAAATGTACACAAAAACAAATGTTAGCAGCCGGTGCCAACCAATCTTCTCACAGATTTTTAGTTTTTGTATAATTGGCTTTAGATGCGACCTTAATGTACAGTTGAGCAGATATTGTCAAAATTGTTCCCACGATGGAATTTTCTTAATATGGCTTGGATATGCACCAGAATGAGCTCAAATGTACACAAAATAATTGCTATCTGCTTGTGCCAACCAATCTTCTCACAGATTTTTAGCTTTTGTATAATTGGCTTTAGATGCGACCTTAATGTACAGTTGAGAAGATATTGTCAAAATTGTTCCCACGATGGAACTTTCTTAATATGAATGGATATGCACCAAAACGAGCTGAAATGTACACAAAAATAAATGCTATCTGCTGGTGCCAACCAATCTTCTCACAGTATTTTAGCTTTTGTATAATTGGCTTTTGATGAGACCTAAATGTACAGTTGAGCAGATATTGTCAAAATTGTTTCCACGATGGAACTTTCTTAATATGACTTGGATATGCACCAAAATGAGCTCAAATGTACACAAAAACAAATGTTAGCAGCCGGTGCCAACCAATCTTCTCACAGATTTTTAGCTTTTGTATAATTGGCTTTAGATGCGACCTTAATGTACAGTTGAGCAGATATTGTCAAAATTGTTCCCACGATGGAATTTTCTTAATATGGCTTGGAGATGCACCAAAATGAGTGTAAATGTACACACAAATAATTGCTATCTGCTTGTGCCAACCAATCTTCTCACAGATTTTTAGTTTTTGTATAATTGGCTTTAGATGCGACATTATTGTACATTTGAGCAGATATTGTCATTATTGTCCCTACGATGACACTTTCTTAATATGGCTTGGATATGCACCAAAATGGGCTCAAATGTACATAAAAATCAATGATATCTGCTTGTGCCAAACAATCTTCTCACAGATTTTTTGTTTTTGTATAATTGGCTTTAGATGCGAGCTTATTGTACATTTGAGCAGATATTGTCATTATTTTCCCTACGATGAAATGTTCTTCATATGTTTTGGATATGCACCAAAATGGGCTCAAATGTACAAAAAAATAAATGCTATCTGCTGGTGCTAACCAATCTTCTCACGGATTTTTAGTTTTTGTATAATTGGCTTTAGATGCGACCTTTATGTAGAGTTGAGCAGATATTGTCATTATTTTCCCTACGATGAAATGTTCTTAATATGGCTTGGATATGCACCAAAATGGGCTCAAATGTACATAAAAATAAATGCTATCTGCTAGTGCTAACCAATCTTCTCACAGATTTTTAGTTTTTGTATAATTGGCTTTAGATGCGACCTTTATGTAGAGTTGAGCAGATATTGTCATTATTTTCCCTACGATGAAATGTTCTTAATATGGCTTGGATAAGCACCAAAATGGGCTCAAATGTACATAAAAATCAATGATATCTGCTGGTGCCAAACAATCTTCTCACAGATTTTTAGTTTTTGTATAATTGGCTTTAGATGCGAGCTTATTGTACATTTGAGCAGATATTGTCATTATTTTCCCTACGATGAAATTTTCTTAATATGGCTTGGATATGCACCAAAATGGGCTCAATTTACACAAACATAAAGGCTATCTGCTGGTGCCAACCAATCTTCTCACAGATTCTTAGTTTTTGTATAATTGGCTTTAGATGCGACCTTAATGTAGAGTTGAGCAGATATTGTCATTATTTTCCCTACGATGAAATTTTCTTAATATGGCTTGGATATGCACCAAAATGGGCTCAAATGAACACAAAAATAAATGCTATCTGCTGGTGCTAACCAATCTTCTCACAGATTTTTAGTTTTTGTATAATTGGCTTTAGATGCGACCTGTATGTAGAGTTGAGCAGATATTGTCATTATTTTCCCTACGATGAAATTTTCTTAATATGGCTTGGATATGCACCAAAATGGGCTCAAATTTACACACAAATAAATGCTATCTGCTGGTGCTAACCAATCTTCTCACAGATTTTTAGTTTTTGTAAAATTGGCTTTAGATGCGACCTTTATGTAGAGTTGAGCAGATATTGTCATTATTTTCCCTACGGTGAAATGTTCTTAATATGGCTTGGATATGCACCAAAATGGGCTCAAATGTACACAAAAATAAATGCTATCTGCTGGTGCCAACCAATCTTCTCACAGAATTTTAGTTTTTGTATAATTGGCCTTAGATGCGATCTTTATGTAGAGTTGAGCAGATATTGTCATTATTTTCCCTACGATGAAATTTTCTTAATATGGCTTGGATATGCACCAAAATGGGCTCAAATGTACATACAAATAAATGCTATCTGCTGGTGCTAACCAATCTTCTCACAGATTTTTAGTTTTTGTATAATTGGCTTTAGATGCGACCTGTATGTAGAGTTGAGCAGATATTGTCATTATTTTCCCTACGATGAAATTTTCTTAATATGGCTTGGATATGCACCAACATGGGCTCAAATGTACACAAAAATAAATGCTATCTGCTGGTGCTAACCAATCTTCTCACAAATTTTTAGTTTTTGTATAATTGGCTTTAGATGCGACCTTTATGTAGAGTTGAGCAGATATTGTCATTATTTTCCCTACGATGAAATGTTCTTAATATGGCTTGGATATGCACCAAAATGGGCTCAAATGTACATAAAAATAAATGCTATCTGCTGGTGCCAAACAATCTTCTCACAGATTTTTAGTTTTTGTATAATTGGCTTTAGATGCGAGCTTATTGTTCATTTGAGCAGATATTGTCATTACTTTCCCTACGATGAAATTTTCTTAATATGGCTTGGATATGCACCAAAATGGGCTCAATTTACACAAACATAAATGCTATCTGCTGGTGCCAACCAATCTTCTCACAGATTTTTAGTTTTTGTATAATTGGCTTTAGATGCGACCTGTATGTAGAGTTGAGCAGATATTGTCATTATTTTCCCTACGATGAAATTTTCTTAATATGGCTTGGATATGCACCAAAATGGGCTCAAATGTACACAAAAATAAATGCTATCTGCTGGTGCCAACCAATCTTCTCACAGATTTTTAGTTTTTGTATAATTGGCTTTAGATGCGACCTTTATGTAGAGTTGAGCAGATATTGTCATTATTTTCCCTACGATGAAATGTTCTTAATATGGCTTGGATATGCACCAAAATGGGCTCAAATGTACACAAACATAAATGCTATCTGCTGGTGCCAACCAATCTTCTCACAGATTTTTTGTTTTTGTATAATTGGCCTTAGATGCGACCTTTATGTAGAGTTGAGCAGATATTGTCATTATTTTCCCTACGATGAAATTTTCTTAATATGGCTTGGATATGCACCAAAATGGGCTCAAATGTACATACAAATAAATGCTATCTGCTGGTGCTAACCAATCTTCTCACAGATTTTTAGTTTTTGTATAATTGGCTTTAGATGCGACCTGTATGTAGAGTTGAGCAGATATTGTCATTATTTTCCCTACGATGAAATTTTCTTAATATGGCTTGGATATGCACCAAAATGGGCTCAAATGTACACAAAAATAAATGCTATCTGCTGGTGCCAACCAATCTTCTCACAGATTTTTAGTTTTTGTATAATTGGCTTTAGATGCGACCTTTATGTAGAGTTGAGCAGATATTGTCATTATTTTCCCTACGATGAAATGTTCTTAATATGGCTTGGATATGCACCAAAATGGGCTCAAATGTACACAAACATAAATGCTATCTGCTGGTGCCAACCAATCTTCTCACAGATTTTTTGTTTTTGTATAATTGGCCTTAGATGCGACCTTTATGTAGAGTTGAGCAGATATTGTCATTATTTTCCCTACGATGAAATTTTCTTAATATGGCTTGGATATGCACCAAAATGGGCTCAAATGTACATACAAATAAATGCTATCTGCTGGTGCTAACCAATCTTCTCACAGATTTTTAGTTTTTGTATAATTGGCTTTAGATGCGACCTGTATGTAGAGTTGAGCAGATATTGTCATTATTTTCCCTACGATGAAATTTTCTTAATATGGCTTGGATATGCACCAACATGGGCTCAAATGTACACAAAAATAAATGCTATCTGCTGGTGCTAACCAATCTTCTCACAAATTTTTAGTTTTTGTATAATTGGCTTTAGATGCGACCTTTATGTAGAGTTGAGCAGATATTGTCATTATTTTCCCTACGATGAAATGTTCTTAATATGGCTTGGATATGCACCAAAATGGGCTCAAATGTACATAAAAATCAATGATATCTGCTGGTGCCAAACAATCTTCTCACAGATTTTTTGTTTTTGTATCATTGGCTTTAGATGCGAGCTTATTGTACATTTGAGCAGATATTGTCATTATTTTCCCTACGATGAAATTTCTTAATATGGCTTGGATATGCACCAGAACGGGCTCAAATGTACACAAAAATAAATGCTATCTGCTGGTGCTAACCAATCTTCTCACAGATTTTTAGTTTTTGTATAATTGGCTTTAGATGCGACCTTTATGTAGAGTTGAGCAGATATTGTCATTATTTTCCCTACGATGAAATGTTCTTAATATGGCTTGGATATGCACCAAAATGGGCTCAAATGTACATAAAAATCAATGATATCTGCTGGTGCCAAACAATCTTCTCACAGATTTTTAGTTTTTGTATAATTGGCTTTAGATGCGAGCTTATTGTTCATTTGAGCAGATATTGTCATTATTTTCCCTACGATGAAATTTTCTTAATATGGCTTGGATATGCACCAAAATGGGCTCAATTTACACAAACATAAATGCTATCTGCTGGTGCCAACCAATCTTCTCACAGATTTTTAGTTTTTGTATAATTGGCTTTAGATGCGACCTGTATGTAGAGTTGAGCAGATATTGTCATTATTTTCCCTACGATGAAATTTTCTTAATATGGCTTGGATATGCACCAAAATGGGCTCAAATGTACACAAAAATAAATGCTATCTGCTGGTGCCAACCAATCTTCTCACAGATTTTTAGTTTTTGTATAATTGGCTTTAGATGCGACCTGTATGTAGAGTTGAGCAGATATTGTCATTATTTTCCCTACGATGAAATGTTCTTAATATGGCTTGGATATGCACCAAAATGGGCTCAAATGTACACAAACATAAATGCTATCTGCTGGTGCCAACCAATCTTCTCACAGATTTTTTGTTTTTGTATAATTGGCCTTAGATGCGACCTTTATGTAGAGTTGAGCAGATATTGTCATTATTTTCCCTACGATGAAATTTTCTTAATATGGCTTGGATATGCACCAAAATGGGCTCAAATGTACACAAAAAGAAATGCTATCTGCTGGTGCCAACCAATCTTCTCACAGATTTTTAGTTTTTGTATAATTGGCTTTAGATGCGACATTATTGTACATTTGAGCAGATATTGTCCTTATTGTCCCTATGATGACATTTTCTTAATAGGGCTTGGATATGCACCAAAATGGGCTCAAATGTACATACAAATCAATGATATCTGCTGGTGCCAAACAATCTTCTCACAGATTTTTAGTATTTGTATAATTTGCTTTAGATACGAGCTTATTGTACATTTGAGCAGATATTGTCATTATTTTCCCTACGATGAAATTTTCTTAATATGGCTTGGATATGCACCAAAATGGGCTCAATTTACATAAACATAAATGCTATCTGCTGGTGCCAACCAATCTTCTCACAGATTTTTAGTTTTTGTATAATTGGTTTTAGATGCGACCTTAATGTAGAGTTGAGCAGATATTGTCATTATTTTCCCTACGATAAAATTTTCTTAATATGGCTTGGATATGCACCAAAATGGGCTCAAATGTACACAAAAAGAAATGCTATCTGCTGGTGCCAACCAATCTTCTCACAGATTTTTAGTTTTTGTATAATTGGCTTTAGATGCGAGCTTATTGTACATTTGAGCAGATATTGTCATTATTTTCCCTACGATGAAATTTTCTTAATATGGCTTGGATATGCACCAAAATGGGCTCAAATGTACACAAAAAGAAATGCTATCTGCTGGTGCTAACCAATCTTCTCACAGATTTTTAGTTTTTGTATAATTGGCTTTAGATGCGACCTTTATGTAGAGTTGAGCAGATATTGTCATTATTTTCCCTACGATGAAATGTTCTTAATATGGCTTGGATATGCACCAAAATAGGCTCAAATGTACACAAAATTCAATGCTATCTGCTGGTGCCAACCAATCTTCTCACAGATTTTATTTTTTGTATAATTGGCCTTAGATGCGACCTTTATGTAGAGTTGAGCAGATATTGTCATTATTTTCCCTACGATGACATTTTCTTAATATGGCTTGGATATGCAACAAAATGGGCTCAAATGTACACAAAAAGAAATGCTATCTGCTGGTGCCAACCAATCTTCTCACAGATTTTTAGTTTTTGTATAATTGGCTTTAGATTCGACATTATTGTACATTTGAGCAGATATTGTCCTTATTGTCCCTACGATGACATTTTCTTAATAGGGCTTGGATATGCACCAAAATGGGCTCAAATGTACATAAAAATCAATGATATCTGCTGGTGCCAAACAATAATCTCACAGATTTTTAGTATTTGTATAATTGGCTTTAGATGCGACCTTTATGTAGAGTTGAGCAGATATTGTCATTATTTTCCCTACGATGAAATGTTCTTAATATGGCTTGGATATGCACCAAAATGGGCTCAAATGTACATAAAAATCAATGATATCTGCTGGTGCCAAACAATCTTCTCACAGATTTTTTGTTTTTGTATCATTGGCTTTAGATGCGAGCTTATTGTACATTTGAGCAGATATTGTCATTATTTTCCCTACGATGAAATTTCTTAATATGGCTTGGATATGCACCAGAATGGGCTCAAATGTACACAAAAATAAATGCTATCTGCTGGTGCTAACCAATCTTCTCACAGATTTTTAGTTTTTGTATAATTGGCTTTAGATGCGAGCTTATTGTTCATTTGAGCAGATATTGTCATTATTTTCCCTACGATGAAATTTTCTTAATATGGCTTGGATATGCACCAAAATGGGCTCAATTTACACAAACATAAATGCTATCTGCTGGTGCCAACCAATCTTCTCACAGATTTTTAGTTTTTGTATAATTGGCTTTAGATGCGACCTGTATGTAGAGTTGAGCAGATATTGTCATTATTTTCCCTACGATGAAATTTTCTTAATATGGCTTGGATATGCACCAAAATGGGCTCAAATGTACACAAAAATAAATGCTATCTGCTGGTGCCAACCAATCTTCTCACAGATTTTTAGTTTTTGTATAATTGGCTTTAGATGCGACCTTTATGTAGAGTTGAGCAGATATTGTCATTATTTGCCCTACGATGAAATGTTCTTAATATGGCTTGGATATGCACCAAAATGGGCTCAAATGTACACAAAAAGAAATGCTATCTGCTGGTGCCAACCAATCTTCTCACAGATTTTTAGTTTTTGTATAATTGGCTTTAGATGCGACATTATTGTACATTTGAGCAGATATTGTCCTTATTGTCCCTACGATGACATTTTCTTAATAGGGCTTGGATATGCACCAAAATGGGCTCAAATGTACATACAAATCAATGATATCTGCTGGTGCCAAACAATCTTCTCACAGATTTTTAGTATTTGTATAATTGGCTTTAGATGCGAGCTTATTGTACATTTGAGCAGATATTGTCATTATTTTCCCTACGATGAAATTTTCTTAATATGGCTTGGATATGCACCAAAATGGGCTCAATTTACACAAACATAAATGCTATCTGCTGGTGCCAACCAATCTTCTCACAGGCCTTAGATGCGACCTTTATGTAGAGTTGAGCAGATATTGTCATTATTTTCCCTACGATGAAATTTTCTTAATATGGCTTGGATATGCACCAAAATGGGCTCAAATGTACACAAAAAGAAATGCTATCTGCTGGTGCCAACCAATCTGCTCACAGATTTTTAGTTTTTGTATAATTGGCTTTAGATGCGAGCTTATTGTACATTTGAGCAGATATTGTCATTATTTTCCCTACGATGAAATTTTCTTAATATGGCTTGGATATGCACCAAAATGGGCTCAATTTACACAAACATAAATGCTATCTGCTGGTGCCAACCAATCTTCTCACAGATTTTTAGTTTTTGTATAATTGGTTTTAGATGCGACCTTAATGTAGAGTTGAGCAGATATTGTCATTATTTTCCCTACGATAAAATTTTCTTAATATGGCTTGGATATGCACCAAAATGGGCTCAAATGTACACAAAAAGAAATGCTATCTGCTGGTGCCAACCAATCTTCTCACAGATTTTTAGTTTTTGTATAATTGGCTTTAGATGCGAGCTTATTGTACATTTGAGCAGATATTGTCCTTATTGTCCCTACGATGACATTTTCTTAATAGGGCTTGGATATGCACCAAAATGGGCTCAAATGTACATAAAAATCAAAGATATCTGCTGGTGCCAAACAATCTTCTCACAGATTTTTAGTATTTGTATAATTGGCTTTAGATGCGAGCTTATTGTACATTTTGGTGCCAACCAATCTTCTCACAGATTTTTAGTTTTTGTATAATTGGCTTTAGATGCGACCTTTATGTAGAGTTGAGCAGATATTGTCATTATTTTCCCTACGATGAAATGTTCTTAATATGGCTTGTATATGCACCAAAATGGGCTCAAATGTACACACAAATAAATGCTATCTGCTGGTGCTAACCAATCTTCTCACAGATTTTTAGTTTTTGTAAAATTGGCTTTAGATGCGACCTTTATGTAGAGTTGAGCAGATATTGTCATTATTTTCCCTACGATGAAATGTTCTTAATATGGCTTGGATATGCACCAAAATGGGCTCAAATGTACAAACAAATAAATGCTATCTGCTGGTGCCAACCAATCTTCTCACAGATTTTTAGTTTTTGTATAATTGGCTTTAGATGCGACCTCTATGTAGAGTTGAGCAGATATTGTCATTATTTTCCCTACGATGAAATTTTCTTAATATGGCTTGGATATGCACCAAAATGGGCTAACATGTACACAAAAATAAATGCTATCTGCTGGTGCCAACCAATCTTCTCACAGATTTTTAGTTTTTGTATAATTGGCTTTAGATGCGACCTTTATGTAGAGTTGAGCAGATATTGTCATTATTTTCCCTACGATGAAATGTTCTTAATATGGCTTGGATATGCACCAAAATGGGCTCAAATGTACACAAAAATAAATGCTATCTGCTGGTGCCAACCAATCTTCTCACAGATTTTTAGTTTTTGTATAATTGGCCTTAGATGCGACCTTTATGTAGAGTTGAGCAGATATTGTCATTATTTTCCCTACGATGAAATTTTCTTAATATGGCTTGGATATGCACCAAAATGGGCTAACATGTACACAAAAATAAATGCTATCTGCTGGTGCCAACCAATCTTCTCACAGATTTTTAGTTTTTGTATAATTGGCTTTAGATGCGACCTTTATGTAGAGTTGAGCAGATATTGTCATTATTTTCCCTACGATGAAATTTTCTTAATATGGCTTGGATATGCACCAAAATGGGCTCAAATGTACACAAAAATAAATGCTATCTGCTGGTGCCAACCAATCTTCTCACAGATTTTTAGTTTTTGTATAATTGGCCTTAGATGCGACCTTTATGTAGAGTTGAGCAGATATTGTCATTATTTTCCCTACGATGAAATTTTCTTAATATGGCTTGGATATGCACCACATTGGGCTCAAATGTACACAAAATTCCATGCTATCTGCTGGTGCCAACCAATCTTCTCACAGATTTTTAGTTTTTGTATAATTGGCTTTAGATGCGACATTATTGTACATTTGAGCAGATATTGTCCTTATTGTCCCTATGATGACATTTTCTTAATAGGGCTTGGATATGCACCAAAATGGGCTCAAATGTACATAAAAATCAATGATATCTGCTGGTGCCAAACAATCTTCTCACAGATTTTTAGTATTTGTATAATTGGCTTTAGATGCGAGCTTATTGTACATTTGAGCAGATATTGTCATTATTTTCCCTACGATGAAATGTTCTTAATATGGCTTGGATATGCACCAAAATGGGCTCAATTTACACAAACATAAATGCTATCTGCTGGTGCCAACCAATCTTCTCACAGATTTTTAGTTTTTGTATAATTGGCTTTAGATGCGACCTTAATGTAGAGTTGAGCAGATATTGTCATTATTTTCCCTACGATGAAATTTTCTTAATATGGCTTGGATATGCACCAAAATGGGCTCAATTTACACAAACATAAATGCTATCTGCTGGTGCCAACCAATCTTCTCACAGATTTTTAGTTTTTGTATAATTGGCTTTAGATGCGACCTTAATGTAGAGTTGAGCAGATATTGTCATTATTTTCCCTACGATGAAATTTTCTTAATATGGCTTGGATATGCACCAAAATGGGCTCAAATGTACACAAAAATAAATGCTATCTGCTGGTGCTAACCAATCTTCTCACAGATTTTTAGTTTTTGTATAATTGGCTTTAGATGCGACCTGTATGTAGAGTTGAGCAGATATTGTCATTATTTTCCCTACGATGAATTTTTCTTAATATGGCTTGGATATGCACCAAAATGGGCTCAAATGTACACAAAAATAAATGCTATCTGCTGGTGCCAACCAATCTTCTCACAGATTTTTAGTTTTTGTATAATTGGCCTTAGATGCGACCTTTATGTAGAGTTGAGCAGATATTGTCATTATTTTCCCTACGATGAAATTTTCTTAATATGGCTTGGATATGCACCAAAATGGGCTAACATGTACACAAAAATAAATGCTATCTGCTGGTGCCAACCAATCTTCTCACAGATTTCTAGTTTTTGTATAATTCGCCTTAGATGCGACCTTTATGTAGAGTTGAGCAGATATTGTCATTATTTTCCCTACGATGAAATTTTCTTAATATGGCTTGGATATGCACCACATTGGGCTCAAATGTACACAAAATTCCATGCTATCTGCTGGTGCCAACCAGTCTTCTCACAGATTTTTAGTTTTTGTATAATTGGCTTTAGATGCGACATTATTGTACATTTGAGCAGATATTGTCCTTATTGTCCCTATGATGACATTTTCTTAATAGGGCTTGGATATGCAACAAAATGGGCTCAAATGTACACAAAAAGAAATGCTATCTGCTGGTGCCAACCAATGTTCTCACAGATTTTTAGTTTTTGTATAATTGGCTTTAGATGCGACATTATTGTACATTTGAGCAGATATTGTCCTTATTGTCCCTATGATGACATTTTCTTAATAGGGCTTGGATATGCACCAAAATGGGCTCAAATGTACATAAAAATCAATGATATCTGCTGGTGCCAAACAATCTTCTCACAGATTTTTAGTATTTGTATAATTGGCTTTAGATGCGAGCTTATTGTACATTTGAGCAGATATTGTCATTATTTTCCCTACGATGAAATGTTCTTAATATGGCTTGGATATGCACCAAAATGGGCTCAATTTACACAAACATAAATGCTATCTGCTGGTGCCAACCAATCTTCTCACAGATTTTTAGTTTTTGTATAATTGGCTTTAGATGCGACCTTAATGTAGAGTTGAGCAGATATTGTCATTATTTTCCCTACGATGAAATTTTCTTAATATGGCTTGGATATGCACCAAAATGGGCTCAATTTACACAAACATAAATGCTATCTGCTGGTGCCAACCAATCTTCTCACAGATTTTTAGTTTTTGTATAATTGGCTTTAGATGCGACCTTAATGTAGAGTTGAGCAGATATTGTCATTATTTTCCCTACGATGAAATTTTCTTAATATGGCTTGGATATGCACCAAAATGGGCTCAAATGTACACAAAAATAAATGCTATCTGCTGGTGCTAACCAATCTTTTCACAGATTTTTAGTTTTTGTATAATTGGCTTTAGATGCGACCTTTATGTAGAGTTGAGCAGATATTGTCATTATTTTCCCTACGATGAAATGTTCTTAATATGGCTTGGATATGCACCAAAATGGGCTCAAATGTACAAAAAAATAAATGCTATCTGCTGGTGCCAACCAATCTTCTCACAGATTTTTAGTTTTTGTATAATTGGCCTTAGATGCGACCTTAATGTAGAGTTGAGCAGATATTGTCATTATTTTCCCTACGATGAAATTTTCTTAATATGGCTTGGATATGCACCAAAATGGGCTCAAATGTACACAAAAATAAATGCTATCTGCTGGTGATAACCAATCTTCTCACAGATTTTTAGTTTTTGTATAATTGGCTTTAGATGCGACCTTTATGTAGAGTTGAGCAGATATTGTCATTATTTTCCCTACGATGAAATGTTCTTAATATGGCTTGGATATGCACCAAAATGGGCTCAAATGTACACAAAAATAAATGCTATCTGCTGGTGCTAACCAATCTTCTCACAAATTTTTAGTTTTTGTATAATTGGTTTTAGATGCGACCTTTATGTAGAGTTGAGCAGATATTGTCATTATTTTCCCTACGATGAAATGTTCTTAATATGGCTTGGATATGCACCAAAATTGGCTAAAATGTACATAAAAATAAATCCTATCTGCTGGTGCCAAACAATCTTCTCACAGATTTTTAGTTTTTGTATAATTGGCTTTAGATGCGAGCTTATTGTACATTTGAGCAGATATTGTCATTATTTTCCCTACGATGAAATTTTCTTAATATGGCTTGGATATGCACCAAAATGGGCTCAAATGTACACAAAAATAAATGCTATCTGCTGGTGCTAACCAATCTTCTCACAAATTTTTAGTTTTTGTATAATTGGCTTTAGATGCGACCTTTATGTAGAGTTGAGCAGATATTGTCATTATTTTCCCTACGATGAAATTTTCTTAATATGGCTTGGATATGCACCAAAATGGGCTCAAATGTACATAAAAATCAATGATATCGGCTCGTGCCATACAATCTTCTCACAGATTTTTAGTTTTTGTATAATTGGCTTTAGATGCGAGCTTATTGTACATTTGAGCAGATATTGTCATTATTTTCCCTACGATGAAATTTTCTTAATATGGCTTGGATATGCACCAAAATGGGCTCAATTTACACAAACATAAATGCTATCTGCTGGTGCCAACCAATCTTCTCACAGATTTTTAGTTTTTGTATAACTGGCTTTAGATGCGACCTTAATGTAGAGTTGAGCAGATATTGTTATTATTTTCCCTACGATGAAATTTTCTTAATATGGCTTGGATATGCACCAAAATGGGCTCAAATGTACACAAAAATAAATGCTATCTGCTGGTGCTAACCAATCTTCTCACAGATTTTTAGTTTTTGTATAATTGGCTTTAGATGCGACCTGTATGTAGAGTTGAGCAGATATTGTCATTATTTTCCCTACGATGAATTTTTCTTAATATGGCTTGGATATGCACCAAAATGGGCTCAAATGTACACAAAAATAAACGCTATCTGCTGGTGCTAACCAATCTTCTCACAGATTTTTAGTTTTTGTATAATTGGCTTTAGATGCGACCTTTATGTAGAGTTGAGCAGATATTGTCATTATTTTCCCTACGATGAAATGTTCTTAATATGGCTTGGATATGCACCAAAATGGGCTCAAATGTACACAAAAATAAATGCTATCTGCTGGTGCCAACCAATCTTCTCACAGATTTTTAGTTTTTGTATAATTGGCCTTAGATGCGACCTTTATGTAGAGTTGAGCAGATATTGTCATTATTTTCCCTACGATGAAATTTTCTTAATATGGCTTGGATATGCACCACAATGGGCTCAAATGTACACAAAATTCCATACTATCTGCTGGTGCCAACCAATCTTCTCACAGATTTTTAGTTTTTGTATAATTGGCTTTAGATGCGACATTATTGTACATTTGAGCAGATATTGTCCTTATTGTCCCTACGATGACATTTTCTTAATAGGGCTTGGATATTTACCAACATGGGCTCAAATGTACATAAAAATCAATGATATCTGCTGGTGCCAACCAATCTTCTCACAGATTTTTATTTTTTGTATAATTGGCTTTAGATGCGACCTTTATGTAGAGTTGAGCAGATATTGTCATTATTTTCCCTACGATGAAATTTTCTTAATATGGCTTGGATATGCACCAAAATGGGCTCAAATGTACACAAAAATAAATGCTATCTGCTGGTGCTAACCAATCTTCTCACGGATTTTTAGTTTTTGTATAATTGGCTTTAGATGCGACCTTTATGTAGAGTTGAGCAGATATTGTCATTATTTTCCCTACGATGAAATGTTCTTAATATGGCTTGGATATGCACCAAAATGGGCTCAAATGTACACAAAAAGAAATGCTATCTGCTGGTGCCAACCAATCTTCTCACAGATTTTTAGTTTTTGTATAATTGGCTTTTGATGCGACCTTAATGTAGAGTTGAGCAGATATTGTCATTATTTTCCCTACGATGAAATGTTCTTAATATGGCTTGGATATGCACCAAAATGGGCTCAAATGTACACAAAAATAAATGCTATCTGCTGGTGCTAACCAATCTTCTCACAGATTTTTAGTTTTTGTATAATTGGCTTTAGATGCGACCTTTATGTAGAGTTGAGCAGATATTGTCATTATTTTCCCTACGATGAAATGTTCTTTATATGGCTTGGATATGCACCAAAATGGGCTCAAATGTACACAAAAATAAATGCTATCTGCTGGTGCCAACCAATCTTCTCACAGATTTTATTTTTTGTATAATTGGCTTTAGATGCGACCTTTATGTAGAGTTGAGCAGATATTGTCATTATTTTCCCTACGATGAAATTGTCTTAATATGGCTTGGATATGCACCAAAATGGGCTCAAATGTACACAAAAATCAATGCTACCTGCTGGTGCCAACCAATCTTCTCACTGATTTTTAGTTTTTGTATAATTGGCTTTAGATGCGACCTTTATGTAGAGTTGAGCAGATAATGTCATTATTTTCCCTACGATGAAATTTTCTTAATATGGCTTGGATATGCACCAAAATGGGCTCAAATGTACACAAAAATAAATGCTATCTGCTGGTGCCAACCAATCTTCTCACAGATTTTTAGTTTTTGTATAATTGGCTTTAGATGCGACCTTTATGTAGAGTTGAGCAGATATTGTCATTATTTTCCCTACGATGAAATTTTCTTAATATGGCTTGGATATGCACCAAAATGGGCTCAAATGTACACAAAAATCAATGCTACCTGCTGGTGCCAACCAATCTTCTCACTGATTTTCAGTTTTCATATAATTGGCTTTAGATGCGACCTTTATGTAGAGTTGAGCAGATATTGTCATTATTTTCCCTACGATGAAATGTTCTTAATATGGCTTGGATATGCACCAAAATGGGCTCAAATGTACACAAAAATAAATGCTATCTGCTGGTGACAACCAATCTTCTCACAGATTTTTAGTTTTTGTATAATTGGCTTTAGATGCGAGCTTATTGTACATTTGAGCAGATATTGTCATTATTGTCCCTACGATGAAATTTTCTTAATATGGCTTGGATATGCACCAAAATGGGCTCAGATTGTACACAAAAATAAATGCTATCTGCTGGTGCCAACCAACATCTCACAGATTTTTAGTTTTTGTATAATTGGCTTTAGATGCGACCTTAATGTAGAGTTGAGCAGATATTGTCATTATTTTCCCTACGATGAAATTTTCTTAATATGGCTTGGATATGCACCAAAAGGGGCTAAAATGAACACAAAAAGAAATGCTATCTGCTGATGCCAACCAATCTTCTCACAGATTTCTAGTTTTTGTATAATTGGCTTTAGATGCGACCTTATTGTACATTTGAGCAGATATTGTCATTATTTTCCCTACGATGAAATTTTCTTAATATGGCTTGGATATGCACCAAAATGGGCTCAAATGTACACAAAATTCCATGCTATCTGCTGGTGCCAACCAATCTTCTCACAGATTTTTAGTTTTTGTATAATTGGCTTTAGATGCGACATTATTGTACATTTGAGCAGATATTGTCATTATTGTCCCTACGATGAAATTTTCTTAATATGGCTTGGATATGCACCAAAATGGGCTCAAATGTACACGAAAATAAATGATATCTGCTGGTGTCAACCAATCTTCTCACAGTTTTTTAGTTTTTGTATAATTGGCTTTAGATGCGAGCTTATTGTACATTTGAGCAGATATTGTCATTATTTTCCCTACGATGAAATGTTCTTAATATGGCTTGGATATGCACCAAAATGGGCTCAAATGTACACAAAAAGAAATGCTATCTGCTGGTGCCAACCAATCTTCTCACAGATTTTTAGCTTTTGTATAATTGGCTTTAGATGCGACCTTAATGTAGAGTTGAGCAGATATTGTCATTATTTTCCCTACGATGAAATTTTCTTAATATGGCTTGGATATGCACCAAAAGGGGCTAAAATGAACACAAAAAGAAATGCTATCTGCTGATGCCAACCAATCTTCTCACAGATTTCTAGTTTTTGTATAATTGGCTTTAGATGCGACCTTATTGTACATTTGAGCAGATATTGTCATTATTTTCCCTACGATGAAATTTTCTTAATATAGCTTGGATATGCACCAAAATGGGCTCAAATGTACACAAAATTCCATGCTATCTGCTGGTGCCAACCAATCTTCTCACAGATTTTTAGTTTTTGTATAATTGGCTTTAGATGCGACATTATTGTACATTTGAGCAGATATTGTCATTATTGTCCCTACGATGAAATTTTCTTAATATGGCTTGGATATGCACCAAAATGGGCTCAAATGTACACGAAAATAAATGATATCTGCTGGTGTCAACCAATCTTCTCACAGTTTTTTAGTTTTTGTATAATTGGCTTTAGATGCGAGCTTATTGTACATTTGAGCAGATATTGTCATTATTTTCCCTACGATGAAATTTTCTTAATATGGCTTGGATATGCACCAAAATGGGCTCAAATGTACACAAAAAGAAATGCTATCTGCTGGTGCCAACCAATCTTCTCACAGATTTTTAGTTTTTGTATAATTGGCTTTTGATGCGACCTTAATGTAGAGTTGAGCAGATATTGTCATTATTTTCCCTACGATGAAATGTTCTTAATATGGCTTGGATATGCACCAAAATGGGCTCAAATGTACACAAAAATAAATGCTATCTGCTGGTGCTAACCAATCTTCTCACAGATTTTTAGTTTTTGTATAATTGGCTTTAGATGCGACCTTTATGTAGAGTTGAGCAGATATTGTCATTATTTTCCCTACGATGAAATGTTCTTAATATGGCTTGGATATGCACCAAAATGGGCTCAAATGTACACAAAAATAAATGCTATCTGCTGGTGCCAACCAATCTTCTCACAGATTTTATTTTTTGTATAATTGGCTTTAGATGCGACCTTTATGTAGAGTTGAGCAGATATTGTCATTATTTTCCCTACGATGAAATTGTCTTAATATGGCTTGGATATGCACCAAAATGGGCTCAAATGTACACAAAAATCAATGCTACCTGCTGGTGCCAACCAATCTTCTCACTGATTTTTAGTTTTTGTATAATTGGCTTTAGATGCGACCTTTATGTAGAGTTGAGCAGATAATGTCATTATTTTCCCTACGATGAAATTTTCTTAATATGGCTTGGATATGCACCAAAATGGGCTCAAATGTACACACAAATAAATGCTATCTGCTGGTGCCAACCAATCTTCTCACAGATTTTTAGTTTTTGTATAATTGGCTTTAGATGCGACCTTTATGTAGAGTTGAGCAGATATTGTCATTATTTTCCCTACGATGAAATTTTCTTAATATGGCTTGGATATGCACCAAAATGGGCTCAAATGTACACAAAAATCAATGCTACCTGCTGGTGCCAACCAATCTTCTCACTGATTTTCAGTTTTCATATAATTGGCTTTAGATGCGACCTTTATGTAGAGTTGAGCAGATATTGTCATTATTTTCCCTACGATGAAATGTTCTTAATATGGCTTGGATATGCACCAAAATGGGCTCAAATGTACACAAAAATAAATGCTATCTGCTGGTGACAACCAATCTTCTCACAGATTTTTAGTTTTTGTATAATTGGCTTTAGATGCGAGCTTATTGTACATTTGAGCAGATATTGTCATTATTGTCCCTACGATGAAATTTTCTTAATATGGCTTGGATATGCACCAAAATGGGCTCAAATGTACACAAAAATAAATGCTATCTGCTGGTGCCAACCAACATCTCACAGATTTTTAGTTTTTGTATAATTGGCTTTAGATGCGACCTTAATGTAGAGTTGAGCAGATATTGTCATTATTTTCCCTACGATGAAATTTTCTTAATATGGCTTGGATATGCACCAAAATGGGCTAAAATGAACACAAAAAGAAATGCTATCTGCTGATGCCAACCAATCTTCTCACAGATTTCTAGTTTTTGTATAATTGGCTTTAGATGCGACCTTATTGTACATTTGAGCAGATATTGTCATTATTTTCCCTACGATGAAATTTTCTTAATATGGCTTGGATATGCACCAAAATGGGCTCAAATGTACACAAAATTCCATGCTATCTGCTGGTGCCAACCAATCTTCTCACAGATTTTTAGTTTTTGTATAATTGGCTTTAGATGCGACATTATTGTACATTTGAGCAGATATTGTCATTATTGTCCCTACGATGAAATTTTCTTAATATGGCTTGGATATGCACCAAAATGGGCTCAAATGTACACAAAAATAAATGATATCTGCTGGTGTCAACCAATCTTCTCACAGTTTTTTAGTTTTTGTATAATTGGCTTTAGATGCGAGCTTATTGTACATTTGAGCAGATATTGTCATTATTTTCCCTACGATGAAATTTTCTTAATATGGCTTGGATATGCACCAAAATGGGCTCAAATGTACACAAAAATAAATGCTATCTGCTGGTGCCAACCAATCTTCTCACAGATTTTTAGTTTTTGTATAATTGGCTTTAGATGCGACCTGTATGTAGAGTTGAGCAGATATTGTCATTATTTTCCCTACGATGAAATTTTCTTAATATGGCTTGGATATGCACCAAAATGGGCTCAAATGTACACAGAAATAAATGCTATCTGCTGGTGCCAACCAATCTTCTCACAGATTTTTAGTTTTTGTATAATTGGCTTTAGATGCGACATTATTGTACATTTGAGCAGATATTGTCATTATTGTCCCTACGATGAAATTTTCTTAATATGGCTTGGATATGCACCAAAATGGGCTCAAATGTACACGAAAATAAATGATATCTGCTGGTGTCAACCAATCTTCTCACAGTTTTTTAGTTTTTGTATAATTGGCTTTAGATGCGAGCTTATTGTACATTTGAGCAGATATTGTCATTATTTTCCCTACGATGAAATTTTCTTAATATGGCTTGGATATGCACCAAAATGGGCTCAAATGTACACAAAAAGAAATGCTATCTGCTGGTGCCAACCAATCTTCTCACAGATTTTTAGTTTTTGTATAATTGGCTTTTGATGCGACCTTAATGTAGAGTTGAGCAGATATTGTCATTATTTTCCCTACGATGAAATGTTCTTAATATGGCTTGGATATGCACCAAAATGGGCTCAAATGTACACAAAAATAAATGCTATCTGCTGGTGCTAACCAATCTTCTCACAGATTTTTAGTTTTTGTATAATTGGCTTTAGATGCGACCTTTATGTAGAGTTGAGCAGATATTGTCATTATTTTCCCTACGATGAAATGTTCTTTATATGGCTTGGATATGCACCAAAATGGGCTCAAATGTACACAAAAATAAATGCTATCTGCTGGTGCCAACCAATCTTCTCACAGATTTTATTTTTTGTATAATTGGCTTTAGATGCGACCTTTATGTAGAGTTGAGCAGATATTGTCATTATTTTCCCTACGATGAAATTGTCTTAATATGGCTTGGATATGCACCAAAATGGGCTCAAATGTACACAAAAATCAATGCTACCTGCTGGTGCCAACAAATCTTCTCACTGATTTTTAGTTTTTGTATAATTGGCTTTAGATGCGACCTTTATGTAGAGTTGAGCAGATATTGTCATTATTTTCCCTACGATGAAATGTTCTTAATATGGCTTGGATATGCACCAAAATGGGCTCAAATGTACACAAAAATAAATGCTATCTGCTGGTGACAACCAACATCTCACAGATTTTTAGTTTTTGTATAATTGGCTTTAGATGCGACCTTATTGTACATTTGAGCAGATATTGTCATTATTTTCCCTACGATGAAATTTTCTTAATATGGCTTGGATATGCACCAAAATGGGCTCAAATGTACACAAAATTCCATGCTATCTGCTGGTGCCAACCAATCTTCTCACAGATTTTTAGTTTTTGTATAATTGGCTTTAGATGCGACATTATTGTACATTTGAGCAGATATTGTCATTATTGTCCCTACGATGAAATTTTCTTAATATGGCTTGGATATGCACCAAAATGGGCTCAAATGTACACAAAAATCAATGCTACCTGCTGGTGCCAACCAATCTTCTCACTGATTTTCAGTTTTCATATAATTGGCTTTAGATGCGACCTTTATGTAGAGTTGAGCAGATATTGTCATTATTTTCCCTACGATGAAATGTTCTTAATATGGCTTGGATATGCACCAAAATGGGCTCAAATGTACACAAAAATAAATGCTATCTGCTGGTGACAACCAATCTTCTCACAGATTTTTAGTTTTTGTATAATTGGCTTTAGATGCGAGCTTATTGTACATTTGAGCAGATATTGTCATTATTGTCCCTACGATGAAATTTTCTTAATATGGCTTGGATATGCACCAAAATGGGTTCAAATGTACACAAAAATAAATGCTATCTGCTGGTGCCAACCAACATCTCACAGATTTTTAGTTTTTGTATAATTGGCTTTAGATGCGACCTTAATGTAGAGTTGAGCAGATATTGTCATTATTTTCCCTACGATGAAATTTTCTTAATATGGCTTGGATATGCACCAAAATGGGCTAAAATGAACACAAAAAGAAATGCTATCTGCTGATGCCAACCAATCTTCTCACAGATTTCTAGTTTTTGTATAATTGGCTTTAGATGCGACCTTATTGTACATTTGAGCAGATATTGTCATTATTTTCCCTACGATGAAATTTTCTTAATATGGCTTGGATATGCACCAAAATGGGCTCAAATGTACACAAAATTCCATGCTATCTGCTGGTGCCAACCAATCTTCTCACAGATTTTTAGTTTTTGTATAATTGGCTTTAGATGCGACATTATTGTACATTTGAGCAGATATTGTCATTATTGTCCCTACGATGAAATTTTCTTAATATGGCTTGGATATGCACCAAAATGGGCTCAAATGTACACAAAAATAAATGATATCTGCTGGTGTCAACCAATCTTCTCACAGTTTTTTAGTTTTTGTATAATTGGCTTTAGATGCGAGCTTATTGTACATTTGAGCAGATATTGTCATTACTTTCCCTACGATGAAATTTTCTTAATATGGCTTGGATATGCACCAAAATGGGCTCAAATGTACACAAAAATAAATGCTATCTGCTGGTGCCAACCAATCTTCTCACAGATTTTTAGTTTTTGTATAATTGGCTTTAGATGCGACCTGTATGTAGAGTTGAGCAGATATTGTCATTATTTTCCCTACGATGAAATTTTCTTAATATGGCTTGGATATGCACCAAAATGGGCTCAAATGTACACAGAAATAAATGCTATCTGCTGGTGCCAACCAATCTTCTCACAGATTTTTAGTTTTTGTATAATTGGCTTTAGATGCGAGCTTATTGTACATTTGAGGAGATATTGGCATTATTGTCCCTACGATGAAATTTTCTTAATATGGCTTGGATATGCACCAAAATGGGCTAAAATGAACACAAAAAGAAATGCTATCTGCTGATGCCAACCAATCTTCTCACAGATTTCTAGTTTTTGTATAATTGGCTTTAGATGCGACCTTATTGTACATTTGAGCAGATATTGTTATTATTTTCCCTACGATGAAATTTTCTTAATATGGCTTGGATATGCACCAAAATGGGCTAAAATGAACACAAAAAGAAATGCTATCTGCTGATGCCAACCAATCTTCTCACAGATTTTTAGTTTTTGTATAATTGGCTTTAGATGCGACCTTATTGTACATTTGAGCAGATATTGTCATTATTTTCCCTACGATGAAATTTTCTTAATATGGCTTGGATATGCACCAAAATGGGCTCAAATGTACACAAAAATCAATGCTACCTGCTGGTGCCAACCAATCTTCTCACAGATTTGTAGTTTTTGTATAATTGGCTTTAGATGCGACCTTTATGTACAGTTGAGCAGATATTGTCATTATTGTTCCTACGATGAAATTTTCTTAATATGGCTTGGATATGCACCAAAATGGGCTCAAATGTACACAAAAAGAAATGCTATCTGCTGGTGCCAACCAATCTTCTCACAGATTTTTAGTTTTTGTAGAATTGGCTTTTGATGCGACCTTAATGTAGAGTTGAGCAGATATTGTCATTATTTTCCCTACGATGAAATGTTCTTAATATGGCTTGGATATGCACCAAAATGGGCTCAAATATACACAAAAATAAATGCTATCTGCTGGTGCTAACCAATCTTCTCACAGATTTTTAGTTTTTGTATAATTGGCTTTAGATGCGACCTTTATGTAGAGTTCAGCAGATATTGTCATTATTTTCCCTACGATGAAATGTTCTTTATATGGCTTGGATATGCACCAAAATGGGCTCAAATGTACACAAAAATAAATGCTATCTGCTGGTGCCAACCAATCTTCTCACAGATTTTATTTTTTGTATAATTGGCTTTAGATGCGACCTTTATGTAGAGTTGAGCAGATATTGTCATTATTTTCCCTACGATGAAATTGTCTTAATATGGCTTGGATATGCACCAAAATGGGCTCAAATCTACACAAAAATCAATGCTACCTGCTGGTGCCAACCAATCTTCTCACTGATTTTTAGTTTTTGTATAATTGGCTTTAGATGCGACCTTTATGTAGAGTTGAGCAGATAATGTCATTATTTTCCCTACGATGAAATTTTCTTAATATGGCTTGGATATGCACCAAAATGGGCTCAAATGTACACAAAAATAAATGCTATCTGCTGGTGCCAACCAATCTTCTCACAGATTTTTAGTTTTTGTATAATTGGCTTTAGATGCGACCTTTATGTAGAGTTGAGCAGATATTGTCATTATTTTCCCTACGATGAAATTTTCTTAATATGGCTTGGATATGCACCAAAATGGGCTCAAATGTACACAAAAATCAATGCTACCTGCTGGTGCCAACCAATCTTCTCACTGATTTTCAGTTTTCATATAATTGGCTTTAGATGCGACCTTTATGTAGAGTTGAGCAGATATTGTCATTATTTTCCCTACGATGAAATGTTCTTAATATGGCTTGGATATGCACCAAAATGGGCTCAAATGTACACAAAAATAAATGCTATCTGCTGGTGCCAACCAATCTTCTCACAGATTTTTAGTTTTTGTATAATTGGCTTTAGATGCGACCTGTATGTAGAGTTGAGCAGATATTGTCATTATTTTCCCTACGATGAAATTTTCTTAATATGGCTTGGATATGCACCAAAATGGGCTCAAATGTACACAGAAATAAATGCTATCTGCTGGTGCCAACCAATCTTCTCACAGATTTTTAGTTTTTGTATAATTGGCTTTAGATGCGAGCTTATTGTACATTTGAGGAGATATTGGCATTATTGTCCCTACGATGAAATTTTCTTAATATGGCTTGGATATGCACCAAAATGGGCTAAAATGAACACAAAAAGAAATGCTATCTGCTGATGCCAACCAATCTTCTCACAGATTTCTAGTTTTTGTATAATTGGCTTTAGATGCGACCTTATTGTACATTTGAGCAGATATTGTTATTATTTTCCCTACGATGAAATTTTCTTAATATGGCTTGGATATGCACCAAAATGGGCTAAAATGAACACAAAAAGAAATGCTATCTGCTGATGCCAACCAATCTTCTCACAGATTTCTAGTTTTTGTATAATTGGCTTTAGATGCGACCTTATTGTACATTTGAGCAGATATTGTCATTATTTTCCCTACGATGAAATTTTCTTAATATGGCTTGGATATGCACCAAAATGGGCTCAAATGTACACAAAAATCAATGCTACCTGCTGGTGCCAACCAATCTTCTCACAGATTTTTAGTTTTTGTATAATTGGCTTTAGATGCGACCTTTATGTACAGTTGAGCAGATATTGTCATTATTGTTCCTACGATGAAATTTTCTTAATATGGCTTGGATATGCACCAAAATGGGCTCAAATGTACACAAAAAGAAATGCTATCTGCTGGTGCCAACCAATCTTCTCACAGATTTTTAGTTTTTGTAGAATTGGCTTTAGATGCGACCTTAATGTAGAGTTGAGCAGATATTGTCATTATTTTCCCTACGATGAAATTTTCTTAATATGGCTTGGATATGCACCAAAATGGGCACAAATATACACAAAAAATAATGCTATCTGCTGGTGCTAACCAATCTTCTCACAGATTTTTAGTTTTTGTATAATTGGCTTTAGATGCGACCTTTATGTAGAGTTGAGCAGATATTGTCATTATTTTCCCTACGATGAAATGTTCTTTATATGGCTTGGATATGCACCAAAATGGGCTCAAATGTACACAAAAATAAATGCTATCTGCTGGTGCCAACCAATCTTCTCACAGATTTTATTTTTTGTATAATTGGCTTTAGATGCGACCTTTATGTAGAGTTGAGCAGATATTGTCATTATTTTCCCTACGATGAAATTGTCTTAATATGGCTTGGATATGCACCAAAATGGGCTCAAATCTACACAAAAATCAATGCTACCTGCTGGTGCCAACCAATCTTCTCACTGATTTTTAGTTTTTGTATAATTGGCTTTAGATGCGACCTTTATGTAGAGTTGAGCAGATATTGTCATTATTTTCCCTACGATGAAATTTTCTTAATATGGCTTAGATATGCACCAAAATGGGCTCAAATGTACACAAAAATAAATGCTATCTGCTGGTGCCAACCAATCTTCTCACAGATTTTTAGTTTTTGTATAATTGGCTTTAGATGCGACCTTTATGTAGAGTTGAGCAGATATTGTCATTATTTTCCCTACGATGAAATGTTCTTAATATGGCTTGGATATGCACCAAAATGGGCTCAAATGTACACAAAAATAAATGCTATCTGCTGGTGCCAACCAATCTTCTCACAGATTTTTAGTTTTTGTATAATTGGCTTTAGATGCGACCTGTATGTAGAGTTGAGCAGATATTGTCATTATTTTCCCTACGATGAAATGTTCTTTATATGGCTTGGATATGCACCAAAATGGGCTCAAATGTACACAAAAATAAATGCTATCTGCTGGTGCCAACCAATCTTCTCACAGATTTTTAGTTTTTGTATAATTGGCTTTAGATGCGAGCTTATTGTACATTTGAGGAGATATTGGCATTATTGTCCCTACGATGAAATTTTCTTAATATGGCTTGGATATGCACCAAAATGGGCTAAAATGAACACAAAAAGAAATGCTATCTGCTGATGCCAACCAATCTTCTCACAGATTTCTAGTTTTTGTATAATTGGCTTTAGATGCGACCTTATTGTACATTTGAGCAGATATTGTTATTATTTTCCCTACGATGAAATTTTCTTAATATGGCTTGGATATGCACCAAAATGGGCTAAAATGAACACAAAAAGAAATGCTATCTGCTGATGCCAACCAATCTTCTCACAGATTTCTAGTTTTTGTATAATTGGCTTTAGATGCGACCTTATTGTACATTTGAGCAGATATTGTCATTATTTTCCCTACGATGAAATTTTCTTAATATGGCTTGGATATGCACCAAAATGGGCTCAAATGTACACAAAAATCAATGCTACCTGCTGGTGCCAACCAATCTTCTCACAGATTTTTAGTTTTTGTATAATTGGCTTTAGATGCGACCTTTATGTACAGTTGAGCAGATATTGTCATTATTGTTCCTACGATGAAATTTTCTTAATATGGCTTGGATATGCACCAAAATGGGCTCAAATGTACACAAAAAGAAATGCTATCTGCTGGTGCCAACCAATCTTCTCACAGATTTTTAGTTTTTGTATAATTGGCTTTAGATGCGACCTAATGTAGAGTTGAGCAGATATTGTCATTATTTTCCCTACGATGAAATGTTCTTAATATGGCTTGGATATGCACCAAAATGGGCTCAAATAGACACAAAAATAAATGCTACCTGCTGGTGCTAACCAATCTTCTCACAGATTTTTAGTTTTTGTATAATTGGCTTTAGATGCGACCTTTATGTAGAGTTGAGCAGATATTGTCATTATTTTCCCTACGATGAAATGTTCTTTATATGGCTTGGATATGCACCAAAATGGGCTCAAATGTACACAAAAATAAATGCTATCTGCTGGTGCCAACCAATCTTCTCACAGATTTTATTTTTTGTATAATTGGCTTTAGATGCGACCTTTATGTAGAGTTGAGCAGATATTGTCATTATTTTCCCTACGATGAAATTGTCTTAATATGGCTTGGATATGCACCAAAATGGGCTCAAATCTACACAAAAATCAATGCTACCTGCTGGTGCCAACCAATCTTCTCACTGATTTTTAGTTTTTGTATAATTGGCTTTAGATGCGACCTTTATGTAGAGTTGAGCAGATATTGTCATTATTTTCCCTACGATGAAATTTTCTTAATATGGCTTAGATATGCACCAAAATGGGCTCAAATGTACACAAAAATAAATGCTATCTGCTGGTGCCAACCAATCTTCTCACAGATTTTTAGTTTTAGTATAATTGGCTTTAGATGCGACCTTTATGTAGAGTTGAGCAGATATTGTCATTATTTTCCCTACGATGAAATTTTCTTAATATGGCTTGGATATGCACCAAAATGGGCTCAAATGTACACAAAAATCAATGCTACCTGCTGGTGCCAACCAATCTTCTCACTGATTTTCAGTTTTCATATAATTGGCTTTAGATGCGACCTTTATGTAGAGTTGAGCAGATATTGTCATTATTTTCCCTACGATGAAATGTTCTTAATATGGCTTGGATATGCACCAAAATGGGCTCAAATGTACACAAAAATAAATGCTATCTGCTGGTGACAACCAATCTTCTCACTGATTTTTAGTTTTTGTATAATTGGCTTTAGATGCGAGCTTATTGTACATTTGAGCAGATATTGTCATTATTGTCCCTACGATGAAATTTTCTTAATATGGCTTGGATATGCACCAAAATGGGCTCAAATGTACACAAAAATAAATGCTATCTGCTGGTGCCAACCAACATCTCACAGATTTTTAGTTTTTGTATAATTGGCTTTAGATGCGACCTTAATGTAGAGTTGAGCAGATATTGTCATTATTTTCCCTACGATGAAATTTTCTTAATATGGCTTGGATATGCACCAAAATGGGCTAAAATGAACACAAAAAGAAATGCTATCTGCTGATGCCAACCAATCTTCTCACAGATTTCTAGTTTTTGTATAATTGGCTTTAGATGCGACCTTATTGTACATTTGAGCAGATATTGTCATTATTTTCCCTACGATGAAATTTTCTTAATATGGCTTGAATATGCACCAAAATGGGCTCAAATGTACACAAAATTCCATGCTATCTGCTGGTGCCAACCAATCTTCTCACAGATTTTTAGTTTTTGTATAATTGGCTTTAGATGCGACATTATTGTACATTTGAGCAGATATTGTCATTATTGTCCCTACGATGAAATTTTCTTAATATGGCTTGGATATGCACCAAAATGGGCTCAAATGTACACAAAAATAAATGATATCTGCTGGTGTCAACCAATCTTCTCACAGTTTTTTAGTTTTTGTATAATTGGCTTTAGATGCGAGCTTATTGTACATTTGAGCAGATATTGTCATTATTTTCCCTTCGATGAAATTTTCTTAATATGGCTTGGATATGCACCAAAATGGGCTCAAATGTACACAAAAAGAAATGCTATCTGCTGGTGCCAACCAATCTTCTCACAGATTTTTAGTTTTTGTATAATTGGCTTTTGATGCGACCTTAATGTAGAGTTGAGCAGATATTGTCATTATTTTCCCTACGATGAAATGTTCTTAATATGGCTTGGATATGCACCAAAATGGGCTCAAATGTACACAAAAATAAATGCTATCTGCTGGTGCTAACCAATCTTCTCACAGATTTTTAGTTTTTGTATAATTGGCTTTAGTTGCGACCTTTATGTAGAGTTGAGCAGATATTGTCATTATTTTCCCTACGATGAAATGTTCTTTATATGGCTTGGATATGCACCAAAATGGTCTCAAATGTACACAAAAATAAATGCTATCTGCTGGTGCCAACCAATCTTCTCACAGATTTTATTTTTTGTATAATTGGCTTTAGATGCGACCTTTATGTAGAGTTGAGCAGATATTGTCATTATTTTCCCTACGATGAAATTTTCTTAATATGGCTTGGATATGCACCAAAATGGGCTAAAATGAACACAAAAAGAAATGCTATCTGCTGATGCCAACCAATCTTCTCACAGATTTCTAGTTTTTGTATAATTGGCTTTAGATGCGAGCTTATTGTACATTTGAGCAGATATTGTCATTATTTTCCCTTCGATGAAATTTTCTTAATATGGCTTGGATATGCACCAAAATGGGCTCAAATGTACACAAAAATAAATGCTATCTGCTGGTGCCAACCAATCTTCTCACAGATTTTTAGTTTTTGTATAATTGGCTTTTGATGCGACCTTAATGTAGAGTTGAGCAGATATTGTCATTATTTTCCCTACGATGAAATGTTCTTAATATGGCTTGGATATGCACCAAAATGGGCTCAAATGTACACAAAAATAAATGCTATCTGCTGGTGCTAACCAATCTTCTCACAGATTTTTAGTTTTTGTATAATTGGCTTTAGTTGCGACCTTTATGTAGAGTTGAGCAGATATTGTCATTATTTTCCCTACGATGAAATGTTCTTTATATGGCTTGGATATGCACCAAAATGGTCTCAAATGTACACAAAAATAAATGCTATCTGCTGGTGCCAACCAATCTTCTCACAGATTTTATTTTTTGTATAATTGGCTTTAGATGCGACCTTTATGTAGAGTTGAGCAGATATTGTCATTATTTTCCCTACGATGAAATTGTCTTAATATGGCTTGGATATGCACCAAAATGGGCTCAAATGTACACAAAAATCAATGCTACCTGCTGGTGCCAACCAATCTTCTCACTGATTTTTAGTTTTTGTATAATTGGCTTTAGATGAGACCTTTATGTAGAGTTGAGCAGATAATGTCATTATTTTCCCTACGATGAAATTTTCTTAATATGGCTTGGATATGCACCAAAATGGGCTCAAATGTACACAAAAATAAATGCTATCTGCTGGTGCCAACCAATCTTCTCACAGATTTTTAGTTTTTGTATAATTGGCTTTAGATGCGACCTTTATGTAGAGTTGAGCAGATATTGTCATTATTTTCCCTACGATGAAATTTTCTTAATATGGCTTGGATATGCACCAAAATGGGCTCAAATGTACACAAAAATCAATGCTACCTGCTGGTGCCAACCAATCTTCTCACTGATTTTCAGTTTTCATATAATTGGCTTTAGATGCGACCTTTATGTAGAGTTGAGCAGATATTGTCATTATTTTCCCTACGATGAAATGTTCTTAATATGGCTTGGATATGCACCAAAATGGGCTCAAATGTACACAAAAATAAATGCTATCTGCTGGTGACAACCAATCTTCTCACAGATTTTTAGTTTTTGTATAATTGGCTTTAGATGCGAGCTTATTGTACATTTGAGCAGATATTGTCATTATTGTCCCTACGATGAAATTTTCTTAATATGGCTTGGATATGCACCAAAATGGGCTCAAATGTACACAAAAATAAATGCTATCTGCTGGTGCCAACCAATCTTCTCACAGATTTTTAGTTTTTGTATAATTGGCTTTAGATGCGACCTGTATGTAGAGTTGAGCAGATATTGTCATTATTTTCCCTACGATGAAATTTTATTAATATGGCTTGGATATGCACCAAAATGGGCTCAAATGTACACAGAAATAAATGCTATCTGCTGGTGCCAACCAATCTTCTCACAGATTTTTAGTTTTTGTATAATTGGCTTTAGATGCGAGCTTATTGTACATTTGAGGAGATATTGTCATTATTGTCCCTACGATGAAATTTTCTTAATATGGCTTGGATATGCACCAAAATGGGCGAAAATGAACACAAAAAGAAATGCTATCTGCTGATGCCAACCAATCTTCTCACAGATTTCTAGTTTTTGTATAATTGGCTTTAGATGCGACCTTATTGTACATTTGAGCAGATATTGTCATTATTTTCCCTACGATGAAATTTTCTTAATATGGCTTGGATATGCACCAAAATGGGCTAAAATGAACACAAAAAGAAATGCTATCTGCTGATGCCAACCAATCTTCTCACAGATTTCTAGTTTTTGTATAATTGGCTTTAGAAGCGACCTTATTGTACATTTGAGCAGATATTATCATTATTTTCCCTACGATGAAATTTTCTTAATATGGCTTGGATATGCACCAAAATGGGCTCAAATGTACACAAAATTCAATGCTATCTGCTGGTGCCAACCAAACTTCTCACAGATTTTTAGTTTTTGTATAATTGGCTTTAGATGCGACATTATTGTACATTTGAGCAGATATTGTCATTATTGTCCCTACGATGAAATTTTCTTAATATGGCTTGGATATGCACCAAAATGGGCTCAAATGTACACAAAAATAAATGATATCTGCTGGTGTCAACCAATCTTCTCACAGTTTTTTAGTTTTTGTATAATTGGCTTTAGATGCGAGCTTATTGTACATTTGAGCAGATATTGTCATTATTTTCCCTACGATGAAATTTTCTTAATATGGCTTGGATATGCACCAAAATGGGCTCAAATGTACACAAAAATAAATGCTATCTGCTGGTGCCAACCAATCTTCTCACAGATTTTTAGTTTTTGTATAATTGGCTTTAGATGCGAGCTTATTGTACATTTGAGGAGATATTGTCATTATTGTCCCTACGATGAAATTTTCTTAATATGGCTTGGATATGCACCAAAATGGGCTCAAATGTACACAAAAATAAATGCTATCTGCTGGTGCCAACCAATCTTCTCACAGATTTTTAGTTTTTGTATAATTGGCTTTAGATGCGACATTATTGTACATTTGAGCAGATATTGTCATTATTGTCCCTTCGATGAAATTTTCTTAATATGGCTTGGATATGCACCAAAATGGGCTCAAATGTACACAAAAATAAATGATATCTGCTGGTGTCAACCAATCTTCTCACAGTTTTTTAGTTTTTGTATAATTGGCTTTAGATGCGAGCTTATTGTACATTTGAGCAGATATTGTCATTATTTTCCCTACGATGAAATTTTCTTAATATGGCTTGGATATGCACCAAAATGGGCTCAAATGTACAAAAAAATAAATGCTATCTGCTGGTGCCAACCAATCTTCTCACAGATTTTTAGTTTTTGTATAATTGGCTTTAGATGCGACCTGTATGTAGAGTTGAGCAGATATTGTCATTATTTTCCTTTCGATGAAATTTTCTTAATATGGCTTGGATATGCACCAAAATGGGCTCAAATGTACACAAAAATAAATGCTATCTGCTGGTGCCAACCAATCTTCTCACAGATTTTTAGTTTTTGTATAATTGGCTTTAGATGCGAGCTTATTGTACATTTGAGGAGATATTGTCATTATTGTCCCTACGATGAAATTTTCTTAATATGGCTTGGATATGCACCAAAATGGGCTCAAATGTACACAAAAATAAATGCTATCTGCTGGTGCCAACCAATCTTCTCACAGATTTTTAGTTTTTGTATAATTGGCTTTAGATGCGACCTGTATGTAGAGTTGAGCAGATATTGTCATTATTTTCCCTACGATGAAATTTTCTTAATATGGCTTGGATATGCACCAAAATGGGCTCAAATGTACACAGAAATAAATGCTATCTGCTGGTGCCAACCAATCTTCTCACAGATTTTTAGTTTTTGTATAATTGGCTTTAGATGCGAGCTTATTGTACATTTGAGGAGATATTGTCATTATTGTCCCTACGATGAAATTTTCTTAATATGGCTTGGATATGCACCAAAATGGGCTCAAATGTACACAAAAATAAATGCTATCTGCTGGTGCCAACCAATCTTCTCACAGATTTTTAGTTTTTGTATAATTGGCTTTAGATGCGACATTATTGTACATTTGAGCAGATATTGTCATTATTGTCCCTTCGATGAAATTTTCTTAATATGGCTTGGATATGCACCAAAATGGGCTCAAATGTACACAAAAATAAATGATATCTGCTGGTGTCAACCAATCTTCTCACAGTTTTTTAGTTTTTGTATAATTGGCTTTAGATGCGAGCTTATTGTACATTTGAGCAGATATTGTCATTATTTTCCCTACGATGAAATTTTCTTAATATGGCTTGGATATGCACCAAAATGGGCTCAAATGTACAAAAAAATAAATGCTATCTGCTGGTGCCAACCAATCTTCTCACAGATTTTTAGTTTTTGTATAATTGGCTTTAGATGCGACCTGTATGTAGAGTTGAGCAGATATTGTCATTATTTTCCTTTCGATGAAATTTTCTTAATATGGCTTGGATATGCACCAAAATGGGCTCAAATGTACACAAAAATAAATGCTATCTGCTGGTGCCAACCAATCTTCTCACAGATTTTTAGTTTTTGTATAATTGGCTTTAGATGCGAGCTTATTGTACATTTGAGGAGATATTGTCATTATTGTCCCTACGATGAAATTTTCTTAATATGGCTTGGATATGCACCAAAATGGGCTCAAATGTACACAAAAATAAATGCTATCTGCTGGTGCCAACCAATCTTCTCACAGATTTTTAGTTTTTGTATAATTGGCTTTAGATGCGACCTGTATGTAGAGTTGAGCAGATATTGTCATTATTTTCCCTACGATGAAATTTTCTTAATATGGCTTGGATATGCACCAAAATGGGCTCAAATGTACACAGAAATAAATGCTATCTGCTGGTGCCAACCAATCTTCTCACAGATTTTTAGTTTTTGTATAATTGGCTTTAGATGCGAGCTTATTGTACATTTGGGGAGATATTGTCATTATTGTCCCTATGATGAAATTTTCTTAATATGGCTTGGATATGCACCAAAATGGGCTAAAATGAACACAAAAAGAAATGCTATCTGCTGATGCCAACCAATCTTCTCACAGATTTCTAGTTTTTGTATAATTGGCTTTAGATGCGACCTTATTGTACATTTGAGCAGATATTGTCATTATTTTCCCTACGATGAAATTTTCTTAATATGGCTTGGATATGCACCAAAATGGGCTCAAATGTACACAAAATTCCATTATCTGCTGGTGCCAACCAATCTTCTCACATATTTTTAGTTTTTGTATAATTGGCTTTAGATGCGACATTATTGTACATTTGAGCAGATATTGTCATTATTTTCCCTACGATGAAATTTTCTTAATATGGCTTGGATATGCACCAAAATGGGCTCAAATGTATACAAAAATAAATGATATCTGCTGGTGTCAACCAATCTTCTCACAGTTTTTTAGTTTTTGTATAATTGGCTTTAGATGCGAGCTTATTGTACATTTGAGCAGATATTGTCATTATTTTCCCTACGATGAAATTTTCTTAATATGGCTTGGATATGCACCAAAATGGGCTAAAATGAACACAAAAAGAAATGCTATCTGCTGATGCCATCCAATCTTCTCACAGATTTCTAGTTTTTGTATAATTGGCTTTAGATGCGACCTTATTGTACATTTGAGCAGATATTGTCATTATTTTCCCTACGATGAAATTTTCTTAATATGGCTTGGATATGCACCAAAATGGGCTCAAATGTACACAAAATTCCATGCTATCTGCTGGTGCCAACCAATCTTCTCACAGATTTTTAGTTTTTGTATAATTGGCTTTAGATGCGACATTATTGTACATTTGAGCAGATATTGTCATTATTGTCCCTACGATGAAATTTTCTTAATATGGCTTGGATATGCACCAAAATGGGCTCAAATGTACACAAAAATAAATGATATCTGCTGGTGTCAACCAATCTTCTCACAGTTTTTTAGTTTTTGTATAATTGGCTTTAGATGCGAGCTGATTGTACATTTGAGGAGATATTGTCATTATTTTCCCTACGATGAAATTTTCTTAATATGGCTTGGATATGCACCAAAATGGGCTCAAATGTACACACAAATAAATGCTATCTGCTGGTGCCAACCAATCTTCTCACAGATTTTTAGTTTTTCTATAATTGGCTTTAGATGCGACCTTTATGTAGAGTTGAGCAGATATTGTCATTATTTTCCCTACGATGAAATTTTCTTAATATGGCTTGGATATGCACCAAAATGGGCTCAAATGTACACAAAAATAAAAGCTATCTGCTGGTGCCAACTAATCTTCTCACAGATTTTTAGTTTTTGTATAATTGGCTTTAGATGCGACCTTTATGTAGAGTTGAGCAAATATTGTCATTATTTTCCCTACGATGAAAGTTTCTTAATATGGCTTGGATATGCACCAAAATGGGCTCAAATGTACACAAAAATAAATGCTATCTGCTGGTGCCAACCAATCTTCTCACAGATTTTGTTTTTTGTATAATTGGCCTTAGATGCGACCTTTATGTAGAGTTGAGCAGATATTGTCATTATTTTCCCTACGATGAAATTTTCTTAATATGGCTTGGATATGCAACAAAATGGGCTCAAATGTACACAAAAAGAAATGCTATCTGCTGGTGCCAACCAATCTTCTCACAGATTTTTAGTTTTTGTATAATTGGCTTTAGATGCGACCTTTATGTAGAGTTGAGCAGATATTGTCATTATTTTCCCTACGATGAAATTGTCTTAATATGGCTTGGATATGCACCAAAATGGGCTCAAATGTACACAAAAATCAATGCTACCTGCTGGTGCCAACCAATCTTCTTACTGGTTTTTAGTTTTTGTATAATTGGCTTTAGATGCGACCTTTATGTAGAGTTGAGCAGATAATGTCATTATTTTCCCTACGATGAAATTTTCTTAATATGGCTTGGATATGCACCAAAATGGGCTCAAATGTACACAAAAATAAATGCTATCTGCTGGTGCTAACCAATCTTCTCACAGATTTTTAGTTTTTGTATAATTGGCTTTAGATGCGACCTGTATGTAGAGTTGAGCAGATATTGTCATTATTTTCCCTACGATGAAATTTTCTTAATATGGCTTGGATATGCACCAAAATGGGCTCAAATGTACACAAAAATCAATGCTACCTGCTGGTGCCAACCAATCTTCTCACTGATTTTCAGTTTTCATATAATTGGCTTTAGATGCGACCTTTATGTAGAGTTGAGCAGATATTGTCATTATTTTCCCTACGATGAAATGTTCTTAATATGGCTTGGATATGCACCAAAATGGGCTCAAATGTACACAAAAATAAATGCTATCTGCTGGTGCCAACCAATCTTCTCACAGATTTTTAGTTTTTGTATAATTGACTTTAGATGAGACCTGTATGTAGAGTTGAGCAGATATTGTCATTATTTTCCCTACGATGAAATTTTCTTAATATGGCTTGGATATGCACCAAAATGGGCTCAAATGTACACAAAAATCAATGCTACCTGCTGGTGCCAACCAATCTACTCACTGATTTTCAGTTTTCATATAATTGGCTTTAGATGCGACCTTTATGTAGAGTTGAGCAGATATTGTCATTATTTTCCCTACGATGAAATGTTCTTAATATGGCTTGGATATGCACCAAAATGGGCTCAAATGTACACAAAAATAAATGCTATCTGCTGGTGACAACCAATCTTCTCACAGATTTTTAGTTTTTGTATAATTGGCTTTAGATGCGAGCTTATTGTACATTTGAGCAGATATTGTCATTATTGTCCCTACGATGAAATTTTCTTAATATGGCTTGGATATGCACCAAAATGGGCTCAAATGTACACAAAAATAAATGCTATCTGCTGGTGCCAACCAACATCTCACAGATTTTTAGTTTTTGTATAATTGGCTTTAGATGCGACCTTAATGTAGAGTTGAGCAGATATTGTCATTATTTTCCCTACGATGAAATTTCTTAATATGGCTTGGATATGCACCAAAATGGGGTAAAATGAACACAAAAAGAAATGCTATCTGCTGATGCCAACCAATCTTCTCACAGATTTCTAGTTTTTGTATAATTGGCTTTAGATGCGACCTTATTGTACATTTGAGCAGATATTGTCATTATTTTCCCTACGATGAAATTTTCTTAATATGGCTTGGATATGCAACAAAATGGGCTCAAATGTACACAAAAAGAAATGCTATCTGCTGGTGCCAACCAATCTTCTCACAGATTTTTAGTTTTTGTATAATTGGCTTTAGATGCGACCTTTATGTAGAGTTGAGCAGATATTGTCATTATTTTCCCTACGATGAAATTGTCTTAATATGGCTTGGATATGCACCAAAATGGGCTCAAATGTACACAAAAATAAATGCTACCTGCTGGTGCCAACCAATCTTCTTACTGGTTTTTAGTTTTTGTATAATTGGCTTTAGATGCGACCTTTATGTAGAGTTGAGCAGATAATGTCATTATTTTCCCTACGATGAAATTTTCTTAATATGGCTTGGATATGCACCAAAATGGGCTCAAATGTACACAAAAATAAATGCTATCTGCTGGTGCCAACCAATCTTCTCACAGATTTCTAGTTTTTGTATAATTGGCTGTAGATGCGACCTGTATGTAGAGTTGAGCAGATATTGTCATTATTTTCCCTACGATGAAATTTTCTTAATATGGCTTGGATATGCACCAAAATGGGCTCAAATGTACACAAAAATCAATGCTACCTGCTGGTGCCAACCAATCTTCTCACTGATTTTCAGTTTTCATATAATTGGCTTTAGATGCGACCTTTATGTAGAGTTGAGCAGATATTGTCATTATTTTCCCTACGATGAAATGTTCTTAATATGGCTTGGATATGCACCAAAATGGGCTCAAATGTACACAAAAATAAATGCTATCTGCTGGTGCCAACCAATCTTCTCACAGATTTTTAGTTTTTGTATAATTGACTTTAGATGCGACCTGTATGTAGAGTTGAGCAGATATTGTCATTATTTTCCCTACGATGAAATGTTCTTAATATGGCTTGGATATGCACCAAAATGGGCTCAAATGTACACAAAAATAAATGCTATCTGCTGGTGACAACCAATCTTCTCACAGATTTTTAGTTTTTGTATAATTGGCTTTAGATGCGAGCTTATTGTACATTTGAGCATATATTGTCATTATTGTCCCTACGATGAAATTTTCTTAATATGGCTTGGATATGCACCAAAATGGGCTCAAATGTACACAAAAATAAATGCTATCTGCTGGTGCCAACCAACATCTCACAGATTTTTAGTTTTTGTATAATTGGCTTTAGATGCGACCTTAATGTAGAGTTGAGCAGATATTGTCATTATTTTCCCTACGATGAAATTTTCTTAATATGGCTTGGATATGCACCAAAATGGGGTAAAATGAACACAAAAAGAAATGCTATCTGCTGATGCAAACCAATCTTCTCACAGATTTCTAGTTTTTGTATAATTGGCTTTAGATGCGACCTTATTGTACATTTGAGCAGATATTGTCATTATTTTCCCTACGATGAAATTTTCTTAATATGGCTTGGATATGCAACAAAATGGGCTCAAATGTACACAAAAAGAAATGCTATCTGCTGGTGCCAACCAATCTTCTCACAGATTTTTAGTTTTTGTATAATTGGCTTTAGATGCGACCTTTATGTAGAGTTGAGCAGATATTGTCATTATTTTCCCTACGATGAAATTGTCTTAATATGGCTTGGATATGCACCAAAATGGGCTCAAATGTACACAAAAATCAATGCTACCTGCTGGTGCCAACCAATCTTCTTACTGGTTTTTAGTTTTTGTATAATTGGCTTTAGATGCGACCTTTATGTAGAGTTGAGCAGATAATGTCATTATTTTCCCTACGATGAAATTTTTTTTAATATGGCTTGGATATGCACCAACATGGGCTCAAATGTACACAAAAATAAATGCTATCTGCTGGTGCCAACCAATCTTCTCACAGATTTTTAGTTTTTGTATAATTGGCTTTAGATGCGACCTGTATGTAGAGTTGAGCAGATATTGTCATTATTTTCCCTACGATGAAATTTTCTTAATATGGCTTGGATATGCACCAAAATGGGCTCAAATGTACACAAAAATCAATGCTACCTGCTGGTGCCAACCAATCTTCTCACTGATTTTCAGTTTTCATATAATTGGCTTTAGATGCGACCTTTATGTAGAGTTGAGCAGATATTGTCATTATTTTCCCTACGATGAAATGTTCTTAATATGGCTTGGATATGCAACAAAATTGGCTCAAATGTACACAAAAATAAATGCTATCTGCTGGTGCCAACCAATCTTCTCACAGATTTTTAGTTTTTGTATAATTGACTTTAGATGCGACCTGTATGTAGAGTTGAGCAGATATTGTCATTATTTTCCCTACGATGAAATGTTCTTAATATGGCTTGGATATGCACCAAAATGGGCTCAAATGTACACAAAAATCAATGCTACCTGCTGGTGCCAACCAATCTACTCACTGATTTTCAGTTTTCATATAATTGGCTTTAGATGCGACCTTTATGTAGAGTTGAGCAGATATTGTCATTATTTTCCCTACGATGAAATGTTCTTAATATGGCTTGGATATGCACCAAAATGGGCTCAAATGTACACAAAAATAAATGCTATCTGCTGGTGCCAACCAATCTTCTCACAGATTTTTAGTTTTTGTATAATTGGCTTTAGATGCGAGCTTATTGTACATTTGAGCAGATATTGTCATTATTGTCCCTACGATGAAATTTTCTTAAGATGGCTTGGATATGCACCAAAATGGGCTCAAATGTACACAAAAATAAATGCTATCTGCTGGTGCCAACCAACATCTCACAGATTTTTAGTTTTTGTATAATTGGCTTTAGATGCGACCTTAATGTAGAGTTGAGCAGATATTGTCATTATTTTCCCTACGATGAAATTTTCTTAATATGGCTTGGATATGCACCAAAATGGGGTAAAATGAACACAAAAATAAATGCTATCTGCTGAAGCCAACCAATCTTCTCACACATTTCTAGTTTTTGTATAATTGGCTTTAGATGCGACCTTATTGTACATTTGAGCAGATATTGTCATTATTTTCCCTACGATGAAATTTTCTTAATATGGCTTGGATATGCACCAAAATGGGCTCAAATGTACACAAAATTCCATGCTATCTGCTGGTGTCAACCAATCTTCTCATTGTTTTTTAGTTTTTGCATAATTGGCTTTAGATGCGAGCTTATTGTACATTTGAGCAGATATTGTCATTATTTTCCCTACGATGAAATTTTCTTAATATGGCTTGGATATGCACCAAACTGGGCTCAAATGTACACAAAAATAAATGCTATCTGCTGGTGCCAACCAATCTTCTCACAGATTTTTAGTTTTTGTATAATTGGCTTTAGATGCGACCTGTATGTTGAGTTGAGCAGATATTGTCATTATTTTCCCTACGATGAAATTTTCTTAATATGGCTTGGATATGCAACAAAATGGGCTCAAATGTACACAAAAAGAAATGCTATCTGCTGGTGCCAACCAATCTTCTCACAGATTTTTAGTTTTTGTATAATTGGCTTTAGATGCGACCTTTATGTAGAGTTGAGCAGATATTGTCATTATTTTCCCTACGATGAAATTGTCTTAATATGGCTTGGATATGCACCAAAATGGGCTCAAATGTACACAAAAATAAATGCTACCTGCTGGTGCCAACCAATCTTCTTACTGGTTTTTAGTTTTTGTATAATTGGCTTTAGATGCGACCTTTATGTAGAGTTGAGCAGATAATGTCATTATTTTCCCTACGATGAAATTTTCTTAATATGGCTTGGATATGCACCAAAATGGGCTCAAATGTACACAAAAATAAATGCTATCTGCTGGTGCCAACCAATCTTCTCACAGATTTCTAGTTTTTGTATAATTGGCTGTAGATGCGACCTGTATGTAGAGTTGAGCAGATATTGTCATTATTTTCCCTACGATGAAATTTTCTTAATATGGCTTGGATATGCACCAAAATGGGCTCAAATGTACACAAAAATCAATGCTACCTGCTGGTGCCAACCAATCTTCTCACTGATTTTCAGTTTTCATATAATTGGCTTTAGATGCGACCTTTATGTAGAGTTGAGCAGATATTGTCATTATTTTCCCTACGATGAAATGTTCTTAATATGGCTTGGATATGCACCAAAATGGGCTCAAATGTACACAAAAATAAATGCTATCTGCTGGTGCCAACCAATCTTCTCACAGATTTTTAGTTTTTGTATAATTGACTTTAGATGCGACCTGTATGTAGAGTTGAGCAGATATTGTCATTATTTTCCCTACGATGAAATGTTCTTAATATGGCTTGGATATGCACCAAAATGGGCTCAAATGTACACAAAAATAAATGCTATCTGCTGGTGACAACCAATCTTCTCACAGATTTTTAGTTTTTGTATAATTGGCTTTAGATGCGAGCTTATTGTACATTTGAGCATATATTGTCATTATTGTCCCTACGATGAAATTTTCTTAATATGGCTTGGATATGCACCAAAATGGGCTCAAATGTACACAAAAATAAATGCTATCTGCTGGTGCCAACCAACATCTCACAGATTTTTAGTTTTTGTATAATTGGCTTTAGATGCGACCTTAATGTAGAGTTGAGCAGATATTGTCATTATTTTCCCTACGATGAAATTTTCTTAATATGGCTTGGATATGCACCAAAATGGGGTAAAATGAACACAAAAAGAAATGCTATCTGCTGATGCAAACCAATCTTCTCACAGATTTCTAGTTTTTGTATAATTGGCTTTAGATGCGACCTTATTGTACATTTGAGCAGATATTGTCATTATTGTCCCTACGATGAAATTTTCTTAATATGGCTTGGATATGCAACAAAATGGGCTCAAATGTTCACAAAAATAAATGCTATCTGCTGGTGCCAACCAATCTTCTCACAGATTTTTAGTTTTTGTATAATTGGCTTTAGATGCGACCTTTATGTAGAGTTGAGCAGATATTGTCATTATTTTCCCTACGATGAAATTGTCTTAATATGGCTTGGATATGCACCAAAATGGGCTCAAATGTACACAAAAATCAATGCTACCTGCTGGTGCCAACCAATCTTCTTACTGGTTTTTAGTTTTTGTATAATTGGCTTTAGATGCGACCTTTATGTAGAGTTGAGCAGATAATGTCATTATTTTCCCTACGATGAAATTTTTTTTAATATGGCTTGGATATGCACCAACATGGGCTCAAATGTACACAAAAATAAATGCTATCTGCTGGTGCCAACCAATCTTCTCACAGATTTTTAGTTTTTGTATAATTGGCTTTAGATGCGACCTGTATGTAGAGTTGAGCAGATATTGTCATTATTTTCCCTACGATGAAATTTTCTTAATATGGCTTGGATATGCACCAAAATGGGCTCAAATGTACACAAAAATCAATGCTACCTGCTGGTGCCAACCAATCTTCTCACTGATTTTCAGTTTTCATATAATTGGCTTTAGATGCGACCTTTATGTAGAGTTGAGCAGATATTGTCATTATTTTCCCTACGATGAAATGTTCTTAATATGGCTTGGATATGCAACAAAATTGGCTCAAATGTACACAAAAATAAATGCTATCTGCTGGTGCCAACCAATCTTCTCACAGATTTTTAGTTTTTGTATAATTGACTTTAGATGCGACCTGTATGTAGAGTTGAGCAGATATTGTCATTATTTTCCCTACGATGAAATGTTCTTAATATGGCTTGGATATGCACCAAAATGGGCTCAAATGTACACAAAAATCAATGCTACCTGCTGGTGCCAACCAATCTACTCACTGATTTTCAGTTTTCATATAATTGGCTTTAGATGCGACCTTTATGTAGAGTTGAGCAGATATTGTCATTATTTTCCCTACGATGAAATGTTCTTAATATGGCTTGGATATGCACCAAAAAGGGCTCAAATGTACACAAAAATAAATGCTATCTGCTGGTGCCAACCAATCTTCTCACAGATTTTTAGTTTTTGTATAATTGGCTTTAGATGCGAGCTTATTGTACATTTGAGCAGATATTGTCATTATTGTCCCTACGATGAAATTTTCTTAATATGGCTTGGATATGCACCAAAATGGGCTCAAATGTACACAAAAATAAATGCTATCTGCTGGTGCCAACCAACATCTCACAGATTTTTAGTTTTTGTATAATTGGCTTTAGATGCGACCTTAATGTAGAGTTGAGCAGATATTGTCATTATTTTCCCTACGATGAAATTTTCTTAATATGGCTTGGATATGCACCAAAATGGGGTAAAATGAACACAAAAATAAATGCTATCTGCTGAAGCCAACCAATCTTCTCACACATTTCTAGTTTTTGTATAATTGGCTTTAGATGCGACCTTATTGTACATTTGAGCAGATATTGTCATTATTTTCCCTACGATGAAATTTTCTTAATATGGCTTGGATATGCACCAAAATGGGCTCAAATGTACACAAAATTCCATGCTATCTGCTGGTGTCAACCAATCTTCTCATTGTTTTTTAGTTTTTGCATAATTGGCTTTAGATGCGAGCTTATTGTACATTTGAGCAGATATTGTCATTATTTTCCCTACGATGAAATTTTCTTAATATGGCTTGGATATGCACCAAACTGGGCTCAAATGTACACAAAAATAAATGCTATCTGCTGGTGCCAACCAATCTTCTCACAGATTTTTAGTTTTTGTATAATTGGCTTTAGATGCGACCTGTATGTTGAGTTGAGCAGATATTGTCATTATTTTCCCTACGATGAAATTTTCTTAATATGGCTTGGATATGCACCAAAATGGGTTCAAATGTACACATAAATAAATGCTATCTGCTGGTGCCAACCAATCTTCTCACAGATTTTTAGTTTTTGTATAATTGGCTTTAGATGCGACCTTATTGTACATTTGAGGAGATATTGTCATTATTGTCCCTACGATGAAATTTTCTTAATATGGCTTGGATATGCACCAAAATGGGCTAAAATGAACACAAAAAGAAATGCTATCTGCTGATGCCAACCAATCTTCTCACAGATTTCTAGTTTTTGTATAATTGGCTTTAGATGCGACCTTATTGTACATTTGAGCAGATATTGTCATTATTTTCCCTACCATGAAATTTTCTTAATATGGCTTGGATATGCACCAAAATGGGCTCAAATGTACACAAAATTCCATGCTATCTGCTGGTGCCAACCAATCTTCTCACAGATTTTTAGTTTTTGTATAATTGGCTTTAGATGCGACATTATTGTACATTTGAGCAGATATTGTCATTATTGTCCCTACGATGAAATTTTCTTAATATGGCTTGGATATGCACCAAAATGGGCTCAAATGTACACAAAAATAAATGATATCTGCTGGTGTCAACCAATCTTCTCACAGTTTTTTAGTTTTTGTATAATTGGCTTTAGATGCGAGCTTATTGTACATTTGAGCAGATATTGTCATTATTTTCCCTACGATGAAATTTTCTTAATATGGCTTGGATATGCACCAAAATGGGCTAAAATGAACACAAAAAGAAATGCTATCTGCTGATGCCAACCAATCTTCTCACAGATTTCTAGTTTTTGTATAATTGGCTTTAGATGCTACCTTATTGTACATTTGAGCAGATATTGTCATTATTTTCCCTACGATGAAATTTTCTTAATATGGCTTGGATATGCACCAAAATGGGCTCAAATGTACACAAAAATCAATGCTATCTGCTGGTGCCAACCAATCTTCTCACAGATTTTTAGTTTTTGTATAATTGGCTTTAGATGCGACATTATTGTACATTTGAGCAGATATTGTCATTATTGTCCCTACGATGAAATTTTCTTAATATGGCTTGGATATGCACCAAAATGGGCTCAAATGTACACAAAAATAAATGATATCTGCTGGTGTCAACCAATCTTCTCACAGTTTTTTAGTTTTTGTATAATTGGCTTTAGATGCGAGCTTATTGTACATTTGAGCAGATATTGTCATTATTTTCCCTACGATGAAGTTTTCTTAATATGGCTTGGATATGCACCAAAATGGGCTCAAATGTACACAAAAATAAATGCTATCTGCTGGAGCCAACCAATCTTCTCACAGATTTTTAGTTTTTGTATAATTGGCTTTAGATGCGACCTTTATGTAGAGTTGAGCAGATATTGTCATTATTTTCCCTACGATGAAATTTTCTTAATATGGCTTGGATATGCACCAAAATGGGCTCAAATGTACACAAAAATAAATGCTATCTGCTGGTGCCAACTAATCTTCTCACAGATTTCTAGTTTTTGTATAATTGGCTTTAGATGCGACCTTTATGTAGAGTTGAGCAAATATTGTCATTATTTTCCCTACGATGAAATTTTCTTAATATGGCTTGGATATGCACCAAAATGGGCTCAAATGTACACAAAAATAAATGCTATCTGCTGGAGCCAACCAATCTTCTCACAGATATTTAGTTTTTGTATAATTGGCTTTAGATGCGACCTTTATGTAGAGTTGAGCAGATATTGTCATTATTTTCCCTACGATGAAATTTTCTTAATATGGCTTGGATATGCACCAAAATGGGCTCAAATGTACACAAAAATAAATGCTATCTGCTGGTGCCAACTAATCTTCTCACAGATTTCTAGATTTTGTATAATTGGCTTTAGATGCGACCTTTATGTAGAGTTGAGCAAATATTGTCATTATTTTCCCTACGATGAAATTTTCTTAATATGGCTTGGATATGCAACAAAATGGGCTCAAATGTACACAAAAATAAATGCTATCTGCTGGTGCCAACCAATCTTCTCACAGATTTTTAGTTTTTGTGTAATTGGCTTTAGATGCGACCTGTATGTAGAGTTTAGCAGATATTGTCATTATTTTCCCTACGATGAAATGTTCTTAATATGGCTTGGATATGCACCAAAATGGGCTCAAATGTACACAAAAATAAATGCTATCTGCTGGTGCCAACCAATCTTCTCACAGATTTCTAGTTTTTGTATAATTGGCTTTAGATGCGACCTTATTGTACATTTGAGCAGATATTGTCATTATTTTCCCTACGATGAAATTTTCTTAATATGGCTTGGATATGCACCAAAATGGGCTCAAATGTACACAAAATTCCATGCTATCTGCTGGTGCCAACCAATCTTCTCACAGATTTTTAGTTTTTGTATAATTGGCTTTAGATGCGACATTTTTGTACATTTGAGCAGATATTGTCATTATTGTCCCTACGATGAAATTTTCTTAATATGGCTTGGATATGCACCAAAATGGGCTCAAATGTACACAAAAATAAATGATATCTGCTGGTGTCAACCAATCTTCTCACAGTTTTTTAGTTTTTGTATAATTGGCTTTAGATGCGAGCTTATTGTACATTTGAGCAGATATTGTCATTATTTTCCCTACGATGAAATTTTCTTAATATGGCTTGAATATGCACCAAAATGGGCTCAAATGTACACAAAAATAAATGCTATCTGCTGGTGCCAACCAATCTTCTCACAGATTTTTAGTTTTTGTATAATTGGCTTTAGATGCGACCTGTATGTTGAGTTGAGCAGATATTGTCATTATTTTCCCTACGATGAAATGTTCTTAATATGGCTTGGATATGCACCAAAATGGGCTCAAATGTACACAGAAATAAATGCTATCTGCTGGTGCCAACCAATCTTCTCACAGATTTTATTTTTTGTATAATTGGCCTTAGATGCGACCTTTATGTAGAGTTGAGCAGATATTGTCATTATTTCCCTACGATGAAATTTTCTTAATATGGCTTGGATATGCACCAAAATGGGCTCAATTTACACAAACATAAATGCTATCTGCTGGTGCCAACCAATCTTCTCACGGATTTTTAGTTTTTGTATAATTGGCTTTAGATGCGAGCTTATTGTACATTTGAGGAGATATTGTCATTATTGTCCCTACGATGAAATTTTCTTAATATGGCTTGGATATGCACCAAAATGGGCTAAAATGAACACAAAAAGAAATGCTATCTGCTGATGCCAACCAATCTTCTCACAGATTTCTAGTTTTTGTATAATTGGCTTTAGATGCGACCTTATTGTACATGTGAGCAGAAATTTTCATTATTTTCCCTACGATGAAATTTTCTTAATATGGCTTGGATATGCACCAAAATGGGCTCAAATGTACACAAAAATAAATGCTATCTGCTGGTGCCAACCAATCTTCTCACAGATTTCTAGTTTTTGTATAATTGGCTTTAGATGCGACCTTATTGTACATTTGAGCAGATATAGTCATTATTTTCCCTACGATGAAATTTTCTTAATATGGCTTGGATATGCACCAAAATGGGCTCAAATGTACACAAAATTCCATGCTATCTGCTGGTGCCAACCAATCTTCTCACAGATTTTTAGTTTTTGTATAATTGGCTTTAGATGCGACATTTTTGTACATTTGAGCAGATATTGTCATTATTGTCCCTACGATGAAATTTTCTTAATATGGCTTGGATATGCACCAAAATGGGCTCAAATGTACACAAAAATAAATGATATCTGCTGGTGTCAACCAATCTTCTCACAGTTTTTTAGTTTTTGTATAATTGGCTTTAGATGCGAGCTTATTGTACATTTGAGCAGATATTGTCATTATTTTCCCTACGATGAAATTTTCTTAATATGGCTTGGATATGCACCAAAATGGGCTCAAATGTACACAGAAATAAATGCTATCTGCTGGTGCCAACCAATCTTCTCACAGATTTTATTTTTTGTATAATTGGCCTTAGATGCGACCTTTATGTAGAGTTGAGCAGATATTGTCATTATTTCCCTACGATGAAATTTTCTTAATATGGCTTGGATATGCACCAAAATGGGCTCAATTTACACAAACATAAATGCTATCTGCTGGTGCCAACCAATCTTCTCACGGATTTTTAGTTTTTGTATAATTGGCTTTAGATGCGAGCTTATTGTACATTTGAGGAGATATTGTCATTATTTTCCCTACGATGAAATTTTCTTAATATGGCTTGGATATGCACCAAAATGGGCTAAAATGAACACAAAAAGAAATGCTATCTGCTGATGCCAACCAATCTTCTCACAGATTTCTAGTTTTTGTATAATTGGCTTTAGATGCGACCTTATTGTACATGTGAGCAGATATTGTCATTATTTTCCCTACGATGAAATTTTCTTAATATGGCTTGGATATGCACCAAAATGGGCTCAAATGTACACAAAATTCCATGCTATCTGCTGGTGCCAACCATCTTCTCACAGATTTTTAGTTTTTGTATAATTGGCTTTAGATGCGACATTATTGTACATTTGAGCAGATATTGTCATTATTGTCCCTACGATGAATTTTCTTAATATGGCTTGGATATGCACCAAAATGGGCTCAAATGTACACAAAAATCAATGCTATCTGCTGGTGCCAACCAATCTTCTCACAGATTTTTAGTTTTTGTATAATTGGCTTTAGATGCGACATTATTGTACATTTGAGCAGATATTGTCATTATTGGCCCTACGATGAAATTTTCTTAATATGGCTTGGATATGCACCAAAATGGGCTCAAATGTACACAAAAATAAATGATATCTGCTGGTGTCAACCAATCTTCTCACAGTTTTTTAGTTTTTGTATAATTGGCTTTAGATGCGAGCTTATTGTACATTTGAGCAGATATTGTCATTATTTTCCCTACGATGAAATTTTCTTAATATGGCTTGGATATGCACCAAAATGGGCTCAAATGTACACAAAAATAAATGCTATCTGCTGGAGCCAACCAATCTTCTCACAGATTTTTAGTTTTTGTATAATTGGCTTTAGATATGCGACCTTTATGTAGAGTTGAGCAGATATTGTCATTATTTTCCCTACGATGAAATTTTCTTAATATGGCTTGGATATGCACCAAAATGGGCTCAAATGTACACAAAAATAAATGCTATCTGCTGGAGCCAACTAATCTTCTCACAGATTTCTAGTTTTTGTATAATTGGCTTTAGATGCGACCTTTATGTAGAGTTGAGCAGATATTGTCATTATTTTCCCTACGATGAAATTTTCTTAATATGGCTTGGATATGCACCAAAATGGGCTCAAATGTACACAAAAATAAATGCTATCTGCTGGTGCCAACCAATCTTCTCACAGATTTTTAGTTTTTGTGTAATTGGCTTTAGATGCGACCTGTATGTAGAGTTTAGCAGATATTGTCATTATTTTCCCTACGATGAAATGTTCTTAATATGGCTTGGATATGCACCAAAATGGGCTCAAATGTACACAAAAATAAATGCTATCTGCTGGTGCCAACCAATCTTCTCACAGATTTTATTTTTTGTATAATTGGCCTTAGATGCGACCTTAATGTAGAGTTGAGCAGATATTGTCATTATTTTCCCTACGATGAAATTTTCTTAATATGGCTTGGATATGCACCAAAATGGGCTCAAATGTACACAAAAATAAATGCTATCTGCTGGTGCCAACCAATCTTCTCACAGATTTTTAGTTTTTGTGTAATTGGCTTTAGATGCGACCTGTATGTAGAGTTTAGCAGATATTGTCATTATTTTCCCTACGATGAAATGTTCTTAATATGGCTTGGATATGCACCAAAATGGGCTCAAATGTACACAAAAATAAATGCTATCTGCTGGTGCCAACCAATCTTCTCACAGATTTTATTTTTTGTATAATTGGCCTTAGATGCGACCTTTATGTAGAGTTGAGCAGATATTGTCATTATTTTCCCTACGATGACATTTTTTTAATATGGCTTGGATATGCAACAAAATGGGCTCAAATGTACACAAAAATAAATGCTATCTGCTGGTGCCAACCAATCTTCTCACAGATTTTTAGTTTTTGTATAATTGGCTTTAGATTCGACCTTTATGTAGAGTTAAGCAGATATTGTCATTATTTTCCCTACGATGAAATTGTCTTAATATGGCTTGGATATGCACCAAAATGGGCTCAAATGTACACAAAAATCAATGCTACCTGCTGGTGCCAACCAATCTTCTCACTGATTTTTAGTTTTTGTATAATTGGCTTTAGATGCGACCTTTATGTAGAGTTGAGCAGATAATGTCATTATTTTCCCTACGATGAAATTTTCTTAATATGGCTTGGATATGCACCAAAATGGGCTCAAATGTACACAAAAATAAATGCTATCTGCTGGTGCCAACCAATCTTCTCACAGATTTTTAGTTTTTGTATAATTGGCTTTAGATGCGACCTGTATGTAGAGTTGAGCAGATATTGTCATTATTTTCCCTACGATGAAATTTTCTTAATATGGCTTGGATATGCACCAAAATGGGCTCAAATGTACACAAAAATCAATGCTACCTGCTGGTGCCAACCAATCTTCTCACTGATTTTCAGTTTTCATATAATTGGCTTTAGATGCGACCTTTATGTAGAGTTGAGCAGATATTGTCATTATTTTCCCTACGATGAAATGTTCTTAATATGGCTTGGATATGCACCAAAATGGGCTCAAATGTACACAAAATTCCATGCTATCTGCTGGTGCCAACCAATCTTCTCACAGATTTTTAGTTTTTGTATAATTGGCTTTAGATGCGACATTATTGTACATTTGAGCAGATATTGTCATTATTGTCCCTACGATGAAATTTTCTTAATATGGCTTGGATATGCACCAAAATGGGCTCAAATGTACACAAAAATCAATGCTATCTGCTGGTGCCAACCAATCTTCTCACAGATTTTTAGTTTTTGTATAATTGGCTTTAGATCCGACATTATTGTACATTTGAGCAGATATTGTCATTATTGGCCCTACGATGAAATTTTCTTAATATGGCTTGGATATGCACCAAAATGGGCTCAAATGTACACAAAAATAAATGATATCTGCTGGTGTCAACCAATCTTCTCACAGTTTTTTAGTTTTTGTATAATTGGCTTTAGATGCGAGCTTATTGTACATTTGAGCAGATATTGTCATTATTTTCCCTACGATGAAATTTTCTTAATATGGCTTGGATATGCACCAAAATGGGCTCAAATGTACACAAAAATAAATGCTATCTGCTGGAGCCAACCAATCTTCTCACAGATTTTTAGTTTTTGTATAATTGGCTTTAGATGCGACCTTTATGTAGAGTTGAGCAGATATTGTCATTATTTTCCCTACGATGAAATTTTCTTAATATGGCTTGGATATGCACCAAAATGGGCTCAAATGTACACAAAAATAAATGCTATCTGCTGGTGCCAACTAATCTTCTCACAGATTTCTAGTTTTTGTATAATTGGCTTAAGATGCGACCTTTATGTAGAGTTGAGCAAATATTGTCATTATTTTCCCTACGATGAAATTTTCTTAATATGGCTTGGATATGCACCAAAATGGGCTCAAATGTACACAAAAATAAATGCTATCTGCTGGTGCCAACCAATCTTCTCACAGATTTTTAGTTTTTGTGTAATTGGCTTTAGATGCGACCTGTATGTAGAGTTTAGCAGATATTGTCATTATTTTCCCTACGATGAAATGTTCTTAATATGGCTTGGATATGCACCAAAATGGGCTCAAATGTACACAAAAATAAATGCTATCTGCTGGTGCCAACCAATCTTCTCACAGATTTTATTTTTTGTATAATTGGCCTTAGATGCGACCTTTATGTAGAGTTGAGCAGATATTGTCATTATTTTCCCTACGATGAAATTTTCTTAATATGGCTTGGATATGCACCAAAATGGGCTCAAATGTACACAAAAATAAATGCTATCTGCTGGTGCCAACCAATCTTCTCACAGATTTTTAGTTTTTGTGTAATTGGCTTTAGATGCGACCTGTATGTAGAGTTTAGCAAATATTGTCATTATTTTCCCTACGATGAAATGTTCTTAATATGGCTTGGATATGCACCAAAATGGGCTCAAATGTACACAAAAATAAATGCTATCTGCTGGTGCCAACCAATCTTCTCACAGATTTTATTGTTTGTATAATTGGCCTTAGATGCGACCTTTATGTAGAGTTGAGCAGATATTGTCATTATTTTCCCTACGATGACATTTTTTTAATATGGCTTGGATATGCAACAAAATGGGCTCAAATGTACACAAAAATAAATGCTATCTGCTGGTGCCAACCAATCTTCTCACAGATTTTTAGTTTTTGTATAATTGGCTTTAGATTCGACCTTTATGTAGAGTTGAGCAGATATTGTCATTATTTTCCCTACGATGAAATTGTCTTAATATGGCTTGGATATGCACCAAAATGGGCTCAAATGTACACAAAAATCAATGCTACCTGCTGGTGCCAACCAATCTTCTCACTGATTTTTAGTTTTTGTATAATTGGCTTTAGATGCGACCTTTATGTAGAGTTGAGCAGATAATGTCATTATTTTCCCTACGATGAAATTTTCTTAATATGGCTTGGGTATGCACCAAAATTGGCTCAAATGTACACAAAAATAAATGCTATCTGCTGGTGCCAACCAATCTTCTCACAGATTTTTAGTTTTTGTATAATTGGCTTTAGATCCGACCTGTATGTAGAGTTGAGCAGATATTGTCATTATTTTCCCTACGATGAAATTTTCTTAATATGGCTTGGATATGCACCAAAATGGGCTCAAATGTACACAAAAATCAATGCTACCTGCTGGTGCCAACCAATCTTCTCACTGATTTTCAGTTTTCATATAATTGGCTTTAGATGCGACCTTTATGTAGAGTTGAGCAGATATTGTCATTATTTTCCCTACGATGAAATGTTCTTAATATGGCTTGGATATGCACCAAAATGGGCTCAAATGTAAACAAAAATAAATGCTATCTGCTGTTGACAACCAATCTTCTCACAGATTTTTAGTTTTTGTATAATTGGCTTTAGATGCGAGCTTATTGTACATTTGAGCAGATATTGTCATTATTGTCCCTACGATGAAATTTTCTTAATATGGCTTGGATATGCACCAAAATGGGCTCAAATGTACACAAAAATAAATGCTATCTGCTGGTGCCAACCAACATCTCACAGATTTTTAGTTTTTGTATAATTGGCTTTAGATGCGACCTTAATGTAGAGTTGAGCAGATATTGTCATTATTTTCCCTACGATGAAATTTTCTTAATACGGCTTGGATATGCACCAAAATGGGGTAAAATGAACACAAAAAGAAATGCTATCTGCTGATGCCAACCAATCTTCTCACAGATTTCTAGTTTTTGTATAATTGGCTTTAGATGCGACCTTATTGTACATTTGAGCAGATATTGTCATTATTTTCCCTACGATGAAATTTTCTTAATATGGCTTGGATATGCACCAAAATGGGCTCAAATGTACACAAAATTCCATGCTATCTGCTGGTGCCAACCAATCTTCTCACAGATTTTTAGTTTTTGTATAATTGGCTTTAGATGCGACCTTAATGTAGAGTTGAGCAGATATTGTCATTATTTTCCCTACGATGAAATTTTCTTAATATGGCTTGGATATGCACCAAAATGGGCTCAAATGTACACAAAATTAAATGATATCTGCTGGTGTCAACCAATCTTCTCACAGTTTTTTAGTTTTTGTATAATTGGCTTTAGATGCGAGCTTATTGTACATTTGAGCAGATATTGTCATTATTTTCCCTACGATGAAATTTTCTTAAAATGGCTTGGATATGCACCAAAATGGGCTCAAATGTACACAAAAATAAATGCTATCTGCTGGTGCCAACCAATCTTCTCACAGATTTTTAGGTTTGTATAATTGGCTTTAGATGCGACCTGTATGTAGAGTTGAGCAGATATTGTCATTATTTTCCCTACGATGAAATTTTCTTAATATGGCTTGGATATGCACCAAAATGGGCTCAAATGTACACAGAAATAAATGCTATCTGCTGGTGCCAACCAATCTTCTCACAGATTTTTAGTTTTTGTATAATTGGCTTTAGATGCGAGCTTATTGTACATTTGAGGAGATATTGTCATTATTGTCCCTACGATGAAATTTTCTTAATATGGCTTGGATATATGCCCCTTGATTAAGCGATTTCATCAAATATTGGGAAAACCGTCGCTTTTTGGCCTTTTTGGATCAACTTATGTCGTTCGAAATGATCTCAGCTACATTTTGATATATCACAACCCTACTTTTGGTGACTTTGATCACTTGGAATTCTTGCGCGTTAAGGGTTACGGGGCTTGAATAAGTGCGATTACGTCCAAATTAGCGAAAACCGGCACTTTTTTGGTCTTCGGAAATGGATAAAAGTTCTTCGTGATGGTCCCAGGAGCAATTAGATGGGGCACAACCCTATTTTTGCAACTTTGAAAATTTTAGTGGGTAAGAGTTATGCCCCTTGATTAAGCGATTTCATCAAATATTGGGAAAACCGTCGCTTTTTTGGCCTTTTTGGATCAACTTATGTCGTTCGAAATGATCTCAGCTACATTTTGATATATCACAACCCTACTTTTGGTGACTTTGATGACTTGGAATTCTTGCGCGTTGAGGGTTACGGGGCTTGAATAAGTGCGATTACGTCCAAATTAGCGAAAACCGGCACTTTTTTGGTCTTCGGAAATGGATAAAAGTTCTTCGTGATGGTCCCAGGAGCAATTAGATGGGTCACAACCCTATTTTTGCAACTTTGAAAATTTTAGTGGGTAAGAGTTATGCCCCTTGATTAAGCGATTTCATCAAATATTGGGAAAACCTTCGCTTTTTTGGCCTTTTTGGATCAACTTATGTGGTTCGAAATGATCTCAGCTACATTTTGATATATCACAACCCTACTTTTGGTGACTTTGATGACTTGGAATTCTTGCGCGTTGAGGGTTACGGGGCTTGAATAAGTGCGATTACGTCCAAATTAGCGAAAACCGGCACTTTTTTGGTCTTCGGAAATGGATAAAAGTTCTTCGTGATGGTCCCAGGAGCAATTAGATGGGTCACAACCCTATTTTTGCAACTTTGAAAATTTTAGTGGGTCAGAGCTATGCCCCTTGATTAAGCGATTTCATCAAATATTGGGAAAACCGTCGCTTTTTTGGCCTTTTTGGATCAACTTATGTCGTTCGAAATGATCTCAGCTACATTTTGATATATCACAACCCTACTTTTGGTGACTTTGATCACTTGGAATTCTTGCGCGTTGAGGGTTACGGGGCTTGAATAAGTGCGATTACGTCCAAATTAGCGAAAACCGGCACTTTTTTGGTCTTCTGAAATGGATAAAAGTTCTTCGTGATGGTCCCAGGAGCAATTAGATGGGTCATAACCCTATTTTTGCAACTTTGAAAATTTTAGTGGGTAAGAGTTATGCCCCTTGATTAAGCGATTTCATCAAATATTGGGAAAACCTTCGCTTTTTTGGCCTTTTTGGATCAACTTATGTGGTTCGAAATGATCTCAGCTACATTTTGATATATCTCAACCCTACTTTTGGTGACTTTGATGACTTGGAATTCTTGCGCGTTGAGGGTTACGGGGCTTGAATAAGTGCGATTACGTCCAAATTAGCGAAAACCGGCACTTTTTTGGTCTTCTGAAATGGATAAAAGTTCTTCGTGATGGTCCCAGGAGCAATTAGATGGGTCACAACCCTATTTTTGCAACTTTGAAAATTTTAGTGGGTCAGAGCTATGCCCCTTGATTAAGCGATTTCATCAAATATTGGGAAAACCGTCGCTTTTTTGGCCTTTTTGGATCAACTTATGTCGTTCGAAATGATCTCAGCTACATTTTGATATATCACAACCCTACTTTTGGTGACTTTGATCACTTGGAATTCTTGCGCGTTGAGGGTTACGGGGCTTGAATAAGTGCGATTACGTCCAAATTAGCGAAAACCGGCACATTTTTGGTCTTCGGAAATGGATAAAAGTTCTTCGTGATGGTCCCAGGAGCAATTAGATGGGTCACAACCCTATTTTTGCAACTTTGAAAATTTAAATGGGTTAGAGTTATGCCCCTTGATTAAGCGATTTCATCAAATATTGGGAAAACCGTCGCTTTTTTGGCCTTTTTGGATCAACTTATGTCATTCGAAATGATCTCAGCTACATTTTGATATATCACAACCCTACTTTTGGTGACTTTGATCACTTGGAATTCTTGCGCGTTGAGGGTTACGGGGCTTGAATAAGTGTGAATACGTCCAAATTAGCGAAAACCGGCACTTTTTTGGTCTTCGGAAATGGATAAAAGTTCTTCGTGATGGTCCCAGGAGCAATTAGATGGGTCACAACCCTATTTTTGCAACTTTGAAAATTTTAGTGGGTAAGAGTTATGCCCCTTGACTAAGCGATTTCATCACATATTGGGAAAACCGTTGCTTTTTTGGCCTTTTTGGATCAACTTATGTCGTTCGAAATGATCTCAGCTACATTTTGATATATCACAACCCTACTTTTGGTGACTTTGATCACTTGGAATTCTTGCGCGTTGAGGGTTACGGGGCTTGAATAAGTGCGATTACGTCCAAATTAGCGAAAAACGGCACTTTTTTGGTCTTCGGAAATGGATAAAAGTTCTTCGTGATGGTCCCAGGAGCAATTAGATGGGTCACAACCCTATTTTTGCAACTTTGAAAATTTAAATGGGTAAGAGTTATGCCCCTTGATTAAGCGATTTCATCAAATATTGCGAAAACCGTTGCTTTTTTGGCCTTTTTGGATCAACTTATGTCGTTCGAAATGATCTCAGCTACATTTTGATATATCACAACCCTACTTTTGGTGACTTTGATCACTTGGAATTCTTGCGCGTTGAGGGTTACGGGGCTTGAATAAGTGCGATTACGTCCAAATTAGCGAAAACCGGCACTTTTTTGGTCTTCGGAAATGGATAAAAGTTCTTCGTGATGGTCCCAGGAGCAATTAGATGGGTCACAATCCTATTTTTGCAACTTTGAAAATTTTAGTGGGTAAGAGTTATGCCCCTTGAATAAGCGATTTCATCAAATATTGGGAAAACCGTCGCTTTTTTGGCCTTTTTGGATCAACTTATGTCGTTCGAAATGATCTCAGCTACATTTTGATATATCACAACCCTACTTTTGGTGACTTTGATCACGTGGAATTCTTGCGCGTTGAGGGTTACGGGGCTTGAATAAGTGCGATTACGTCCAAATTAGCGAAAACCGGCACATTTTTGGTCTTCGGAAATGGATAAAAGTTCTTTGTGATGGTCCCAGGAGCAATTAGATGGGTCACAACCCTATTTTTGCAACTTTGAAAATTTAAATGGGTAAGAGTTATGCCCCTTGATTAAGCGATTTCATCAAATATTGCGAAAACCGTCGCTTTTTTGGCCTTTTTGGATCAACTTATGTCGTTCGAAATGATCTCAGCTACATTTTGATATATCACAACCCTACTTTTGGTGACTTTGATCACTTGGAATTCTTGCGCGTTGAGGGTTACGGGGCTTGAATAAGTGCGATTATGTCCAAATTAGCGAAAACCGGCACTTTTTTGGTCTTCGGAAATGGATAAAAGTTCTTCGTGATGGTCCCAGGAGCAATTAGATGGGTCACAACCCTATTTTTGCAACTTTGAAAATTTTAGTGGGTAAGAGTTATGCCCCTTGATTAAGCGATTTCATCAAATATTGGGAAAACCGTCGCTTTTTTGGTCTTTTTGGATCAACTTATGTCGTTCGAAATGATCTCAGCTACATTTTGATATATCACAACCCTACTTTTGGTGACTTTGATGACTTGGAATTCTTCCGCGTTGAGGGTTACGGGGCTTGAATAAGTGCGATTACGTCCAAATTAGCGAAAAACGGCACTTTTTTGGTCTTCGGAAATGGATAAAAGTTCTTTGTGATGGTCCCAGGAGCAATAAGATGGGTCACAATCCTATTTTTGCAACTTTGAAAATTTTAGTGGGTAAGAGTTATGCCCCTTGATTAAGCGATTTCATCAAATATTGGGAAAACCGTCGCTTTTTTGGCCTTTTTGTATCAACTTATGTCGTTCGAAATGATCTCAGCTACATTTTGATATATCACAACCCTACTTTTGGTGACTTTGATGACTTGGAATTCTTCCGCGTTGAGGGTTACGGGGCTTGAATAAGTGCGATTACGTCCAAATTAGCGAAAAACGGCACTTTTTTGGTCTTCGGAAATGGATAAAAGTTCTTTGTGATGGTCCCAGGAGCAATTAGATGGGTCACAATCCTATTTTTGCAACTTTGAAAATTTTAGTGGGTAAGAGTTATGCCCCTTGATTAAGCGATTTCATCAAATATTGGGAAAACCGTCGCTTTTTTGGCCTTTTTGGATCAACTTATGTCGTTCGAAATGATCTCAGCTACATTTTGATATATCACAACCCTACTTTTGGTGACTTTGATCACTTGGAATTCTTGCGCGTTGAGGGTTACGGGGCTTGAATAAGTGCGATTAAGCCCAAATTAGCGAAAACCGGCACTTTTTTGGTCTTCGGAAATGGATAAAAGTTCTTCGTGATGGTCCCAGGAGCAATTAGATGGGTCACAACCCTATTTTTGCAACTTTGAAAATTTTAGTGGGTAAGAGTTATCCCCCTTGATTAAACGATTTCATCAAATATTGCGAAAACCGTTGCTTTTTTGGCCTTTTTGGATCAACATATGTCGTTCGAAATGATCTCAGCTACATTTTGATATATCACAACCCTACTTTTGGTGACTTTGATCACATGGAATTCTTGCGCGTTGAGGGTTACGGGGCTTGAATAAGTGCGATTACGTCCAAATTAGCGAAAAACGGCACTTTTTTGGTCTTCGGAAATGGATAAAAGTTCTTCGTGATGGTCCCAGGAGCAATTAGATGGGTCACAACCCTATTTTTGCAACTTTGAAAATTTAAATGGGTAAGAGTTATGCCCCTTGATTAAGCGATTTCATCAAATATTGCGAAAACCGTCGCTTTTTTGGCCTTTTTGGATCAACTTATGTCGTTCGAAATGATCTCAGCTACATTTTGATATATCACAACCCTACTTTTGGTGACTTTGATCACTTGGAATTCTTGCGCGTTGAGGGTTACTGGGCTTGAATAAGTGCGATTATGTCCAAATTAGCGAACCGGCACTTTTTTGGTCTTCGGAAATGGATAAAAGTTCTTCGTGATGGTCCCAGGAGCAATTAGATGGGTCACAACCCTATTTTTGCAACTTTGAAAATTTTAGTGGGTAAGAGTTATGCCCCTTGATTAAGCGATTTCATCAAATATTGGGAAAACCGTTGCTTTTTTGGTCTTTTTGGATCAACTTATGTCGTTCGAAATGATCTCAGCTACATTTTGATATATCACAACCCTACTTTTGGTGACTTTGATGACTTGGAATTCTTCCGCGTTGAGGGTTACGGGGCTTGAATAAGTGCGATTACGTCCAAATTAGCGAAAAACGGCACTTTTTTGGTCTTCGGAAATGGATAAAAGTTCTTTGTGATGGTCCCAGGAGCAATTAGATGGGTCACAATCCTATTTTTGCAACTTTGAAAATTTTAGTGGGTAAGAGTTATGCCCCTTGATTAAGCGATTTCATCAAATATTGGGAAAACCGTCGCTTTTTTGGCCTTTTTGGATCAACTTATGTCGTTCGAAATGATCTCAGCTACATTTTGATTTATCACAACCCTACTTTTGGTGAGTTTGATCACTTGGAATTCTTGCGCGTTGAGGGTTACGGGGCTTGAATAAGTGCGATTAAGCCCAAATTAGCGAAAACCGGCACTTTTTTGGTCTTCGGAAATGGATAAAAGTTCTTCGTGATCGTCCCAGGAGCAATTAGATGGGTCACAACCCTATTTTTGCAACTTTGAAAATTTTAGTGGGTAAGAGTTATCCCCCTTGATTAAACGATTTCATCAAATATTGCGAAAACCATCGCTTTTTTGGCCTTTTTGGATCAACATATGTCGTTCGAAATGATCTCAGCTACATTTTGATATATCACAACCCTACTTTTGGTGACTTTGATCACTTGGAATTCTTGCGCGTTGAGGGTTACGGTGCTTGAATAAGTGCGATTACGTCCAAATTAGCGAAAACCGGCACATTTTTGGTCTTCGGAAATGGATAAATGTTCTTCGTGATGGTCCCAGGAGCAATTAGATGGGTCACAACCCTATTTTTGCAACTTTGAAAATTTTAGTGGGTAAGAGTTATGCCCCTTGATTAAGCGATTTCATCAAATATTGGGAAAACCGTCGCTTTTTTGGCCTTTTTGGATCAACTTATGTCGTTCGAAATGATCTCAGCTACATTTTGATATATCACAACCCTACTTTTGGTGACTTTGATCACTTGGAATTCTTGCGCGTTGAGGGTTACGGGGCTTGAATAAGTGCGATTACGTCCAAATTAGCGAAAAACGGCACTTTTTTGGTCTTCGGAAATGGATAAAAGTTCTTCGTGATGGTCCCAGGAGCAATTAGATGGGTCACAACCCTATTTTTGCAACTTTGAAAATTTTAGTGGGTAAGAGTTATGCCCCTTGACTAAGCAATTTCATTACATATTGGAAAAACCGTTGCTTTTTTGGCCTTTTTGGATCAACTTATGTCGTTCGAAATGATCTCAGCTACATTTTGATATATCACAACCCTACTTTTGGTGACTTTGATGACTTGGAATTCTTCCGCGTTGAGGGTTACGGGGCTTGAATAAATGCGATTACGTCCAAATTAGCGAAAAACGGCACTTTTTTGGTCTTCGGAAATGGATAAAAGTTCTTTGTGATGGTCCCAGGAGCAATTAGATGGGTCACAATCCTATTTTTGCAACTTTGAAAATTTTAGTGGGTAAGAGTTATGCCCCTTGATTAAGCGATTTCATCAAATATTGGGAAAACCGTCGCTTTTTTGGCCTTTTTGGATCAACTTATGTCGTTCGAAATGATCTCAGCTACATTTTGATTTATCACAACCCTACTTTTGGTGAGTTTGATCACTTGGAATTCTTGCGCGTTGAGGGTTACGGGGCTTGAATAAGTGCGATTAAGCCCAAATTAGCGAAAACCGGCACTTTTTTGGTCTTCGGAAATGGATAAAAGTTCTTCGTGATCGTCCCAGGAGCAATTAGATGGGTCACAACCCTATTTTTGCAACTTTGAAAATTTTCGTGGGTAAGAGTTATGCCCCTTGATTAAGCGATTTCATCAAATATTGCGAAAACCATCGCTTTTTTGGCCTTTTTGGATCAACATATGTCGTTCGAAATTATCTCAGCTACATTTTGATATATCACAACCCTACTTTTGGTGACTTTGATCACTTGGAATTCTTGCGCGTTGAGGGTTACGGTGCTTGAATAAGTGCGATTACGTCCAAATTAGCGAAAACCGGCACATTTTTGGTCTTCGGAAATGGATAAATGTTCTTCGTGATGGTCCCAGGAGCAATTAGATGGGTCACAACCCTATTTTTGCAACTTTGAAAATTTTAGTGGGTAAGAGTTATGCCCCTTGATTAAGCGATTTCATCAAATATTGGGAAAACCGTCGCTTTTTTGGCCTTTTTGGATCAACTTATGTCGTTCGAAATGATCTCAGCTACATTTTGATATATCACAACCCTACTTTTGGTGACTTTGATCACTTGGAATTCTTGCGCGTTGAGGGTTACGGGGCTTGAATAAGTGCGATTACGTCCAAATTAGCGAAAAAACGGCACTTTTTTTGGTCTTCGGAAATGGATAAAAGTTCTTCGTGATGGTCCCAGGAGCAATTAGATGGGTCACAACCCTATTTTTGCAACTTTGAAAATTTTAGTGGGTAAGAGTTATGCCCCTTGACTAAGCAATTTCATTACATATTGGAAAAACCGTTGCTTTTTTGGCCTTTTTGGATCAACTTATGTCGTTCGAAATGATCTCAGCTACATTTTGATATATCACAACCCTACTTTTGGTGACTTTGATCACTTGGAATTCTTGCGCGTTGAGGGTTACGGGGCTTGAATAAGTGCGATTACGTCCAAATTAGCGAAAAACGACACCTTTTTGGTCTTCGGAAATGGATAAAAGTTCTTCGTGATGGTCCCAGGAGCAATTAGATGGGTCACAACCCTATTTTTGCAACTTTGAAAATTTTAGTGGGTAAGAGTTATCCCCCTTGATTAAACGATTTCATCAAATATTGCGAAAACCATCGCTTTTTTGGCCTTTTTGGATCAACATATGTCGTTCGAAATGAGCTCAGCTACATTTTGATATATCACAACCCTACTTTTGGTGACTTTGATCACTTGGAATTCTTGCGCGTTGGGGTTTACGGTGCTTGAATAAGTGCGATTACGTCCAAATTAGCGAAAACCGGCACATTTTTGGTCTTCGGAAATGGATAAATGTTCTTCGTGATGGTCCCAGGAGCAATTAGATGGGTCACAACCCTATTTTTGCAACTTTGAAAATTTTAGTGGGTAAGAGTTATCCCCCTTGATTAAACGATTTCATCAAATATTGCGAAAACCATCGCTTTTTTGGCCTTTTTGGATCAACTTATGTCGTTCGAAATGATCTCAGCTACATTTTGATATATCACAACCCTACATTTGGTGACTTTGATCACTTGGAATTCTTGCGTGTTGAGGGTTACGGGGCTTGAATAAGTGCGATTACGTCCAAATTAGCGAAAACCGGCACTTTTTTGGTCTTCGGAAATGGATAAAAGTTCTTCGTGATGGTCCCAGGAGCAATTAGATGGGTCATAACCCTATTTTTGCAACTTTGAAAATTTTAGTGGAAAGAGTTATGCCCCTTGATTAAGCGATTTCATCATATATTGGGAAAACCGTTGCTTTTTTGGCCTTTTTGGATCAACTTATGTCGTTCGAAATGATCTCAGCTACATTTTGATATATCACAACCCTACTTTTGGTGACTTTGATGACTTGGAATTCTTGCGCGTTGAGGGTTACGGGGCTTGAATAAGTGCGATTACGTCCAAATTAGCGAAAACCGGCACTTTTTTGGTCTTCGGAAATGGATAAAAGTTCTTCGTGATGGTCCCAGGAGCAATTAGATGGGTCACAATCCTATTTTTGCAACTTTGAAAATTTTAGTCGGTAAGAGTTATGCCCCTTGATTAAGCGATTTCATCAAATATTGGGAAAACCGTCGCTTTTTTGGCCTTTTTGGATCAACTTATGTCGTTCGAAATGATCTCAGCTACATTTTGATATATCACAACCCTACTTTTGGTGACTTTGATCACTTGGAATTCTTGCGCGTTGAGGGTTACGGGGCTTGAATAAGTGCGATTACGTCCAAATTAGCGAAAACCGGCACTTTTTTGGTCTTCAGAAATGGATAAAAGTTCTTCGTGATGGTCCCAGGAGCAATTAGATGGGTCACAACCCTATTTTTGCAACTTTGAAAATTTATGTTGGTAAGAGTTATGCCCCTTGATTAAGCGATTTCATCAAATATTGGGAAAACCGTCGCTTTTTTGGCCTTTTTGGATCAACTTATGTCGTTCGAAATGATCTCAGCTACATTTTGATATATCACAACCCTACTTTTGGTGACTTTGATCACTTGGAATTCTTGCGCGGTGAGGGTTACGGGGCTTGAATAAGTGCGATTACGTCCAAATTAGCGAAAAACGGCACTTTTTTGGTCTTCGGAAATCGATAAAAGTTCTTCGTGATGGTCCCAGGAGCAATTAGATGGGTCACAACCCTATTTTTGCAACTTTGAAAATTTTAGTGGGTAAGAGTTATGCCCCTTGATTAAGCGATTTCATCACATATTGGGAAAACCGTTGCTTTTTTGGCCTTTTTGGATCAACTTATGTCGTTCGAAATGATCTCAGCTACATTTTGATATATCACAACCCTACTTTTGGTGACTTTGATCACTTGGAATTCTTGCGCGTTGAGGGTTACGGGGCTTGAATAAGTGCGATTACGTCCAAATTAGCGAAAACCGGCACTTTTTTGGTCTTCGGAAATGGATAAAAGTTCTTTGTGATGGTCCCAGGAGCAATTAGATGGGTCACAACCCTATTTTTGCAACTTTGAAAATTTAAGTGGGTAAGAGTTATGCCCCTTGATTAAGCGATTTCATCAAATATTGCGAAAACCGTCGCTTTTTTGGCCTTTTTGGATCAACTTATGTCGTTCGAAATGATCTCAGCTACATTTTGATATATCACAACCCTACTTTTGGTGACTTTGATCACTTGGAATTCTTGCGCGTTGAAGGTTACGGGGCTTGAATAAGTGCGATTACGTCCAAATTAGCGAAAACCGGCACTTTTTTGGTCTTCGGAAATGGATAAAAGTTCTTCGTGATGGTCCCAGGAGCAATTAGATGGGTCACAACCCTATTTTTGCAACTTTGAAAATTTTAGTGGGTAAGAGTTATGCCCCTTGATTAAGCGATTTCATCAAATATTGGGAAAACCGTCGCTTTTTTGGCCTTTTTGGATCAACTTATGTCGTTCGAAATGATCTCAGCTACATTTTGATATATCACAACCCTACTTTTGGTGACTTTGATCACTTGGAATTCTTGCGCGTTGAGGGTTACGGGGCTTGAATAAGTACGATATTACGTCCAAATTAGCGAAAACCGGCACTTTTTTGGTCTTCAGAAATGGATAAAAGTTCTTCGTGATGGTCCCAGGAGCAATTAGATGGGTCACAACCCTATTTTTGCAACTTTGAAAATTTTAGTGGGTAAGAGTTATGCCCCTTGATTAAGCGATTTCATCAAATATTGGGAAAACCGTCGCTTTTTTGGCCTTTTTGGATCAACTTATGTCGTTCAAAATGATCTCAGCTACATTTTGATATATCACAACCCTACTTTTGGTGACTTTGATCACTTGGAATTCTTGCGCGTTGAGGGTTACGGGGCTTGAATAAGTGCGATTACGTCCAAATTAGCGAAAAACGGCACTTTTTTGGTCTTCGGAAATGGATAAAAGTTCTTCGTGATGGTCCCAGGAGCAATTAGATGGGTCACAACCCTATTTTTGCAACTTTGAAAATTTTAGTGGGTAAGAGTTATGCCCCTTGATTAAGCGATTTCATCACATATTGGGAAAACCGTTGCTTTTTTGGCCTTTTTGGATCAAATTATGTCGTTCGAAATGATCTCAGCTACATTTTGATATATCACAACCCTACTTTTGGTGACTTTGATCACTTGGAATTCTTGCGCGTTGAGGGTTACGGGGCTTGAATAAGTGCGATTACGTCCAAATTAGCGAAAACCGGCACTTTTTTGGTCTTCGGAAATGGATAAAAGTTCTTCGTGATGGTCCCAGGAGCAATTAGATGGGTCACAACCCTATTTTTGCAACTTTGAAAATTTAAGTGGGTAAGAGTTATGCCCCTTGATTAAGCGATTTCATCAAATATTGCGAAAACCGTCGCTTTTTTGGCCTTTTTGGATCAACTTATGTCGTTCGAAATGATCTCAGCTACATTTTGATATATCACAACCCTACTTTTGGTGACTTTGATCACTTGGAATTCTTGCGCGTTGAGGGTTACGGGGCTTGAATAAGTGCGATTACGTCCAAATTAGCGAAAACCGGCACTTTTTTGGTCTTCAGAAATGGATAAAAGTTCTTCGTGATGGTCCCAGGAGCAATTAGATGGGTCACAACCCTATTTTTGCAACTTTGAAAATTTTAGTGGGTAAGAGTTATGCCCCTTGATTAAGCGATTTCATCAAATATTGGGAAAACCGTCGCTTTTTTGGCCTTTTTGGATCAACTTATGTCGTTCAAAATGATCTCAGCTACATTTTGATATATCACAACCCTACTTTTGGTGACTTTGATCACTTGGAATTCTTGCGCGTTGAGGGTTACTGGGCTTGAATAAGTACGATATTACGTCCAAATTAGCGAAAACCGGCACTTTTTTGGTCTTCAGAAATGGATAAAAGTTCTTCGTGATGGTCCCAGGAGCAATTAGATGGGTCACAACCCTATTTTTGCAACTTTGAAAATTTTAGTGGGTAAGAGTTATGCCCCTTGATTAAGCGATTTCATCAAATATTGGGAAAACCGTCGCTTTTTTGGCCTTTTTGGATCAACTTATGTCGTTCAAAATGATCTCAGCTACATTTTGATATATCACAACCCTACTTTTGGTGACTTTCATCACTTGGAATTCTTGCGCGTTGAGGGTTACGGGGCTTGAATAAGTGCGATTACGTCCAAATTAGCGAAAAACGGCACTTTTTTGGTCTTCGGAAATGGATAAAAGTTCTTCGTGATGGTCCCAGGAGCAATTAGATGGGTCACAACCCTATTTTTGCAACTTTGAAAATTTTAGTGGGTAAGAGTTATGCCCCTTGATTAAGCGATTTCATCACATATTGGGAAAACCGTTGCTTTTTTGGCCTTTTTGGATCAACTTATGTCGTTCGAAATGATCTCAGCTACATTTTGATATATCACAACCCTACTTTTGGTGACTTTGATCACTTGGAATTCTTGCGCGTTGAGGGTTACGGGGCTTGAATAAGTGCGATTACGTCCAAATTAGCGAAAACCGGCACTTTCTTGGTCTTCGGAAATGGATAAAAGTTCTTCGTGATGGTCCCAGGAGCAATTAGATGGGTCACAACCCTATTTTTGCAACTTTGAAAATTTAAGTGGGTAAGAGTTATGCCCCTTGATTAAGCGATTTCATCAAATATTGCGAAAACCATCGCTTTTTTGGCCTTTTTGGATCAACTTATGTCGTTCGAAATGATCTCAGCTACATTTTGATATATCACAACCCTACTTTTGGTGACTTTGATCACTTGGAATTCTTGCGCGTTGAGGGTTACGGGGCTTGAATAAGTGCGATTACGTCCAAATTAGCGAAAACTGGCACTTTTTTGGTCTTCGGAAATGGATAAAAGTTCTTCGTGATGGTCCCAGGAGCAATTAGATGGGTCACAACCCTATTTTTGCAACTTTGAAAATTTTAGTGGGTAAGAGTTATGCCCCTTGATTAAGCGATTTCATCAAATATTGGGAAAACCGTCGCTTTTTTGGCCTTTTTGGATCAACTTATGTCGTTCTAAATGATCTCAGCTACATTTTGATATATCACAACCCTACTTTTGGTGACTTTGATCACTTGGAATTCTTGCGCGTTGAGGGTTACGGGGCTTGAATAAGTACGATATTACGTCCAAATTAGCGAAAACCGGCACTTTTTTGGTCTTCGGAAATGGATAAAAGTTCTTCGTGATGGTCCCAGGAGCAATTAGATGGGTCACAACCATATTTTTGCAACTTTGAAAATTTTAGTGGGTAAGAGTTATGACCCTTGATTAAGCGATTTCATCAAATATTGGGAAAACCGTCGCTTTTTTGGCCTTTTTGGATCAACTTATGTCGTTCAAAATGATCTCAGTTACATTTTGATATATCACAACCCTACTTTTGGTGACTTTGATGACTTGGAATTCTTGCGCGTTGAGGGTTACGGGGCTTGAATAAGTGCGATTACGTCCAAATTAGCGAAAACCGGCACTTTTTTGGTCTTCGGAAATGGATAAAAGTTCTTCGTGATGGTCCCAGGAGCAATTAGATGGGTCACAACCCTATTTTTGCAACTTTGAAAATTTAAGTGGGTAAGAGTTATGCCCCTTGATTAAGCGATTTCATCAAATATTGCGAAAACAGTCGCTTTTTTGGCCTTTTTGGATCAACTTATGTCGTTCTAAATGATCTCAGCTACATTTTGATATATCACAACCCTACTTTTGGTGACTTTGATCACTTGGAATTCTTGCGCGTTGAGGGTTACGGGGCTTGAATAAGTGCGATTACGTCCAAATTAGCGAAAACCGGCACTTTTTTGGTCTTCGGAAATGGATAAAAGTTCTTCGTGATGGTCCCAGGAGCAATTAGATGGGTCACAACCCTATTTTTGCAACTTTGAAAATTTTAGTGGGTAAGAGTTATGCCCCTTGATTAAGCAATTTCATCAAATATTGGGAAAACCGTCGCTTTTTTGGCCTTTTTGGATCAACTTATGTCGTTCGAAATGATCTCAGCTACATTTTGATATATCACAACCCTACTTTTGGTGACTTTGATCACTTGGAATTCTTGCGCGTTGAGGGTTACGGGGCTTGAATAAGTACGATATTACGTCCAAATTAGCCAAAACCGGCACTTTTTTGGTCTTCGGAAATGGATAAAAGTTCTTCGTGATGGTCCCAGGAGCAATTAGATGGGTCACAACCATATTTTTGCAACTTTGAAAATTTTAGTGGGTAAGAGTTATGACCCTTGATTAAGCGATTTCATCAAATATTGGGAAAACCGTCGCTTTTTTGGCCTTTTTGGATCAACTTATGTCGTTCAAAATGATCTCAGTTACATTTTGATATATCACAACCCTACTTTTGGTGACTTTGATGACTTGGAATTCTTGCGCGTTGAGGGTTACGGGGCTTGAATAAGTGCGATTACGTCCAAATTAGCGAAAACCGGCACTTTTTTGGTCTTCGGAAATGGATAAAAGTTCTTCGTGATGGTCCCAGGAGCAATTAGATGGGTCACAACCCTATTTTTGCAACTTTGAAAATTTTAGTGGGTAAGAGTTATGCCCCTTGATTAAGCAATTTCATCAAATATTGGGAAAACCGTCGCTTTTTTGGCCTTTTTGGATCAACTTATGTCGTTCGAAATGATCTCAGCTACATTTTGATATATCACAACCCTACTTTTGGTGACTTTGATCACTTGGAATTCTTGCGCGTTGAGGGTTACGGGGCTTGAATAAGTACGATATTACGTCCAAATTAGCCAAAACCGGCACTTTTTTGGTCTTCGGAAATGGATAAAAGTTCTTCGTGATGGTCCCAGGAGCAATTAGATGGGTCACAACCCTATTTTTGCAACTTTGAAAATTTTAGTGGGTAAGAGTTATGCCCCTTGATTAAGCGATTTCATCAAATATGGGGAAAACCGTCGCTTTTTTGGCCTTTTTGGATCAACTTATGTCGTTCAAAATGATCTCAGCTACATTTTGATATATCACAACCCTACTTTTGGTGACTTTGATCACTTGGAATTCTTGCGCGTTGAGGGTTACGGGGCTTGAATAAGTGCGATTACGTCCAAATTAGCGAAAACCGGCACTTTTTTGGTCTTCGGAAATGGATAAAAGTTCTTTGTGATGGTCCCAGGAGCAATTAGATGGGTCACAACCCTATTTTTGCAACTTTGAAAATTTTAGTGGGTAAGAGTTATGCCCCTTGATTAAGCGATTTCATCAAATATTGGGAAAACCGTCGCTTTTTTGGCCTTTTTGGATCAACTTATGTCGTTCGAAATGATCTCAGCTACATTTTGATATATCACAACCCTACTTTTGGTGACTTTGATCACTTGGAATTCTTGCGCGTTGAGGGTTACGAGGCTTGAATAAGTGCAATTACGTCCAAATTAGCGAAAACCGGCACTTTTTTGGTCTTCGGAAATGGATAAAAAATCTTCGTGATGGTCCCAGGAGCAATTAGATGGGTCATAACCCTATTTTTGCAACTTTGAAAATTTTAGTGGGTAAGAGTTATGCCCCTTGATTAAGCGATTTCATCATATATTGGGAAAACCGTCGCTTTTTTGGCCTTTTTGGATCAACTTATGTCGTTCGAAATGATCTCAGCTACATTTTGATATATCACAACCCTACTTTTGGTGACTTTGATGACTTGGAATTCTTGCGCGTTGAGGGTTACGGGGCTTGAATAAGTGCGATTACGTCCAAATTAGCGAAAACCGGCACTTTTTTGGTCTTCGGAAATGGATAAAAGTTCTTCGTGATGGTCCCAGGAGCAATTAGATGGGTCACAATCCTATTTTTGCAACTTTGAAAATTTTAGTGGGTAAGAGTTATGCCCCTTGATTAAGCGATTTCATCAAATATTGGGAAAACCGTCGCTTTTTTGGCCTTTTTGGATCAACTTATGTCGTTCGAAATGATCTCAGCTACATTTTGATATATCACAACCCTACTTTTGGTGACTTTGATCACTTGGAATTCTTGCGCGTTGAGGGTTACGGGGCTTGAATAAGTGCGATTACGTCCAAATAAGCGAAAACCGGCACTTTTTTGGTCTTCAGAAATGGATAAAAGTTCTTCGTGATGGTCCCAGGAGCAATTAGATGGGTCACAACCCTATTTTTGCAACTTTGAAAATTTAAGTGGGTAAGAGTTATGCCCCTTGATTAAGCGATTTCATCAAATATTGGGAAAACCGTAGCTTTTTTGGCCTTTTTGGATCAACTTATGTCGTTCGAAATGATCTCAGCTACATTTTGATATATCACAACCCTACTTTTGGTGACTTTGATCACTAGGAATTCTTGCGCGTTGAGGGTTACGGGGCTTAAATAAGTGCGATTACGCCCAAATTAGCGAAAACCGGCACTTTTTTGGTCTTCGGAAATGGATAAAAGTTCTTTGTGATGGTCCCAGGAGCAATTAGATGGGTCACAACCCTATTTTTGCAACTTTGAAAATTTTAGTGGGTAAGAGTTATGCCCCTTGATTAAGCGATTTCATCAAATATTGGGAAAACCGTCGCTTTTTTGGCCTTTTTGGATCAACTTATGTCGTTCGAAATGATCTCAGCTACATTTTGATATATCACAACCCTACTTTTGGTGACTTTGATCACTTGGAATTCTTGCGCGTTGAGGGTTACGAGGCTTGAATAAGTGCAATTACGTCCAAATTAGCGAAAACCGGCACTTTTTTGGTCTTCGGAAATGGATAAAAAATCTTCGTGATGGTCCCAGGAGCAATTAGATGGGTCATAACCCTATTTTTGCAACTTTGAAAATTTTAGTGGGTAAGAGTTATGCCCCTTGATTAAGCGATTTCATCAAATATTGGGAAAACCGTCGCTTTTTTGGCCTTTTTGGATCAACTTATGTCGTTCGAAATGATCTCAGCTACATTTTGATATATCACAACCCTACTTTTGGTGACTTTGATCACTTGGAATTCTTGCGCGTTGAGGGTTACGGGGCTTGAATAAGTGCGATTACGTCCAAATAAGCGAAAACCGGCACTTTTTTGGTCTTCAGAAATGGATAAAAGTTCTTCGTGATGGTCCCAGGAGCAATTAGATGGGTCACAACCCTATTTTTGCAACTTTGAAAATTTAAGTGGGTAAGAGTTATGCCCCTTGATTAAGCGATTTCATCAAATATTGGGAAAACCGTAGCTTTTTTGGCCTTTTTGGATCAACTTATGTCGTTCGAAATGATCTCAGCTACATTTTGATATATCACAACCCTACTTTTGGTGACTTTGATCACTAGGAATTCTTGCGCGTTGAGGGTTACGGGGCTTGAATAAGTGCGATTACGCCCAAATTAGCGAAAACCGGCACTTTTTTGGTCTTCGGAAATGGATAAAAGTTCTTTGTGATGGTCCCAGGAGCAATTAGATGGGTCACAACCCTATTTTTGCAACTTTGAAAATTTTAGTGGGTAAGAGTTATGCCCCTTGATTAAGCGATTTCATCAAATATTGGGAAAACCGTCGCTTTTATTGGCCTTTTTGGATCAACTTATGTCGTTCGAAATGATCTCAGCTACATTTTGATATATCACAACCCTACTTTTGGTGACTTTGATCACTTGGAATTCTTGCGCGTTGAGGGTTACGAGGCTTGAATAAGTGCAATTACGTCCAAATTAGCGAAAACCGGCACTTTTTTGGTCTTCGGAAATGGATAAAAAATCTTCGTGATGGTCCCAGGAGCAATTAGATGGGTCATAACCCTATTTTTGCAACTTTGAAAATTTTAGTGGGTAAGAGTTATGCCCCTTGATTAAGCGATTTCATCATATATTGGGAAAAACCGTCGCTTTTTTTGGCCTTTTTGGATCAACTTATGTCGTTCGAAATGATCTCAGCTACATTTTGATATATCACAACCCTACTTTTGGTGACTTTGATCACTAGGAATTCTTGCGCGTTGAGGGTTACGGGGCTTGAATAAGTGCGATTACGCCCAAATTAGCGAAAACCGGCACTTTTTTGGTCTTCGGAAATGGATAAAAGTTCTTTGTGATGGTCCCAGGAGCAATTAGATGGGTCACAACCCTATTTTTGCAACTTTGAAAATTTTAGTGGGTAAGAGTTATGCCCCTTGATTAAGCGATTTCATCAAATATTGGGAAAACCGTAGCTTTTTTGGCCTTTTTGGATCAACTTATGTCGTTCGAAATGATCTCAGCTACATTTTGATATATCACAACCCTACTTTTGGTGACTTTGATCACTTGGAATTCTTGCGCGTTGAGGGTTACGAGGCTTGAATAAGTGCAATTACGTCCAAATTAGCGAAAACCGGCACTTTTTTGGTCTTCGGAAATGGATAAAAAATCTTCGTGATGGTCCCAGGAGCAATTAGATGGGTCATAACCCTATTTTTGCAACTTTGAAAATTTTAGTGGGTAAGAGTTATGCCCCTTGATTAAGCGATTTCATCATATATTGGGAAAACCGTCGCTTTTTTGGCCTTTTTGGATCAACTTATGTCGTTCGAAATGATCTCAGCTACATTTTGATATATCACAACCCTACTTTTGGTGACTTTGATGACTTGGAATTCTTGCGCGTTGAGGGTTACGGGGCTTGAATAAGTGCGATTACGTCCAAATTAGCGAAAACCGGCACTTTTTTGGTCTTCGGAAATGGATAAAAGTTCTTCGTGATGGTCCCAGGAGCAATTAGATGGGTCACAATCCTATTTTTGCAACTTTGAAAATTTTAGTGGGTAAGAGTTATGCCCCTTGATTAAGCGATTTCATCAAATATTGGGAAAACCGTCGCTTTTTTGGCCTTTTTGGATCAACTTATGTCGTTCGAAATGATCTCAGCTACATTTTGATATATCACAACCCTACTTTTGGTGACTTTGATCACTTGGAATTCTTGCGCGTTGAGGGTTACGGGGCTTGAATAAGTGCGATTACGTCCAAATTAGCGAAAACCGGCACTTTTTTGGTCTTCAGAAATGGATAAAAGTTCTTCGTGATGGTCCCAGGAGCAATTAGATGGGTCACAACCCTATTTTTGCAACTTTGAAAATTTAAGTGGGTAAGAGTTATGCCCCTTGATTAAGCGATTTCATCAAATATTGGGGAAAACCGTCGCTTTTTTGGCCTTTTTGGATCAACTAATGTCGTTCGAAATGATCTCAGCTACATTTTGATATATCACAACCCTACTTTTGGTGACTTTGATCACTTGGAATTCTTGCGCGTTGAGGGTTACGGGGCTTGAATAAGTGCGATTACATCCAAATTAGCGAAAAACGGCACTTTTTTGGTCTTCGGAAATGGATAAAAGTTCTTCGTGATGGTCCCAGGAGCAATTAGATGGGTCACAACCCTATTTTTGCAACTTTGAAAATTTTAGTGGGTAAGAGTTATGCCCCTTGATTAAGCGATTTCATCAAATATTGGGAAAACCGTTGCTTTTTTGGCATTTTTGGATCAAATTATGTCGTTCGAAATGATCTCAGCTACATTTTGATATATCACAACCCTACTTTTGGTGACTTTGATCACTTGGAATTCTTGCGCGTTGAGGGTTACGAGGCTTGAATAAGTGCAATTTCGTCCAAATTAGCGAAAACCGGCACTTTTTTGGTCTTCGGAAATGGATAAAAGTTCTTCGTGATGGTCCCAGGAGCAATTAGATGGGTCATAACCCTATTTTTGCAACTTTGAAAATTTTAGTGGGTAAGAGTTATGCCCCTTGATTAAGCGATTTCATCATATATTGGGAAAACCGTCGCTTTTTTGGCCTTTTTGGATCAACTTATGTCGTTCGAAATGATCTCAGCTACATTTTGATATATCACAACCCTACTTTTGGTGACTTTGATGACTTGGAATTCTTGCGCGTTGAGGGTTACGGGGCTTGAATAAGTGCGATTACGTCCAAATTAGCGAAAACCGGCACTTTTTTGGTCTTCGGAAATGGATAAAAGTTCTTCGTGATGGTCCCAGGAGCAATTAGATGGGTCACAACCCTATTTTTGCAACTTTGAAAATTTTAGTGGGTAAGAGTTATGCCCCTTGATTAAGCGATTTCATCAAATATTGGGAAAACCGTCGCTTTTTTTGGCCTTTTTGGATCAACTTATGTCGTTCGAAATGATCTCAGCTACATTTTGATATATCACAACCCTACTTTTGGTGACTTTGATCACTTGGAATTCTTGCGCGTTGAGGGTTACGGGGCTTGAATAAGTGCGATTACGTCCAAATTAGCGAAAACCGGCACTTTTTTGGTCTTCGGAAATGGATAAAAGTTCTTCGTGATGGTCCCAGGAGCAATTAGATGGGTCACAACCCTATTTTTGCAACTTTGAAAATTTAAGTGGGTAAGAGTTATGCCCCTTGATTAAGCGATTTCATCAAATATTGGGAAAACCGTCGCTTTTTTGGCCTTTTTGGATCAACTTATGTCGTTCGAAATGATCTCAGCTACATTTTGATATATCACAACCCTACTTTTGGTGACTTTGATCACTTGGAATTCTTGCGCGTTGAGGGTTACGGGGCTTGAATAAGTGCGATTACGTCCAAATTAGCGAAAAAACGGCACTTTTTTGGTCTTCGGAAATGGATAAAAGTTCTTCGTGATGGTCCCAGGAGCAATTAGATGGGTCACAACCCTATTTTTGCAACTTTGAAAATTTTAGTGGGTAAGAGTTATGCCCCTTGATTAAGCGATTTCATCACATATTGGGAAAACCGTTGCTTTTTTGGCCTTTTTGGATCAACTTATGTCGTTCGAAATGATCTCAGCTACATTTTGATATATCACAACCCTACTTTTGGTGACTTTGATCACTTGGAATTCTTGCGCGTTGAGGGTTACGGGGCTTGAATAAGTGCGATTACGTCCAAATTAGCGAAAACCGGCACTTTTTTGGTCTTCGGAAATGGATAAAAGTTCTTCGTGATTGTCCCAGGAGCAATTAGATGGGTCACAACCCTATTTTTGCAACTTTGAAAATTTAAGTGGGTAAGAGTTATGCCCCTTGATTAAGCGATTTCATCAAATATTGGGAAAACCGTCGCTTTTTTGGCCTTTTTGGATCAACTTATGTCGTTCGAAATGATCTCAGCTACATTTTGATATATCACAACCCTACTTTTGGTGACTTTGATCACTTGGAATTCTTGCGCGTTGAGGGTTACGGGGCTTGAATAAGTGCGATTACGTCCAAATTAGCGAAAACCGGCACTTTTTTGGTCTTCGGAAATGGATAAAAGTTCTTCGTGATGGTCCCAGGAGCAATTAGATGGGTCACAACCCTATTTTTGCAACTTTGAAAATTTTAGTGGGTAAGAGTTATGCCCCTTGATTAAGCGATTTCATCAAATATTGGGAAAACCGTCGCTTTTTTGGCCTTTTTGGATCAACTTATGTCGTTCGAAATGATCTCAGCTACATTTTGATATATCACAACCCTACTTTTGGTGACTTTGATCACTTGGAATTCTTGCGCGTTGAGGGTTACGGGGCTTGAATAAGTACGATATTACGTCCAAATTAGCGAAAACCGGCACTTTTTTGGTCTTCGGAAATGGATAAAAGTTCTTCGTGATGGTCCCAGGAGCAATTAGATGGGTCACAACCATATTTTTGCAACTTTGAAAATTTTAGTGGGTAAGAGTTATGCCCCTTGATTAAGCGATTTCATCAAATATTGGGAAAACCGTCGCTTTTTTGGCCTTTTTGGATCAACTTATGTCGTTCACATTGATCTCAGCTACATTTTGATATATCACAACCCTACTTTTGGTGACTTTGATCACTTGGAATTCTTGCGCGTTGAGGGTTACGGGGCTTGAATAAGTGCGATTACGTCCAAATTAGCGAAAACCGGCACTTTTTTGGTCTTCGGAAATGGATAAAAGTTCTTTGTGATGGTCCCAGGAGCAATTAGATGGGTCACAACCCTATTTTTGCAACTTTGAAAATTTTAGTGGGTAAGAGTTATGCCCCTTGATTAAGCGATTTCATCAAATATTGGGAAAACCGTCGCTTTTTTGGCCTTTTTGGATCAACTTATGTCGTTCGAAATGATCTCAGCTACATTTTGATATATCACAACCCTACTTTTGGTGACTTTGATCACTTGGAATTCTTGCGCGTTGAGGGTTACGGGGCTTGAATAAGTGCAATTACGTCCAAATTAGCGAAAACCGGCACTTTTTTGGTCTTCGGAAATGGATAAAAGTTCTTCGTGATGGTCCCAGGAGCAATTAGATGGGTCACAACCCTATTTTTGCAAATTTGAAAATTTTAGTGGGTAAGAGTTATGCCCCTTGATTAAGCAATTTCATCAAATATTGGGAAAACCGTCGCTTTTTTGGCCTTTTTGGATCAACTTATGTCGTTCGAAATGATCTCAGCTACATTTTGATATATCACAACCCTACTTTTGGTGACTTTGATCACTTGGAATTCTTGCGCGTTGAGGGTTACGGGGCTTGAATAAGTACGATATTACGTCCAAATTAGCGAAAACCGGCACTTTTTTGGTCTTCGGAAATGGATAAAAGTTCTTCGTGATGGTCCCAGGAGCAATTAGATGGGTCACAACCATATTTTTGCAACTTTGAAAATTTTAGTGGGTAAGAGTTATGCCCCTTGATTAAGCGATTTCATCAAATATTGGGAAAACCGTCGCTTTTTTGGCCTTTTTGGATCAACTTATGTCGTTCGAAATGATCTCAGCTACATTTTGATATATCACAACCCTACTTTTGGTGAATTTGATCACTTGGAATTCTTGCGCGTTGAGGGTTACGGGGCTTGAATAAGTGCAATTACGTCCAAATTAGCGAAAACCGGCACTTTTTTGGTCTTCGGAAATGGATAAAAGTTCTTCGTGATGGTCCCAGGAGCAATTAGATGGGTCACAACCCTATTTTTGCAAATTTGAAAATTTTAGTGGGTAAGAGTTATGCCCCTTGATTAAGCAATTTCATCAAATATTGGGAAAACCGTCGCTTTTTTGGCCTTTTTGGATCAACTTATGTCGTTCGAAATGATCTCAGCTACATTTTGATATATCACAACCCTACTTTTGGTGACTTTGATCACTTGGAATTCTTGCGCGTTGAGGGTTACGGGGCTTGAATAAGTACGATATTACGTCCAAATTAGCGAAAACCGGCACTTTTTTGGTCTTCGGAAATGGATAAAAGTTCTTCGTGATGGTCCCAGGAGCAATTAGATGGGTCACAATCCTATTTTTGCAACTTTGAAAATTTTAGTGGGTAAGAGTTATGCCCCTTGATTAAGCGATTTCATCAAATATTGGGAAAACCGTCGCTTTTTTGGTCTTTTTGGATCAACTAATGTTGTTCGAAATGATCTCAGCTACATTTTGATATATCACAACCCTACTTTTGGTGACTTTGATCACTTGGAATTCTTGCGCGTTGAGGGTTACGGGGCTTGAATAACTGCGATTACGTCCAAATTAGCGAAAACCGGCACTTTTTTGGTCTTCGGAAATGAATAAAAGTTCTTCGTGATGGTCCCAGGAGCAATTAGATGGGTCACAACCCTATTTTTGCAACTTTGAAAATTTTAGTGGGTAAGAGTTATGCCCCTTGATTAAGCGATTTCATCAAATATTGGGAAAACCGTCGCCTTTTTGGCCTTTTTGGATCAACTTATGTCGTTCGAAATTATCTCAGCTACATTTTGATATATCACAACCCTACTTTTGGTGACTTTGATCACTTGGAATTCTTGCGCGTTGAGGGTTACGGGGCTTGAATAAGTGCGATTACGCCCAAATTAGCGAAAACCGGCACTTTTTTGGTCTTCGGAAATGGATAAAAGTTCTTCGTGATGGTCCCAGGAGCAATTAGATGGGTCACAACCCTATTTTTGCAAATTTGAAAATTTTAGTGGGTAAGAGTTATGCCCCTTGATTAAGCAATTTCATCAAATATTGGGAAAAACCGTCGCTTTTTTGGCCTTTTTGGATCAACTTATGTCGTTCGAATATGATCTCAGCTACATTTTGATATATCACAACCCTACTTTTGGTGACTTTGATCACTTGGAATTCTTGCGCGTTGAGGGTTACGGGGCTTGAATAAGTGCGATTACGTCCAAATTAGCGAAAACCGGCACTTTTTTGGTCTTCGGAAATGGATAAAAGTTCTTCGTGATGGTCCCAGGAGCAATTAGATGGGTCACAACCCTATTTTTGCAAATTTGAAAATTTTAGTGGGTAAGAGTTATGCCCCTTGATTAAGCAATTTCATCAAATATTGGGAAAACCGTCGCTTTTTTGGCCTTTTTGGATCAACTTATGTCGTTCGAAATGATCTCAGATACATTTTGATATATCACAACCCTACTTTTGGTGACTTTGATCACTTGGAATTCTTGCGCGTTGAGGGTTACGGGGCTTGAATAAGTACGATATTACGTCCAAATTAGCGAAAACCGGCACTTTTTTGGTCTTCGGAAATGGATAAAAGTTCTTCGTGATGGTCCCAGGAGCAATTAGATGGGTCACAATCCTATTTTTGCAACTTTGAAAATTTTAGTGGGTAAGAGTTATGCCCCTTGATTAAGCGATTTCATCAAATATTGGGAAAACCGTCGCTTTTTTGGCCTTTTTGGATCAACTTATGTCGTTCAAAATGATCTCAGCTACATTTTGATATATCACAACCCTACTTTTGGTGACTTTGATCACTTGGAATTCTTGCGCGTTGAGGGTTACGGGGCTTGAATAAGTGCGATTACGTCCAAATTAGCGAAAACCGGCACTTTTTTGGTCTTCGGAAATGGATAAAAGTTCTTTGTGATGGTCCCAGGAGCAATTAGATGGGTCACAACCCTATTTTTGCAACTTTGAAAATTTTAGTGGGTAAGAGTTATGCCCCTTGATTAAGCGATTTCATCAAATATTGGGAAAACCGTCGCTTTTTTGGCCTTTTTGGATCAACTTATGTCGTTCAAAATGATCTCAGCTACATTTTGATATATCACAACCCTACTTTTGGTGAATTTGATCACTTGGAATTCTTGCGCGTTGAGGGTTACGGGGCTTGAATAAGTGCAATTACGTCCAAATTAGCGAAAACCGGCACTTTTTTGGTCTTCGGAAATGGATAAAAGTTCTTCGTGATGGTCCCAGGAGCAATTAGATGGGTCACAACCCTATTTTTGCAAATTTGAAAATTTTAGTGGGTAAGAGTTATGACTTTGATTAAGCAATTTCATCAAATATTGGGAAAACCGTCGCTTTTTTGGCCTTGTTGGATCAACTTATGTCGTTCAAAATGATCTCAGCTACATTTTGATATATCACAACCCTACTTTTGGTGACTTTGATCACTTGGAATTCTTGCGCGTTGAGGGTTACGGGGCTTGAATAAGTGCGATTACGTCCAAATTAGCGAAAACCGGCACTTTTTTGGTCTTCGGAAATGGATAAAAGTTCTTCGTGATGGTCCCAGGAGCAATTAGATGGGTCACAACCATATTTTTGCAACTTTGAAAATTTTAGTGGGTAAGAGTTATGCCCCTTGATTAAGCGATTTCATCAAATATTGGGAAAACCGTCGCTTTTTTGGCCTTTTTGGATCAACTTATGTCGTTCGAAATGATCTCAGCTACATTTTGATATATCACAACCCTACTTTTGGTGAATTTGATCACTTGGAATTCTTGCGCGTTGAGGGTTACGGGGCTTGAATAAGTGCAATTACGTCCAAATTAGCGAAAACCGGCACTTTTTTGGTCTTCGGAAATGGATAAAAGTTCTTCGTGATGGTCCCAGGAGCAATTAGATGGGTCACAACCCTATTTTTGCAAATTTGAAAATTTTAGTGGGTAAGAGTTATGCCCCTTGATTAAGCAATTTCATCAAATATTGGGAAAACCGTCGCTTTTTTGGCCTTTTTGGCCTTTTTGGATCAACTTATGTCGTTCGAAATGATCTCAGCTACATTTTGATATATCACAACCCTACTTTTGGTGACTTTGATGACTTGGAATTCTTGCGCGTTGAGGGTTACGGGGCTTGAATAAGTACGATATTACGTCCAAATTAGCGAAAACCGGCACTTTTTTGGTCTTCGGAAATGGATAAAAGTTCTTTGTGATGGTCCCAGGAGCAATTAGATGGGTCACAACCCTATTTTTGCAACTTTGAAAATTTTAGTGGGTAAGAGTTATGCCCCTTGATTAAGCGATTTCATCAAATATTGGGAAAACCGTCGCTTTTTTGGCCTTTTTGGATCAACTTATGTCGTTCGAAATGATCTCAGCTACATTTTGATATATCACAACCCTACTTTTGGTGACTTTGATCACTTGGAATTCTTGCGCGTTGAGGGTAACGGGGCTTGAATAAGTGCAATTACGTCCAAATTAGCGAAAACCGGCACTTTTTTGGTCTTCGGAAATGGATAAAAGTTCTTCGTGATGGTCCCAGGAGCAATTAGATGGGTCACAACCCTATTTTTGCAAATTTGAAAATTTTAGTGGGTAAGAGTTATGCCCCTTGATTAAGCAATTTCATCAAATATTGGGAAAACCGTCGCTTTTTTGGCCTTTTTGGATCAACTTATGTCGTTCGAAATGATCTCAGCTACATTTTGATATATCACAACCCTACTTTTGGTGACTTTGATCACTTGGAATTCTTGCGAGTTGAGGGTTACGGGGCTTGAATAAGTACGATATTACGTCCAAATTAGCGAAAACCGGCACTTTTTTGGTCTTCTGAAATGGATAAAAGTTCTTCGTGATGGTCCCAGGAGCAATTAGATGGGTCACAACCATATTTTTGCAACTTTGAAAATTTTAGTGGGTAAGAGTTATGCCCCTTGATTAAGCGATTTCATCAAATATTGGGAAAACCGTCGCTTTTTTGGCCTTTTTGGATCAACTTATGTCGTTCAAAATGATC